>OY757312.1:88364034-89107654 GCA_963583905.1 Stenurella melanura
AATTGCCTTCTCTCAATTCTTGTACTCCTTTATACAGCACCGAATGGTAGTACCAACTTATTATTATTATGCTCAACGCACTGTGAGGAATAACGTGCATTGAACCAGATCTTTTGTACCTATTTTTGGCAGGGGAAATCCTTCATGGACGCCCCCGTGCCTCGTTTTATCGCAACGGGGGGTGCCGGACTCTTACCGGCTAAAGCCGCTCCATTCTTCTTTCTGCATCCTGGAATCGTCGTTTAGACATCCGTCAGGGTGCAGAGTTTGACTTTCAGCATGTCCTTCTTTTTTTCAGTTTCCTGCCTGGAGCTCTCGTTCTTCACATTCCTTTGTTTGTATTATCTATCCTCTTCACCATACTCCTTATAGCCCACTAATTCTCCTTCGAGTGTATCATTTGGGGAATTAGGTTTTCCGCAGTTAGAACTGCACCAATTATTAATTGGGCCTGCCCCTATGTTTTGTCCATCCTAGACACGTGAAGACCGTGTGCTCTACGTTGTCCTCCTCGCCAGAGCAGTACACGCACACGGCATCAGGCGTCTTGCCGATTCTCTTCGTATACTGTCTCAATGGGCAGTAGCCAGTTAGCACCTGCGACAGGTAGTAGTCTGTCTCCCTAAATCTGCAGTCGACCCACGATTTCAGTTGCGGTATCAATCTTTTAGTCCACTAGTAATTCAGTCGGGAGGATGCCTGAGATTACTTGAATTGCCATTATGGAAGCAGTTTTATACGCGGACGCCACACCGATAAGCATTCTCCTCTTTCTTCCCTCCAGCATCTGCTTATATCTTCCGATTCTTAGTGCTCGCCACCATACCAGTGCCGCGTATAGGAGAATGGACTCTACTACGTTGTACAGCACAACCCTTTTTCCGCTTCCTGGGCCACCTATATTTGGTAACAGTCTGGTTGTTGTCACCGCCCTCGATTCTGCCTTGATGCAGGCCATCCGCACGTGCTACCTGAACGTTCCTTGCACATGAAGCACTACTCCAAGATACTTCAGATTTTCTTTTGTACCTGATACTATTTTGCCAGTTTCTTAAAAATGAAACCAGCAAACTGTCTGCCATTATCACACAAAATAAACTGAGGTACGCCAAGTACAAGAAAAACTTCATGTTCCACAAACTTAACCACATCTTGAGCGGTAGCCTCACTCATAGGACAAACAAGATTACATTTGGTGAACTTTGCAGACTTTTCAGCACCATTCTAGCCGTATTTGCTCTTGATGCTTAGAATATACTTCATGATGAAACATATTCTTTATAGGATTTTGCAAACAGTGGAAAGAAAAGCTATCTATGAGAACTAAAGGGAAAACTATATATATATATATATATATATATATATATAGTTTTCCCTTTATATATATATATATATATATATATATAGTTTTCCCTTTATATATATATATATATATATATATATATATATATATATATATATAAATATATATATATATATATGAAGTGTTGACGTGCTTCCGGGTGTTTTCCCGTGTAGTTGGTAGGCTCCTGTTGGAACCATGGTTGTCTGAACGACGTTTCGGCGGAATCTCATCTGCCATCTTCAGGTTCTAGCTGAAAGCTGCCTGCTGCTGCTGCTGCTGCTGCTGTTGCTGCTGCTGCTGCTACTGCTGCTCCTCGTTGCTCGAACTGAACTGACTGAAGACGGTCAAATTTCCTCTTCTGTTTCTCTGTACAGAAGGTGACATCATTATCTGCTCGAAACTCCGCAAGTTGATCAATAGCAATCCATAATGTGGGATGAATGGTGTTGCTTAGTTGCAAGTGTAGATCTAGTAACTGTCTTCAACTCCAACAGAAGCCAAGTGGGAAAGCCAAACCACTAGAACCGGTAAGTGTAGTCCATAACCTGTCCAACTACCCACTTGATGAGGCTTCCCTAAATGTCCTAGCCAAAGGATTTAATTTCGCCATCGCACCAGCTAGTATTCCAGTAGAAGATATAATCTGTGGAGTAGAGTCAGCAATTTCCCAAATGGATAACAACATAGCTGAAACTATACGCCAAGATGCATCGCGTATACTAAGAACAGCAAAGGCACCAAAAAGAAACATACCGCAGGAAGAACTGAAGGCACTGAAGACGTTAAGACAAAACCGGGACATTATAATCTTACCAGCTGACAAAGGAAACGCTACGGTAGTGATGAATAGTGAAGACTACCACAGCAAAATAGAGGCGCTATTGGAAGACACTGCGTATGAAGCAATCACAACAGATCCCACTACGTACCTGGAGAAGACCACTAAAGCCAAAATCAAAGCTAGCCCCATAGACGATGAGGTAAAAAATCAGATTATACCGAGAGAGAAGTCCTCAAGATGTCCCAAACTATATGGCCTACCAAAGATTCATAAGGAAGGAGCCCCACTAAGACCTATTGTTAGCTCAGTAGGATCACCTGTGCAAGAATTAGCGAGATATCTAGCTAGGCAGTTGCAGCCACTCGCCGAAAAGGCTACATCCTATGTGAAAAACGCACAACATTTCATCGAGTTACTAAACAACGAGACTGTCCAACCAGAACATCTTCTAGTGAGCTTCGATGTTGTGTCACTGTTCACAAATGTACCAGTAGACGAATCACTCGAATTGATCAAGCGAAAGTACAATCCAGAGGAGCATATTCTTAGTCTAACTACACACTGCTTAAATAACACTTACTTCACATACAATGAACAGCGCTACAAACAGACGGAAGGAGCGCCGATGGGTTCGCCTTTGTCTCCAGTCATCGCTAATCTTTTCATGGAGGACTTAGAAACGCGGGCCATACAAACTGCACCACTCAAACCAAAACTTTGGTTAAGATACGTCGACGACACATTCGTAATATGGACTCATGGAAGAGAACATCTAAATAGTTTCCTACTCCACCTGAACAACATTCACAACAAAATCAAATTCACGATGGAGGTAGAAGCAGAGGGCCAGCTCCCATTCCTAGACGTATTAGTGAAGAAGAAACAAGACGGAACACTAGGTCACACAGTATACAGAAAACCCACTCACACAGACAGATATCTAAATGCAGCATCACATCACCATCCAGCGCAACTGAATTCAGTAGTGAAGACCTTAGTGACACGCTCCCAAAGGCTAGCAGACGGCGACCATATCAACGAAGAGATGTCATCACTTCAGAAAGCACTTATGAGAAATGGATTTTCAAGGTATACAATACAGAAGTCGCAAGAACCATCCAAACCACGAACCCAGGTAGAATCCGAGAAACTAGTGGCAAAAGCATATCTACCTTACGTAAAAGGGACAACGGACAAAATCAGCAAACTTCTACGTAGACACAACATAGGGACAATATTCAAAACAGACCGAAAAATCAGCGCAGTTCTCCGTAACCCGAAATCAAAAATTGCCCTCGAAAACCAAGGAGTGTATGAAATTCCGTGCCAAGATTGCAATAAATCATACATAGGACAGACCAACAGACGTATAAGTGTAAGAAGAGAAGAACATAGGAATGCAGTGCAAAAAGAGGAGAAAACATCGTCCCTAGCACAGCACGCAAAAACTACTGGACACAAAATAGACTTCGACAACACCAGGTCAGTAGCCAACATCGAGCATTGGAGATCAAGAATTACTAGGGAGGCAATTGAAATTGAAAAGAGACCGCAAAATCTTAACAAGAGAGACGACACCCAGAGATTACCCACCGCATGGAAGCCCGCACTGTCAGGAAGATATATAACGGAAAACTCACGACGTCCCATGGTAAACGAACCGATCGCAACGAGGCACCGTCGAATATCGACAATTCACGAGGAGACATCACAGCCGGCCACAAGGGGACCCATCACGAGGAGCCGGAGCCAAGCACTGACTAACCTAAGTGAAGCACGACAAGCGCTAGCGACGACTGGATACGAGGATACACGACCTTCGACGAGAAGTCACGTGAAACGTGACGTTTCAGTGAGGCCTCTTGTCGGGTTAGCTCAGGCGCCCACTACGCCTCCAACAGAGAGAAGAGGGCCAGTAACACGCAGCCAAGTGCGCAGGTGCGCCCCACCCCACAACGTATATAAGGAGCCGCACAACAGAGAGAACGTCAGTTCAGTTCGAGCAACGAGGAGCAGCAGTAGCAGCAGCAGCAGCAACAGCAGCAGCAGCAGGCAGCTTTCAGCTAGAACCTGAAGATGGCAGATGAGATTCCGCCGAAACGTCGTTCAGACAACCATGGTTCCAACAGGAGCCTACCAACTACACGGGAAAACACCCGGAAGCACGTCAACACTTCATTTAATACCCGTGAAAACCTAAGAAACAACATATATATATATATATATAGTTTCCCCTATATATATATATATATATATATATATATAGTTTTCCCTTTATATATATATATATATATATATATATATATATATATAGTTTTCCCTTTATATATATATATATATATATATATATATATATATATATATATATATATATATATATATATATATATATATATATATATATATATATATATATATATATATGTTGTTTCTTAGGTTTTCACGTGTGTTAAATGAAGTGTTGGTGTTCTTCCGGGTGTTTTCCCGTGTAGTTGGTAGGCTCCTGTGGGAGCCACGCTTGTCTAAACGACGTTTCGGCGGAATCTCATCTGCCATCTTCAGGTTCTAGCTGAATGCTGCCTCCTGCTGCGGCTGCTGCTGTTGCTGCTGCTGCTGCTGCTGCTACTGCTGCTCCTCGTTGCTCGAACTGAACTGACGTTCTCTCTGTTGTGCGGCTCCTTATATACGTTGTGGGGTGGGGGGCACCTGCGCACTTGGCTGCGTGTTACTGGCCCTCTTCTCTCTGTTGGAGGCGTAGCGGGCGCCTGAGCTAACCCGACAAGAGGCCTCGTTGAAACGTCACGTTTCACGTGACTTCTCGTTGATGGTCGTGCGTCCTCGTGTCTAGCCGGCTCTGGAGGTTGTCGTGGTCCTCCTTGGTTGGTTAGCGCTTGGCTCTGGCTCCTCGTGATGGGTCCCCTTGTAGCTGGCTGTGGTGTCTCTTCCTGAATGGTCGATACTCGACGGTGCCTCGTTGCGATCTGTTCGTTTACCGTGGGTCGTCGTCTGTTTTCCGTTACGTAACTTCCTGACAGTGCGGGCTTCCATGCAGTGGGTAATCTTTGAGTGTCGTCTCGTTTGTTAAGATTTTGAGGTCTTTTTTCAATTTCTATAGCCTCTCTGGTAATCCTTGACCTCCAATGCTCGATATTGGCTATCGTTCTGGTGTTGTCGAAGTCTATCTTGTGTCCTGTGGTTTTTGCGTGTTGTGCTAGGGACGATGTTTTCTCCTCTTTTTGCACTGCATTTCTATGTTCTTCTCTTCTTACACTTATCCGTCTGTTCGTTTGTCCTATGTATGATTTGTTGCAATCTTGGCACGGGATTTCGTATACTCCTTGGTTTTCTAGGGCGATTTTTGATTTCGGGTTACGTAGAACTGCGCTGATTTTTGGGTCTGTTTTGAATATTGTGTCTATGTTGTATCCACGTAGAAGTTTTCCGATTTTATCTGTTGTCCCCTTCACGTAAGGTAAATATGCTTTTGCCACTGGTTTCTCAGATTCTTCATGGATTCGTGGTCTGGATGGTTATTGCGACTTCTGTATTGTATACCTTGAAAATCCATTTCTCATAAGTGCTTTCTGGAGTGATGACATCTCTTCGTTAATATGGTCGCCGTCTGCTAGCCTTTGGGAGCGTGTCACTAGAGTCTTTACTACTGAATTCAATTGCGCTGGATGGTGGTGTGATGCTGCGTTTAGATATCTGTCTGTGTGAGTGGGTTTTCTGTATACCGTATGACCTAGTTTTCCGTCTTGTTTCTTTTTCACTAATACGTCAAGAAATGGGAGCTGGCCTTCTGCTTCTACCTCCATTGTGAATTTGATTCTGTCGTGAATGTTGTTTAGGTGGTTTAAGAAATTATTAAGATGTTCTCTCCCATGAGTCCAAATTACGAACGTGTCGTCAACGTATCTTAGCCAAAGTTTCGGTTTGAGTGGAGCAGTTTGTATTGCACGAGCTTCTAAGTCCTCCATGAAGAGATTAGCGATGACTGGGGATAAAGGTGAACCCATCGGTGCTCCTTCCGTTTGTTTGTAGCGCTGGTCATTGTATGTGAAGTATGTGTTGTTTAGACAGTGTGTAGTTAGACTAAGAATATGATCCTCTGGACTGTACTTTTGCTTGATCAATTCAAGTGATTCCTCTACTGGTACGTTTGTGAACAATGACACTACATCGAAGCTCACTAGAAGATGTTCTGGTTGGACAGTCTCGTTGCTTAGTAACTCGATGAAATGTTGTGCGTTTTTCACATATGACGTTGCTTTTTCGGCAAGGGGCTGCAACTGCCTAGCTAGATACCTCGCTAATTCCTGCACAGGTGATCCTACAGAGCTAGACACGAGGACGCACGACCATCAACGAGAAGTCACGTAAAACGTGACGTTTCAACGAGGCCTCTTGTCGGGTTAGCTCAGGCGCCCGCTACGCCTCCAACAGAGAGAAGAGGGCCAGTAAAACGCAGGCAAGTGCGCAGGTGCGCCCCACCCCACAACGTATATAAGGAGCGGCACAACAGAGAGAACGTCAGTTCAGTTCGAGCAACGAGGAGCAGCAGTAGCAGCAGCAGCAGCAGCAGCAACAGCAGCAGCAGCAGCCGCAGCAGCAGGCAGCATTCAGCTAGAACCTGAAGATGGCAGATGAGATTCCGCCGAAACGTCGTTTAGACAAGCGTGGCTCCCACAGGAGCCTACCAACTACACGGGAAAACACCCGGAAGAACACCAACACTTCATTTAACACCCGTGAAAACCTAAGAAACAACACAATATGTCTCTACGGGGAGAAGACATTCCACCAAACTAGAACCTTTGAGAAATTGAGGTCGAAAAGAGGGAAACTTCTTTGCAACCTTACATTCCTACAACGCTGCAGAGATGAAAACATCGTTCCAAAATGCATGCAGCTGACGTTCCATAAAAATGACCATCACACTAAAAAGATTCTCAGAAGAACCAGCTTCGCACTACTTAGAGAATCCATTCACGATACAAGACGAACATTAGACAAGATCAATAAACAGTTACTAGATCTGCATCTACATTTAAGCAGTACCATTCATCCTACATTATGGATTAACATCGAGCAACTTGCGGAGTTCCGAGCGGAAAATGACGTCACCCTCTGCACAGAAAAACAAAAGAGGAAATTCGACCGCCTTCAACTCCAACAGAAGCTAGTTATCAAAGTCGAACCACTGGAACCTGCAAGTGTAGTTCATAATTTGTCCAACTATCCACTTGATGAAGCCTCCTTAAATGTCCTAGCAAGAGGATTTAATTTCGCCATCGCACCAAGTCGTATTCCAGTAGAAGACATCATTTGTGGAGTAGAATCAGCAATTTCCGATATTGATAACAACACGGCTGAAACTATACGTCAAGACACATCGCGTATACTAAGAAAAGCAAAGGCACCAAAGAGAAATATACCACAGGAAGAATTAAAAGCACTGAAGGCATTAAGACAAAACCAGGACATCATAATCTTACCAGCAGACAAAGGCAACGCTACGGTAGTGATGAATAGCGAAGATTACCACAGGAAAATAGAGACACTATTAGAAGAGACTGCTTACCAAGCAATTACAACAGATCCCACAACGTACCTGGAGAAGACCACCAAAGCCAAAATTAAAGCTAGCCCGATCGACGATCAAATCAAGAACCAGATTATACCGAGAGAGAAATCTTCAAGATGCCCCAAACTATATGGCTTACCAAAGATCCACAAGGAAGGAGCCCCACTAAGACCTATTGTTAGCTCTGTAGGATCACCTGTGCAGGAATTAGCGAGGTATCTAGCTAGGCAGTTGCAGCCCCTTGCCGAAAAAGCAACGTCATATGTGAAAAACGCACAACATTTCATCGAGTTACTAAGCAACGAGACTGTCCAACCAGAACATCTTCTAGTGAGCTTCGATGTAGTGTCATTGTTCACAAACGTACCAGTAGAGGAATCACTTGAATTGATCAAGCAAAAGTACAGTCCAGAGGATCATATTCTTAGTCTAACTACACACTGTCTAAACAACACATACTTCACATACAATGACCAGCGCTACAAACAAACGGAAGGAGCACCGATGGGTTCACCTTTATCCCCAGTCATCGCTAATCTCTTCATGAAGGACTTAGAAGCTCGTGCAATACAAACTGCTCCACTCAAACCGAAACTTTGGCTAAGATACGTTGACGACACGTTCGTAATTTGGACTCATGGGAGAGAACATCTTAATAATTTCTTAAACCACCTAAACAACATTCACGACAGAATCAAATTCACAATGGAGGTAGAAGCAGAAGGCCAGCTCCCATTTCTTGACGTATTAGTGAAAAAGAAACAAGACGGAAAACTAGGTCATACGGTATACAGAAAACCCACTCACACAGACAGATATCTAAACGCAGCATCACACCACCATCCAGCGCAATTGAATTCAGTAGTAAAGACTCTAGTGACACGCTCCCAAAGGCTAGCAGACGGCGACCATATTAACGAAGAGATGTCATCACTCCAGAAAGCACTTATGAGAAATGGATTTTCAAGGTATACAATACAGAAGTCGCAAGAACCATCCAGACCACGAATCCATGAAGAATCTGAGAAACCAGTGGCAAAAGCATATTTACCTTACCTGAAGGGGACAACAGATAAAATCGGAAAACTTCTACGTGGATACAACATAGACACAATATTCAAAACAGACCGAAAAGTCAGCGCAGTTCTACGTAACCCGAAATCAAAAATCGCCCTAGAAAACCAAGGAGTATACGAAATCCCGTGCCAAGATTGCAACAAATCATACATAGGACAAACGAACAGACGGATAAGTGTAAGAAGAGAAGAACATAGAAATGCAGTGCAAAAAGAGGAGAAAACATCGTCCCTAGCACAACACGCAAAAACCACAGGACACAAGATAGACTTCGACAACACCAGAACGATAGCCAATATCGAGCATTGGAGGTCAAGGATTACCAGAGAGGCTATAGAAATTGAAAAAAGACCTCAAAATCTTAACAAACGAGACGACACTCAAAGATTACCCACTGCATGGAAGCCCGCACTGTCAGGAAGTTACGTAACGGAAAACAGACGACGACCCACGGTAAACGAACAGATCGCAACGAGGCACCGTCGAGTATCGACCATTCAGGAAGAGACACCACAGCCAGCTACAAGGGGACCCATCACGAGGAGCCAGAGCCAAGCGCTAACCAACCAAGGAGGACCACGACAACCTCCAGAGCCGGCTAGACACGAGGACGCACGACCATCAACGAGAAGTCACGTGAAACGTGACGTTTCAACGAGGCCTCTTGTCGGGTTAGCTCAGGCGCCCGCTACGCCTCCAACAGAGAGAAGAGGGCCAGTAACACGCAGCCAAGTGCGCAGGTGCGCCCCACCCCACAACGTATATAAGGAGCCGCACAACAGAGAGAACGTCAGTTCAGTTCGAGCAACGAGGAGCAGCAGTAGCAGCAGCAGCAGCAGCAGCAGGCAGCATTCAGCTAGAACCTGAAGATGGCAGATGAGATTCCGCCGAAACGTCGTTTAGACAAGCGTGGCTCCCACAGGAGCCTACCAACTACACGGGAAAACACCCGGAAGAACACCAACACTTCATATATATATATATATATATATATATATATATATATATAAACAAAAATTTTTAATTTAACTTCAGGGATGCAGTCACTGGGTTCAAAAAAGAAGACTCTTTTTTAAATTCAAGCTTTCGAAACTTTATTGTTTCTTCCTCAGGAATTCTACAAATATGTTTATACATTGTAATTATATTATTTAAAAATGTGAAAGGTACTTACTAAATTGAGGCTATAAATAAAATTGGCATGTCCTAAGGACCATAGAAAACATTGCTATTACAATTTAAAAACACTACATTTTGATTCAATCTAAGTTAAAAGCAAAATCCTTAATCAAGAAGTTGCATCAGCCACTTCGAAAACTGAACAGATACCAGTCAACTACGTTTTATGAAAATTCGAAAAAAGCAGCGGAATGTTGACAAAAAACCACGAAATATCAGGACTGGAGCAGAGAGAGAGGGGGTGCCAAGCCCCTCTCTCTCTACTCCAGGCCTGACATAAATGGATGCCAACACAACAGATCAAATGAAACCAACTAATTGTTAAAAGTAGTGTACAGGGTGTTGTCACTGTTCCTTCTATTAGCGTGTGCATGTAATAAATACGTGTATAAAATGCTGAGACCTTCGATATCACTTCTGGCATTCATAGCATCTGGTTCGTTAAAGATATGACACATCTCCAGGAAAGTCCTTTTATGAAGGTTTTTTTGAAAGTCCAAAATCTTAACTTCATCGTAGTTAAGATTATGGTTTAACGTTAGAGCATGTTTTGTTAACATCGAAGATTCTTTGTTGAGTCTCACGTCGCTCCTGTGTGAAGTGATCCTATCTTTAACTTTTCTACCAGTTTGACCTATATACTTTTTTTTCACAATTCATGCAAGAGATGCAATATACCACATTGGAATAATTTTTTAAATCGTCTTTGTCTTTCAATTTAGCAAAAAGATTGTTGATGGTTATTTTATTTTTAAATGCTAATTTTATGTGTGAGAATCTTGAAAATAATTTCCTTAATTTAAGAGACACCAGTGCTATGTTCGGTACAGAAAAATAAAATATGTTGTTACCCATGTCCTGGTTCTCAACCATACCAGGCACAATTCTGTCACGACGTCCATCATTTAAACTGTCATTAGCAATTGTTCTGCTGAAAATCAGTTTTTTTGTTAAAGTCGGTGGATAACCACACTTAACAAATAATTCTGACAATTTTTTAAGATTATCTGCTACAAGAGAGGTATGTGAGGTGTTTATAACCCTATTTCTCATTCCCAACAGCACATTGATTGATGAGAAATAGGGTTATAAACACCTCACATACCTCTCTTGTAGCAGATAATCTTAAAAAATTGTCAGAATTATTTGTTAAGTGTGGTTATCCACCGACTTTAACAAAAAAACTGATTTTCAGCAGAACAATTGCTAATGACAGTTTAAATGATGGACGTCGTGACAGAATTGTGCCTGGTATGGTTGAGAACCAGGACATGGGTAACAACATATTTTATTTTTCTGTGCCGAACATAGCACTGGTGTCTCTTAAATTAAGGAAATTATTTTCAAGATTCTCACACATAAAATTAGCATTTAAAAATAAAATAACCATCAACAATCTTTTTGCTAAATTGAAAGACAAAGACGATTTAAAAAATTATTCCAATGTGGTATATTGCATCTCTTGCATGAATTGTGAAAAAAAGTATATAGGTCAAACTGGTAGAAAAGTTAAAGATAGGATCACTTCACACAGGAGCGACGTGAGACTCAACAAAGAGTCTTCGATGTTAACAAAACATGCTCTAACGTTAAACCATAATCTTAACTACGATGAAGTTAAGATTTTGGACTTTCAAAAAAACCTTCATAAAAGGACTTTCCTGGAGATGTGTCATATCTTTAACGAACCAGATGCTATGAATGCCAGAAGTGATATCGAAGGTCTCAGCATTTTATACACGTATTTATTACATGCACACGCTAATAGAAGGAACAGTGACAACACCCTGTACACTACTTTTAACAATTAGTTGGTTTCATTTGATCTGTTGTGTTGGCATCCATTTATGTCAGGCCTGGAGTAGAGAGAGAGGGGCTTGGCACCCCCTCTCTCTCTGCTCCAGTCCTGATATTTCGTGGTTTTTTGTCAACATTCCGCTGCTTTTTTCGAATTTTCATAAAACGTAGTTGACTGGTATCTGTTCAGTTTTCGAAGTGGCTGATGCAACTTCTTGATTAAGGATTTTGCTTTTAACTTAGATTGAATCAAAATGTAGTGTTTTTAAATTGTAATAGCAATGTTTTCTATGGTCCTTAGGACATGCCAATTTTATTTATAACCTCAATTTAGTAAGTACCTTTCACATTTTTAAATAATATAATTACAATGTATAAACATTTTTGTAGAATTCCTGAGGAAGAAACAATAAAGTTTCGAAAGCTTGAATTTAATAAAGAGTCTTCTTTTTTGAACCCAGTGACTGCATCCCTGAAGTTAAATTAAAAATTTTTGTTTTTAACTTAGACAGTCGTCTAATTTTAATCTCTGTACTTATATATATATATATATATATATATATATATATATATATATATATATATATATATATATATATATATATATATATATATATATATATATATATATATATATATATTGTTATAAAACACACATCGTAGTTTTAATTAAGACGGGAATCTTATCTCAGTATTAAGCAGCAACAAATGTTGAACAAATAGAATAAATATAATTGTGGTTTGTCACAGTAAATATGTGATCTAACACAAATCAGTATTGTAGGCACATACAAAGAGATAAAATTATGTTTAAGCAAGTCAAATATTAAATGTTAAACTGTAACTACGCTAGATGTTAGCACGAGTGCATAATAATATACGTGAATAATGAAACTTTAAACTAATCAAAGAAGCCTGATTCCATATAAAAGACACTTTTATTAACATTGGGAATGTAATTACAAATATTGTTGGTAAATTTAATTTTAATAAGAAACTTACCGTAAGCGAATAAATTTTTCTTACATGTAACCTATGATGAAAATCATCAATGTTAGTTTAAGTAGTGCATAAAGAACCTTTGTGTACATAGGGCAATCAAGGACATGAATTAAGCTCATGCCAGACAGATACGCTACTGTAAATCTGAAAATAAAAGGAAATCTATTATTAATTTTTAGAATTATAAATAAAAAAAAATTGGAAAATATGAGAATAATAGACACTAAGAAGCTATCCTCATAATAAAAGGTGCGAACAGTGAGTGCAAAGTGGTACATGGAACTTAGAATTTTCAAGTAGCGTAAAGTACTTCAGGAAGAAGTGAACTTTATAAAATTTAACATGAAAGTGCTTTGTAATCAATAAGAACTACATAATTGTTAAAGGTACTCACCTTATGAGTGATTGCCACGTAAAAGCTCCCATGCACATGAACTTATAAAGGGGCCAAGTACCAAAATAATATGAGGTAGTACATGACCTAGCCTATAATTGCTCATATTTAGTCAATTAAAATTGCTCTAGATAAGATTTTCTTCATATTGAAGGAGTACAATCCTTTTATTGTTTGTATAATGTTAGTTTTCATAAGCAAGTTGTATTCGTTAGGTTTACTTAAGGATCCATGCCGGTGAACCAACGGTGCGGGAGTAAAAGATGATTCAGCCACTAAAACACCATGGAAAATAGTCTGTTATATATTTTAGATATAGAAATGTTAGTTTAAGTATATAGTTTGACCTGGTATGCGATGTACATGAATAAAATTAGGTTTAAGATTAAAAATTTGTAAGATTTCATGATATATGGAAAAATTTTGAAATTCAGAGAAGCCCTATGTATGGCATATCAAATTGTTGGAAATTTAAATTAAAATGTCTTGGTATAAGCAATTTTTATCATTAAATAATAATAAAGCTTAAATTTTAAAATATAAAAAATCAATAATTAAAAAGTAAAAATCAAGTAGTCAGATATCCTGAGAAACTTCAAATTAGGCCAATAAAAAGCCAAAATTCATTAAGTAGTGTGTTATCAGAGCTCAAAGCGAAATCATGATAAATTTTCAAAGAAAATATAACCCAAAAAAAAAATAATATATTAATAATTCAAATATAAAGTTCCTATTTGTACGAGAAAGCTCAATGTTTGAGTCGTATTATAAGGGAAAGTAAACTCTAATAGTGAAATTCAGAATTTTGTTAGTAATAATAAATCATTCTAACCGAAATTAAGACTAAAATAGTCAAATTATAACAAAAGCAAGTCCTGAATTTAAATTTATACATTCACCATGAAAGTAAACAAAAATTGTCATCTAACCTATGAATAGAAATCAAGTTTGTGCATCGAAAAGTGATAATAAGGGAAAGTACCTACCTTATTAATTAAATCCTAAGTGCTACGTATTTTAAACAAAGTGTTTCGGCCGTTCAATGTCCAAAAACAAGTTGAAGAATTTGAATGTGAAATTGCTGTAAGGAATGTCAGCTGATTCGGTCAAGTAGAAGGAAGAATCGCGCGCAAGTCTGAACATCGATCGATACGTCTACATCGAACAACGAAAAACCCGAAAGGTAAAAGTACGTACAATATAAATCCTAGGTAAACGAACTTCGATCTTTTGAAAACGGTTTAAATTTAAATTAAATGAAAGGCCATGCTTAGTCATTAATAAAACTTTATTTAATTTTAAGATATTTGTAATTTATGTAATTTATAACATAATATTGCGAAAAGAATCCATACCAAACAAAATTTCGATAAATAAATGTAAGTATTCTGTTACAAAAGGTTTTTTTTTGGAATCAGTACAGATTTGAGATGTAAAAGAAAGTTTTAAATAACAAAGCCCAAAATTGAACTCACCTTGACCCTGAAGAGTTCTCCTGCGATACAGACATTAATATCATTACAATTTGGCCCGCAATTATTAATATCATAACAATATATATATATATATATATATATATATATATATATATATATATATATATATATATATATATATATATATATATATATATATATATATATATATATATATATATATATATATAGAAAAAGTAAATTTTTCTTGAGGTTGCAGTCAGAAGTGTAAAGTTGTTATGGCCAAACACACAAAGAAAACTCTTCGTTACTTGTCAAGCTTTCGGAAATGTTTATTTCCTTTCTCAAGACATTAACATGAGGATGTTTGCTGAGGTGAAGCACAAAAATAGAAATAAAATCATCCTCGAGGAAAAACATAGAAGTTTAAAATATTCTTATAAACTATACCATATTAATAATTTAAAAGCATTTTAGTGTGAAAATCTTAAAACAATCACATTTTAAAATAGATATATATCAATACATTTTGTTAACATTAGACGTCTACTAGTGAAGGTAAGGAGCAATATATATATATATATATATATATATATATATATATATATATATATATATATATATATATATATATATATATATATATATATATTGCTGTGTATCCACACTGTGGAACACTACATAAATATCGTGTTTGAAATCATAAATAAAATTCACAAATTTGTATGTATTTTAGGAATTAATCATAACAGTTTTACTTTAACGGATCATACAGAAGCAGGAGTATCTGTGGTTTATTTAATTGATTCAAGTTCACTTATTCTCAGCGAGTAGGATGCAGAGAATGAAACTTGATATTGAATACGAACAAAATATTTAAATAAACATAAAATGAAGTTATTTTAGTTTAACAAGGTTATTCTAAATAGTATATAATAAAACATGAACTGATAGAGAATCACAATCTCATTTAAAATGATTTAGAATGAAATTGGAAAACAAAAAAGTAAATTTTATAAAATCTGACATGCATGTCAATACTTAGGGCTGAAAATCATATTTTGTGTAGAAACACTGTAAATCTACACAAAATGAATATTGAATGAAAGACTATCAACAGTAGTTGCAGTGCAGCGTAATTATTTTAGAAATAGTAAGTCCATATATTACAAAACACTGAATGACATTTTAAGTTTTCAGATATTTTCAAATATCATTGCAGAAAGGTGTTTTGTAAATGATATTTCACATCATGCAGAAAGAAAGGACTAATAGTATGATGTTAAATGTTTGTTGGCGTATCAATTTCTTGTTTTAGTTTATAATATAAGTATTCTGTCAGTATGGAAACTGCAGTACGTTTTTAACTACTAGCATTTTGTGTTTATCATTGCTATTCATCTAAATGTATGAAATAGTATTTATTTGAGATTGGAATTGTTAATTGTAGTTATAAGTAGATTTTAAGAAAGTATATGTAATATGTCAATATATTTCGAGTAATTATAATTATTCACTTAATCCTGAAAAGTAGAATAAGAAACTTATCAGGAAAAATAAAGAATTAAAAACAGTATTCACTTACGGTAAAGAACAAACAAAACTGAATAGTTTAAATTTTAAATTAAAATTAAATTTTAAAATATTAGATCAAAATAGAAAAAAACAATTGAAATATTGGAAATTAACCCATTGAAACGACTAAAAATAACAAATCAGTTGATCAGACACCGCTGAACAGCGAGCTGCGAAAAATATTCATCCACAAATAATTAATAAATTGAAAATAGAAGAAAAGTAATTTGAAGGTTAGAATATTACAATCCAGATATATTGATATCAAGAATAAATTGTAAAAGTTGATTAAATATAAGAAGTGAGTATACTTTGAAAGTATTACGAAGTAGATTATCCGGAAAGCAGATTTAGAAGAGGGAAGTATTTGTTAATCCAGTTAGCATATTTATATGGTGAAGAAATTTCAAACGTCAATCAAGTGATAGAAATACTTCAAGGAAATCTTGAAAATAAATTGGAGGTTAGAAACAAACGTCAATCCAATAAAGAAGAAGAAGAAGCCTTGAGAGGTTTAAAAAGTCAGTCAAGTGACATAATATTTCAAGGATTATAATAACCAGTTAGAGGTTATAATTTAACATTACTCGAGTAGAAAAGAAAGACAAGGTAAAGCTTTACAATATCAGAAATCCATGGTACATATTTATTTTAAATAAAGGCCATATTTATCATTTTAGTTAAGTTAGATTTTGTTATTTAAATTTGTTAATTACATTCCAAGTTCAAATTTGTTAATAAATTAATACTTTGTTCGTTCAAATACTGAGTTTGATTTATTTAGATTGTTATCTTGATCGATGAGCATTTATTGAACCGACTTCGTTGGACCTTGAGTAAGAGTCATTCTATAGATTGTAGATGGTCATGCTAATGGTGTTCTATAGTCTATAATATTAACAGCTTTTAAGAAACTGTTTGGCGCTCAATAAAATCATTTCAATTTACTTTCAAAAAGTAATTTCGAACGTATAAAAAATAAAATAGATAGCAGAATATAGAACATTTATGGCTTGTTAACGTGGAGCGATCAGGAAAGCGATTGAATAAATACAACTTGAGAATAGTTTATCATTTCAAGCATACATTTGAAAGATAATAGATCAAATAACTTATTTTGATAGTTTTGACAACAAGGCATTGTCAAATTAAAAACAAATATAATTTATATGAGGTTAAAGTCAGGTAAGACAACAATGAATCAAGAAGAAACTACACCAGGTACATCCACAGTTCCACAAACACAAGTTGGTGACACAGACACACAATCAGACACAAACATGTTCCAGAAAATCATGGGAATGATGGGTGGAATGAAGGTACAAATGGTACAAAATAACCAAACTTTGGAAGCAAACATTAATACACAAATTGACAAAAATATCCATCGACTAGAAGAAAAAATTGGTAACATAAATACACAGATGGTACATAATAATCAAACTTTAGAAGAAAACATTAACAAAAAAATAGAAGAAAGCAATAAAGAAGTAAGAAATAAGATTGAAAATTTGGAGAGTAAATGGGAACGAATGGGAGAGTCAGTCAACGAAGAAATTGGTATTAAGGTAAACGAGGCAGCAAAAGAAATAAGAGAGGAAGTTGTAACTATGTTTGAAGATGGAATGACTGCAGTAGATAGCAGAATGAAGAAACAGGAGGATAAATACGATAGCAAGATAAAAGAACAGGATAGCAAGATAGAACAGAACACGAAGTTGTTGAAGGATACCACACGTACACAATTAACACAATTACCCACACATACTTACACGTGCAACAAAACACCATTTTATTTTTACGGAGATAACCGTATACACCCCAAAATTTTCATTTCACGTTTGAAACAACACATGGAAACACAACACGTAAATGCAAACCTAAAAGCAAACATACAAGACATGTTAAAGGGAGAAGCGGAAATCTGGTACTCAGTTATAATGGACAGGTTTGAGACTATAGAGGAATTTGAAGCTCTAGTCTTAAAACAATATTGGAGTGATTACACTCAGTTGAAAATAAGACAAGACCTATTTAATGGTAACTATGTAGAAAATAAAGGTATTTCTAGGGAAAATTATGTACTTAGAAAAGTATACAATATTAGACATCTAGAACCAAAATTCACAGAAAGTGAAATGGTCAGATATTTAGCTAGGCATTTTTCAGGGGATATCCAGAATGTTATTATTACGCAAAGAATTGCAAAGTTAGATGATTTGATTGATTATTTAAGAGAATTAGATGATTATCATCAGAGTTTTGATAGGAAGGCTAGTCAGAATAGGGAAAATAATAGTAGATATTATAACAAGTGGGGTTATGATCAGAATAAGAATGAAAGTGATAGAAGAGAAAGACAAGGTTATGGTCAACGTCAATATGACAATGACAGAAAGGAGCAAGGGGGTTATGGTCAATAGGGCGCGTGCAAAATCTGACAGCTAACGAGAGTGGAGGGCATATAACCTCAATGTTCCAAATTAATTATCGTGAAATTCGCTGTTTTCGTTTGCTTTTTTAACTTTCTTGTGCTATCAGCTATTGAAATAAACATTTTTAAGTTTAGTTTTCATTATATATAGACAATTACATGTTTTGTACAATAATATTTCCTTTGATTTGGCGAGATGTGCATTGTTTACCTATGTGTTTTTAGTTATTTTCTTCGTATTTAAACAACGTATGGGAATGATCTTATTGTTATATATAGAACATATTTAGATTATTAAAAAATTAAATGCTGTTAATTATTCTGTTACCAGTTTACCACAAAAAGCCATCAGATTGTAAAGAATCTGGTTGTCAAAGTTTCACTGAATGCCAATTTAAGCTTTAAAAGGTATGTAATTATTACTTAACATTGGAATTTAAAACTTAGTATGTAACATATTTAATAAATACATAGTAGTATACCTACCGCATGCACGAAAATAAAGTTGTAGTTATTTCAGATTGCCATCGAATTGCATCAAAGAAGATAAGTTTGTGGTCAATTAAGAGTTCAAAAGAAAAGTGATTAAATGCTTTAAGGCTGCATAACCCATACATTTATTTGTTAGTCAATCTTAGATGAGTTACCTTACCTAGTTCAGCAGGTTTTCCTAAAAATTATAGAGTATAAAATTTAAATTAAATTATTATCCATAAAGATTATCCGTTAAGATAATGTCTGGAACTATGACCATATTTCACCTTTGACTCAGTAAGATCGGATCTCTCTAAGGCTCTTTTCGCTTTGCTCTTTGGATTGAGCATAAACTTTTCTTCTTTTGGTGTAAATGCATTCTGAAATAATTAATAATTTTATTTTCGTGCATGCAGAAGGTATTTACTACTATGTATTCATTAAATATGTTTTGTTATATAATAAACACTAAACTCTAATGTTAAGTAATAATCACATACCTTTAAAACTTAAATTGGCATTCGGTGAGACTTCGACAACCAAATACCACAGAATATGATGGCTTTTTGTCGTAAACTGACAACAGAATTATTAACAGCATTTAAATCTTAAATAATCTAAATATGTTCCATATATAATAATAAGATCAATCCCATACATTGTTTAATTACGAAGAAAATTACTAAAAACACATAGGTAAACAGTGCACATCTCGCCAAATCAAAGGAAATATTATTGTACAACACACGTAATTGTCTATATATAATGAAAACTAAACTTAAAAATGTTTATTTCAATAGCTGATAGCACAAGAAAGTTAAAAAAGCAAACGAAAACAGCGAATTTCACGTTAATTAATTTGGAACATTGAGGTTATATGCCCTCCACTCTTGTTAGCTGTCAGATTTTGCACGCGCCCTATATGATAGGAAGGAAAAGCAAGGTTATGGTCGTCAATATGACAATGATAGAAAGGAACGAGGGGGTTATGAGAAACGTCAATATGACAATGATAGGAATGAAAAGCAGGGTTATGAGAAACGTCAATATGACAATGATAGGTATGAAAAGCAGGGTTATGAGAAACGTCAATATGACAATGATAGAAAGGAACGAGGAGGTTATGGTCAATATAAATATGACAATTATAGGAATGAAAAGCAGGGTTTTGAGAAACGTCATTATGATAATGATTGCAGAGAGAGAGGGGGTTATGTTAAAAATAATGAGTCATATGCACAAGTTGCTAATATCAATATTCAAAGGGGAAATAGAGTAGATGAAAACACGCACTCTAATATAAATAAAATAGAAACAGCACAAGTAAATGATAGAAATAGAAATCAGGATTTTTAGATAAAGTTGTTTTAAATGTAGGTAATAATTGTAAAAAAATAGGCGACTGTATAGAAAATGATGTTATATTGGGAGACGACATCTTATCAGAAAAAAAGGCAAATATTGTATTAGGAGAAAGAATCCTAAAAGTAGAAGGTGAAAAAATACCTTTCTGTAGTGTTATTGAATTGAATGGCAAAGGTGCCGAAATAGTTAATGAATTGAATGGCAAAGGTGCCGAAATAGTTAATGAATTGAATGGCAATGATGCCGAAATAATTAATGTATCAAATGGCATAGAGTCCAATAATGATAATGAATTTTGCGGTGAGCATATAGTGGGAACCACATGTGTTCAAATAAATAATGATAAGAAGCCTGAAACCTTTCTGATAAGTCGTTACTCCAAATATGATAAAATTTTTAAAAATTTGTCTCAAAAATATAAAAATTCAATTGATTATGAACCTACAATAGCAAAATGCTATGCGCAACAATTTGAAGTAGGTAATATTTTAAATCAAAACGAAAGCGTTTTCAAATATAATAATGAGGAATCATTACCGGGAAGTTGTCACATGGGGATAAATTATCCATATGATCCAGGATAGATTACTCTTAAGTTATCCAAATGATCCTGAGTAGATCACTTTTAAATTGTAAATAAACTTTGACAGTGTGAATGTCACATCATGTTGTTAAAACTAACAAAATTTTCACATGTCAAAATTCTATTAGTTTAGGGGGTTTTATGCTGTGTATCCACACTGTGGAACACTACATAAATATCGTGTTTGAGAAATCATAAATAAAATTCACAAATTTGTATGTATTTTAGGAATTAATCATAACAGTTTTACTCTAACGGATCATACAGAAGCAGGAGTATCTGTGGTTTATTTAATTGATTCAAGTTCACTTATTCTCAGCGAGTAGGATGCAGAGAATGAAACTTGATATTGAATACGAACAAAATATTTAAATAAACATAAAATGAAGTTATTTTAGTTTAACAAGGTTATTCTAAATAGTATATAATAAAACATGAACTGATAGAGAATCACAATCTCATTTAAAATGATTTAGAATGAAATTGGAAAACAAAAAAGTAAATTTTATAAAATCTGACATGCATGTCAATACTTAGGGCTGAAAATCATATTTTGTGTAGAAACACTGTAAATCTACACAAAATGAATATTGAATGAAAGACTATCAACAGTAGTTGCAGTGCAGCGTAATTATTTTAGAAATAGTAAGTCCATATATTACAAAACACTGAATGACATTTTAAGTTTTCAGATATTTTCAAATATCATTGCAGAAAGGTGTTTTGTAAATGATATTTCACATCATGCAGAAAGAAAGGACTAATAGTATGATGTTAAATGTTTGTTGGCGTATCAATTTCTTGTTTTAGTTTATAATATAAGTATTCTGTCAGTATGGAAACTGCAGTACGTTTTTAACTACTAGCATTTTGTGTTTATCATTGCTATTCATCTAAATGTATGAAATAGTATTTATTTGAGATTGGAATTGTTAATTGTAGTTATAAGTAGATTTTAAGAAAGTATTTGTAATATGTCAATATATTTCGAGTAATTATAATTATTCACTTTATCCTGAAAAGTAGAATAAGAAACTTATCAGGAAAAATAAAGAATTAAAAACAGTATTCACTTAAGGTAAAGAACAAACAAAACTGAATAGTTTAAATTTTAAATTAAAATTAAATTTTAAAATATTAGATCAAAATAGAAAAAAACAATTGAAATATTGGAAATTAACCCATTGAAACGACTAAAAATAACAAATCAGTTGATCAGACACCGCTGAACAGCGAGCTGCGAAAAATATTCATCCACAAATAATTAATAAATTGAAAATAGAAGAAAAGTAATTTGAAGGTTAGAATATTACAATCCAGATATATTGATATCAAGAATAAATTGTAAAAGTTGATTAAATATAAGAAGTGAGTATACTTTGAAAGTATTACGAAGTAGATTATCCGGAAAGCAGATTTAGAAGAGGGAAGTATTTGTTAATCCAGTTAGCATATTTATATGGTGAAGAAATTTCAAACGTCAATCAAGTGATAGAAATACTTCAAGGAAATCTTGAAAATAAATTGGAGGTTAGAAACAAACGTCAATCCAATAAAGAAGAAGAAGAAGCCTTGAGAGGTTTAAAAAGTCAGTCAAGTGACATAATATTTCAAGGATTATAATAACCAGTTAGAGGTTATAATTTAACATTACTCGAGTAGAAAAGAAAGACAAGGTAAAGCTTTACAATATCAGAAATCCATGGTACATATTTATTTTAAATAAAGGCCATATTTATCATTTTAGTTAAGTTAGATTTTGTTATTTAAATTTGTTAATTACATTCCAAGTTCAAATTTGTTAATAAATTAATACTTTGTTCGTTCAAATACTGAGTTTGATTTATTTAGATTGTTATCTTGATCGATGAGCATTTATTGAACCGACTTCGTTGGACCTTGAGTAAGAGTCATTCTATAGATTGTAGATGATCATGCTAATGGTGTTCTATAGTCTATAATATTAACAGCTTTTAAGAAACTGTTTGGCGCTCAATAAAATCATTTCAATTTACTTTCAAAAAGTAATTTCGAACGTATAAAAAATAAAATAGATAGCAGAATATAGAACAATATATATATATATATATATATATATATATATATATATATATATATATATATATATATATATATATATATATATATATAAATATTAATGAAATCTTCGCATTCTTTCGATATCCTGACTTCTGGTTATGCTACCAAGTAAAAATTCTTATCAGCCATTCTCATTTTAACACTAGCATCCAACCTAGTCCCCTACGGCTAAGCAGGCTAAACTAATATCCACATGATCCCTTACGATATGTAAATTCAGTTAAAAATGAGAACAAAGGCCTCAAATTAATTTATTTACGTACCTTGTCTTTACAAATTTTTTTCATTCTAATGAATTACATTTTCACAAAATCTCATTCCGTTTCTTGGAACTGCTTAGCCTTTGAAACGTTTTTCGTCCTTATTGTTGACTCATCAGAAAAGCCTAAACCCACTCATAACGATGTTCCATGCAAAACTAAGACAATATCCACGAACAAGTTTAAAATAATTATAATTGACATTGACTGATAAAAAACAACAGATCTACACCTATCTATTATCTAACTAGTATTGGAGCCTATATACTCTATGCATGTTTAAAAGTGTATTTTTGCTTAGCCGTAGGGGACTAGGTTGGATGCTAGTGTTAAAATGAGAATGGCTGATAAGAATTTTTACTTGGTAGCATAACCAGAAGTCAGGTTGTCGAAAGAATGCGAAGATTTCATTAATATTTATATATATATAGTTTTTCCTTTAGTTCTCATAGATAGCTTTTCTTTCCACTGTTTGCAAAATCCTATAAAGAATATGTTTCATTACTATAAGCAAACAAATAATAAATAATTCACTTTTAAACATGCATAGAGTATATAGGCTCCGATACTAGTTAGATAATAGATAGGTGTAGATCTGTTGTTTTTTATCAGTCAATGTCAATTATAATTATTTTAAACTTGTTCATGGATATTGTCTTAGTTTTGCATGGAACATCGTTATGAGTGGCTTTAGGCTTTTCTGATGAGTCAACAATAAGGACGAAAAACGTTTCAAAGGCTAAGCATTTCCAAGAAACTGAATGAGATTTTATCAAAATGTAATTCATTAGAATGAAAAATTTTTTTAAAGACAAGGTACGTAAATAAATTAATTTCAGGCCTCTGTTCTCATTTTTAACTGAATTTACATATCGTAGGGCATCATGTGGATACTAGTTTAGCCTGCTTAGCCGTAGGGGACTAGGTTGGATGCTAGTGTTAAAATGAGAATGGCAGATAAGAATTTTTACTTGGTAGCATAACCAGAAGTCAGGTTATCGAAAGAATGCGAAGATTTCATTAATATTTTTATATATATATATATAAATATTAATGAAATCTTCGCATTCTTTCGATAACCTGACTTCTGGTTATGCTACCAAGTAAAAATTCTTATCAGCCATTCTCATTTTAACACTAGCATCCAACCTAGTCCCCTACGGCTGTGGAGACAAGTGTGCGATGATATCGATGATATCGATAATAACGTCTGGGGGGATGGATATAAGATCGCCACCCGGACCATGAGAGCTGCCTCCCCCACAATTCCTGTGGAAAGGCTGGAACAGATAGTGGAAGCCCTATTTCCCGATAGGGAAGAAGTTAGATGGGGGGACACGGAGGTAGAGGAAGTGCCGCCCTTCACAGAGGGAGAACTCCAAACAGCCTGTGGCAGACTAAAAAATGGCAAGGCCCCCGGCCCGGATAATATCCCACCGGAACTGGTAAAGATGGCAGCAGAGGAGCACCCGGATATATTCCTACGGGTTATGAACGAGGCATTAGAGAGGGGAGATTTCCCTGATAAATGGAAGAAGGCGAGGCTGGTACTTATAGCCAAAGGAAACAAACCCATGGAGGAACCTTCCTCGCATAGGCCGGTGTGCCTACTAGACGCGATGGGGAAGGTCTTGGAGTACCTGATACTTGGAAGACTGGACGCCGAAATAGTAAAAAGGATGGAGTGGCGGAGACGCAATTTGGCTTTAGGAAAGGCAAGTCAACGGTGGTAGCCTTGAAAAGGATCACCGAGACAGCCAGGGTGGCCATGAATAGCAAAAGAATATGCGTACTGGTAACCCTTGACATAAAGAATGCTTTTAACTCGGCAGGGTGGAGAGAGATCATCAGCAAGATGAGGAATTTGGGAGTAGCACCGTACCTCCTAAGAATAGTTAGCAGTTACCTGGAAAACAGGTGGATTGGCTGGGAAGGGGAAGGCACCGAGCACTGGAGGAAGGTGACATGCGGAGTTCCACAGGGATCGGTATTGGGACCCACCCTGTGGAACATTATGTTTAACGACATCCTGCAATTACCAATTGCGAATGGCGTGGCAGTCACAGGGTATGCTGACGATCTGGCAATAACGGTCACGGGTCGATCGGTGGCCAGGGTAGAGGACGCGGTGAACCAGACCATTAGAAAAATGGAACGCTGGTCCTAACCAGCCTCCATGCCTCCTAAGGCATGCATCTAGAACTAGCCCCGGAGAAGACCGAATGCTTGGTCATCACCAGGAAGAGGAAGGTGGAACCGGTAACGGTGAGAGTAGGGCAATTAGGAGTACAACCCAGTACGGGGTTAAAATACCTGGGAGTCTGGCTGGATCCCCGACTGACCTACAGGTTACACGCCCAGAAGACGGCCGAAAAAGCTGGGAAAGCTGTCTCGGCATTAGGGAGATTGATGAACAATGTGCGAGGACCGAGATCTAGCAAAAGAAGGATGTTATGCAGCGTAGTAAACTCCATCATGCTCTACGCAGCACCGGTGTGGGAGAAAACCATGGAGGTGCAGAGAACAAGGAGGTATCTTGAAAGAGTACAGCGCTGCGCTGCGCTAAGGGTATGCAGTGCATATAGGACGACGTCGTATGAAGCAGCCCTAGTAGTGGCGGGAATACCGCCAATCGATCTGCTGGAGAAGGAAAGGAAGGAGATTTATGATGGTACGGAGAGAAGGGAAGCCAGAGAAATGCTGTTCGAAAGATGGCAGGAAAGGTGGGATGGCTCTGCAAAAGGAAGGTGGACGAGGCGTTTGATCCCAAACGTAAGAACATGGGTAGGGAGGAGGCACGGGGAGGTGGGTTTCCACCTCACACAGGCCCTGACGGGGCATGGCGCCTTTGGAGAATATTTATATGACATAGGGAAGACCGAAACCCGTGAGTGTGTATACTGCGGAGAGAATGACGACGCAGAGCACACACTGTTCTTCTGTAGGCGATGGGCGGACGAAAGAGTTAGCTTAGGGCTGTTGACGGCAGACAATATAATCGGACATATGCTGGAGTCTGAGCAGAATTGGACAGAAGTGGCAGCGGAGACAGGGAGGATAATGAGAGTAAAGGAGGAGGAAGAGAGGGAACTCTACCCGAATCCGTAAACGGAAGTACACACCAGAGAGATTGCCCCCTGTGGCCTGATGGGAAGCGAAAGCAGTTCCAGGCCACGAGGAAACACAGAAACTGGAGGGGTTTTAGCCGGTAGAAGTCCGGCACTACCCGGTGCGCTAGACCCCTGCGCCGGGTGTCCATGAGGATTTCCCCTCCCCCCCCCCCCAAAAAAAAAAAAAAGTCCCCTACGGCTAAGCAGGCTAAACTAGTATCCACATGATGCCCTACGATATGTAAATTCAGTTAAAAATGAGAACATAGGCCTGAAATTAATTTATTTACGTACCTTGTCTTTAAAAATTTTTTCATTCTAATGAATTACATTTTGATAAAATCTCATTCAGTTTCTTGGAAATGCTTAGCCTTTGAAACGTTTTTCGTCCTTATTGTTGACTCATCAGAAAAGCCTAAAGCCACTCATAACGATGTTCCATGCAAAACTAAGACAATATCCATGAACAAGTTTAAAATAATTATAATTGACATTGACTGATAAAAAACAACAGATCTACACCTATCTATTATCTAACTAGTATCGGAGCCTATATACTCTATGCATGTTTAAAAGTGAATTATTTATTATTTGTTTGCTTATAGTAATGAAACATATTCTTTATAGGATTTTGCAAACAGTGGAAAGAAAAGCTATCTATGAGAACTAAAGGAAAAACTATATATATATATATATAAATATTAATGAAATCATGCATGTTTAAAAGTGTATTTTTGCTTAGCCGTAGGGGACTAGGTTGGATGCTAGTGTTAAAATGAGAATGGCTGATAAGAATTTTTACTTGGTAGCATAACCAGAAGTCAGGTTATCGAAAAAATGCGAAGATTTCATTAATATATATATATATATATATATATATATATATATATATATTGTTATGATATTAATACCCCTCATTGCGGGCCAAATTGTAATGATATTAATGTCTGTATCGCAGGAGAACTCTTCAGGGTCAAGGTGAGTTCAATTTTGGGCTTTGTTATTTAAAACTTTCTTTTACATCTCAAATCTGTACTGATTCCAAAAAAAAAACCTTTTGTAACAGATACTTACATTTATTTATCGAAATTTTGTTTGGTATGGATTCTTTTCGCAATATTATGTTATAAATTACATAAATTACAAATATCTTAAAATTAAATAAAGTTTTATTAATGACTAAGCATGGCCTTTCATTTAATTTAAATTTAAACCGTTTTCAAAAGATCGAAGTTCGTTTACCTAGGATTTATATTGTACGTACTTTTACCTTTCGGGTTTTTCGTTGTTCGATGTAGACGTATCGATCGATGTTCAGACTTGCGCGCGATTCTTCCTTCTACTTGACAGAATCAGCTGACATTCCTTACAGCAATTTCACATTCAAATTCTTCAACTTGTTTTTGGACATTGAACGGCCGAAACACTTTGTTTAAAATACGTAGCACATAGGATTTAATTAATAAGGTAGGTACTTTCCCTTATTATCACTTTTCGATGCACAAACTTGATTTCTATTCATAGGTTAGATGACAATTTTAGTTTACTTTCATGGTGAATGTATAAATTTAAATTCAGGACTTGCTTTTGTTATAATTTGACTATTTTAGTCTTAATTTCGGTTAGAATGATTTATTATTACTAACAAAATTCTGAATTTCACTATTAGAGTTTACTTTCCCTTATAATACGACTCAAACATTGAGCTTTCTCGTACAAATAGGAACTTTATATTTGAATTATTAATATATTATTTTTTTTTTAGGTTATATTTTCTTTGAAAATTTATCATGCTTTCGCTTTGAGCTCTGATAACACACTACTTAATGAATTTTGGCTTTTTATTGGCCTAATTTGAAGTTTCTCAGGATATCTGACTACTTGATTTTTACTTTTTAATTATTGATTTTTTATATTTTAAAATTTAAGCTTTATTATTATTTAATGATAAAAATTGCTTATACTAAGACATTTTAATTTAAATTTCCAACAATTTGATATGCCATACATAGGGCTTCTCTGAATTTCAAAATTTTTCCATATACCATGAAATCTTACAAATTTTTAATCTTAAACCTAATTTTATTCATGTACATCGCATACCAGGTCAAACTATATACTTAAACTAACATTTCTATATCTAAAATATATAACAGACTATTTTCCATGGTGTTTTAGTGGCTGAATCATCTTTTACTCCCGCACCGTTGGTTCACCGGCATGGATCCTTAAGTAAACCTAACGAATACAACTTGCTTATGAAAACTAACATTATACAAACAATAAAAGGATTGTACTCCTTCAATATGAAGAAAATCTTATCTAGAGCAATTTTAATTGACTAAATATGAGCAATTATAGGCTAGGTCATGTACTACCTCATATTATTTTGGTACTTGGCCCCTTTATAAGTTCATGTGCATGGGAGCTTTTACGTGGCAATCACTCATAAGGTGAGTACCTTTAACAATTATGTAGTTCTTATTGATTACAAAGCACTTTCATGTTAAATTTTATAAAGTTCACTTCTTCCTGAAGTACTTTACGCTACTTGAAAATTCTAAGTTCCATGTACCACTTTGCACTCACTGTTCGCACCTTTTATTATGAGGATAGCTTCTTAGTGTCTATTATTCTCATATTTTCCAATTTTTTTTTATTTATAATTCTAAAAATTAATAATAGATTTCCTTTTATTTTCAGATTTACAGTAGCGTATCTGTCTGGCATGAGCTTAATTCATGTCCTTGATTGCCCTATGTACACAAAGGTTCTTTATACACTACTTAAACTAACATTGATGATTTTCATCATAGGTTACATGTAAGAAAAATTTATTCGCTTACTCGAAGATTTCATTAATATTTATATATATATATATATATATATATATTAAATGTTCTATATTCTGCTATCTATTTTATTTTTTTTTATACGTTCGAAATTACTTTTTGAAAGTAAATTGAAATGAGTTTACTGGGCGCCAAACAGTTTCTTAAAAGCTGTTAATATTATAGACTATAGAACACCATTAGCATGATTATCTACAATCTATAGAATGACTCTTACTCAAGGTCCAACGAAGTCGGTTCAATAAATGCTCATCGATCAAGATAACAATCTAAATAAATCAAACTCAGTATTGAACGAACAAAGTATTAATTTATTAACAAATTTGAACTTGGAATGTAATTAACAAATTTAAATAACAAAATCTAACTTAACTAAAATGATAAATATGGCCTTTATTTAAAATAAATATGTACCATGGATTTCTGATATTGTAAAGCTTTACCTTGTCTTTCTTTCGACTCGAGTAATGTTAAATTATAACCTCTAACTGGTTATTATGATCCTTGAAATATAATGTCACTTGACTGACTTTTTAAACCTCTAAAGGCTTCTTCTTCTTCTTTTCTGGATTGACGTTTGTTTATAACCTCCAATTAATTTTCAAGATTTCCTTGAAATATTTCTATCACTTGATTGACGTTTGAAATTTCTTCACCATATAAATTTGCTAACTGGATTAACAAATACTTCCCTCTTCTAAATCTGCTTTCCGGATAATCTACTTCTTAATACTTTCAAAGTATACTCACTTCTTATATTTAATCAACTTTTACAATTTATTCTTGATATCAATATATCTGGATTGTAATTTTCTAACCTTCAAATTATTCACCACTATTCTTCTATTTTCAATTTATTAATTATTCGAGGATGAATATTTTTCGCAGCTCGCTGTTCAGCGGTGTCTGATCAACTGATTTGTTATTTTTAGTCGTTTCAATGGGTTAATTTCCAATATTTCAATTGTTTTTTTCTATTTTGATCTAATATTTCAAAATTTAATTTTAATTTAAAATTTAAACTATTCAGTTTTGTGTGTTCTTTACCTTAAGTGAATACTGTTTTTAATTCTTTATTTTTCCTGATAAGTTTCTTTTTCTACTTTTCAGGATTAAGTGAATAATTATAATTACTCGAAATATATTGACATATTACATACACTTTCTTAAAATCTACTTATAACTACAATTAACAATTCCAATCTCAAATAAATACTAATTCATACATTTAGATGAATAGCAATGATAAACACAAAATGCTAGTAGTTAAAAACGTACTGCAGTTTCCATACTGACAGAATACTTATATTATAAACTAAAACAAGAAATTGATACGCCAACAAACATTTAACATCATACTATTAGTCCTTTCTTTCTGCATGATGTGAAATATCATTTACAAAACACCTTTCTGCAATGATATTTGAAAATATCTGAAAACTTAAAATGTCATTCAGTGTTTTGTAATATATGGACTTACTATTTCTAAAATAATTACGCTGCACTGCAACTACTGTTGATAGTCTTTCATTCAATATTCATTTTGTGTAGATTTACAGTGTTTCTACACAAAATATGATTTTCAGCCCTAAGTATTGACATGCATGTCAGATTTTATAAAATTTACTTTTTTGTTTTCCAATTTCATTCTAAATCATTTTAAATGAGATTGTGATTCTCTATCAGTTCATGTTTTATTATATACTATTTAGAATAACCTTGTTAAACTAAAATAACTTCATTTTATGTTTATTTAAATATTTTGTTCGTATTCAATATCAAGTTTCATTCTCTGCATCCTACTCGATGAGAATAAGTGAACTTGAATCAATTAAATAAACCACAGATACTCCTGCTTCTGTATGATCCGTTAAAGTAAAACTGTTATGATTAATTCCTAAAATACATACAAATTTGTGAATTTTATTTATGATTTCAAACACAACACTTAGGTAGTGTTCCACAGTGTGGATATACAGCATAAAACCCCCTAAACTAATAGAATTTTGACATGTGAAAATTTTGTTAGTTTTAACAACATGATGTGACATTCACACTGTCAAAGTTTATTTACAATTTAAAAGTGATCTACTCAGGATCATTTGGATAACTTAAGAGTAATCTATCCTGGATCATATGGATAAATTAATTCTACGTGAAATTTCCCTCTTATTAATCCGTTATAAGTATCTACTAACTCATATGTGTTTTCATTTAATAGTTTTTCTATCGTATATGGACCTTGATAAGGATATTGTAACTTTGCACATATGTTGTTTTTGTAGTCTGATACCTTTAGTCTTTTAATTACTACTTGATCTCCTGTTTTAAATTTTACTTTCTTTTTAATCTTTTTGTTCTCTCTAAGTTGGTACCTTTTAGCGTTGCGTTCTAATCTTTGTTTGACAATTTTGCGTACGTTTTCTAAATTATAATTTTCATCATTTTTCCAAGGCCTATTTGGTAACTGACCTGACAAGATAAAAATTGGCGATTCTTGCGTCACTGTACTTGGTACATTGTTTATATAATTCTCTACATCTACCACGGCTGAAGGCCATTGGCTATGATCATTTTGCACAACCATTCTTAAAAACCTAATTACCTCTTGTATGTACCGTTCAGCAGGATTTGCCTGTGGTCGTCTGATTGTTGTAAATACTACCTGAATTTCATGTTTTGTAAAATATTTTTTTAATCTTTCATTATTAAAATATGTAGCGTTGTCAGCCAATATCCTTTCTGGTTTACCTATCGTCTTAGAAAAATGATTTAAATTTTTTATTACTGTCAAAGTATTACACCGTTTTGTGGGATACAGTTTAATAAATTTTGAGAAAATGTCAACTATGACTAAGATATGTTTAAAACCATCATAATCTGGAATTAAATTACTTACAAAATCTATAGCTACCAGTTTTAAAGGTTTATCAGTAATAATGCTGTAAACTGTGTTTTTATTTACATAATTTTTAGTTTTTCCTAAACAACATTCATGACACATATTTATAAGTTCCTTTGCTAACGGTAAATCTTTTTCGCAATAATACGTCTCTCGAAAAATCATCCAGGTTTTCCGAATACCTATGTGTCCATATCTATAGTGTAAATCCCAAATAATTTCTGATGCTAAACTTTCATCTATAACATATTTTTCTTCATTTAAGATAGTTTTAATGATAAGATTGTTTTTTAGTGTGTATCCCCTGTATGGATGTTCACGTATTTTGTTTCTTAAGTCGTGTAAATGTGTTTGACTGTTCAAAACTTGTGTATATGAGTATAAATTGTTATGTTGTGATAATGTATTTAAAGCTACTGTGAAAGTGTTTATGTCATTTGTGTGAACTTTTCGGTTTCGAGTAAGTGCGTCAGCTGTGATGTTTTCCTTTCCTGGTCTGTGTTTAATTGTAAACGAATACTCTTGAATTAAAAGTGACCATCGGTAGATTCTATTATTAGCAAATCGATTTTTCATTAAAAAACATAAAGCTGAGTGATCTGTCTCTATTATGAAATGATTTGAGGTTAGGAAATATGACATCCTGGATATCGAATATACAATGGACAACATTTCCTTTTCGCTTGTAGAATATCTAATTTCGTAAGCTTTCAATATCCGCGATATGAAACATATGGGCGTTTCGATTCCCCCTTGAATTTGTGTAAGTTCAGCGGCAATAATGTTATCAGATGCGTCTGTCCGCAACGTAAATGGTAATGTAAAATCCGGACTATGAAGCAATAAATTATCATGGAAGTTTGTCTTCACATTTTCAAACGCTGCTTCTCTCCTATCATCCCATTCCCACTTAACATCTTTCCTAAGTAATTCTATTAAAGGAACTTCTAACTCCGATAATCTAGGTATAAATTTCTTATAATAATTCAAAATACCTAAAAAGCCCCTTAAAGTTTTTAAATTTGTTGGTCGCGGATAATCTTTTATTTCTTTGACTCTTTCTTGTCCTATGCTAATCCCTTCTTGCTTAATCTTGTAGCCTAAATATTGAACATATGTACTATAAAATTCACACTTTTTTATATTTAGCTTAAGTCCAGCTTCATCTAATGCATTCAATATAATATCTAGGTGTCTACTATGTTTATCCTCTGTTTCCGAAAATATTAAAATGTCATCGATATAATGCAAACAAAAACTGTCATACTTGTCAAGTATATTTTGCATTGCACGTACAAGTGCTGAAGATGCAGATTGCAAACCAAATGGTACCACCTTGAATTGAAATATATGTCCATCAACACTGAATCCTGTGAATTTACGTGAATCTTTATGTAACGGTATCAACCAAAATGAATTCTTCAAATCAAGTTTAGAAAAGACAGTATTTTTACCAACACTGGACAACATAGCATCGATTGTTTGCGGTGCATCAAATTGTGACTTTGTAATTTGATTCAAATTTCTAGCATCTAAGCATAATCTAATTGTTTCATCCTTTTTCTTAACAACAACTAATGGATTTATGTAATTAGTTTTAGCTGTCTCAATAATATTAGAGTTAATCATATTTGAAATTTCATTTTTTACTTTATCTCTGTGCTTATAAGGAATAGGATAAGTTTTACATTTAAAAAGTTTATTTTCATCTACTTCAAGATTGTGAACATAACCTTTTGCTACTCTAGGTTCATAATTAATTAAAGAAATGTATTTTTTCAACAAATTTTTAACAATTATATCATATTTGGGGGGACAAGCTATCAGTAAAATTTCAGGCTTATTAAAATTAATATTTTGAACATATGTGGTCGTTTCCACTTTATGTTCATTGCAAAATGCTTTATTATTGGTCTCTATACCATTTAGTACATTATTTATTTCGGCACCATTGCCATTCAATTCATTATTCATATTAAAGATAGGTATTCTTTCACCTTCTATTATTAGGATTTTCTCTCCTAAATCAATTTTTGCCTTTAACTCTGATAGAATGTCTTCTCCCAATATAACATCAAAGTTCATTTGTGCTACAATAACAAAATTACCATTAAAGTTTTTATTTCCAATCCTGAAAGTAGTATTTAATACCTTATTGCACTCGGCGAACTTTTTCCCGCTTGCATTAATTAATTTAATCTTAGTAACTCTTATACCATTATTTCTACCATTATTCAAATGATTGTTAAAAATTGTTTCATTAATTAAGCTTATCTCCGATGCAGTATCGAGTAACGAATTTAACTTTATATTATCTATTTCGATTTTTATTATAGGTAAATCACAAATTTTTACATTTTTTGTTCTAATAAATTCGCCTATGTTTTTACTATTGGTATATAAATTTAAAACAACTTTATCTAAAAATCCTGATTTCTATTATCATTTATTTGTGATGTTGTTTCTATTTTATTTATATTAGAGTGCGTGTTTTCATCTACTCTATTTCCCCTTTGAATGTTAGTATTAGCCACTTGTGCATATGACTCATTATTTTTAACATAACCCCCTCTCTCTCTGCAATCATTATCATAATGACGTTTCTCAAAACCCTGCTTTTCATTTCTATAATTGTCATATTTATATTGACCATAACCTCCTCGTTCCTTTCTATCATTGTCATATTGACGTTTCTCATAACCCTGCTTTTCATTCCTACCATTGTCATATTGACGTTTCTCATAACCCTGCTTTTCATTCCTATCATTGTCATATTGACGTTTCTCATAACCCCCTCGTTCCTTTCTATCATTGTCATATTGACGACCATAACCCTGCTTTTCCTTCCTATCATATTGACCATAACCTTGTCTTTCTCTTCTATCATTCTCATTCCTATTCTGATCATAACCCCACTTATTATAATATCTACTATTATTTTCCCTATTCTGACTAGACTTCCTATCAAAACTCTGATGATAATCATCTAATTCTCTTAAATAATCAATTAAATCATCTAACTTTGCAATTATTTGCGTAATAATAACATTCTGGATATCCCCTGAAAAATGTCTAGCTAAATATCTGACCATTTCACTTTCTGTGAATTTTGGTTCTAGATGTCTAATATTGTATACTTTTCTAAGTACATAATTTTCCCTAGAAATACCTTTATTTTCTACATAGTTACCATTAAATAGGTCTTGTCTTATTTTCAACTGAGTGTAATCACTCCAATATTGTTTTAAGACTAGAGCTTCAAATTCCTCTATAGTCTCAAACCTGTCCATTATAACTGAATACCAGATTTCCGCTTCCCCCTTTAACATGTCTTGTATGTTTGCTTTTAGGTTTGCATTTACGTGTTGTGTTTCCATGTGTTGTTTCAAACGTGAAATGAAAATTTTAGGGTGTATACGGTTATCTCCGTAAAAATAAAATGGTGTTTTGTTGCATGTGTAAGTATGTGTGGGTAATTGTGTTAATTGTGTACGTGTGGTATCCTTCAACAACTTCGTGTTCTGTTCTATCTTGCTATCCTGTTCTTTTATTTTTTTATCGTATTTATCTTCTTGTTTCTGCATTCTGTTATCTACTGCAGTCATTCCATCTTCAAACATAGTTACTACTTCCTCTCTTATTTCTTTTACTGCCTCATTTACCTTAATACCAATTTCTTCGTTGACTGACTCTCCCATTTTTTCCCATTTACCCTCTAGATTTTCAATCTTATTTCTTACTTCTATATTGCTTTCTTCCAGCTTTTGCATATTTTTGTTAATGTTTTCTTCAAGTCGTTGGTTATTTTGATTCATGTTTGCTTCTAAAGTTTGGTTATTCTTATCCATTTTTGTATTTATGTTGCTAATGTTTTCTTCAAGTCGTTGGTTATTTTGAACCATTTGTGTATTTATGTTGCTAATATTTTCTTCAAGTCGTTGGTTATTTTGAACCATTTGTGTATTTATGTTGCTAATATTTTCTTCAAGTCTCTGGTTATTTTGATTCATGTTTGTATTCATTCCACCCATCATTTCCATGAGTTTCTGGAACACGTTTGTGTCTGGTTGTGTGTTTGTGTCACCAACTTGTGTTTGTGGAACTGTGGATGTACCTGGTGTAGTTTCTTCTTGATTCATGGTTGTCTTACCTGACTTTAACCTCATATAAATTATATTTGTTTTTAATTTGACAATGCCTTGTTGTCAAAACTATCAAAATAAGTTATTTGTTCTATTATCTTTCAAATGTATGCTTGAAATGATAAACCATTCTCAAGTTGTATTTATTTAATCGCTTTCCTGATCGCTCCACGTTAACAAGCCATAAATGTTCTATATTCTGCTATCTATTTTATTTATTTTTATACGTTCGAAATTACTTTTTAAAAGTAAATTGAAATGAGTTTACTGGGCGCCAAACAGTTTCTTAAAAGCTGTTAATATTATAGACTATAGAACACCATTAGCATGATTATCTACAATCTATAGAATGACTCTTACTCAAGGTCCAACGAAGTCGGTTCAATAAATGCTCATCGATCAAGATAACAATCTAAATAAATCAAACTCAGTATTGAACGAACAAAGTATTAATTTATTAACAAATTTGAACTTGGAATGTAATTAACAAATTTAAATAACAAAATCTAACTTAACTAAAATGATAAATATGGCCTTTATTTAAAATAAATATGTACCATGGATTTCTGATATTGTAAAGCTTTACCTTGTCTTTCTTTCGACTCGAGTAATGTTAAATTATAACCTCTAACTGGTTATTATGATCCTTGAAATATAATGTCACTTGACTGACTTTTTAAACCTCCAAAGGCTTCTTCTTCTTCTTTTCTGGATTGACGTTTGTTTATAACCTCCAATTAATTTTCAAGATTTCCTTGAAATATTTCTATCACTTGATTGACGTTTGAAATTTCTTCACCATATAAATTTGCTAACTGGATTAACAAATACTTCCCTCTTCTAAATCTGCTTTCCGGATAATCTACTTCTTAATACTTTCAAAGTATACTCACTTCTTATATTTAATCAACTTTTACAATTTATTCTTGATATCAATATATCTGGATTGTAATTTTCTAACCTTCAAATTATTCACCACTATTCTTCTATTTTCAATTTATTAATTATTCGAGGATGAATATTTTTCGCAGCTCGCTGTTCAGCGGTGTCTGATCAACTGATTTGTTATTTTTAGTCGTTTCAATGGGTTAATTTCCAATATTTCAATTGTTTTTTTCTATTTTGATCTAATATTTCAAAATTTAATTTTAATTTAAAATTTAAACTATTCAGTTTTGTTTGTTCTTTACCTTAAGTGAATACTGTTTTTAATTCTTTATTTTTCCTGATAAGTTTCTTATTCTACTTTTCAGGATTAAGTGAATAATTATAATTACTCGAAATATATTGACATATTACATACACTTTCTTAAAATCTACTTATAACTACAATTAACAATTCCAATCTCAAATAAATACTGATTCATACATTTAGATGAATAGCAATGATAAACACAAAATGCTAGTAGTTAAAAACGTACTGCAGTTTCCATACTGACAGAATACTTATATTATAAACTAAAACAAGAAATTGATACGCCAACAAACATTTAACAATACTATTAGTCCTTTCTTTCTGCATGATGTGAAATATCATTTACAAAACACCTTTCTGCAATGATATTTGAAAATATCTGAAAACTTAAAATGTCATTCAGTGTTTTGTAATATATGGACTTACTATTTCTAAAATAATTACGCTGCACTGCAACTACTGTTGATAGTCTTTCATTCAATATTCATTTTGTGTAGATTTACAGTGTTTCTACACAAAATATGATTTTCAGCCCTAAGTATTGACATGCATGTCAGATTTTATAAAATTTACTTTTTTGTTTTCCAATTTCATTCTAAATCATTTTAAATGAGATTGTGATTCTCTATCAGTTCATGTTTTATTATATACTATTTAGAATAACCTTCTTAAACTAAAATAACTTCATTTTATGTTTATTTAAATATTTTGTTCGTATTCAATATCAAGTTTCATTCTCTGCATCCTACTCGATGAGAATAAGTGAACTTGAATCAATTAAATAAACCACAGATACTCCTGCTTCTGTATGATCCGTTAAAGTAAAACTGTTATGATTAATTCCTAAAATACATACAAATTTGTGAATTTTATTTATGATTTCAAACACAACACTTAGGTAGTGTTCCACAGTGTGGATATACAGCAATATATATATATATACAGGGTGCGCCAAAGTTCTGATTTTGGTCGATTACGGCTGTATTTGAAATGGTGGAAATATATTGTCTATAGATTATTTTCTTGATTTTCAATTCTGAATAACCAGTAAATATGTACAATTATACAGGGTACTGCGTTTTCGTTGTCCGAGCAACAACTTCGTTATTTTAAATGGAACACCCTATATTTTTTTCCTTTATCGAGTTACCCATCTAATTATATTCATAATTCTATTAAGGTGGTAGGTACTTAAAATGAACCGTTTACGATATAAAAAAGATTTTTTGACAAAAAGTGAGGTTTGCGGATAAGTTTTTGAGTACCTCTGATTTCATAGACAAGAGAGTTTTCAAAAGTTCACAATCAACTGAAATATGTAAGCAAATACTCGTGTTATAACTATCAAAGGATTACCAGAACAGGATATTAAAAATTAAAATTAGATTATAGGAAATTCCCCGTAAAGGGATAATTATCAATATAATTATATGCAAATGCAACTTCCTGGAACTGTAAAAGCTACTAGTATTTTATTAGCTAATAAAATACTAGTAGCTTTTACAGTTCCAGGAAGTTGCATTTGCATATAATTATATTGATAATAAAATATAAAAATAATTAATAAAATACTAGTAGCTTTTACAGTTCCAGGAAGTTGCATTTGCATATAATTATATTGATAATTATCCCTTTACGGGGAATTTCCTATAATCTAATTTTAATTTTTAATATCCTGTTCTGGTAATCCTTTGATAGTTATAACACGAGTATTTGCTTACATATTTCAGTTGATTGTGAACTTTAGAAAAAGCCGCACCGAAGAGACATAGATGTCAAAACACGTGTCTGTGGATGTTCTAAAGTTTTGTGTTACTGCTATATCGGTAAGTGCTTTTGTTTTGATTGTCTTTAATAAAATACTAGTAGCTTTTACAGTTCCATTTCCAAGTTGCATTTGCATATAATTATATTAAATATGAATTATTCGCGGGAAGAAATGGTTGACATGATTTTTATTCTGGGGGAGTGCTCAAGGAACAGCCTCTTAGCATCCCGAGTCTATAAAACCAGATATCCTGAAAGGAGACACCCTTTAGAACCTGCATTTAGTAATCTTAGAGACAGATTTATCGAAACTGGTGAAGTGCAGTATAAACCTCATGAAGTTCCAGCAAGAAAAATGACTGATCCAGACAATTAACCTTAATATCTATGCAACTCCTAAAGATAAATACCTACTATGATATATCAATGGAAAGATAATTTAACACTTCATTAGATGACAGAACTGAAAATAGTACGTCCCATTTGAAAAAATTGAATTACGGCCTTTTTTATTAGCGAAACATTAAACTCAATTTTTTCAGCACTCTGTATAAGATTAATATTAATAATGTTTCTGCCCTACTAGCCCTTAATATGCTCAACATAACAGTATAAGCAGAATTTTGAAAACTCTCTTGTCTATGAAATCAGAGGTACTCAAAAACTTATCCGCAAACCTCACTTTTTGTCAAAAAATCTTTTTTATATCGTAAACGGTTCATTTTAAGTACCTACCACCTTAATAGAATTATGAATATAATTAGATGGGTAACTCGATAAAGGAAAAAAATATAGGGTGTTCCATTTAAAATAACGAAGTTGTTGCTCGGACAACGAAAACGGAGTACCCTGTATAATTGTACATATTTTCTGGTTATTCAGAATTGAAAATCAAGAAAATAATCTATAGACAATATATTTCCACCATTTCAAATACAGCCGTAATAGACCAAAATCAGAACTTTGGCGCACCCTGTATATATATATATATATATATATATATATATATATATATATATATAAGGAAACGTTTCCTTTCATGGGCAAGCCCGCATAGATTTCGATGCAACCGTGGACACGTGTTTCGGACGTATGATTTGTGATTGTTAATACGGCTATCACCAAAACTATTTATTTATTTATTTATTTATTTATTGCATACACTGTTCAACAGGTAAGATACCCAATTACAGAACAGGAATAAAGGCATACAAAGCATCAATTACATAATATACAACAACATAGAAAGAAAGTAAAATGAAGAAAAAATTACTTAAATGTACGAACTATGAATAACTAATGATACGAAGAAAGAGAAAAACATAACATGGGAAATGTTTAAATATAAAAACTATATATACAAATATACACATATGTGATTCAAAGCAAATTAAGAAAAACAAAGACACTCACTGGTTTGGTTATTTAATTTAGAACATTTTGTTTTATGTCACTAAGGCTGCAATTAAAAATATCGAAGTCGTTACATAATTTGTTAGAAGTACTGCAAATCGTATATAAAGGTGAATTATTTAGTACGTTGGTACGCGGCGTAGGTAAATAGAACACTTGGTGATTACGAGAGGTTAATCTGGGAACGTGAAAATTAAGCTTACTAATTATTTCGGGTGCGTCAAAATCATTGTGTAGTAATTTAAACAAAAATACTTGAGAAAAGTACGTACGCCTATCCTCAAGAGTAGTCATAGAATATCTTTCAAGCAAGTTACTGTGCGGAAAACCAATCACTGGATAGGTACCGTCGGATTTGAACCACAGTAATTTAAGAAATCTACGTTGAACTGCCTCCAAGTTATTCTTGTGAACATCATAACTGGAACTCCAAATTAGCGATGCGTACTCAAGTTTCGATCTGACGAAGGATTGATAAAGAATTTTCAGAGTATTAGTATTAGTGAATTCTCGACTAGTACGAACGATCAATCCAAGGGCTTTGGAGGCTTCGGACACATGGTTGGCACTGGCCTTGAAAAGTGAAAGTTAATTAGGTCATTAACATTAATGAGGCAATTAAGAAAATGACGTAATTAGGGAAATCCGCGGATTTTAATCACCGCGAGATAATTATCTTATCTGGTGGGTGGCCCCGGTGATTAACGTTAATTAGATATACGTGCCTTTCAACATGTGCTGGAATTTTTGAGCGATTAAAAAAATTTAATGACGCAACAAACTGACTGGGATTTTGGAACTTGATTAAGACTTGTTTTCATAATATAAAAACACACTGTTGTGAGCAAATAGTATTTAGTGTTCAATTCTGACTTTTCCACGTCGATAAGAATAATATTTTAAATAAGTCTGCATATATTTAACAGATTTTACAAGTTTAGAATTATTTAAAAAAGTGACACATTTTCGAAAACTTAAGATGACTATAATCGTCAAGTTTTGTGTTTAAAAGTGGTATGGATATCAGCTTTAATATTCGACGTTCACCAAGGCATCTTAATCATATTCCAAGAGAAGAGATACCCATTAAACCGCAGTGCAAGTAAAGTTGTTGGTGGCTGCCCCGGCCCCCGGCTCATTTTTTTAAATATTACAATATTTTTTCAACACACAACGAACACAAATCGATATGATCAGTGAAGGATAATTTACTATCAAAAATTACGCCGAGGTCGCGAAATGTTATAGGTCTTTGAAGTATGACATTATCTAACCTGTAATCAAAAATTAAAGGTGATGTTTTTAAAGAAAAGGACATTACGTTACATTTACTAGGATTCATGAATAATTTATTTACTATACACCAGGTGTTTATTTTGTCAAGAGAAGTCTGAAGTTGAAAACAGTCATCGATTTCATCAATTACTGTGAAAATTTTTAGATCGTCGGCATATAAAAGGTGAGGCAAATTAATTTCGTTCACTATGTCGTTAATAAATATGTTAAAAAACAAGGGCCCCAGAATAGATCCCTGGGGAACTCCAGATGTGGCAGCAAATTCGATCGATTTGAACCCATTTAATGCAACGTACTGACTCCTATTCATTAAATAAGATTTAAACAAAAGGAGCAAAGAATATGAGAAGCCGATTTTTTCTAATTTATTAAGTAACAACTGGTGATCAAGTCTATCAAACGTTTTGGAGAAATCGGTATATATGACATCTACCTGCCCACGTTCATCTAGGGATTCAGAAATATATTGAGTTACACAGAATAAATTTGTTGTTGTTGAACGCCCTTTCATAAATCCATGTTGATTAATAGAGATTTTGGTGTTAATCGAATGATATATTCTATCATGAAGTAATATTTCTAAGACTGTACAGAAGTTACAAATTACAGAGATTGGTCTGAAGTTCTCAATATCTAGTTTGTTTCCCTTTTTGAAGATGGGACATACTTTGGAATATTTCCATAGGTCAGGAAATAGGCAGTTTTTTAAGATTAAGTTAAAAATTAGAGTTAGAGGATATGCAAAGATGATAGCGCAATCCTTTAATAAAAAAGCTGGAATGGAATCAGGACCGGTCGTCATTTTGGGTTTAATTCGTTTTAGAGCCCGAATAACCTCATCTTCACTGAAAGAGTTTATGCTAACAATAGGGTTATTGTTAGGTATATCGGTCTCAAAGTGATGTTCCTCGATATCTAATGAAGACTCATTATAAGATTGACCGAAATAATTGGCATATGCATTTAGTATATCAGAGGGATTGTTTAGCGAAGATCCCTCGAAGAACATCTCTTCAGATACACTGGCCGACCCTTTTCTACTTTTGATGAAAGCCCAAAATTTATTGGGATCATTTTTTATATTGTCTTCAGAGTTCTGCACGAAATTTCTGTAGGCTAAATTGGTATCATATTTTATTTCCCTTCTGATGTTTTTGAGGTTATTGTGTATGAGTGGATCACTGGTTCTTGCATACTGTCTCCTAAGACGTTCTTTAAGGCTAATTTTTTTTATGATACTGCCATTAAACCACGGAGGATATCTGCCGCTACGAGAAGTCGATTTCTTAGGTACACAAGATTCAAATGCAGAGTCAAGTTTGTTGTAAAAATGAGTGCATGCATCATTGACGTCATTAAAAGAAGAGAGGGAGGACCAGTCTATGTTGAGAAGGTTTTCATACAATTTGGAGAAATCACATTTGCGGAAATTATAACTAACGTCATGATTGGTTGGAAAATTATTAATAAGGTTCTTAACAGTACTTATTTCAGTTGATATGATCAGAGCAGGGTGATGAAAATCTTCATTAGTTAACGGATCAGGAGATTGAGATACATCACAGTTTTTGTTGTGTAATACTAGATCAAGAATATTGTCATTGCCATTAAATATTGAGTTGTATTGAGATAAATTATTAGTGTCTAGAAAATTATTCAAGGCTCTAATTTGGGCGTTAGATTTTGAGTCTTTTAGGTAAGATGCATATTTGGGGATATTAAAATCGCCCAAAATGACTATATCATTATCGCTATTTTGTAAATACTTCAGGGTACCTAGTGTCTCAAAAAAATATTCAAAATCGGCAACAGGTATACTCGGTGGTATGTAGATAACAAATATGTAAAGAGACTGATAATTATTTGAAATTTTTATACCTAAGATGTCGATGGCAGGTATGTTGTTAAACCTGCAGTATCAAGGCTTAATAAAGAAGAAGTGTATTTTATATTTACTGCTAATAGTACCCCTCCACCTTTTGATCTATTAATGGCAGCACAATCTCTATCTGAACGAAAAACATTGAATTTATTGCTGAATAGTTCGCTATTAAAAACGGAGGAATCTAGCCAGGTTTCGGTTAAAGCTATCACGGAATATTCGGAGCACGCCGATGCGTTGTAAAGTTCGACCGTCTTAGTTCTGACACCTCGCGTATTTTGATAGTAAATTAAAAATTCTCCACTACTCGTATTGCGACCTACATTCGTGAGATGAGCTTCCATTGAGGGACTTGCCTTGCCTATTGAAAATAAAGCGTTGTGCTGCTTTTAAACCATTAATAATGTATTTGGCTGAATACGGCCCTGGATTATCTCAAAAAAAGAATATTTTAATGAATACTATGTATGATTTACTTCAAAAATAATAACAAAATGTAACACTTGTTTAATCTACTACAAATGTTAACTCATAAATACTGCTCAAATTGTCCACCGTTATTCTCGATACACATGTCTGTTCTCGCTGACATTTGTGCTGTGGCATTAGCTATCATATCTGGAGTTATGTCATTAAAAGCGTCAATAATTCTTTAACGTAACTGGTCTGCATCGCCTACAGCTTCATAATAAACTTTGTTCTTTAAATACCCCCATAAAAAATAGTCCAAGGGGTTTAAACAAGGGGAGCGAGGTGGCCACCTTACAGGTCCATTGGTGCCTAACCACCTTTGATTAAACCACATATTTAAATACGATTGGACGACTATTGAATTATGTGGCCCACATCCATCTTGCATAAACCAATTAGCATTAGCATTTTGAAAAAATGCAAGCGGCAATTCTTCAACAATTTCTTCTAATAAAATTAGGTATTTTGCACTATTTAAATTACCCTTTATGAATTTGGGCCAAATTAGAGTGTTTCCAATTAAACCACACCACAAATTGTTGTAGTATCTTATCTGAGGTCTCACTTCTTGGGTAAGGTGAGGATTAACAGTAGCATAGAAATGCTTATTTTTCCTATTGAAGACTCCGCAATTTGTGAACGTTGTTTCGTCTGACCATAGAATCTTATTATGAAAACTTTGATTGGCATTTAAGTTTCTTCTGAACCAATTACAAAAAGTAAGTCTTCTGTTTTGGTCACCTGGATGTAATGTCTGTACAGTTTTAAATTTAAAATCATGATATTTATGTTTTTTTTTAAATTTTTTGAACCACTTCCCGCTATTCCACATTCAAATGCGATCTTGCTAGAAGAGTTTTCCGGATTTAAATAATTTTGTGCTAAACCATTTATTTCATTTATCGTATTCCTAACAGGATATTTTCCTCGTTTTTTTGAAACGCTGCCTGTTTCAGTTACATTTTTTGACACAATGTAAAAAGATTTTCTTGAAGGGTGATGTCTGTCGGGATACAAACGGGCATATTCTTGAACAGCCCGGGAAACATTTCTTAAACTTCTGATGTACACATCGTACATATCTTTTTTTTCACTGTCAGGAAAACGAACCATATTAAGCTGACAGTTATTTACAAAACGTCACAATTAGAGGAATAACAAGTTGTTATGATATTCAGTCCTTCATCTGTTTTTCACAGCCTACGTATTTTTATCGAGAATAACGGTGGACAATTTGAGCAGTATTTATAAGTTAATATTTGTAGTAGATTAAACAAGTGTTACATTTTGTTATTATTCTTGAAGTAAATCATACATAGTATTAATTAAAAATTTTTTTTTGAGGTATCCAGGGCCGTATTCAGCCAAATACGTTATTAATGGTTTAAAAGCAGCACAACGCTTTATTTTCAATATTTTTGGTGATAGCCATATTAACAATCACAAATCATACAAGATAAGAAATAAAAAATACAGGTCCGTAATTGAAAAAAAAAAGTTGTTGGTGGCCCAGCTTAAACGAAACTTTGTATTTAATACCTGACTATACAGAGTTATAGCTACATTAACACCTAATAAGAAACCTAAATAGATTTTTTTGATATTTTGTTAAATAAGGACACAAGAGTGAAAAAACGAAAATCTTAGATTTTCCATTTTTTAAGATATCTCGAAAACTATAAAAGATATTAGAAACTTTAAGAGGTCGTTTTATTTGTTTCGAAATTGCGCAACTTTTTCCCTATTTAACCTTTGCTGTATCTTCTATACTTTACGAAATACCAATACTGTCCCTGTGAATTAGTTGGGACCCTGTATATACCCTGTATATATTTATATATTGTTCTATATTCTGATATCTATTTTATTTTTTATACGTTCGAAATTACTTTTTGAAAGTAAATTGAAATGATTTTATTGAGCGCCAAACAGTTTCTTAAAAGCTGTTAATATTATAGACTATAGAACACCATTAGCATGACCATCTACAATCTATAGAATGACTCTTACTCAGGGTCCAACGAAGTCGGTTCAATAAATGCTCATCGATCAAGATAACAATCTAAATAAATCAAACTCAGTATTGAACGAACAAAGTATTAATTTATTAACAAATTTGAACTTGGAATGTAATTAACAAATTTAAATAACAAAATCTAACTTAACTAAAATGATAAATATGGCCTTTATTTAAAATAAATATGTACCATGGATTTCTGATATAGTAAAGCTTTACCTTGTCTTTCTTTCGACTCGAGTAATGTTATATTATAACCTCTAACTGGTTATTATGATCCTTGAAATATTATGTCACTTGACTGACTTTTTAACCTCTCAAGGCTTCTTCTTCTTCTTCTTTACTGGATTGACGTTTGTTTCTAACCTCCAATTTATTTTCAAGATTTTCTTGAAGTATTTCTATCACTTGCTTGACGTATGAGTTCCTTCACCATATAAATTTGCTAACTGGATTAACAAATACTTCCCTCTTCTAAATCTGCTTTCCGGATAATCTACTTCGTAATACTTTTAAGTTTACTCACTTTTATATTTAATATGCTTTTACAAATTTTTCTTGATATCAATATATCTGGATTGTAATATCCTAACCTTCAACTTATTCACCACTTTTCTTCTATTTTCAATTTATTAATTATTCGTGGATGAATATTTTTCGCAGCTCGCTGTTCAGCGGTATATGATCAACTGATTTGTTATTTTTAGTCGTTTCAATGGGTTAATTTCCAATATTTCAATTGTTTTTTTCTATTTTGATCTAATATTTCAAAATTTAATTTTAATTTAAAATTTAAACTATTCAGTTTTGTTTGTTCTTTACCTTAAGTGAATACTGTTTTTAATTCTTTATTTTTCCTGATAAGTTTCTTTTTCTACTTTTCAGGATTAAGTGAATAATTATAATTACTCGAAATATATTGACATATTACATACACTTTCTTAAAATCTACTTATAACTACAATTAACAATTCCAATCTCAAATAAATACTAATTCATACATTTAGATGAATAGCAATGATAAACACAAAATGCTAGTAGTTAAAAACGTACTGCAGTTTCCATACTGACAGAATACTTATATTATAAACTAAAACAAGAATTGATACGCCAACAAACATTTAACATCATACTATTAGTCCTTTCTTTCTGCATGATGTGAAATATCATTTACAAAACACCTTTCTGCAATGATATTTGAAAATATCTGAAAACTTAAAATGTCATTCAGTGTTTTGTAATATATGGACTTACTATTTCTAAAATAATTACGCTGCACTGCAACTACTGTTGATAGTCTTTCATTCAATATTCATTTTGTGTAGATTTACAGTGTTTCTACACAAAATATGATTTTCAGCCCTAAGTTTTGACATGCATGTCAGATTTTATAAAATTTACTTTTTTGTTTTCCAATTTCATTCTAAATCATTTTAAATGAGATTGTGATTCTCTATCAGTTCATGTTTTATTATATACTATTTAGAATAACCTTGTTAAACTAAAATAACTTCATTTTATGTTTATTTAAATATTTTGTTCGTATTCAATATCAAGTTTCATTCTCTGCATCCTACTCTATGAGAATAAGTGAACTTGAATCAATTAAATAAACCACAGATACTCCTGCTTCTGTATGATCCGTTAAAGTAAAACTGTTATGATTAATTCCTAAAATACATACAAATTTGTGAATTTTATTTATGATTTCAAACACGACACTTAGGTAGTGTTCCACAGTGTGGATATACAGCATAAAACCCCCTAAACTAATAGAATTTTGACATGTGAAAATTTTGTTAGTTTTAACAACATGATGTGACATTCACACTGTCAAAGTTTATTTACAATTTAAAACTGATCTACTCAGGATCATTTGGATAACTTAAGAGTAATCTATCCTGGATCATATGGATAATTTATCCCCATGTGACAACTTCCCGGTAATGATTCTTCCTTATTATAGTTTAAAACATTTTCGTTTTCATTTAAAATATTACCTACTTCAAGTTGTTGCACATAGCCCTTTGCTATTGTAGGTTCATAATCAATTGAATTTTTATATTTTTGAGACAAATTTTTAAAAATTCTATCATATTTGGAGTAACGACTTATCAGAAAGGTTTCAGGCTTCTTATCATTATTTATTTGAACACATGTGGTTCCCACTATATGCTCACCGCAAAATTCATTATCATTATTGGACTCTATGCCATTTGATACATTAATTATTTCGGCATCATTGCCATTCAATTCATTAACTATTTCGGCACATTTGCCATTTAATTCATTAACTATTTCGGCACATTTGCCATTCAATTCATTAACACTACAGTAAGGTATTCTTTCACCTTCTACTTTTAGGATTCTTTCTCCTAATACAATATTTGCCTTTTTTTCTGATAAGATGTCGTCTCCCAATATAACATCATTTTCTATACAGTCGCCTATTTTTTTACAATTATTACCTACATTTAAAACAACTTTATCTAAAAATCCTGATTTCTATTTCTATCATTTACTTGTGCTGTTTCTATTTTATTTATATTAGAGTGCGTGTTTTCATCTACTCTATTTCCCCTTTGAATATTGATATTAGCAACTTGTGCATATGACTCATTATTTTTAACATAACCCCCTCTCTCTCTGCAATCATTATCATAATGACGTTTCTCAAAACCCTGCTTTTCATTCCTATAATTGTCATATTTGTATTGACCATAACCTCCTCATTCCTTTCTATCATTGTCATATTGACGTTTCTCATAACCCCCTGGTTCCTTTCTATCATTGTCATATTGACGACCATAACCCTGCTTTTCCTTCCTATCATATTGACCATAACCCCCTTGCTCCCTTCTGTCATTCTCATTCCTATTCTGATCATAACCCCACTTATTATAATATATACTATTATTTTCCCTATTCTGACTAGACTTCCTATCAAAACTCTGATGATAATCATTTAATTCTCTTAAATAATCAATCAAATCATCTAATTTTGCAATTCTTTGCGTAATAATAACATTCTGGATATCCCCTGAAAAATGCCTAGCTAAATATCTGACCATTTCACTTTCTCTGAATTTTGGTTCTAGATGTCTAATATTGTATACTTTTCTAAGTACATAATTTTCCCTAGAAATACCTTTATTTTCTACATAGTTACCATTAAATAGGTCTTGTCTTATTTTCAACTGAGTGTAATCACTCCAATATTGTTTTAAGACTAGAGCTTCAAATTCCTCTATAGTCTCAAACCTGTCCATTATAACTGAGTACCAGATTTCCGCTTCTCCCTTTAACATGTCTTGTATGTTTGCTTTTAGGTTTGAATTTACGTGTTGTGTTTCCATGTGTTGTTTCAAACGTGAAATGAAAATTTTAGGGTGTATGCGGTTATCTCCGTAAAAATAAAATGGTGTTTTGTTGCATGTGTAAGTATGTGTGGGTAATTGTGTTAAATGTGTACGTGTGATATCCTTCAACAACTTCGTGTTCTGTTCTATCTTGCTATCCTGTTCTTTTATTTTCTTATCGTATTTATCTTCTTGTTTCTGCATTCTGTTATCTACTGCAGTCATTCCATCTTCAAACATAGTTACTACTTCCTCTCTTATTTCTTTTACTGCCTCATTTACCTTAATACCAATTTCTTCGTTGACTGACTCTCCCATTCTCTCCCATTTACTCTCCAAATTTTCAATCTTATTTCTTACTTCTTTATTGCTTTCTTCTATTTTTTTGTTAATGTTTTCTTCTAAAGTTTGATTATTATGTACCATCTGTGTATTTATGTTGCCAATTTTTTCTTCTAGTCGCTGGTTATTTTGACTAATGTCTTCTTTTAAAGTTTGGTTATTTTGTACCATTTGTGTATTTATGTTACCAATTTTTTCTTCTAGTCGTTGGTTATTTTGATTCATGTTTGCTTCCAAAGTTTGGTTATTCTGTACCATTTGTACCTTAATGTTGCCAATGTTTTCTCCAATACTATGATTCATTCCAGTGATCATTTCCATCAACTTCTGGAGCATGTTTGGATCAGGTTGTGTGTTTGTGTCACCAACTTGTGTTTGTGCAACTGTGGATGTACCCTGTGTAGTTTCCTCTGGATTCATGGTTGTTGTCTTACCTGACTTTAACCTCATATAAATTATATTTGTTTCTAATTTGACAATGCCTTGTTGTCAAAACTATCAAAATAAGTTATTTGATCTATTATCTTTCAAATGTATGCTTGAAATGATAAACTATTCTCAAGTTGTATTTATTCAATCGCTTTCCTGATCGCTCCACGTTAACAAGCCATAAATGTTCTATATTCTGATATCTATTTTATTTTTTATACGTTCGAAATTACTTTTTGAAAGTAAATTGAAATGATTTTATTGAGCGCCAAACAGTTTCTTAAAAGCTGTTAATATTATAGACTATAGAACACCATTAGCATGACCATCTACAATCTATAGAATGACTCTTACTCAGGGTCCAACGAAGTCGGTTCAATAAATGCTCATCGATCAAGATAACAATCTAAATAAATCAAACTCAGTATTGAACGAACAAAGTATTAATTTATTAACAAATTTGAACTTGGAATGTAATTAACAAATTTAAATAACAAAATCTAACTTAACTAAAATGATAAATATGGCCTTTATTTAAAATAAATATGTACCATGGATTTCTGATATAGTAAAGCTTTACCTTGTCTTTCTTTCGACTCGAGTAATGTTATATTATAACCTCTAACTGGTTATTATGATCCTTGAAATATTATATCACTTGACTGACTTTTTAACCTCTCAAGGCTTCTTCTTCTTCTTCTTTACTGGATTGACGTTTGTTTCTAACCTCCAATTTATTTTCAAGATTTTCTTGAAGTATTTCTATCACTTGCTTGACGTTTGAGTTCCTTCACCATATAAATTTGCTAACTGGATTTACAAATACTTCCCTCTTCTAAATCTGCTTTCCGGATAATCTACTTCGTAATACTTTTAAGTTTACTCACTTTTATATTTAATATGCTTTTACAAATTTTTCTTGATATCAATATATCTGGATTGTAATATCCTAACCTTCAACTTATTCACCACTTTTCTTCTATTTTCAATTTATTAATTATTCGTGGATGAATATTTTTCGCAGCTCGCTGTTCAGCGGTATATGATCAACTGATTTGTTATTTTTAGTCGTTTCAATGGGTTAATTTCCAATATTTCAATTGTTTTTTTCTATTTTGATCTAATATTTCAAAATTTAATTTTAATTTAAAATTTAAACTATTCAGTTTTGTTTGTTCTTTACCTTAAGGGCGCCATATTTATGTGCTAAATTGTGGGGATAATCACACGATTTTAAAGCGAGCTATTTTAAAAAGTAAGAGTCATATTTTTAAAAGTAGCACATAAACTTAAACTAGAATATTTAAAATAGGAAAGGGGTGTTTTTATATTGTTAAAAAGTAATGTTTTCATAGATAAAAAAAATGCTTAACATGTACCTTACAAACGATGTCAGCTCACCACTTCTATAATTATTTCGCACTAGCAAAAATAAAAAATAAGGAAAACCAATACAGACGTTTCCTAAGTTAAACTTTCACCCATGTTTTGAAACAAGGAAAAATCGAATTAGATACTTCATACACTAGAAAGCTCGAATTAAATTTTGATATGAACTTTTCACATGTTTACTGAAATTCTGACATATTTATTTAGTTTACAGTAGAATTCTATATGATTTCTTGACCTAAAAGCTGTTTCCTTAGTTCGGTTACTGTCTCATAGATGGGGCAACAAAAAGAAGGTGCTTGTCCAAATTTCATATTTTTATATAAGGTGGACTAAAAAATGTTCAATAAAACGGGTCTCATAAATCGATGTAATCGTTAATAATTATTATTTCCTGATAGATATTTTTAAAACATCTACTCTAAGAAATAAGAGCATAAAGTAAAATTTCATATTTATTCTTCACTTGTAAATATATTTTAGACTTTGTAGGTGTTCTGCATTTACAAATGTGAAATTTGAAAACCGATAGGCTTTAAGGAACTCCCGATGTTTAATAATACTTACCTACAATAAATGAAGAACTGTATAAAGGTTGCTTATGTTCTCTTGCAATGTTGTAAATTTCTGTTATTTTGGTTGAATTACGATATGTACAAAAAAACGGTTAACTGTTTACCTATGCATTGAATGCAAATTGCCTCATTAAACTTGTTGCCCGAAAAATCCGAAAATTGTTTATGTTGACATATAAATCTTTCTTAAATAGGAGAAATGAAATGAAGATGAATTAAATAGGTAAATATTAAATATTTAATAGTCGTGGACAAAGTATAGTATTCCACTCGCATATAATGGCTATTATTCACTCTGGTGATTTACGACACTCGCCAACTTCACCGTCGTGAATAATAGCCATCATTATATGCTCGTTGAATAATATACTATTATCCACGACCATTAAATAATGTAGGTACTCATTATATGTATGTGTTTCCTCAAGGTTAATGCTATTATTCCCTGTAGTGAATAATGAGGACAGTCAGTTGCTTATAAGAAATGGCATTAGTGACTTTTTACTAAAAATTGAAAATGTCAAAATTGCAGCAACAAAAAGACAAGTGTTGTCTCTGTAAGTTTCCCAGAAAGCACTCAAATGGTACAGCCGAAGAGGTCCTTTAATGAACACTGAGAAAATATATTAGTAAGTTTTTTTCAAAGCATCATCTATTAGCAAGAAGCAGCAATCCCGAACATTGTTTTTGAAACCATTTACCTACATGCCTACAAACTATTATTTTATTAGTAAGCCATGACAATGTGTCAAAGCATAGTTTTGTAATTGAATTGAAACGTCAAAATTTGTTCGAATTCAACGACAACGTTATTTACAATAGTTTTACATATTAGGTGGTACTCAGAAAGAGTAATATACTTAATTAAATAAATGGATACTGACAGTAAAAACGAGATTTCTTTGACACCGCCATAGAAGGAAGCCGCAGAAATCACTTGTTGCCAGAAAAATCGAAAAAATTATAACTATATGACATGAATCTTTCTTAAATTGGAGAAATGAAGCGAAGATGAATTAAATAAACACAAAATATTTAATAGTCGTGAATAGAGTATAGTCTTCTACCCGAGTACAATGGCTATTATTCACGAGCGTGAAGACATGAGCCGCATTCGAGTGTCGTGAATCACAATAGCCATCATTATATGCTCGGTGTATAATTTACCATTATTCATAATACAGAAATAATCAAATTGTCAAAAGATGAAAAGTATGAATGACATTTCAACTTCATTCACAACTGAACTGAAACATGGCATTTCAGGTTGGAAAGTGGCCACTTTCTTACCAGTCTTCGGGTTTGACAGTGGGCCAACCTCTTTTTTAGTGGTTTTCTTTTGTAGGAAATTTTATAATAAGACATATGTTTATTTATTAACACAAACCGCCACACAAACAGAGCAATTAATTCTACAAATACTACCTGAACAAATAAACTGAATAAATATTTATATGTTAAAAACGACGCGACGTTACTTTCATATTTGTCGCTCTGACAAGAATTTTTTGTTTGTGGCCTACTTAATAAACCAAAATGTTATTTAATAATGTACTATGATCGATGAATGTATAATAAAATAGTATACAAACCTTGGTGTAAAGTTTCATTACTGTTTCGAGAATTTGTTGAACAACAATGGAACTCTCCACCTTGGTATGTAATATATTGTTGCAGCACAGTTATGTCACTTTGCAGTACGCTTATGACAGTTTTTAAGTATTGTGAGTAATTATCTAGTTTGTATACAATAACCTGCACAGAAGCGTGTTTTGGAGGTGGTTGTAGAAAAAATAATTGAAGAGCTCTGTACGTAACTTACGTCAGTCATGCATGATTATAGCTGCCTTTGTTCAGCGGAGTCGTAATCATATTAAACAGGATTGCAATGGACAGTAATCATATATACAAAATTGCATGGTAGGGACAGAGACAACACACGATCTTATGATTACGGAAGCACTCTGGTGAACGAAAGCAGCAGCGTTGCCAATGTGTGAGTAATTGCTCACATTGTGATCGTTTGGAAGGCTGTGGAGGAAATGTGCGAGGAATGTCCCAATTGTGAGGATTCTGTGAGGATTGGGTGAAGATTTCGGTATTATTAAATAAATAATCATATTTAATGAGATTCAACTGCACACGTTGACTCATTACGCTACAATGTGAAATGTGAGCTCATTAGCAACGTTGCGACAGTGGTCGTGCCCGTTTCCCACAGAGCGACATCTGCAGAGACATCTGTCAATAAGCCACTTTTAGCTTAACTGGCCCCAGATTCCTGTCTCAGATTTAAAACTAAGTTCTTTTAGTTTGTTTCCAGTGATGTCACAGTTACCAAATTTTTGGTAGATCTACCGAATTTGGATAAAGTCTACCGAATTACAGATTTATTCTGAAATTCTACCGAAAATTTAAGAGTGTAGCTTATGAACCGAGCTGGTTCGAAAACCTGGAAAAGTCCCCCCACCCGGCCTCCGCAAATTTCCTAGTTATTCTTACAGTGCATAAATTATTGATCTTATTATTCTTTTGAGATTTTATATTAACCTGGAATATCCCCCCCCCTCGCTCTTAAAAACAGAAATCACAGTCAAAGTTATTACAAATTTTGTTTTAAAAGAATTTTTTAGAATATGATAGTCTAAAAATGTCCTTTTGAGGCTGTGAGGATTTTGTGAGGATTTTAAAGCTTCTGTGAGGAAAACGTGAGTATTTTTAATCAATTTGTGGAGTATTTTGGTAACTCGCGTCTGGCAACACTGGAAAGCAGCTTAAGCTTAAATACTGACACTAAGTCAACATGGTAGCGTTCTCAGTCACGTGGTTCTCTTTATGTAAAAATTCAGATGTAGATTTTTTTATAAAGTATACAGATTGAATAAAAAGCAAAAATGTTATGTCATATCATTTATTATTAAAATTTTACAAATACTATATAGGTAGTGTAGTAACTTGGTCTTCCCATAGCAGTTTTGTGCAGATTGTTTGAAGCATACCTTAATATTAAGTTTAAACTTCATGTTTTACCTTAAATTCATGTCAATTTTAGTGATTTCTTGCATTTATTTCTTTTTATTGTACAGAATATGAACATATTAGTGAGTCACATTTAAAGCGACTTGAAGTAGATACTATCTTACTACTACTTCATAGGCGTGACCGATATTTTCTATATTAGAAATATTAAAAAATATACACTGTGATCGGCTTTTCAATCAATCAATCAATCATTTATTAATGTTAAGTACACAAGAGTGTTTACACAGGTCAAAAAAAAAATAGTATATAAGAAAAAATGATATAACATATACATATAGTCAGTATTGAAATGCTTAAATTTACCAATACACAATCATAGAACAAACAGTATAAAACTACTTAATTAAAATAATTATACATCTTATTAAAAGTTAGCAACAACTTACTTAGAACCATATAAGAATACTACTATGAATTTCCACTCAATAATTTCAATCATTTGCAAAATAGTTAGATTTAATTTTAAAAATTACTTACTTAGATAGTATTAGGTATATTTTTCTTTCAAATACACGTGTACCAAGTAAAAAATTTATGGCCAAAAATATTTTCCTATCGGACATCTCTTTCTTAGGCATCGATTTTGTAAAAATAATTACTCTAAAATGTAGTCTTATAAAATGTTTCTTTCAATATACTATTTTTTACATTTTTAACTTTTTTGACACAAACCATTAAAATAATATCGGCCGTGCCCTTGATATGGTAACAATGGTATCCTATCATTGTTGGTGTATGTTAATTAGGCAATAGCTGCTTTCGTTCAGCAGAGTGATTTGTAATCATAATAAACAGGATTTCAATGAACAGTAATCATACGATACAAAATTGCATGGTATGGACAGAGACCACACATGAAACAAGCACCTTATGATTATAGATCACTCTGCTGAACGAAAGCAGCATATAAGAAAAATACGACTGAAATTAGAAAAAAGTAAAGAATTTTTCCCACTGCTATGAGACCTGTAAAAAGCGAAGCATTTGGGTTGTCTAAACATGATATTCACCCATGCAGTTCTAAGAAAGGGTGGTTTTTGAGAAATATATACATATTATATAAGAAATTTAGCGCTTTTTCGCCTTTAGCCTTTATTTGTATTTTGAGCAAAAACTATGCATTTTGGTGAAAACAATCCGAAGAGCAACGTTGTAGAGCATAAATTTCCAACAAATTTTGTCTCCACATTTTTTTACGTTTCTTGCGAATTTCGCAGTTTCGCCGCAAGAGGGCGCGAAAGAAAAATATATATCGACTTTCGCTCCCTCTAACGGCGAAATTATGCGGAATTCTGACAAAAGCGTAGAGACAAAATTTATGGGAAATTCTATGCTCTACAACTTTGCAGGGAGTGAAAATTATGTTTAGATAACCCAAATGCTTCACTTTTTACAGGTCTCATTTCTGTAGGAAGTTTTCCATAAAACAGCCATTTTTTGACTAATTTGTAGGGACTATGATGAAAGTGTTGTATGCATTTTCATTTTTCAACAGAAAACCCCGGACAAAACACCTGTTGCACCTATGAGACAGTAATAAAATTATCCTACCGTTGTTTGTGTAGGTTAATTACACAAAATAACAGGAGGAGTGTTTAATTATACTTTTTTCACAAAACCCCTAAGAAAAATATTTGTCACATGAATCTTAAACAAACATACTTAAATAATCCGGGTAGATATAAATAATTATTTATGCCAATATTTCACATAGAAACTCATAGATGTAGAATAACATTAGATATGGCTTTGAAATTAAGGTAAAAGATCAGTCTAAAAATATGAAGACATACATGTCAAAGTCAAAATTTAAGCTTACTTTTAGTACAAGAATTTTCATAACTTGCCTACAGAATGCTTTTAAATAACAACGCTTTCCACACTAATACCTGTAGTCTAAGAGCTACTCCCAGGATTCAACATGAGAAAGAACCCGAAACTCGGAGAAATAGTTTTCAAACTCGTTCTTATTTAAGTTGTCTTAGATATAACAGCAGTTTTTGTGGTACGCTGGATGATGGAAACATTGTTTTAAAACCGAATCCCCATCAGAACTTATGAAATATTTAGTAAGCCGGACAATATTGCCAAAAATAGAAAGAGAAATGTAATGAGAAGAAAAACAAAAGCAAAATGTAATAAAAAAGAAAACATCGAATATGGTCCTAACATGAAAGAGATTGAAATGAGCGATGCCAATCTCATGGAGGACCATCACTTAACAGTTAATTTTTTTAAATGGTAAATAACTTACCGAGTTATCCCTCTTATTGATATCTTTACTCAGTTAGCCCCCTCCAAGTCTTATGCAAATTCGTGTCGCTACTTAATAAAATATAAATACTTGATATTTAAAAGGGCATACGAATTAAATAACTTTTTTAATTTTTTTTTAAGACCAAACTACGAGTAGCTCTTAGACTATTAGATATGCAATATTATGTTTTTGGTATATTACTTTTCTTCTTTTTGGAATGTACTTCTTGAGCTTTTAAAATTTTGGGTGGATCTCTGCATTTTAAATTTCTGCCTCTTCTATTTAGTATTATTTCTGGCCCCAAGCAGTTCTCATAATATTCACATAATTTCTTTATCATATTATTAAAAAATTCTACGTTAATGAATATTTCTTCTATAAATAAATTGTTGTGATCTCCTGTGTATACCACAAAATAACATATTTTCCTTTTTGTTATACCCAACTGCCCTTGAATCTAAAATAAAATGGAATTATATTAATTTATGTATAATTATAAAAAAGAAATGGTAGGTAAATTATGTTAAGGTGGCCATTCCTTAGAAAGAGACATCCGATAGGGAAATATTGATTATTTTTGCCCATAACTTTTTTTTCTTAGTACGTATATTAAAAAAATATATAAGAGTACCTAAGTAGAACTGTAACAAGACTATTCTCATTCAATAATTTCAGTGCTTTGCAAAATAGCTCGATTTAAAACAACGAAATAGGAAGATTAATACAATTTTTAAATTTAAATCGAGTTATTTTGCAAACCACTAAAATTATTGAGTGAAAATTCATAGTAATAGTCTTGTTATGGTTCTACTAAGGTACTCTTATAGTTTTTTAAAATACCTATACGTACTAAGAAAAAAAAGTTATAGCTAAGAATAGTAATTATTACTATGTAATTTATTTACTTGGTAAAAATAATTGTGGTTTGACTTTAGGTGAATTTGGTCGTTTTTTATCTCTAAGCAAGGTATCATTTTCTTTCTAACTGCTTCCTCCACTGACATGTCGGATACAGCAACTTTTTCGAAACACTTCACTTCTATAATTTTATCATCATCAACTAGTCCTAAAAATTTGCATGAATTTAGGTATTATATATTAAAATTTATACCATTTAAAAAACTAACCGTCAGGTGATGCTCCCAGAAACCCATTTTGTTCATCAACAAATAATCCGGAAGGAACAACTGTTTTTCCTGATACCTCCTGAAATTTACTTATGGCTACACTTTCATTTCTTATGCCATATTCTACAGCTGATGTACTTAGTTGATTTTTTGATAAAATTTTTTTGACTAAAGCATCACATGATGTATGAGGCCTTTTTTTTACAACTTCACCAAAATTGGATGCTGTTAGTCGATACATCTTTTCTTCTATATATTTTATATTATTAAATTGCCCAACCGTTTCTTTGGCAATCTCATCTCGCTGTTCGGGAGAAACCTGAAAATGGAATACTCAGTTATTAAAATTACAGCAAATATTATTCTACTTAGAAAAATGTAATTTTGGATGTTCAGCATATAATTCTCATGCATATCATTAGATATTAACTGTATAACAGTTATCTGCTAAATACCCAATACAACATTTTTCAATTATTACGAAAGTAGAAATAAAAGCTATTGCTCTCAAATATTACTTCTTTGGAAATACTTTTTATGTCCACTATTTAATGAAGTAGTCTAATTTGGCACGGAAGAAAGTAGAATGTAATATTTGCTTACTATCATTAATAGGTATACAGGTATTTTTATATTATTTCAAATATTTTTTAATCTCTATTGTTTGCAGAAACCTTTATTAGAAGAAATGTCCAAAGTGATGTACACTGATAAACTCACCTGTAACCTTCGCATTAAATTTTTAACTTCCTCCATGAGATCAGCATCACTCATTTCAATCTCTGCCATGTTGGGACCATATTCGACGTTTTCTTTTTTATTATATTTTGCTTTTGTTTTCTTTTTCTTCATACTTTTCTTTCTTTTTTTGGCAATATTATCTTGGCTTACTATATATTTCATTAGTTGTGTTGGGGGCTCGGTTTTAAAACAATGTTTCCATGATGCAATGTGCCACAAGAAACCACTGTTATATCTAAGACCACTTAAATACGAACGAGTTTGAAAACTATCTCTCTGAATTAAATTCAGCCTCTTTCCCATGTTGAATCTGGCCAATATGTTCATAAAACACTCAGCTTTATTATTCGTTTCATTTCTAATTAACAGGTGGCTTTTCGCTACAACTGAATTCAATGCTGCGTATACGTGGTGGTGCGCTCCAGAGTTTTTGAACATGGTTGTCTTGTCTTCAGTTGTATTTCCTACTTCGCCACACCATGAGATATGACAGTTGACATGGTTGCCAAAAACATGATTTACACTATTTCTAAGGTCTTCTTTTAATGAGGAAATTTTACCATTTTTGTTAGCATATATCGTAGTTTGGGCTGCTTTAACCAGTTTTTCAATAGTATTTCCAGTTAAAAATTTTCTTGCGGATAGAGAGACACCTTTAGTATTTTTTTTTATGGTGTATAGATGTTTACTGTAGTTCTTTAAACAATGATTTGTACATTCTATTTTAGAAACCTAAAAGAAGCAAACCTTATAGTACAACATTACATATATTATCCAGACATATCTATCTATTGTATATTGCTAATGGTTAAACCTCACTATATATTCACTTTGTTTGCTTTATTCAATTGTAATGTATGATTTCACTTACGTACATTCTATTTGCTAATTTTATACCTAATGTATAAATATGACTAAGATAGAAAAGCACATTACATCTTTCATCACAATTGAACCAGCAGTTTGTATTTGTAAACGATTCTTAATTTAAGTTGTTTTTGTGAAACTTTGAGTTTTTTTTTAAAGCACCTACCGTAGTAGTAAACTTAACCACACTAAAGTTAATTTTGAACACTTCGGTTTATTATTATTTATACAGAGTATCGCGTAATAACGTGCAAAAAATGTAACTACCAATTCCTTATTGACAATGAAGATGGATTCTTCATATATAATTTTTCAAATTAATAATTTCCTGTCACTGTAACAACGCGGTTTTTAAGTTTTATCTGAAAATAATTTATAAGCACTAAATGATCATATCGGTACATAATACTGTCAAATTATTATGTGACACCAGCCTACTTAGTGTTTTGACTAATATAATAGTGTTCGTCGCTTTTGATTGATCACTTAGGCAGATGTAATTTAGTTTCTTTTTCTCAAAAACTGTAGATTTCACGAAATTTGTCAGAGGTAAAAAAGTTTCTAAAAGAATTATATTTACCTCTTTTTTTTTATTGAAAAAAAAAAATGAGGACAGAAAAATATTTACAAAATTATAAGAAGGGTACTTGATATCACCCCTTTATATACACGCTAGATGGATGAAATAATTTCATTAGATGCATTTTCATTAGTAAGCGAGATGTGCTAAATTTCGTCTTTTTCCGATTATGTTATTTTCAGATAGAAATTATAAACCATTTTTTGCGCATCCCCTTAATGGGGTATAGCTGGATAGTAATTGCTTATTTTGAAAAATATTATATGGAAAACACATTCACTTTCGATAAGGAATGGTAGTTAAATTTGTTGCTCGTTATTACGGGACACCCTGTATATTTCCATTGGAAAAGCTTACTTGCAAGCCATACGTTACTTTTTCTTTTATTTTTGAAAATACATTTGAGTCACCATCTGCTATGAAATATTTATACTTTAGGTTATGGGTGGATATGTTATATTTGATACTTTGTATTTGTCTTTTTAAAAATTATTTATTTAATTAATTAGAGTCATCGATGACTCTGAGTAAAATATAAAATTGTAGAATTAAAAGTTTATTGTAAAGGTGAGTTAATAACTGAGTACAAAAGCGTCTGCTGCTCGTATTTATAACATTAGGAAAGCAGTGTCAGCTAGACGGAGAACAAAGGAAATGCAAATGTGCAATTTGGCATAAACTATGAGAACGGATACAAAACAATGTGTGAAATATGATATGTGAGATAAGCAATTACCAAGAGAAGTCGTTATCAACATATGTAATTTGATACTACTAAGAGCTTGCTTATAACTCAGTGTCGTACTGTTATTTTTTAATATAACAACTTCCCCCTTAATAAAAAAGTTGATTGTTATACAACAACTTTTGAAAAATGATTATTGAATACAATATAAAGGTAATAATAAAACAAAATGAATATAATGCAAAGATAATAATAAAATATTGAGTGAATAAAATAATAAGCATAAAATAGAAAGAATAAAAGTTTTAAGTCAATAAACAAAAATTAGTGGTTCACTGGAAAGTCTGTGATAACTCGATATCTTCTTCTTGAGGTTTGATACCGGGTCGCTTTCTTGGAGGGATTAGACTGGGGAATTCCATGAACTTCTTGCTTCGTCCTGGAGGAGGTGAAGGAGAATCGCCTGTAGAGGGTTCAATTTTCAGTAGACGTCTCTTCCTTCTACATTTACAAAGCACGTAAAGTAGAATTATGGAAATGATGAAGGTGATGGTGAAATACGTGAACCAGGACATATGTTTGGTCACGAAGGGTTCGTTGATGAGATCGTCCAGATCCTTAGAATATTGCTCCAATTTGTTTTTGGCAATATCCAAATCTTCGATATTTAAATTATTGAGTTTTAATGGTTTTAATTTAGGCAGTTGAATTTTGTCGGGCAACTGGTTACAACATTCAAATGGGATTTGCACAGGATGGGAATTGTCTTTAATTTCGGAGAGGTCTTTGGCACTGGCTTGTATCCTGGTGATACCTGCGAAGGCGTAACATCCAGGTTGTAATTTTATAATTGAATTTTTATTAATCAGCTCCGTTGCTGGTTCTCTCTTCGGGCAGCTAATGGTGATATGTAGAGGTTCGGAATTTATTATGAGCCACGTGTTCTCTTCGAGTTCTTGAACATTGTACCCTTGGCTAATAATGAAGGAGGTTTGGCAATTTTCGGGAAGTTTCATCGGTTGTTTCAGAATCCTAGCTTCACAAATGGCATTCTGGTCAATAGGGTATGCAAACAGGTTCGAGCATAGCTTAGTTCCAAAATATAAGGGTTTGCATTCTTTTAAATTCGTTATTGGTATGTACATTAAAGAATCATCATCTCTCGCGATAAATTTTTGAGAAATAGATAAAATATGATGAAGACCAGTTCTGTTATCAAATATTGGGATAGGGTATAAACGGTAGGTATTATAGTTTTGAGGTTCAACAAGTGGTATCTTTAAAACGAATATTAAGTTAGAATCTACTTGAAATGCTTTTAATTCAATAATATCCAAATATTGAGCAACTGCCGATAATTTGATTGGAAGAGGCAAATTGTTTCTTCGCAAACTCTGTGAAATTTCTTGTAATGCTGTTACTAAATGATCGGGAGTTATGATTGACGAATGAATGATTCCCAATCGAGCAAATGTTATTGAATTTAGAATATCGTTCAAGTTATCTTCAATATACAAATAGCTTGCCATTAATTGTTCACAAATGTGTAAGAATATTAATTTTGTTTCTACAGCTTCGATGTTTCGCGTCATGGTTTCGATTGTGCGATCGATTTCTTGTATGTCTTTATTAAATGTTTCTTCGTCAATTTGCAATTTTTGAATGGTTGAATTGAAATTTTTGATTACCGATGTTGTGACTGAAATTTGGTTTTTTATTAAATTTTCTAATTGATGTTCGTCGTTATTTAATTTATTAATGCAATTAGCGTAATATTCGCCATCTTCGGCGTCTAGATTTCCAGTTATTGATTTGAAAATTGTGCCGATACCATTTAATATTCCGCGTTTATATCTCTTCGTATCTAGAAATACTTCATCAAATTTAGATTCTATAGTTTTGGAAATTTGTGTTAAAAGGTTAAGATCTGTTTTGACTTCACTTCTGAACGTGATCATTTTTTGATGAGCACCGTCAAGAGTATTCAAAATCGTATCTAAAATTCGTTGGTTCTTATCGAATGCTAGTTTAAGGGATGATATGTTTTTGTGTACCAGTAATGTCCATTTTTCGTTTGTCACTACGATGTCCGTGTCTTTGTGATAAAATACACCAACAGTGTTGTTTATTGGTATTATTTTATATTGTGCGAGTGCTGATCCGAACAGCAGGATAAACCTGAAAATAAATTTAATTTTCAGTATATGGTTTCATTCTATCGAAATTTACTTTAGTTTCTTGGTTTGTTTCAAGATTTAATAAAGTAGCAGAATTTTGAAAAATTTCTATGATTTTAAAAGGACCGTTAAATTTATTTTGAAGTTTGTTTTTAATTTGAGAATCTTTCACATATACTTTATCACCAACTTTGTATTCAGGTCGATTTTTTGGAACATTTCTGTCAAAGCGAACTTTCGCTTTCTCCTTTTGAGATTGCGTTCGACTGCGGGCGATTTTATAATAGTGAGATATTCTGTTGTTTAAATCTCTTATATATTTCGTTATTAATTCCTTTTGGTTGTATAAAGTTTCGGGTGGTCTAATAGACGTATGTCCGAAAATGAGTTCGTATGGTGTGAAGCCGTGTGTTTTGTTAACCGAATTGTTGTAGCAAATGATTGCGTATGGTAATATTGTAAAAGGATGTTCATTCGGGTTTTCGGTTTTGTGGACTCTTATCATTTCGGCTAATGTAGCGTGAAATCGCTCGAGAGATCCGTTGGATTGGGGATGTCCTACGCTTGAGTATGTCAGTTTTATGTCATAAAGCGTACAAAGGTCTTTTAATAATTTATTGTCAAATTCACCGCCGTAATCACAATGAATTCTCAACGGGGTACCGTAGTGTTGAAAGTAAAGCAATAAGGTATTTACAACTGATTTCGCGGATTTATCTGGAACAGCATAGGCTTGAGTAAATTTTGTTAATTCGTCGCGAATTGTAACAGCGTAATTTCGCGTGGGAAATTCGAATAGATCAACATTTATTCTTTCGAATGGTGTTTTTGGGGTCTCGGTAATTACCAGAGGGTTGCTAAGATTTTTACGACAGACTTTAGTTTTTTCGCATGTCTCGCAATTTTTTATAAAGTTTTCTACGTCTTTAGTTAGGCCTCGCCAATTGTACTTTACTCTAATCCTTCTAATAGTTTCGTTAATACCACGGTGTAAGTTATTTTTACCTGAATGATTTTGATCTAAAATAATTGGAATTTCGTCTTCATCGGGGGTTTTAACAATATTTTGACAGATAACTATTTTCAAGTCTTTTTCTGCAAAAATAAAAGATAGCATTTCGAGTATTGGAAGATCTAAATTATTTTCTACATAGTATGTTTTAGAAAGATCCAAAATGTCTTGTCTTTTGTACAATACCATGAATAAATGTTCGTTTATTGAATCTACATCAAAAGGTAAAGGAACAATAAAATATTTTCTATGCCTGACCGATTTGCTTGAGACAATGTTAATAGTGTTATTATAAAATTCGGGGTGTTCTTCGAACATGTCCTCAATGATTTTGTGATGCAAATCTTCTAATTTATTTTGTTGAAAGAATGTTATAATATTTTTGTGTTCCTTGTCTAGAAGCTGTCTGTTTGAAATTTGAATTTTAGAATAATCTATTAAGGATTTTGTCTTATACAAATTACAAAAGATATCAAATTCTTGAGAGATTTGTTCTTTAGTGATTTTGTTGTTATTGTTCGGGTTTTCGTCATTGTTTGGTTCGTCATCTTCTGATTCGTCGTCCTCGTTCGCGGCTAGAATTTTCGAATAAAATTTGGAACATTCTGAAAAGTGATTGATTTTTACTCGCGATAGCGCGTCCGCGTTTTTATTGGTTTTACCGGGTTTGTAAATGATTTCGTAGTCGTATTCTTCTAATTTAAGTCGCCAACGTGCAAGTCTGCTTCCTGGGTCTTTTATCGAAAATAGCCAGGTAAGTGGTCGATGATCGGTTACTAACTTGAACTTTCTTCCGAATAGGTATGGCCTAAAGTGTTTTACTGACCATACTATGGCTAATAGCTCGCGTTCTATGGTAGAATACTTAGTCTCTGCCGCGCATAAAGTTCGAGATGCATAAGCTATTGGTAAATCTTTGCCTATATTTCCTTGCGAGAGCACGGAACCAATGGCAAATGCGCTAGCATCAGTAGTTAGGATGAAAACATCGTCAAAATTTGGATAAATAAGAATCGGAGTTGTTGTTAACGCTCGTTTCAAATTTTCGAAGGAGTTTAAGCAATCACTGTCAAAGTCGAAAAGTATGTCTTTTTGCAATAATTTTGTTAAAGGTTTAGAAATCTTCGAAAAGTTAGGTATAAAACGTCTGTAATATCCAGCTAAGCCTAGGAATGATTTTATTTCCTTAGGGTTTCTCGGCTGAGGAAAATTTAGAATCGCGTCAACTTTAGCGGGATTTGGTTTTACACCGTCCTTAGTAATAAGATGGCCTAAGTATGCAACTTCCTTGCGTAAAAATTCGCATTTGTCCGGTTGAATTTTGAGATTGGCTTTTTGTAAACGTTTAAATACTTCCGTTAATCGCGAAATGTGGTCATGAATGGTAGGCGAATAAATAATAATGTCATCCATGTAGACGAGACACCGTTCGTTTTGGATACCTAACAAAATGTTGTCCATCACTCTTTGAAATGTTGATGGAGCATTTTTCAGTCCAAATGGCATTCGTACAAATTCAAAATGACCGTTTTCTACTGTGAAAGCAGTTTTTTGAATATCTTTCGCGTCGATTTCTATTTGATGGAATCCGGAGGCAAGATCTAACGTGGTAAAATATTGGCACTTGCCTAATTGATCAAGAAGGTCCGAAATATTTGGAAGCGGATATTTGTCGTCAATAGTCAGTTCGTTAAGTTTTCTGTAGTCTACTACAACTCGCCATTTTTGTTTACCGGAGGCGTCAAGTTTTTTAGGTACAACCCAAACCGGGGATGACCAGGGTGAAATTGATGGTCTGATTATACCTTGGTCTAGCATTTTAGAGACCTGAGTTTTAACTTCCTCTTTGTGAATATGAGGATAGCGATAAGATTTTGTAAAAACCGGTTTAGAATCGTTCGTATCAATGGAATGTTTAATCTCGTTAGTAAAACTTAAATTGTCGCCTTCTAGATAAAATATATCAGAAAAATTTAGACAAAGCTCTGTTATTAACTCGGCTTCTTCTTCGTTCAAATGTTCTAATCGTAGTTGATTTCTAATTTCGAAATTTCTGTCTGTATGTTGAGGACTGTCCGGATTTTGAGAGTTTAAATTAAAAATTGATCTAAATTTTTGAACTGGTTCAAGTTTAAGGTTCGAGAAATCGATTGTTTTGGGAATTGCGTTAGCGTTTATAATAGATGTTAAAAATTCTCCGTTGTCGTCGATTTTCACAATAGCGTTTGGTAAGCGGACTTTTTCGTTTTCCTGGGCTAACAGTATAGCCTCGGTATTTCGTAAATTACATTTTAATTTAAATATTTTTTCCATGCGTGGTTCAATTGAAATTAAATTTTGATTTTTCACGTTACATGGAATTTGATTCCGAATTTGATTTGAGTTTGTAGTTGGTTGCAAAGGTAAATTTTGTGTTTTTTCGTCGCCCGTAGCTTTAAATATCGGTACGGTTTTGAAATTGGTAATTAGTCGCTTATTTTTAATATCTACCATACATTCGTAGTGTTCTAAAAAGTCTGCGCCTAATAGCCCGTCAAATTCTATATCCAAATTGTGGATGTAAACTTTGTGTGGATTATTGTCGGTAAATGGTATAAGTACAGATTCGTTAATGTTAATTTTTTGTTCTGTTATGCCTTGTATAATAATATTTTCAGAAAATCTCCTTTTGTAATTTTCTGCCGTTTTTGGTTTAAAAATTGAAATTCCTGCACCAGAATCAATGAGAATTTTAAATTTATTTGTGATGTCTTTAATGTAATAGAGATTATTTGAATTTACAGTCAATAAAGCGTGCGAAAGTGTTTCTACATGAACTTCTGTTCTGGGAAGTTCAGAAACGGGTCGAAATTGTCGTTGAGGTTCATATTTTGAATTTGGTGGGAAATTTGGTCCAATTCGCAATTCGCTGTTGGAGTATCCGTGAGATACTCCGGACTTTTGCAAAAATCCTGAGAATTAGCAGTATAATCCTCCTGCGGTAAGTGAGAATTAGCAGTATAATTCTCTTGCAGCATCTGAGAATTAGCAGTATAATTCTCGTACGGAATCTGAGAATTAGCAGTATAATTCTCGTATTGTTCTGGCAAATTAGTTGTATTTTCAGGAAAATTTTGACAATCTCCTGAATTAAAATTATCGTACATTTCATTTACATTTCGGTATTCAGCAGAATAATCTTCATACTGGTTAAAATTATATTGGTCATCATAAGGTTCATAATTTAAATGATGAGTCTTTTGTTGATTGAAACGGTTAAAATTTGGATTTGGTTGTATCGCTGATGGCCTTTGTTGAATAAAATTAGGATTTGGTCTAATTGCTGAGGGCCTATTCTGTTGTGTTTGACTAACTTGATTATTTTGCGGATAAGTTCTAGAATTAAATTGACTAGTTTGTTGTGCAAAATTTTGAAGACCTGTATTACCTTGAAAGTTTGGTCTTTGGAAATTTTGTGAAGTTGATGGCATAAATAATTGTTGTTGCCTTGTGCGACATTCGTTTATTATATGCCCGCTGCGTTTACAAAATGAACAAAATTTTTGTTGAAAATTTACGTTTGGTCTTTTTTGTTGAGGAGGCACTGGATTTTTAACATTATTATTATTTTTGGAATATTTTTGTGATTCAAAGTAAGAGAGTTGCAATTCTCTTCTAATCCTATTAATCGCTTGTAACATACTTGTTGGGTTTCCAGCACGTATTATTTGGCCTAATTTTGACTCTAAACCCGTCAACAAAGTGTTCAGGGTCATAGTTTCTATTAATTCTGACTGCGATTGTTTCTGCTCACCAGATAAACGTTGTTTTTGTATGGCAGCGTGCATTTTTGCATTATGCGTCTGTAGACGCGCAACAAAAGTTAATGCTGATTCACCCGGCATTTGGTGAATACGCTGCAAATCTTGAATTAAAGAGGTCAAGTCGCGAGAGTCTCCGAAATGAGTTTCTAGGAGAACTCTAATTTCTGCCCATGTATCGGGATTACGGGAATTTATTAATTCGGCAGCTCTGCCGCGCAATTTATTTTTAATGTGGAGAGTTAGTAATATCTTTTGATCGTTGATTGCCATGCCTTGTGCATAAATACAAGAATTTAAAAATGTTTGTAAATTAATGGCATTGCCATCGAATTCCGGTATGACAGAAAAAATTTCAGAGAGCTTGTAAGGCTCAATTTGTTCTATCCTTGCACTTTGTACTGTTTGCGTGGTTTGCGATGTTTCTGGCATTGTCGCTTTTATTTAGAAAGTACAGAAATTAAATTAAATGTTAACTTGAAATTGTTAAAAAATTACCTTTTTGAGAAAAGGAAATTGGTTTTAAAAAAATTATTTACGTAGTTTGTGTATTAACTGTATAATACAATGTGACGTATTAGCAGTATAATACGTTTCTTATGCTAATTAAAATTAAATTAAACTTGTCGCGTTTATTTTGTCAAGGAAAAATTATTTGATAATAGAACTGTATTTTGTTCGCTGAGTGTATATAGCACTTTTATAAAATAATTGTGAAAAATAATAAAATAAAACGAGATGATTCTTAAAATGACTTACGTTATTGTCTTCATTCGTAGATTCTTTTCTAGTTTAAGGATTGGGATCCACCGTCACAGCTAGGAAGGTCTCCTTGTTCTTCCGGTTCTTTTCCACAGGTTAGGCACCAATTCCAGATGTTCTCCTTGTTCCTTTGGATACGTTTCCCAGAAGTTAGGCTCCCGAACTTGTGCGTTTCACTAGATCCGGTACGACTGCGCCACTGTTATATTTGATACTTTGTATTTGTCTTTTTAAAAAATATTTATTTAATTAATTAGAGTCATCGATGACTCTGAGTAAAATATAAAATTGTAGAATTAAAAGTTTATTGTAAAGGTGAGTTAATAACTGAGTACAAAAGCGTCTGCTGCTCGTATTTATAACATTAGGAAAGCAGTGTCAGCTAGACGGAGAACAAAGGAAATGCAAATGTGCAATTTGGCATAAACTATGAGAACGGATACAAAACAATGTGTGAAATATGATATGTGAGATAAGCAATTACCAAGAGAAGTCGTTATCAACATATGTAATTTGATACTACTAAGAGCTTGCTTATAACTCAGTGTCGTACTGTTATTTTTTAATATAACAGATATACTTTCATTAAAACCATCTGCTATTATGTCACACTCCATGGCTGTAGACGATCCCTGCCAATTTTTATAACAAATTTAATATGATGTGTCGGTGTTTGTTCCTTATTTTCAGCTCTTGCACATATACTGCAGAACTTATTTCTCACTCCAAGGAATAATACTTTCCCCGTATGTTGACCAATTATGACAGCCTAAAAGAAGTTTAGTTAAGATATTGATGACTAATTATTAAAACACCTACAAGAACAATAAAAAGATTGACATTAAACATAGGTATATAATTTATCATCATATTGTATTTGTATGAAGAAACTTACAACACCAGAAGCAGCATTGTAAGTGTGTCCATAACTTCTTTTAGACCACCCGCCATCTAAGTACACTGTGGTAAATGGTATACCATCGGCATCCACGTCGTTTTTTTCAATTGCAAGAGCCCTCTCTTCCTCTCCAGCTTCCTTCATATTTTTGGAGAGACATTCTTTCCACATCTACAATTTTTTTTATTATAAAAATGTATTTTATATATTAAATGATAATAAAACAAAAGTACTTACATCTCCCAGGTGCCTTTGTATTTCATAATATGTTTTTCCAGATATAGGTGGAATGTCCAATACGCATAAAAATTCTGTAAGGTGACCATGGGTACTTCCTATAGAAAGAACACCCCATACTACTCTTTCGTTCATTTTCCCGCCAGGTTTTTCAGACAAAATGACTTCTTCTTTATCACAAGCATTACATTTGTATGTAATCATGCTTACTAATCCCTTCTTCCTTTCATTATAAAATAATAATAGACCTCCAGTACATTTCTTATTGTGATTACTCTGGAGTGTTGTTGTATTCCTTAACAAATAATTAATGTCAACAATGCGGTAGCCTTCCATTTTCTGTGACGGTTCTTCAAACTCGATTTCCAGTGGGTAATCTTGTATTCTAAAAATATCACAGTACAAACAACTATATAATCATAGAATATAAAATTTTATTTTGTTTCAGATATATTTGCAAAAACTTGATTGTACCCACCTCACAAAAATTTAATAAAATTTCTATTAGTAGTAGGTATATTTTTAAAATTACTATTTTATAAAATTTAATTTTTATATATGTAAGTATAACATATTTTAATTTCGTTATTGTAATGTTAAGGTACTCTTAAGTAATAATGGTTATATGCATTATGAAGAACATACTTACAAATTATATTCCTCAAGATTACCCCATGTAAAACTGTATTCGTCACTCGATTCGTCATCTGGAAGCTTATTAACATCAACATGGGAAGACGATGAAGAGGAGTTATCGTTTTCTGACAAAATGCCTTCTAATATCGGTACGGTTGGTGAGGATCGAGATGTAGATGGTTTAATGTTTTCCTTATTTTTCTCTATTTCTTCCTCTGATGCAGAAGACAAAGAAGATATTCTTTGAAACACATCATCCAATATATCATTCAATATTTGTTGACACTCGAGTGTAGATTCCTTGTTAATAAATTCCACATGATCTAAAATTCTCTGCAAGACATCTTCAACCGATTTTGTCAATGCTTGCTTTTTCATGGCCTGAGATAATTTCAGATGACGCCTATGTTTTGATTTAATGGAACGAGGCATTATTTGTCGATAAATATAATTAATATCTATAAAAAAAACAGTACCTATATAGTTCGAAATATTTCGCGACGCAGTGAAAAAACAAAGCATACTACATTCAAGGGTTATTATTATCACATAACTTTTCAGCTAAAAATGCGATTACATTATCTGTCTTAATTTTTCATATTTTTAATTAGAAACGATATTATTAGATCAATTTGTTTTCATGGGTGCTAGTGCTGCTACCAATGAAACGTGTTAAAATTGTAAAGCAGAAATTACAATACCCATATCCAAGATTCATATGTACAATTAGTCATTGGCGAAAATGTCCCTCATGCATAAAAATGCCCACATGAGCGTGCAATTGTCGATGAACTATCATCGCATAGTAGGTGAAAATTGAACTGCAAGAGCGTTTCTTTTTTTAAATAAAACATGCTGTACCTTATAAATTTCAATAACTGTATTATTGGATATTGCCAAAACTGCATTTTCGTAACGTTGACCTTTGTGTCACATTGAATGTAGTCAAAACTTCTACAGGGTCTTCTCCATGGTAAATACAAAATTTATTAATTCAATTTTTGAACTGTCATAAGTAACTTAATATTTTCAAATTGGACACCCAATGTGTTCAAAATGCTTCAGCAAGCTATTATTACCTTCACACTGATACCGCATACTACTTTTTTCGAAAATACAAATAATGGCAGACTTTAATTTTGATTGATGCAAGTGCATGTTTTTTATTAACTCAAAATACGTTTTATTAGCGAAGTAAAAAAATTGTTTTTGATAAAAGTTGCTACATTTTTTCTGTACAGGCTGATTCCTTTTGAAAAAATTCGGTAAAGGTATTTGCACAGAACTTTCCTCTTTATTCATACAAGACGGTCACTCTAAAAAATTATTAATTAAGTGATGGCATATGAGAATTATAATCGCCATGTAGTTAGTTAGCCCTATTATTACAGAGAAAACCTGATAACTTCTTTCCATCATCTACTATGTATAGTGATGGGATTTTTTTTTTAATTTTCAAAAATGTTTTTGTTTAAATAGGTATAATATAATGAAACGTGGAAATTTTAAAATTGAAGAAAAAAATGTTTTCCATCATCTATTCTATTGTAGTGGTAAAACGTAAATATATTTTGTAAATTTTCAAAAGAAATTTCTTTCTTGAAATTGTTTACAATGTAATGAAACGTAGAAATTTTAAATTTGAGCAAACATTTTTTTTCCATCACCCATTTTATAAAAAATGTTCACAATTTTTTTCTTCTTTTGTAATTTTTTTTATGAGTTTGGAATGTCATGAAACGTGGAAATTTTCAATTTGAGCAAAACAATTTTTTCCATCATCCATTTTATACAAAATTTTCAAAATTTCAAATTTTTTTTTTTCGATTTTAAATTTTTTTACATTTTTTTAAATAGGTTTAGAATGTCACGAAACGTGAAAAATTTAAATTTTCAAAAAAAATATTTCTATCACCCACTTTATTTAAAAAATTTCAAAATTTTGAAAATATCAAAAAATTTTTCTATTTAAAATTTTCAAAAAAAAACATTTTTTGAGACAGGTTTAGAATGTTATGAAACATGGAAATTTAAAATTTGAAAGAATTTTTTTTTCCCATTATCTATTTATTTCCTTTAGACGGTCCACCCTGTATATTTTCCAGTGAAAATCTAACCATTTCTTCGGTGGCAGTGGCGTTAGCTACCTACCAAATTTGACTGTCTTCCGTCAAGTAGTTTTTTAGTTAATGCACCAACAGACCGACAGACAGACTGACGGAATTTAAAAAACCTATATTTTCGTAATCTACATGATACGAAACGTGAAAATTCAAAAAATCTCGGAGGGTGATTTTTTCTCGAATACAATACCCAAACGTCGCGTCGTTAGGGAAAAAAATTAGAACTATCTCCATTTTCTTTCCCCTCAACAATAAACAACGCTATATACAATGAATCGGTGGTGGGGATATCTGTAGTCAGTGCCAAAAATTTGATTAAAATAATTAACATCATACATACTAAAATTAGAAGTATGATCATATCTTATGACAAGTCATTCAATTATAGACCATAATTAATTTGCATAGTAGCTTTTTATATCAAATTTGTTTTCAATCTGGCTGAACTAATATTAAATAAAATCGAAAATTTCAACACCTCCATGCAGTATCTCCAAAACGAAATATTAAGTATTGGACACCTGCGTCTTGTCTATATAAGCTTTAAAAAAAATTAGCCAATTAATATCACCTTCAAATATTTTACCGTACCTAAAGTGACACCCTGTATTTTTACCTACATCTGCAAGTACCTAGAAAACTTTAAAAAAATCCATAACAGTTTCGGCATTCCTTTGCTACAAAAAACTACGTAGCAATTAACGGCCGCATCTTACGGACGGTATTTTTCTGCGTTACAATTTTTTTAAGAAAATTATCTACTACTTTTTTATTCAAGATGGATATTGGCTAAATTGATTAGGTGAACTACCTATATCAAACAACAAAACAACGTTATAAAATAACGCATACCTACCAAAAATAAGAACACATGTGATAGGTACCTCTATAAGTGAAATTTCTGTACTTGAATATAAAACAACCTTTGCGTTGTGGAGGTAGATTGTATCGACAGACTGTTTTAAAATAGGGATATAAAAAAGTATAAATTATTTCATTGAGCGAAAAATTATGTGTAATATTAACGGCGCAATTTTACATATTACATTATTTTATTAAACTTATTAATTACGTAGGTACTTACCAAAATCAGTTTTTCACTACTTTAACAAAGACAAACGTAAATTAATTTTAAATATAAAAAGTCCACACTACAAATACTTAAAAATAACTAATAAACTAATAAGAATAATACTAATAAGAATAATACACCAATAAAAAAACTTATTGCTCACACAAATGCACACACGAAACAAGAAACAAGATCGTACTACATACAATATTAATATTAGACATTTGAGAGGAATCCGATTAATCCAGTAAAAAATGGTCCAATGGTTGGGATACGGAAAGGGTAAAGGGGATCGGCATGCAATTAGACGCAGGTAGACAGACTTGTTTACATAATTTCGATTTGAAACACTTGTGTTAAGATTGCTCAAGTGATATAGTTTTTACAACTGGATTGGTTTAATTACAGGATCCCTTACCGGATTTTATGAACTTGCCGGCATAATAAGAGGTTCGTCCGCTGCGCGCTAGGTACCACCACCTAACGGATGCATAACAACTATTCTTTTCTATGACATTTATAGAGGTTGTTCTTTTTTGCGAATATGGCGCCCTTAAGTGAATACTGTTTTTAATTCTTTATTTTTCCTGATAAGTTTCTTTTTCTACTTTTCAGGATTAAGTGAATAATTATAATTACTCGAAATATATTGACATATTACATACACTTTCTTAAAATCTACTTATAACTACAATTAACAATTCCAATCTCAAATAAATACTAATTCATACATTTAGATGAATAGCAATGATAAGCACAAAATGCTAGTAGTTAAAAACGTACTGCAGTTTCCATACTGACAGAATACTTATATTATAAACTAAAACAAGAATTGATACGCCAACAAACATTTAACATCATACTATTAGTCCTTTCTTTCTGCATGATGTGAAATATCATTTACAAAACACCTTTCTGCAATGATATTTGAAAATATCTGAAAACTTAAAATGTCATTCAGTGTTTTGTAATATATGGACTTACTATTTCTAAAATAATTACGCTGCACTGCAACTACTGTTGATAGTCTTTCATTCAATATTCATTTTGTGTAGATTTACAGTGTTTCTACACAAAATATGTTTTTCAGCCCTAAGTTTTGACATGCATGTCAGATTTTATAAAATTTACTTTTTTGTTTTCCAATTTCATTCTAAATCATTTTAAATGAGATTGTGATTTTCTATCAGTTCATGTTTTATTATATACTATTTAGAATAACCTTGTTAAACTAAAATAACTTCATTTTATGTTTATTTAAATATTTTGTTCGTATTCAATATCAAGTTTCATTCTCTGCATCCTACTCTATGAGAATAAGTGAACTTGAATCAATTAAATAAACCACAGATACTCCTGCTTCTGTATGATCCGTTAAAGTAAAACTGTTATGATTAATTCCTAAAATACATACAAATTTGTGAATTTTATTTATGATTTCAAACACGACACTTAGGTAGTGTTATACAGCAATATATATATATATATATATATATATATATATATATATATATATATATATACGAGATATCGTGTCAGTTTTGTAAAACAAAAGCTATCAGTCCATAAAACTAAACTCTTTTGATTTTCCTTTCATCTGCACTTGTGCTTGCCCAATTATTATTATTTATATTGCTATTGCTGATGTCAGTGTTGATGTTGTTGTTGTATATATATATATATATATATATATATATATATATATATATATATATATATATATATATATACTTATATCGCTACAAGTCGAGATCTGTTTTACTAGTTTCATTAACAACCTGAGATCCGTTTGGAAAGGTGAGATCCGATTTTGGATCTCGTCTTGTTTTGCGTGTATATCGTCGCCATTTTAATTGGTTAGACCATAACCATTGATTTTAAAATTTTTGGTCGGATCTCATATTTTCATAATTTATCACGTCTTATACACCTCTAGTTCACCCTACCAACGCCAGAGGGCGTCTGGCTTTATTTTACACGATTCAACTTTTGGATGAAGGTGAGCTCCGTTTACGACGGCAACATCGCAAATCTCGTGATAGCATTGGAATTTTAGCTGCTTTCGTTCAGCAGAGTGATTCGTAATCGTAAGGTTTCATGCGTTGTCTTTGTACCGACCGTGCAATTTTGTATCATATAATTACTGTTCATTGAAATCCTGTTTATTATGATTACGAATCACCCTGCTGAACGAAAACAGCTTTTGTTTAACTTTATTTTGTTTATTAGGCAGGTCGACATTAAAATTTATTGATAAGATTGCAGGTTCAAAGAACAATTACATATTTTTTCTTTACAGTTGATACAAAATATAAATGTAAATGCGAAATGGTTATATGAAATTATAGACGAGTTGGGATGTTTCCTAAGTACCAGGCTACTTAAAAAAATATTACAACCAATTTAACTTCAGAAAATAATAAACCCTGGTCACGAAATATAATATAATATCAAATATAATATAATATGCAGATCAAAATAAAATTCATAAAATAATTAGTTTTTTAATTACTTCCACACCCACGTAGTGGAGTGAAAGTATAGTAATCGTAAAATAAATTTCATTTTTTTATGTTTGAAATGGGCTTAAAATGTCATAAAACGTCAAGATTTTAAATTTGAGCAAGAAAATAATTTGTCTGTCGGTCTGTAACTTTTCTTTGTAAACACGATTTCTCAGGAACGGTTTAAGATATCGATTTGTAATTTGGTACACATATGTATCATGATAGGATCTGGAACTTGATTATATATTGCGCTAATTCTGGCGAAGGGTTGGAGGTTAAATAGGGGAGAATTAGTAAAGCAGGTTGGTAAAAGTACAGAAACTTGGAATGTCGTGTATATAATAAAACCAAGGTCTAATATTTTTTATATTTTTCAACCCTAAAGGAGTTGATAATATAAATTTGAGATATTTACTTGAAATTTGGTACAGGTATGTATTATAACGACATCTGGAACTACAATATATTTAAAGATGATTCCGTTGAAGGGGTGGGGGTAAATAAGAGAAAATAAGTAAAGCAAGCTAGTCAGAGTACAGAGACTTGGGATTTGTTATATATACTAGAAGCTGAGGCCCCTCAGATTGCTTTATAATATTTTTCAACCCCCCGCCCACCACCAATCCATTATTAAAGAAGTTAACAAAATAATATCGAGATATTCACTTGAAATTTGGTACACATGTGCAGTTAACACTGACTTTCCCAACTAAAAACAGGTGGTGTTGTACCGGTCTACAACAAAACAGACGGTAATGACGTCATTGAGTCGTTATAGCCATAATGTATTAAAAAATGACTGAAAAGTTCTCCTCGCCCTTCTCGTATACCATCTACCGACTTTCAACGGACGACTTTGACCTACTTCAAAATTTTGCAAACAAAACATTACACTGCTCAAAATAGTAACCACGGTGGCGTAGCCGCCAGAAGTTCGGATTTTCAGTTCGAACCACCGAGTATTTTTTTCCCCTACACCTTTAAGTAGGTTTCTTTGTGCTCACATTATAAGTCTACAGACATTATCTATTTTAATAGTTGTGATAATAGAGGGAAATAAACGTTTACTTAAAAATATGATGGCTATAACGGATCAATGACGTCATTACCGTCTGGTTAGGTTCAATATGTTGATTTCTATTTCGCCATCTAATTGTTAATAATTAAAAAAATAAAATAAAATAACACAAAATTAACTTGAAGTCATTGATAGTGCTTTGCGGAAAGTGTGCGCGCGCACTTGGGACGAATCATAATTCGTATCATAATACCTTGAAGAATCAGGTTACGGGTTTTCGAAGGATGACGCTGCAAAACTTCATTATTTCCCCTCACAGTTGGAAAGGTGAATTAAGAAAAATTGCATCAATATACATCAAGTACCGAGTAGATTTCTCGTGGATCATCTACGGAGAGCATGAGTTAATAGTTTTAGATGCCATTCTCCGTGGGGTTATCAAAATTGGTATTCCTTGGTGGTGCAAAAAGCATAACGAGTCTCAAAAGCAGATTAAATAATATGATATAAAAACTATTTTTAATGAAATGTACTAAAAAGTAAAAATATTTTTTAATAATTTATGCATCTGGAAACCAAAAGCTTTGGGGAGGGTCATATAGTCAACAGTTGTTCAGTTGACCGCCCCAAAGCTTTTGGGTTCCACATGCATAAGGTTTAAAAAGTTATTTATTACTTTTTAGTACACATTTTTAAATAAAAGCTAGTTTTTAAAAACATTTTTTTTGTATAATTTTATTTCTCACTTCTTAGTCTTTAAGTAAAATAGGTATTTTACAGACAGACAGACAAAACCCTATCATTTGATACCCATGTCAAGGAAGTTGTGAAGAAAAAGATAATCCGCCATCCTAGGGCATCCGCCATATTGGATTTAGAAGGACGATACACAGTTTATCATATTTTACTCGTCAAATCTTTTCATTTGATACCCATATCAAGAGGAAAAAATAATCCGATATCTTAGGGCGTCCGCCATATTGGATTTAGAATGACGTTGCATAGTTTATCGTATTTTACTCGTCAAACCCTTTCATTTGATACACATATCAAGGGGGTTGAGAAGAAAAATATATTCCGCCATCTTGGGGCGTCCGCCATATTGAATATAGGATGACGTCACATAATTTATCGTATTTCACTCGTCAAAGCATTTCTTTTGATACCCATATCAAGGGGGTTGAGAAGAAAAAGATATTCCACCATCTTGGCGCCTCCGCCAAATTGAATTTAGAATAACGTTACATAGTTTATCGCATTTTACTCGTCAAACCCTTTCATTTGATACCCATATCAAGGGGGTTAAGGAGAAAAATATATTCCGCCATCTTGGGGCCTCCGCCATATTGAATTTAGAATGACGTCACATAGTTTATCGCATTTGACTCGCCAAACCCTTTCATGTGATACCCATATTAAGGGGGTTGAGAAGAAAATTATATTCCGCCACCTAGGGGCCTCCGCCATATTGAATTTAGAATGGCGTCACATAGTTTATCGCATTTGACTCGCCAAACCCTTTCATGTGATACCCATATCAAGAAGGTTGTGAAGAAAAAGATGATCCGCCATCTTGAGACGTCCATGGCAGAGGTTCCAAGATGGCGCTTGGATTCAGACCGATGATGGCTATACTATGTTGCAGTGTCACCGGACTAACGCAAAATTTCAAAGCTCTAGCTTAATTAGAACTAGTCGAATTTTGACCTAACCAAACACACTAACTAATATTGCAAGTTAAATACAAGTTGGTAATTTCGAAAAATGTGATTTTATCAACTTTGGACCTTCCTGTAACACAAATAAACAACAAAAAAATCCAATGCCTATTTTTCTTCAATTATTTATGAACATTACAATTTTGGTGGGTCATGACACTGTAAATTGAAAATTAAAACTGACCGTAGAACTTTTAAAATGGCGGACAGAGTCTGTGGTATCCAGCGGGTGGTCCCTGGGAACGGGAAGTTTTGAAAATGTTGTTATTTTGTAATATGTATAGCTGGCCATGGATTTATTCATCATATTGCCTTTGAGATTTCTCGTCACGGGAGAATTCCTTCCTCTCATGCCATAAAGTTACCACAAGAGAATCAATGAATGCCTTGCAGAGATTATTTCCTGGTCGCATTATCTCCAGGCGTGGAAACACCGAATGGCCCCCAAGGTCGCCAGACCTTACGGGCACGTGATTACTTCTTGTGGGGCTACTTGAAGCATAGAGTTTTTGTTGGTGAACCAAGAAATATTCAGGAGTTGAAAATAAAAATTCGTGAAGAAATTTCCAATATTCCCTTAGATTTATTAAATTAAATTTTCTATTAAATTGAATTATCTATTTCACCAATCGTATTCAAGAGTGCGTAGAGATAAGGGGAAGACATTTACCAGGAATTATTTTTAAGAAATAAAAAATGCATATAATTACTTAGCCAATGTTATATCTTATTTCAAATAAGTATAGTTCCTTTCAAAATTATGATGTTTTGAAACTTCCCATTCTCAGGGACCACCCAGTACGTTTTAATCAGATAGTGCACATGAAAATCGAAGTCATTTGAATAACACACACCAGAAACGTGCAATGAGACACTAATTAGAACTGGCAACGTAGCTGGACCTCAACATGTACGAAGCGTTACAAAATATACTGGTTAGGATCCCACCTTGACATAATTTAATACAGATCTCTATTTGCATTATATATTTCGTGTATAACCAAATCGTAAAATTTGTTTCCCCTCTTTTGATGTCCTTAATAAGAATACATTTTAAAGTCATTTTGTACTTTGTTTTATCTAAAACATGTAATCCTGAAAGGGGATCTCGGGTTGTCTATAAAACAAAAGGATCTCGAGTTGTATAGAAAACATGTATATATATATATATATATATATATATATATATATATATATATATATATATATATATATAGACTGTCTATTTTACGAGGGCCACACCAAATATCTCGCTTAATATCTATTGTATTTGTATTTATGAACAATTTTGATGATACCGCTTCGGGACTTTTTCCATTACAAGGGTACGATTTTTATCTAAATTTGGAAAAACAATTTTCTCGGCGACTTCCAGAAGCTGAAAAATATAAGTATTTTTTTAAATACAAATATTTTGCATTCACGACAACAACAACATCAACAGTGACATCAGCAATAGCAATATAAATAATAATAATTGGGCAAGCACAAGTGCAGATGAAAGGAAAATCAAAAGAGGTTAGTTTTATGGACTGATAGCTTTTGTTTTGCAAAACTGACACGATATCTTGTTCCATTTCGTCAAGCTACCCCAAATCAATTAGCTATAACTTTAGGCACGTCCACGGCAAGCCGAGATCATGACGATTTTGTGAGCGTCCGCCTATGTGTGCTTTCGCAACATTCTATGTAGATGAAATGTAAAATGATTATTTTTTATCGAAAATATAATTGTTAAACTGCAATCTCTGTAAATTTCAGCCTTTCATGTTGTAAAATACAGTGTCAGAAAATCTGATAAAAACAAAATGATTTCTTCTTCTGGAGGTCACAGAGCACTATGTGACGTCATTCTAAATTCATTATGGCGTACACCCCAAGATGGTGAAGTATCCTTTTCTTCACATGCCCCTTGATATGGGTATCAAGTGAAGGGGCTTGACGAGTAAAATATGATAAACTATATAACATCCTTGTAAATCCAATATGGCGGACGCCCTAGGATGGCGGATTAACTTTTTCTTCACAACTCCCTTGACATGGATATCATATGATAGGGTTTGTCTGTCTGTTGGTAAAATAAATAAAGACTAAAAAGTGAAAAATAAAATTATATAAAAATAATATTTTTAAGAAAAAGCTTTTATTTAAAAAAATGCACTAAGGTAAAAAATAATTATTTAAATTCAGGCATCTGGAAACCAAAAGCTTTGGGGACGGTCAATTCATCAACTGTTCAATAGTGCTATATGACCGTCCCCAAAGCTTTTGATTTCCAGATGCCTGAATTTAAAAAAAATAATTTTTTACTTTTTAGTACATTTAAAAAAAAACTTTTTCCTACAAATATTTTTTTACATAATTACTCTTACGGATCCTTGCTTATTATTTTAAAGCAAGGACTTGTTATACATTGTCTACAGGCCTGCACTATTAGAAATACATATGATAAACTGTGGTTTCGCCCACCAAATTTGCATCATAGCTTAGAAACTTGGATGGATCTTCAGAAAAGAGTATATGGAATTTCGTCCCAGGGTATATCTACTAGTCGAATAAATTTGTAACGCCTTCACAATAGGCTGGATGTTATGAATTGGACGTGTGTTTACATGTGGCTTCATATCTGTTGAACGGGTGGTCCGATGTTGACGCAGCTTTTTTTTATTTGAGACGATATTTTCTTGAGAAGGTTTCTAACCAGGCATGATTCCAACAGAGTGTCTTCTCGACTGGTATGGGACTGCCATGAAGAGCTAAAAATTCTGGGTGCGCAGAACAGAGTCAAATTACTCTGGGTGCCAGGACACTCCAAAATTGACGGCAATGAAAAAGCCGATGAACTTGCTATACAAGGGGCAGCTAATACATTCTATGGCCCAGAACCCGCGCTGGGCATTTCCAAAAGCTCAGCCAGAAGGGCGATTAAAGACTGGGTCAAGAGCAAGCACAAAAATCACTGGAGGAACATTCCAGGAAATCGACATGGGAAAACACTCATTAAAGGTCCAATGAACAGGACGCAGTTAAGACTAATAGTAGGACTTCTGACTGGACATTTTCCTGTAAAGAAGTATCTAAATACAATCGGCAAATTTGACGGCAACCTAGACTGCAGACTATGCAGCAAGGCGCCATGGTATCTACGGACAAGCACGAACGGACCCGGAATTCATCAGCACCCGCCCGACCATGGACCTGTATCATCTGATTAGGGATACAGGGGTACTGGAGTGGGCGGAGTGAAACACGGAGTGAAACATGACAGGGAGAGCACAATAAGCCCAGGAGGCTGCAGTGCCCTCGGAATTTTATTAACAGACGAGCCCTGAGAACAAAAAAAAAATAAGCATGATCTGCACAGACCTTCAGGGAAATGCGCGCAATCGAAAATATGATGAAAGTAGTAGTACATATACTGCTAATTTCTTAAAGCGATGATGCCAAATTGAAGAGCGATACCGCAGTTTATTATTGGGTGCATTTCGAATAGTACAGATCTGTATTTAGCTTTAGACAGATTTGTACAGATCTCAGTACAGCCTTTAACACGTCTGCACTTTAAGAGAATAAAATAGAGTACAGAAGGATAGATAAGTAGAAAATAAGAGTTCAATAAAAATAAATAGATGTGACGTATGAAATTTCTTTGCGGTTTTGCCCAGAAAGTTGACAGCATCACTCAAATATCTGAATAAACCTCCACAGGAAAACATATGGGATTTTGATTTGGAAGTCCCATAGTACATTTATTAGTAGCGGGACGATTTTTAACCCCCGACATAAAAGGAGGTGTTATAAGTCTGACGTGTATGTTCATATGTCTGTGTTGTGACACCTTTCTGATTAAAACCAGACAGCTACCTCAATTTGCGGACGGCAGCCTTTGGGTTATGGGAGAGCAGAGTCGTGGGTCGATACTTACGGATTTGCTCAATAATTTTGAAAAGAAATTTAAAGATATATGTATATACAGACTGTCTATTTTACGAGGGCCACACCAAATATCTCGCTTAATATCTATTGTAGAAGAATAAAGTTTTAGAGACAGTTATCCCATTTTTTGTGAGCTATATTTCAGTAAAAAGAAATTTCAAATCCATAGCCTACTTTATGAGATATATTACAAAAACCTGAAAAATAGGAAAACCACAAACGGTTATAGCTTCCTTATTTGAGGAGATACGAAAAAAGTTAAAGGAATGAAAGTTGACGGCAAAGACAATAAGAATAATAACGCGTAACAAAAAAATCGAAAAATGCAGTTGGCTTCGACATACGCTATTGTGCAAAAATGAAAAATACATATCTCAAAGTAGGCCATGACGCCATTAATTCCGTTATTTTTTTCTCATTCCAACGATATAAAACATGTCACAGAAATTTTAAACGATAGTGTCAATATTTAATATTTTACGAATACCACAATTCATATAATTGAATCGTAACAATCAGCTGTGCCATAATAGTAAAAATTCACTTTATAATAATTATAATTCCGTAATTATTAATTGCAATTTAATACAAACCAATAAATATCTCATAAATAAAAATACAAGTACAAAACGAACATCCAAAGAAAAAAACGAAAAACTATGTATAACACTACTACCTACTACTATATTGAAAAGAAATTGTGTGTATTTATTTTTCTAACTACAAATGCTCAAATTGTGCACCATGCATTCTGACACATAAACGTGCTCTACGAGACACGTCATGCATTACATTTTGGAGCATTTCAGGAGTAATTGCCTCACATGCGTTTCGAATTCTGGTTTTGATGTCCTCAATATTTTCAGGGGCAGTTTGAAATACCTTGTCTTTAATGTAACCCCAGACGAAAAAATCCAAGGGAGTAATATCTGGTGATCGAGCTGGCCATAGAATGGGTCCATAGGTGCCTATCCAGCTATCTGGCATAACTTGATTTAAATAATTTGTGCATATTACAGCAGTGTGAGGTGGAGCCCCATCTTGTTGAAAATATGAATAATTTAATCTTTCTGCTACTGTTTATTCATAAAGAAAATCTTGAAATTCGTTTTGCAGGAAATTAAGGTATCTACGAGCGGTTAATTTGCCATCATAAAAATAAGGTCCAATTACTTTAGTCCCTAAAAGACCCAACCAAACATTCGTAGAAAATCTTTCTTGGAAAGCAGTCTCTCTGCACCAATGTGTACTTTCTCGTGTCCACTTATAATGCATATTTCTATTGAAAAATCCATTATTAGAAAAATTTGATTCGTCCGACCAAAGAATTTTGCTACATATCAGCGCGTCATTCCTTTTCTTATTTAATAACCATCTACAAAATCTTACTCTGCTTGGCTTATCTCCCTCATTTAAATGTTGAACTTTCCTCATTTTGTAGCATCGAAATCCGTTTTTTTTCAATATTTTTCTTGCACTGTCTTTTTTTATGCGACAGTTTCTCTGAATTTGTCTCAAAGAGGTTTCCTCATTTTGGTTAACATAATTCATTACTCTATTCACTTTTCTTACATTACCCGCAACATGCGCTCGCCTTACTACTTTTTTTGAAAATGAACCGTGCGTTTTTAGATTTTGAACTAGCTTCCTAAACATAGTTCGATTTGACTGCGGAGCATGTGGAAATCTATCTCCGTAAACCGTGACTGCCATCTCAGCGTCAAAATTGCACTGACAATAAATGCTAATCATATCGAATTTGTTATTATTGGTGTACACCATAATTACTGATATAAAATTTATCTTAGAACTCGACAACGCAACATACAACATACAACATACAACAGTGACAATCTGTCAAATTTATTAATAACTGTATACATTGTTTTTCACTAATTATGGCACAGCTGATTGTTACGATTCAATTATATGAATTGTGGTATTCGTAAAATATTAAATATTGACACTATCGGTTAAAATTTCTGTGACATGTTTTATATCGTTGGAATGAGAAAAAAATAACAGAATTAATGGCGTCATGGCCTACTTTGAGATATGTATTTTTCATTTTTGCACAATAGCGTATGTCAAAGCCAGATGCATTTTTCGATTTTTTTGTTACACGTTATTATTCTTATTGTCTTTGCCGTCAACTTTCATTCCTTGGATTTCAAATTTCTTAAACTTTCTAAAACTTTATTCTTCTACAATAGATATTAAGCGAGATATTTGGTGTGGCCCTCGTAAAATAGACAGTCTATATATATATATATATATATATATATATATATATATATATATATATATATATATATATATATATATATGAAATGTTCGGATAGGTTTCCGCGGTTGTCTGTATGAACCTAGTATTTTTCATATATATATATAGACTGTCTATTTTACGAGGGCCACACCAAATATCTCGCTTAATATCTATTGTAGAAGAATAAAGTTTTAGAAACAGTTATCCCATTTTTTGTGAGCTATATTTCAGTAATAAGAAATTTGAAATCCATAGCCTACTTTATGAGATATATTACAAAAACCTGAAAAATAGGAAAACCACAAACGGTTATAGCTTCCTTATTTGGGGATATACGAAAAAAGTTAAAGGAATGAAAGCTGACGGCAAAGACAATAAGAATAATAACGTGTAACAAAAAAATCGAAAAATGCATCTGGCTTTGACATACGCTATTGTGCAAAAATGAAAAATACATATCTCAAAGTAGGCCATGACGCAATTAATTCCGTTATTTTTTTCTCATTCCAACGATATAAAACATGTCACAGAAATTTTAACCGATAGTGTCAATATTTAATATTTTACGAATACCACAATTCATATAATTGAATCGTAACAATCAGCTGTGCCATAATTAGTGAAAAACAATGTATACAGTTATTAATAAATTTGACAGATTGTCACTGTTGTATGTTGTATGTTGCGTTGTCGAGTTCTAAGATAAATTTTATATCAGTAATTATGGTGTACACCAATAATAACAAATTCGATATGATTAGCATTTATTGTCAGTGCAATTTTGACGCTGAGATGGCAGTCACGATTTACGGAGATAGATTTCCACATGCTCCGCAGCCAAATCGAACTATGTTTAGGAAGTTAGTTCAAAATCTAAAAACGCACGGTTCATTTTCAAAAAAAGTAGTAAGGCGAGCGCATGTTGCGGGTAATGTAAGAAAAGTGAATAGAGTAATGAATTATGTTAACCAAAATGAGGAAACCTCTTTGAGACAAATTCAGAGAAACTGTCGCATAAAAAAAGACAGTGCAAGAAAAATATTGAAAAAAAACGGATTTCGATGCTACAAAATGAGGAAAGTTCAACATTTAAATGAGGGAGATAAGCCAAGCAGAGTAAGATTTTGTAGATGGTTATTAAATAAGAAAAGGAATGACGCGCTGATATGTAGCAAAATTCTTTGGTCGGACGAATCAAATTTTTCTAATAATGGATTTTTCAATAGAAATATGCATTATAAGTAGACACGAGAAAATACACATTGGTGCAGAGAGACTGCTTTCCAAGAAAGATTTTCTACGAATGTTTGGTTGGGTCTTTTAGGGACTAAAGTAATTGGACCTTATTTTTATGATGGCAAATTAACCGCTCGTAGATACCTTAATTTCCTGCAAAACGAATTTCAAGATTTTCTTTATGAATTAACAGTAGCAGAAAGATTAAATTATTCATATTTTCAACAAGATGGGGCTCCACCTCACACTGCTGTAATATGTACAAATTATTTAAATCAAGTTATGCCAGATAGCTGGATAGGCACCTATGGACCCATTCTATGGCCAGCTCGATCACCAGATATTACTCCCTTGGATTTTTTCGTCTGGGGTTACATTAAAGACAAGGTATTTCAAACTGCCCCTGAAAATATTGAGGACATCAAAACCAGAATTCGAAACGCATGTGAGGCAATTACTCCTGAAATGCTCCAAAATGTAATGCGTGACGTGTCTCGTAGAGCACGTTTATGTGTCAGAATGCATGGTGCACAATTTGAGCATTTGTAGTTAGAAAAATAAATACACACAATTTCTTTTCAATATAGTAGTAGGTAGTAGTGTTATACATAGTTTTTCGTTTTTTTCTTTGGATGTTCGTTTTGTATTTGTATTTTTATTTATGAGATATTTATTGGTTTGTATTAAATTGTAATTAATAATTACGGAATTATAATTATTATAAAGTGAATTTTTACTATTATGGCACAGCTGATTGTTACGATTCAATTATATGAATTGTGGTATTCGTAAAATATTAAATATTGACACTATCGGTTAAAATTTCTGTGGCATGTTTTATATCGTTGGAGTGAGAAAAAAATAACGGAATTAATGGCGTTATGGCCTACTTTGAGATATGTATTTTTCATTTTTGCACAATAGCGTATGTCAAAGCCAACTGCATTTTTCGATTTTTTTGTTACACGTTATTATTCTTATTGTCTTTGCCGTCAACTTTCATTCCTTTAACTTTTTTCGTATCTCCTCAAATAAGGAAGCTATAACCGTTTGTGGTTTTCCTATTTTTCAGGTTTTTGTAATATATCTCATAAAGTAGGCTATGGATTTGAAATTTCTTTTTACTGAAATATAGCTCACAAAAAATGGGATAACTTTCTCTAAAACTTTATTCTTCTACAATAGACATTAAGCGAGATATTTGGTGTGGCCCTTGTAAAATAGACAGTCTGTATATACATATATCTTTAAATTTCTTTTCAAAATTATTGAGCAAATCCGTAAGTATCGACCCACGACTCTGCTCTCCCATAACCCAAAGGCTGCCGTCCGCAAATTGAGGTAGCTGTCTGGTTTTAATCAGAAAGGTGTCACAACACAGACATATGAACATACACGTCAGACTTATAACACCTCCTTTTATGTCGGGGGTTAAAAATCGTCCCGCTACTAATAAATGTACTATGGGACTTCCAAATCAAAATCCCATATGTTTTCCTGTGGAGGTTTATTCAGATATTTGAGTGATGCTGTCAACTTTCTGGGCAAAACCGCAAAGAAATTTCATACGTCACATCTATTTATTTTTATTGAACTCTTATTTTCTACTTATCTATCCTTCTGTACTCTATTTTATTCTCTTAAAGTGCAGACGTGTTAAAGGCTGTACTGAGATCTGTACAAATCTGTCTAAAGCTAAATACAGATCTGTACTATTCGAAATGCACCCAATAATAAACTGCGGTATCGCTCTTCAATTTGGCATCATCGCTTTAAGAAATTAGCAGTATATGTACTACTACTTTCATCATATTTTCGATTGCGCGCATTTCCCTGAAGGTCTGTGCAGATCATGCTTATTTTTTTTTTTGTTCTCAGGGCTCGTCTGTTAATAAAACTCCGAGGGCACTGCAGCCTCCTGGGCTTATTGTGCTCTCCCTGTCATGTTTCACTCCGCCCACTCCAGTACCCCTGTATCCCTAATCAGATGATACAGGTCCATGGTCGGGCGGGTGCTGATGAATTCCGGGTCCGTTCGTGCTTGTCCGTAGATACCATGGCGCCTTGCTGCATAGTCTGCAGTCTAGGTTGCCGTCAAATTTGCCGATTGTATTTAGATACTTCTTTACAGGAAAATGTCCAGTCAGAAGTCCTACTATTAGTCTTAACTGCGTCCTGTTCATTGGACCTTTAATGAGTGTTTTCCCATGTCGATTTCCTGGAATGTTCCTCCAGTGATTTTTGTGTTTGCTCTTGACCCAGTCTTTAATCGCCCTTCTGGCTGAGCTTTTGGAAATGCCCAGCGCGGGTTCTGGGCCATAGAATGTATTAGCTGCCCCTTGTATAGCAAGTTCATCGGCTTTTTCATTGCCGTCAATTTTGGAGTGTCCTGGCACCCAGAGTAATTTGACTGTTCTGCGCACCCAGAATTTTTAGCTCTACATGGCAGTCCCATACCAGTCGAGAAGACACTCTGTTGGAATCATGCCTGGTTAGAAACCTTCTCAAGAAAATACCGTCTCTAATAAAAAAAAGCTGCGTCAACATCGGACCACCCGTTCAACAGATATGAAGCCACATGTAAACACACGTCCAATTCATAACATCCAGCCTATTGTGAAGGCGTTACAAATTTATTCGACTAGTAGATATACCCTGGGACGAAATTCCATATACTCTTTTCTGAAGATCCATCCAAGTTTCTAAGCTATGATGCAAATTTGGTGGGCGAAACCACAGTTTATCATATGTATTTCTAATAGTGCAGGCCTGTAGACAATGTATGACAAGTCCTTGCTTTAAAATAATAAGCAAGGATCCATAAGAGTAATTATGTAAAAAAATATTTGTAGGAAAAAGTTTTTTTTTAAATGTACTAAAAAGTAAAAAAATATTTTTTTTAAATTCAGGCATCTGGAAATCAAAAGCTTTGGGGACGGTCATATAGCACTATTGAACAGTTGATGAATTGACCGTCCCCAAAGCTTTTGGTTTCCAGATGCCTGAATTTAAATAATTATTTTTTACCTTAGTGCATTTTTTTAAATAAAAGCTTTTTCTTAAAAATATTTTTTTTATATAATTTTATTTTTCACTTTTTAGTCTTTATTTATTTTACCAACAGACAGACAAAACCCTATCATATGATATCCATATCAAGGGAGTTGTGAAGAAAAAGTTAATCCGCCATCCTAGGGCGTCCGCCATATTGGATTTACAAGGATGTTATATAGTTTATCATATTTTACTCGTCAAGCCCCTTCACTTGATACCCATATCAAGGGGCATGTGAAGAAAAGGATACTTCACCATCTTGGGGTGTACGCCATAATGAATTTAGAATGACGTCACATAGTGCTCTGTGACCTCCAGAAGAAGAAATAATTTTGTTTTTATCAGATTTTCTGACATTGTATTTTACAACATGAAAGGCTGAAATTTACAGAGATTGCAGTTTAACAATTATATTTTCGATAAAAAATAATCATTTTACATTTCATCTACATAGAATGTTGCGAAAACACACATAGGCGGACGCTCACAAAATCGTCATGATCTCTGCTTGCCGTGGACGTGCCTAAAGTTATAGCTAATTGATTTGGGGTAGCTTGACGAAATGGAACGAGATATCGTGTCAGTTTTGCAAAACAAAAGCTATCAGTCCATAAAACTAACCTCTTTTGATTTTCCTTTCATCTGCACTTGTGCTTGCCCAATTATTATTATTTATATTGCTATTGCTGATGTCAGTGTTGATGTTGTTGTTGTCGTGAATGCAAAATATTTGTATTTAAAAAAATACTTATATTTTTCAGCTTCTGGAAGTCGCAGAGAAAATTGTTTTTCCAAATTTAGATAAAAATCGTACCCTTGTAATGGAAAAAGTCTCGAAGCGGTATCATCAAAATTGTTCATAAAAATGAATTACTCTTCTCTACTTTTTTGTATTCAATTTTGCGACGCCTACTTTGCAAAAATCGATTTGCTATAAAAGATAAATCGAAAGGCGACTCTTTTGGAAGAAAACAAGCCCAACCATATTACGCTACGACATCCCTAAGCTGTAAAAATTAATTTTCAAAAAAGTGCCTTTTAAAGAAAATGTTCTTTTGCAGAAATTATACAATTACTTACACATTTAAAAAAAACGCTTATTCAAATCAAAAGCAAAACTTATAATCTGTCAAAGTTTGTTTCGTCTACGTTCATTATTTTAAAGTTAAAAGTTTTTAGCAGTTTTTTGCATTTCGTTAAAAAAGTAATTACTTAACCGATTTTAACGCAGTTGCATTTTATAGATATTTTTAATATCTACAACTTATTAATTGAACGTCTTTTCGTAGAACCTAAAAATAAATTTATACAGGCCAAAAACTCGATTTCCTAATTTTGCTTGTTAATTAAACATAGACGCTCTAATTTTCAGGTGTTGAATTTTAGGTACATTAGTTATACGTTCTGAGAGGTACATATTTCCGTTGGAATTTTTTTTTTTTTAAATGAAACTTTTCCGGCTCCTTTGCCTTGACTATGTTTATTAAATTGCTGTACAAAATTAAACACAATCGATTTTTATTTGTTATCTAAGTACATATTCAGAATCATTAAATCTAGCTATTAGAAAAGCAGCAACCTTCTACCTAATTTCAATGCAAAAAATTTTCTGGCACCTGATCTAATAAAGATACGTATAAAAATGTTGAAAACAGTATAATATGTGAACTTAGAATTTGACTGACTACAGTGTCATATTTCTGTAAAAGAATCAACCGAACAGGTCTAGGTTACAAACTCTCAAAGTCAAAATAATGATACATGTATTCTACTGAATACATGTATCATTATTTTGACTGAACTTTTTTTCAACTTTTTTGAATATAGTCTTCTGTGATAACCTCGAAAATTGTTGGTGTTAATTAGCGCAAATTTGATCTTAAGAAACTACTTTTATACAGAATTTCATTTAGAATCGGTTGCTAGGCAATAAATGCGATGTAAATTATTTCGTGTTTTGGCCACTGTAAATAAAGATCACAGATTATAACGAACAGCGATAGAGTGGTGAAATGTCAGCAGTTTATTTATGTCAATATTTTTGTAGGTAACGGATAATTTCGTAGTTGTTTCCTACAAATCTATATTAATTAATATGCTATTGTAGAAAAAGTATAGTATGCAACTCGCACAAAATGACACTTTTGCAGTCGTAAGAATTGCAGCAACTATCTAACATACTGTGTAAAATGAGCCTCAATGTCTGCTTGTTGCACAATATACTATTAATTAATTTTAATAATCTAATAATGATAAAAAATGAATAGATCTTACACAATTTGTAAATGTTCCCTGAGGTGTTTAGGGCCACGTTAATAAATATTTGTAAGTAACTTCAGTATTAAAAAAATATTATAGATATAAAAATCAGTCACTGTATTTTAAATTTTTGGTAAAGAATTTAAATACATATGCAATAAAAATACTTTCACCTTTGCTACAAATGTTCAAAATAATAAAAAATAAGTGGTATTGTGCAATAGTAAAAGGATATTTGAAGAATAATTAATACATCATACGAAAATGAAAAGCAAGTTCAACTTTTGCTCTTGACCGCTACGGCTCACTAGGTCATTGATTTCACCCAGATCTACAACTTTCACTCCTCGAGAATCTCCCATACGTGATAATATTGTTCCATTTTCATTTAGCAATATATCTTCTTTGTTTGGTGTAATATTAATTGGCTTTTAATGTTTAAATACGGTAAAAAAATATGGAATAAATAATTTAATAACACAGGCAAGCACAAAAAAAAGTCGAGTGCTATAAGGCAGACCTATGTATTCCCATGCATTTTGACCCGCATAATATGAACCCTATGTCCGTTTTGCCCGATTGGCTCTTGCATTTTTCCCAACCCTAAAAAAACATCGCCAGAATGCCCGAAAAATTTCAAACAGGTAAATAAGAAGCTTAAATATGCTGTCCACAATTTCCATACATATTTTGAGGCGCTGAGACCGAATGTGGGCGGCACGATGATCTATGGTCATTTTAAAGGGAGATACACACCACCCAAGTCAAAGGTCTAAGGGCTTCGCTTCTCCTGCGACATGGGTCCGCCTTGGGAGCAACTACATCCGAACGAGGGACCATAAAATTATAAAAGAAATACGCAAGGGGAACGGAGAAATCGAATGGAGCAAACCAGACATCCGTACGATACTATGTTTCTCTAACACTATTTCGGAAACTACAAATTCCACAACTAAAAATTGTGTCGGAACAACTATCATTCCAACACACTGTTATGGTATAATACCGCACGGATTTCGACAAATCAGAAGCCGTTAAGCCTCACTTAGTTGTTCGGTTGCTATGGTTACGTCTAACTTCGCATTTAACGTTTTACACCGTATTGAAGTTTTTTTGCATAATTTCTTAAATCTTGTTAAAGAAAGTATAGTCTACAACACGTTTGGAATGGCATATCTCACACTCGCAAGCCGTAGCCCTCGCCTTCGTCTCGGACTACAAACTTTTGCTCGTGTGGAATATGGGCTATTCCAGAACTTATTGTAGAATATACTATTCTTAGATAGGGCCGCTCAAAGTCACCAGGAGGAGAAAATTTCTTTCTTCTCCCACTTCTCGAGACTATCTCGGAAACCAAAAAAGCTATAGACTTCTAGTTTGCGCCATTCGATTTCTCTCACCCCTGAATTTTCTAAGATTTTTGCATATTTTTGGCGTCTCTTTCATTTTTTTCCAAAATTTTGAAGGTGGATCATCTAAAAAATGTACGCGTTTTCAACATCTCTTCACATTTCACGCTTTAACTTTTACCAGGCACAAGAGACCCCCAATTTCATGAACTCGATCGATTCAAAATTAAATTTTCTATCCGATGGTGGGCAGCACGATGATCTATAATTATCTTCTAGCGAGATACAAGCCGCCAAAGTAAGAGGTCCGAGGATCTCGCTCCTCGAACGACAGGATCCGCTGGTCCTGAACGAGGAAACTTAAAATTCTGAAAAAATTCAGTAGTACGTAATTAGATGTGATAGATCGAATGACGTAAAGTTTATAGCTTTTTTAGTTTTCGCGATAGAGTCTCGAGATGTGAGGGAAAAAGCCTTCCGGAGACTTTGAGCGTCCCTATCTCGGAAACGAAGTATCGTAGAGATGTCTGGTTTGTGCCATTCAATTTCTCTGTTCTCTTTGCGTATCTCTGAATTTTCATAATTTTATGGTCCCTCGTTCGGATGTAGTTGCTCCCGAGGTGGACCCATCTCGCCGGACAAGCGAAATCTTCGGACCTTTGACTTTGGCGGTGTGTATCTTCCTTAAAAATGACCATAGATCATCGTGTCGCCCACATTTGGTCTCAGCGCCCCATAATACGTATGGAAATGGTGGTTAGCTCATTTAGGCTTTTTATTTATTTGTTTGAGATTTTTCGGGTATTCTGACGATATTTTTTGAGGTTAGGAAAAACGCAAGACCCAATCGTGCAAAGCGGACATCGGACTCCTGTTCAGCAGGTCAAAATGCATGGGAATAAATAGGTCTCTCGCACTCGACTATTTTTTGTGTGCCTGTCTAATTTAAATTTTTTACTCAAAAGTTTCTACATTAAATTTTTTAAATATACGTCGTATTTTCATCACTGGGGAGCAGTACGAGTATTAACATAAATAGTTTACATTTACCTAAATATTAAATACAAATAAAATCAATAGAAACCTAAAGAGCTTATATAAAATTTTATCCTAAATAAATAAACTCAATTTTCATATTACATGGATCACATTTCTGACTTGAAAAGTGGATATATTATTGAACACTTTTTCTTGATTTTCCATTCGTACATAATATTTCAATATTTAATCGTTGGAAGCGCCCTTACCTCAGAAGCAAATTTGGAAAATCTAAAAACAACGCTACGTAAACTATTTCGGTAACTATACATTCAATTCAACTAAATTCAGTAGATATCGAATATTTTGCGAGATATAAAATATGCATCTGTTAAATAGAAGTATCCCAAATTATTATTAGACGCATTGTACCCGATTTTCAAGCATCTAGGAGAGTGAATATACAACTCTTAATATTATCTCATGATTGTAAATAAGTCAAAATATTTTATGTAGTCCATGTATTGCTTTGAATACTTATGCTCTTTCCAACGATATATCATACCACTTTACCCATAAAAATAGGTCTATCACGTCACTGACTGATTTCCCGAGGAATGCACATGAAATGATGCCCATAAAAGATGAATATATTACTGTTTTATAATAGAAACGATTTTTAACCAACAAGAAATCTGAAGCAAGAGAAGGTTCAAAATTCAACTTGTATATTTCTGTTTTTAATGTTTATTAAGCGATTTCTATAAAAACTAGGAATATGCATCGTCAGTAGTACCATCATACTTCCATCAAGTTGCGTGTAGCGTAAGGTAATACATTGGAAAGGTGTCTATTATTGGACTAAGCGTCAGAGAATTTTTTGCGACAAAATCAAGTAGAAGGTTGTGTTTTTTAAATCGTTTCACGAAAAAAAAAAACAAAAAAAAACAGGTTTTTGCGATAATTTTGTTTCTTCAAAAGAGGGAAAAAATATTTTAAATAAAAATTGTAGTTAATGAAATTAGACTTGTTTAAATCCGATGTCAAAATAAGGAAACATAACCTTAAAACCCAAAGAAACCAGGGAACCGGCTTACTGTTTTAATTTCAAAATATTTTCGATGAAGAATACTCCTGCAGACATAGTTTCCACAAACAGCCAAACTCTTGAACACAACACCAACAATCGACACACGTTTCACTAACTACGTTAGCATCATCCGGGGATGGTTAAAACTGAAGTTTTAATGTTTATAATTTCAGTTTTAATCATTTCATGAATTAAATCATTTAACAGTTTTAATCAACTCCCGATTATGCTAATGTGCATCAAGTGTTGGTATTCGAGCACTGTGTTCAAGAGTTTTGGTGTCTGTGGAAACTACTTCTCCAGAGGCAGCGTTTCAGTGAGGGTTAATTGAAGCCCCCTCCAGGAAAAATATACTTGATTGAGTTGTAATTCAGCCATATAGCTAAGAGCATCTTTAAGAAATTGACTTTGGCCGATTTTGAAAATATTGATTTCAGCTTGGTTTAATCTCAAAAGAGTGAAAATCGTAAACATTTTGGGGCCGTACACCAACTTTCTCAGGCCCAAATTGCTGGTTTCTCTATCTACATTTACAATGAGTGGGTCCAACCCCTTCAGCGGGTGTGTCCAATGCTTTAATGAACTGTAAGTAGATAAAATTGTTAAATTAAACTGTAAGTGAAAAAATATGTGGGAAACTTACCAATATGTAAATCCCCCCGTCGATGTTAGTCAAGGCAGAAGGAGGGATAGACGAGGCCAGAACGAATCTAGATCTCTGACACAAATAATTGAAATAAATTGAAATTAATTATTAAACGTTAAAAAATTGTAAGAAATAACTAATGTTAAGCAGCTTGACTGAACTATGTATCTCTCTATACTAGCGCTTGATACGATCGGCCATGATAAAACTCACTTTCTCAGTATTAACAAAAAAATCCCAAAACACATATTTAATTATCTGTATATATTTTGCATAGCTATCTTATTCACCTCCAAGCATGTAACACGCGCATACGTCTCCACCTGAACCCATAGATATCCATGTATGTATTTCCATGCACTATACTAAATAATGCGTTTCTAACATGAGCATCGAAAGAGGGGTAAGAAATTATTGACTCCACATGAACCAGAGTGTAGTCACCTTCGATGGATAAAATAATGCAAGGGCAGTTAACGTTTACGCCTCCAGAAATGTTGCCACTATGACATTGCTGTTATAGCCAGATGTTTATTGTTGTATCGTCAGAGGACAAAATTAGTCTGAGTCATCGCGATAAATTGCCTTTCTAACAAAGCGTTATTTATTTTCGAATTACTTATTTATTTTCAGTTGTTTGCTTATTTTAAATAACAGCTCTGCAGTGTATTAAATGTGCAACAAAGTTGGAAGGCTAATAAATACCCAAATATATTATTTTATTTTATTATAGGACGCCTATCCAACAGATATATATTTCAGGGTTGAGTTATGTAGCGTACCTATATAAAAATAATCACATGCTTATAAAATGATGTAGGTACCAGCAAATCAATTCATAAACCAAAACAAATGGTATAACTTTAATCTTCTATCGAAGCTTTACTGCACGCAATGAGATATATCAGTCAGATTACTTCCATTATAGTTATTGCATGTTCTGAATAGTAGTGAGAATAACACTTGTTCTGAGTAGAGGTAGATAATGAACTGTTTTTCCTCTAGAATTTAATTAGGGAATATAAAAATTGAGCATGTATATCACACACGAAATTGACATTTTGACATATATACTGGAGATTTTAACAAGATATCGGTTACCTCGAGTTAATTTTAAGTAATTAAAATTATTGTAGGCTGTTTTTATTATTTATATTTGAAAAATGGTGTCATACAATTTTATGAAAATAGATATATTCGAAGTGAAAATTGAAAATTGCGATTTAGCATTGAAAAATAGGTACCACTAGATGAGAAAATGGTAAGTATTGGCCATACAGAAGCTTGTAAATTGACAAATATTTTGTTTTTTATTTCTGCATGATCAATATAGTTCTAATGACATAGAAGAGACCTTGGAGAAGGTTTCTAGTTGCCCCTACATTCTTTTGTAATAATCTCACTTTTTGTAATTAATCTAAATGTTAAGCAACTGTTTTTATCATTGTTTGAACAATTGAAAACGTGGTTTTTGGTAATAAGAACTTCACGTTTTACTGATTCAGGAACGGACGTAGTGTATATTATTAACTATATATAAACATTATACTCTTTTCTGGAAATTTTTATATAATTGTTGAACATTCTATAGGATACTCTTCGCAGTTCTTTCGAAAATAAGTTAATTATTTAGGTATAATTGCTGCATTTGTAATCTTAACCATCTGCTCATGATTCCTACTTGGTTGACGAAACGCACGTTAACATACTATGCGGTACTTCTGTTTTGTAGAATTTTGTTAAAGGCTGCAATTCTTTATGCACAAGTTTTGTCTTAAAATATTACATAACTTTTTAAATAACGACCGATCTGGAGCTTCGGCCTCTTGTGCCGTGGAGCGTCGTTGGGGTCGTAATTAGTCGCCTGTCTGATCAGCGGATTCCCATGCTCTGCTGCACGGGCGTATAGGTTCTTCGCTCTGGCCTGGATAACTTCAGATACTGCGGTGTACTCCAGGTCTCTGAAGACGTCGGCGATTCTGAAAAACCATGGTGCATCCACGGCGCACCTCAGTGCGACGTTTTCCACGGCTTGTATCCTCTTCAGGTAGGTGGCTGCTTGGTATCCCCAGGCAACGGAGGCGTAGGTCAGAATAGGTGCTATGAGGGTCCTGATGAGCGTGAGCTTGTTCCTCAGGTTGAGCTGACTCTGTCTACCGATCATTGGGTAGAGTAGGGTCCTCCTCGTCCTCGCTTTCTGTATTATCGCTTCCGTGTTCTGTCTCCACGTCAGGCTTCTATCCATGATAACGCCAAGGTATTTGACGGTAACGTGCCATTGGATGTTTTCACCATTCATGGAGACGTGCCCTGTGGCGGTTTGCTTCCTGACCCTCTTGAAGAGAATGGCTTTGCTCTTTTCCGCGTTGACTTTGACTTTCCACTTGTTGCACCACTCTTCCAGAAGGGATGCAGCTTCCTGGAGGTTGCGGGTGGCAAGTCTTGCACTCCATGATCTTGCGATGATGGCGGTGTCGTCTGCGTAGAGCGCCAAAGAGGTCCTGTTGGTTCTTGGCATGTCGGAGGTGTAGATGGTGAACAGGTGGGGGGAAAGTACCGATCCCTGCGGTACGGCTGTTTCCATTGGCCTGTAGTTAGACAGCGCGTCGGTGATCTGCGAAGTTGCCTTCGGTGAAGGTAGGATCTTACTAGCTTGACGATGCCGACAGGATAACCCATCGACAGCATTTTCGCCAGAAGACCATCATGCCAAACCCTTTCGAAGGCCTTGGCTACGTCTAGGAAGATCGCTCCTGTGACTTGGCGTTGGTTGAAACCCTCCGTGATGTGCTCCGTTAGACGGAGAACTTGGAGCTCTGTGGAGTGTTCGGTTCGGTAGGCGAACTGCTCATATGGGATGATTTGGAGCTCATCGGTCAGGGTTTTCAGTCTCTTCAGGATGATCCTCTCTGCCACTTTGCTCATCGCCGGTAGAAGACTGATGGGCCTGTAACTAGAAGGAAAGGTTAGGTTTTTACCTGGCTTGGGAATCATGATGACGTCGGCTTTCTTCCACTTGGTGGGGAAATGACGTAGTCTCAGGATGGCGTTGATGATGTTCACCAGCGCTGCTACTCCTTTGAGGGGTAGTTTCTTGAGTACCATGTTGCCTATTCCGTCGCATCCCGGCGCCTTGCGGGGTTTGAGGCTTCTCAGGATTTCCCTTACTTCTTCGGGGGAAGTTGGGGGGATTATTTCTTCATCCTTCATGCGTCTCAGCCTTCTGACCCTACGTGACACGTCGTCCAGCCAGTCGTCGTCCTCGTCGTCGATTTGGTTTTCTCTACACTGCAGTTCCAAGCTGTCGGCGAAAGCTTCGGCTTTTTCCTGGCGAGTGTAGACAATTCCATTTTCTCCGTGGATGGGCGGGACTGGTTTTCGCTTGGCACGCAGAGCCTTCTGGGTGGTCCACATGCTTCTGTCCTGAGGATCCAGCGACTCTAGGTGACGCTGCCATCTGGCTTGCCTGTGTTCTTGCAGGGCTTCTTTAACTCTTCGAGTTAGGTGATTATACTCTCTGCGGTGTTCGGGGAGTCTTGTCCTCTGCACCAGTTTGTTAACCCTTCTTCTGTCTCGAATGAGCTGCATGGTCTCCTCTGGGAGTTCTCCCATCGGCATTGCAACTCTTCTCATTACAGTTTCCGTCGTGCTTTCCGTTAGCGCTGCCTGGATGTGGTTTTCCAGAGAGATGATGGCCTCTTCTGTTTCTTCTTCACTGTCGTTTCTGGGAATGTGTGCAATGTTCCTTTGCAAGATTGCGCGGAACTCTTCCCAATTCGTTCTTCTCTTGGTGAAGGTGGCCTCCTCCGGGGCTCCATCTCCCAGTTTTAGGAAGATGGGGTTGTGGTCCGAGGAGCCTTCGGCTTCGGTTTGAAGTTCGGCGGTGAAAGTCATCTCGTTGAGCAGAGTTATGTCCAGCACGTCGGGCCTATGTCTTCCGTGTCAAACGTTTGTTCTTCCGGGCCTATCGCTTGCACGTCTCCCTCGTGGTTTTCTAGGAATCGGAGCATCACCCGTCCACGGGTGTTTGTAAGCCTGCTATTCCACATTGGCGATTTGGCGTTGAAATCTCCTATAGCCACCGTCTGAGTACCCCGTATTATGAGGGCCTCCAGGTCATGCTGTAGGAGGAGACGTTGAGTTGTCTGGTAGCAGGAAACAATCTTGAGTGGGCCGTTTCGTTCCGTTGAAACTACTATGACGATGGCTTCTATGTTCTCCAGTTCCGGCGTGTCGATGAGGTGGTGGTCTATAGTCCTCTTGACGAGCAGAGCAACTCCTTCTGCGTTTGCTCTGCGTTTTTCTCTATAGACTTCGTAGCCTGGGATTCGAAGTTCCGTATTATCCTGGCGAAGTTTGGTTTCTTGCAGAGCCATCACGTCGATGTTGTACCTCTCCAAGATTCCTTCTATTTCTAGCTTCCTCTGTCGGAGGCCGTTTACATTCCATGAGGCGATCTGCAAGATTTTCGGCTTCACCAGCGTAGTAGCCATCTACTCTTTGAGCATATTTGGCATTTGAGCGAAGAATGCACTCATTGCTGAGCACATCTGTTGCATCTGTGCCAGCGCAGCTGTGAAACTGTTGGCCACAGCAGAATTTGAGGGTTTGACCCCCTTCTTTGGCTCTGTCTTGGCCTTGTTTACAGGTGCGGCTTTGCCCTTGGCGTTCGCCGCATCTGCGTAGCTCCTTCCAGCAGTGACCTTTCTGGTCTCTGCCGTGGCCGTCTTCGCTCTGGGTCCCTGGTTTAAGGACTTCTGGGGACCTGCTGGTTTCTTAGGGAAGCTGGGGCATCCTCTATAACTGGCTGGGTGGGCCCCCTGGCAATTTGCGCACTTGGCGGGGCTCTCCTTCACGCACTTTGGCTGTGCAGTGCACTTACCTTGTGCGTGGCCAAAGCGCTGGCAGCGGTGGCACTGTGTGACGGCAGGGGCGGCTCTTTGTCTCTCGACTCTGACTACCAGGGAGCAGTATCGGGTGACTTCCAGGATTTTCTCCTGGTCTAGGGGGACTTGAACTAGGATGAGGGGTATCTCTGTTTTCGTCCTCCTTGAAGTCATCCTTTGGACTGACACTGGGGCTAGTCCTTGTGCTTTGAGGTCCTCCTTGACGTCCTCATTTGTGACACCTGATGGAATTCCTCGCACCACCACCCTCAGGAGCTTTTCCTCTGGGAGTGCATAGGTGTGGTATTCCCACTTTTCAGTGGTGAATAACCTCGTCATTCGCCTATAGTCTTCGGCGGCTTGTGGCTCGATGGCGATGCCTTCTCCGACGACTTTTGCTTTCAGGTATTTGATACCTGCTTCACGTAGCCTAAGGCTTACAGTGGTCCATAGTTATTTCTTCCTGAGGATGACTGGAGGGACCTTTGTCTTCTTCTCCACGGGGGCCTCTTGGGTGGCCGGTGCTTGGGTGGTGGTAGCCGCCGTAGGAGCCCTGTCCTGGACGGTATTAGTTTTGGGCTGTTTAGGCTCCTCTTCGTCGGTGTCCATTTGGGTGGCCGATTTCTTTCGTTTTCGAACCGCTGCTTCTTTGTTGGCAGCCGTGGGGGTTGGGGTGGCTCCATGGATAGCCCTCAGGAGCTCCTGATGCTGGACATTTTGAGCCTCCAGCGTTGCTCGGGCTTGGTCAGCTATTTGCTTTTGCAATTCAGCCATTTTTGCAGTAAGGTCCTGGATCTGTGTTCTTAGGACCCTATTTTCTTCTAGGAGCCTGTTGATGGTGAGGTCCTTTTCATCTAGACGGGGCGTACTGCTCCGGGAGCTTCCAGAGTATTCATCCATATTGCTGTCCTCCTCAGCAAATGACATTTCTCTTTCTTGTAAAGAAATACCTATAATATTACGGGAGAGAAAAACATATATAAAAATAAAGCAATATTCGTCTCCAAATGAGGGAGACTTTTATTTATCTTTTTATTCTATTGTCTTGAAAAAGACATATAGAACTCCTCTTCTTAGTAAAACCTCGGTGTGGGGCTGCCACTTCACTACTACACAACTAACTAGTCACTTCACTTTACTGCTGCTAGTAGAACACGTCCGCTCGCTTCAGTGGTTCGGTGCTGACTGACTGACTGACATCAAATCTCAAGTTTCTGTACTCTTACCAGCTTGATTTACTCATTTCCCCCTATTTACCCCTATTTAACCCCCAACCCTTCAACGGAATCATCTCAAAATATAATCTAGTTGCAGGTGTCGTTATAATATAGACGTGTACCAAATTTCAAGTGAATGTCTCAATTTTATTTTATCAACCACTTTAACAATGGAGCGGGAGTGGTGGGGAGGAGAACGTTATAAAAAGATTTAAATCCTAGGCTTCTATATAGTATACCGCGTGACCACGAGTCAATGTACGCCCCCAATATTTTGGTTGTTTTTGTATTTAAAAATTTGGTTTTTGGTACAAATAAATTAGATAATAATAGGATACTTTTAGACTAACAGGAATGAAAATATCACTTCCGGTTGAACCGGAAGTGACATCAACATTTTTTCTTAAACGGAATGACTATATTTTTTTATGGTTTCTCATTAAGCATAAATTTCTAAGTGCAACAGTTTTTTCAGATGTAAAAAATAAGTGAGATACGAACAATTTTTTAATTTTTTCAAAATGGCCGCGTCAGATGAATGCTATGTAAGAAAATTACTAAGTAGGCTATGAAAATTATTAGTAAGGTTGTCTGTAAAGCAGAAAATAGTTGTTTGAATTACTGATAGGTACCAGTATTTTTAGTTTTTTTTTATTTTCAAAAAGACGGAATTTTATTTTCATTTTCATTTCCGTAGGGGTCCTATGGATTTTTTTTTTAATGGAACTGTGCTATTTCTTTTATTAATCAGAAATAATGATTCATAAACTATAATTTTTTCGCCATTAAACATTTCTTAACGATATCCTTCGTAATAATAGAAGTATTTTTAAAAAGTAAACACAAATTAAACAAGAAATAATTTTAATAGATATAACGTTACAACCATGAATAAATTACCAAGAATAACAAAACTATTTAAAATCTAAATTATAATAAACCGTTATAAAAATTGTTCAAACTGTTCACCGTTATGATTAATACACAGAGTAGCGCGACTTATCGTTGCACGTCTAACATTCTGTAATTGTTGAGGTATTGTCTGTGCAATTTCGTGTCGAACTCTTTCTTCCAGATCTTGCCTTGTGGTTGGAGCAGTCATCTAGACTCTATTTTTCAAATGCGCCCAAATAAAAAAATCGAGTGGGGCTATGTAAGACGACCTTACAGGCCATCTGACTGAGCCATGGGTCCCAATCCAACGATCTAGAAATAATTGATTTAAGTAATCCCTAACGATAATAGCATTGTGTGGTTCAGCCCCGTCTTGTTGGAAGTAAACCTCGTCAATATTGGTATTGGGAATTTGATTAATCTGTGGAACTATTATATTTTGGAGAAATTCTAGATATCTTGGTCCAGTAACAGTTTCGTTAAAAATTATTGCACCTATGATATGGTCGCCCAGTACGCCTAACCAAACATTGAAGCCAAACCACTCCTGAAACCGCCCCTGTCTCATAATGTGAGGATTATCAATTGCCCAATATCGAGTGTTGTTTCAATTAAATAACCCAAGGTTTGTAAATCTCGATTCATCAGTGAACAAAATGTTTTTGATAAAATTCTCATTTCTTAATTGGCGTAACTGTAAGCAATTACAAAAGGTTATTCTTCGTTGATAATCATTCTCATACAAAAATTGATACAATCGATATTTATAAGAACAATAGGTAGTCGTGTTTCTTTAAAATTTTTCTGGCTGATTCTTTGGAAACTGGTAATTCATGTTCAATTGTCTTATCGAAATGGTTGGGTCAACATGCACTAAAGCTAATACATTAATTTCTGTTTCTTCATCCACAATAAATCTTTCTTCAATTTCTACATTAGGTTCAGTTCTAAATTGTTGCTCCAACCGGGCGAAATACTTTCTCAGAGGTTGTCTTCTTTATGGATATCTCCGCCCATACAGACTTTGTGCTCTAGTTGCATTACGTCGAGTCTCTCCATAAATAATGATCATGTCAACTTTTTCATCTCTTGAATAATTTTCAGCCATTTTGTATTAATTTTCTTGTTTATAACAACTTTTATACACTTGTTTCAGAAAATTTGTGAGTAAGTCAAGACTAATTCAATTGTTGCGAATGTCTGTCATTTTCATGGCTATCTGCAATTTTGGATTTAAATGTAGATAGGTACCTTATTAAAATGATTTGTTGGCGCTTACTTTTTAAAAATACTTCTATTATTACGAAGGATATCGTTAAGAAATGATTAACGGCGAAAAAATTATAGTTTATGAATCATTATTTCTGATTAATAAAAGAAATAGCACAGTTCCATTAAAAAAAATCCATAGGACCCCTACGGAATTGAAAATGAAAATAAAATTCAATTTTTTTGGAAAAAAACTAAAATACTGGTACCTATCAGTAATTCAAACAACTATTTTCTACTTTACAGACAACCTTACTAATAATTTCCATAGCCTACTTAGTAATTTTCTTACATCGCATTCATCTGACGCAGCCATTTTGAGAACATTAAAAAATTGTTCGCATCTCACTTATGTTTTGGAATTTTTACATCTAAAAAAACTGTTGCACTTAGAAATTTATGCTTAATGAGAAACCATCAAAAATATATAATCATTCCATTTAAGAAAAAAAAAGTTGATGTCACTTCCGGTTCAATCGGAAGTGATATTTTCATTCCTGTTAGTCTAAAAGTAGCTTATTATTGTCTAATTTATGTGTACCAAAAACCAAATTTTTAAGTACAAAAACAACCAAAATATTGGGGGCGTACATTGACTCTTGGCCACCCGGTATACACTAAATCCCAAATTTTTGTACTCTTACCAACTTGCTTTAATTATTTTCCCCTATTTACTCCTATTTACCACTCAACCATTCACTGAATAGGTTAAAAAACAATCCAGTTCCAGATCCCGCTGTAATACATACGTGCATAAAATTTCATGTCAATATTTCAAACCGTTAAAAAGAAAACGTGGGTACAAATAAAGTTGCAGATTGACCGACAGATAGAGACAGACAGAAATTTTCTTCGCTCAATTTCAAAATATCATGACATTCTAAGCCGAATGAAACATATTCTTTATAGGATTTTGCAAACAACAGAAAAAAAACTATCTACGATAACTAAAAGGAGAACTATGTGTAAAAGTATTAATGAAAACTTTGCATTATTTCGTTAACCTGAATTCTGGTTATGCTAGCAAATTAAAAACCTAAAATGAATTTGTCTAATTTCTTATTTGACAATTCTCATTCTAACACTAGCACCCACATAGTCCCCTACGGCCATGCAAATTAAACTAATATGTACATAATCACCTACGGTCATGAAGATTCAGTTAAAAATGAGAACAGAGGCCTAAAATGAATTTATTTACCTACCTTGTATTGAGTTTTTTCTTCATTCTAATGGATTCTCATAAAATCTATCATTTAATTTAGTGTAGGCGAGCTAGATAGGGACCTAATTCTCAGACTAACTGCAACCTCCACAAGAAAAATGTCCCCATGTAGTTTGCGATGTCTGGAAGGAGATAATATTATTTTGGAAAAAGAAACTTTCTTGGAATTTTCTATAAAAAATGCGAAACGTCGCGAAAACCGGTTCTACGCGGTTTAAGGAAAAAACTGAATTTATACCAAAAACGGTGTTTAGGTAGAAAATGTGCGCAATAACAAAACGAACAAAATGAGCCCCGGTGGAACTCAGGTGGCCCAGTGGTTACTTCACAAATTGCAGAAAAGTGCTAAATTTGCACCTTTATTCAAAAATTCATAACTCCGCTTAAAACACATATTACAGGCTGAAATTTGCACACATTGGAGTTATAGTAGTCCTTAACCTACGCTCAAAATTTCAATCGAAAGTAGTGTAGTATTGCAAACTGTTGCTTTTTGCAAAAGGAGGCACTTATTTGCACAGCTCCGCTAAAGCTCTGTGGCGGTCGGACTGATATTTAACCAAGGTGTTTGTATCTACGAGATTTACTCTACAACGCGTTTTTTTTTTTGTTTTGCAAAAATCGATTGGAAGCATCCGAAAAACGAGATCGAAAACCAGTAATTTCAGCGCTGTAGAAATGGCGTAGAGTGGGGGTAGTGAAAACGAAGGGGAACTCCGCTATCTCCACTCGTCGCACCCTCGCTACTAAAACTCTAACGTGTGCAAATTTCAGCCTTTAATATGTAATTGAAGCGGAGTTATGAGTTTTTGAAAAAAACGTGCAAATTTAATGGTTTTTTGCAATTTGCCAGGTAATCACTGGGCCAATTGAGTTCCCAGTTTTTTTTACTTTATTATTGCGCACATTTTTTACCTGTACGCCTTTTTTGGTATAAATTCAATATTTTCTTTAAACAGCAAAGAACCGGTTTTCGCGACCTTCCGCAATTTTTTTAGGAAATTCCACCAAAGATTCTTTTTCCAAAATAATAAAGGCTTCAAAGGCTAACCATTTCGAAACAGAATTAGTGTAGGTGAGTTAGGTTTAACCCTCTGACTAACTTCAATCTCCGAAAAAATAAAATACATGTAGTTTGCGATGCCTGGGAAAAGATGATTTCCCAGGCTCGCAAACTGCATGTATTTTATTTTTTTGGAGATTGAAGTTAGTCAGAGGGTTAAACCTAACTCGCCTACACTAATTCTGTTTCTTCGAAATGTTTAGTCTTTGAAACGCTTTTCGCCCTTATTCTGGAGCTAATTAGAAAGACATGAAGCTATTACGGTTTGACCGGAAATGCCCACAACTTTCGATTTTTAAACGGAACACCCTATATATTTTTACATTTTTGGAATCTAGAGGAAATTTTGAATACAATACATCCATTTTGGTCACTTTTTGATAAACATTAAAAAGTTTATTCAAAAATCTGTTTCTGAATCCAGAGTGCTGTGGTGCCCAAAATATATTTTAGTTTGTGTGCTACGTTACTATAAAAATAAAAGGAGCAATATGATTACATTACTTAATTCTCTAGAGGCGTTTAAAATTTTTAAATGTGATTTTTACCCACTAACTCGATTTTTTTAAATGGGAATTTAATCGCTCACAAACATTTTTAAATACCTCATTTTCATACGAATCTAATGATACCAAAATTTTGAAAATCCCCTTAGAAATATTTGAGATTTCAGCCAAAATACAATGCAACCAAGCTTTTAGAAACATGCGGCTAATATATAATAGATTAGTGGGCTTTGGAAACTAAAATGACACATTTCTGTGTAAATCTGGTAACCTAATAACATTCGAAAAATCATAGTAGCCATTGAATGTAATAAAACAATATCAGCTGTCAGACAGATACAAAATAAAGCGTTGAGGAAATCTCTTTGAGTAAAAATTAAAGAAAATGAATAATTTTAGTAGAAATGAAAAGGTCGATATGTTACTGATATATGGAGAGCGTCTCAAAAATTCAACTGCAGCTGCAGAACTGTATCAGCAACAATATCCCAACAGACGTCATCCAAGCAGACACTTGTTTGCCAGAGTGGAACAAGAATTAAAAAACGACCCCAATCAACAAGATGACCATCAAACATTTATTGTTAGTGAGGACAAAGAAATTGATGTATTAGGATTTGTGATGGTACACCCAACAACATCAACAAGGGAATTGTAAATGGAATGCGACATTAGTCAGTCTTCGGTTTGCAGAATTTTAAAGAAACATAAGTTTCGGTCTTATAAATACCAAATACACCAACATCATTATGGAGATGATAACGACAGGAGGCTAGTATATTGCAACTGGTTCTTAAATGCAGTACAACAAAACCCAGGTTTTCCTTTTCATATTTTATATTCAGATGAAAGTAGATTTACGAACCAAGGTATGTTTAACAGAAATAATACTAGGTACTGGGTTCAAGAAAATCCGAGGTTGGTAGGGCGGGGGAACATTCAGGAAAGATTTGGGTTGGAGTACTTGGAGATCGAATAATTTGACCCATATTTTTTGATGGAACACTTACTGGCGAACGATATTTATTCTTTTTACAAAACCAGACAACAGAATTTCTTGACTTACTTCCTCTTGCCTATTTACAAAATCTGTTTTTCCAACAAGATGGTGCCCCCCCACATAATTCCAGAAGAGTGATGGATTATTTAAACAACTTGCATGGTGCCTTATCGCAAATCAAGGTCATATCAGGTGGCCTCCTAGGTCACCTGACTTAACACCCCTCGACTATTATGTATGGGGCACTCTCAAAAATAAAGTTTATAAAACTTCTTCAAATACCCGTGAAGAGCTGCAAAATAAAGTTGTACGGGCTCTTAAATAACGCCGGCTGAATTGCGTAGAGCCATTCAAGCAACTGTACGCAGAGTCGAATTGTGTATAGAAAAAAATGGTGGACATTTTGAACAATATCTATAAATGTCAATTTATGGTTTAATTATATTAATTATTTTAAAGATACCTACTGTTACCTAGTTTAAGTTTAATTGTTCAAACGGAATTGATTTTTATTTATTTATAGGTCCGATATTTATGTTCATTTAAATAATACTCTGAAAACCGAACTGATGTCGCATTCTATTGCAAATGTCTTTGTGGATGTAATTGTGTACCTCCACATACCTATGCTAAACTTAACTGTAACGTTCTTTGCGCTCACAATTATTGAATGTTTGATAGCTCAAGATTGCCAATAACTACACGAGTCTGTCTGACAGCTGATATTGTTTTATTACATTCAATGGCTACTATGATTTTTCCAATGTTATTAGGTTACCAGATTTACACAGAAATGTTTTAGTTTCCAAAGCCCACTAATCTATCATCTATTAGCCGCATGTTGCTAAAAGCTTGGTTGCATTGTATTTTGGCTGAAATCTCAAATATTTCTGAGCGGATTTTTAAAATTTTGGTATCATTAGATTCGCATGAAATTGAGGTATTTAAAAATGTTGGTGAACGATTAAATTCCCATTTAAAAAAACCGAGTTAATGGGTAAAAATCACATTTAAAAATTTTAAACGCCTCTAGAGAATTAAGTAATTGCTCTTTTTCTTTTTTTATAGTAACGTAGCACACAAACTAAAATATATTTTGGGCACCACAGCACTCTGGATTCAGAAATAGATTTTTAATAAAATTTTTAATGTTTATCAAAAAGTGACCAAAATGGATGTATTGTTTTTTTTTCCTTCTTCAATTCTTTGGGACTTCCTGCCACATGTATGTTTTCTTTCTAAGCGGTGCTAGGGGAATCTACAAAATATATCACAATTAACCAGTATGTAACTGGTAAAAAACCTCTACGCCTGTGACGTTTACGTCAAAGGATCAGTTAAAGGTTGGTTTTTTATAAATAAACAACACAAATAAGTATAAAAACTTGAAATTAAATATTTCGCCGACGTTTCGGAAATCTAATCTGTTTCCTTTTTCAAGGCTTTTTTGAAAAATCTTTTTTGCTGTGTATGACAAATACACAGCTCTGAATGTTTGTTATATTCAATATCCATAGATACTTACTATTTACATAGAACTGTTGATATAGTTAACAGTTTTTTAGTTTCTATACAATGTTAAGTTTGTGAAGTTCTTCTTCTAACATTGGCAGCCAAGTTGTACAGACATCTACGGAACAATTCGACACGCAATTATTCTCATTCAATAACATTATCGCGGATTCTTTAATTTTTCTTTTTTTGCTATCTGCTTTGTTAAAATTTTTGCCGAGTCCCAGTTTATTCTATGTCCGTTCTCCCACGCGTGTTCGCAGATCTTGGACCTCTGAATTTCATTTTTTCTGATATAATTTTGATGTTCGCCCAATCTTACACTAAAAGGTCTGGATGACTCACCCACGTATTGTTTGTTGCACTCACACGGTATATTATAAATGCAGTTTTTTGAATTTTGCTCGTGGTTTGTTTTTCTTTAATTTTATATTGCCTCTCTAAAGCAATTTTTGCCCGCACGCGATATTCATTTCCGTCATCTGTTGGCATGTTTTGTGCAGTTTTTTCTACGGCTGCTATTATGTCAAATTTTGGAACCAATTTTGGGTTTATTACATAATTTAAACCTTTTGACAAGACCAATTTGTCTGAAATTGTTAAAATCCGTTCTGACATATTAATGACAGTCTTGTCAATTAGAGGATTATTATTTATATTATTCAATTGTCTAATCTGTTTTTCTTTCATTAAATTTCTGAATTTATTTATATTCGTACTTTTTTGCAAATTAAAATGTTTGTTGTAACTAAACCTGATGTTCCGGTGTATATAGTCGAAATCTTGTTCCACGACGCTGTAATATGATTCATTTTCTCTGTAATTGATTTCATTAATAGTTCGTTCTTTTTGGTATCTATGATATTGAATCCTTTCCCTAACCATTGATTTTCTGGCTTTTTCCAAAATTCTTCTTGTTTTGTTGTTCTCAAAAGGCAATTTTAGCCGTAAAAATTTTGGTATAATTCCATGTTTCCGACATTTACATAAGAACGTGATGGTATTTTCTGATCTTGCCAGCTTCTTATAACAATTTTCTAAAAATCTAAAATACTGATTGATATTAGGCCCATACCTGTTATCTAAATATTGTCTAAATGTTATTTGTGGCATTATCTTAATTTTAAGAGGGGTGTTGTAAAATGTTTGTATGATAGGGCCAAAATCATTTCTTCTAATGATGAAATACTAAACAATGAGAAGCGGTTTATAAAGGAAGTTCTTATTACTAACCAATGCCCTGGGGGTTTTGTCGATAAAACCTTCATAAATATTGAAAATAACAATCAGGTACGACAAAAACCTGAAAAACGTTACACAGCGTTAGTTCCTTATGTATGCGGATTATCCGAAAAGTTGCGCCGCATCGGTGATAGATTTGATATTAGGACGGTATTTCAAACAGGCAACATTTTAAGATCTATTCTGACAAAGACGAAACCAACAAACCACGAGCAAAATTCAAAAAACTGCATTTATAATATACCGTGTGAGTGCAACAAACAATACGTGGGTGAGTCATCCAGACCTTTTAGTGTAAGATTGGGCGAACATTAAAATTATATCAGAAAAAATGAAATTCAGAGGTCCAAGATCTGCGAACACGCGTGGGAGAACGGACATAGAATAAACTGGGACTCGGCAAAAATTTTAACAAAAGAGGCAGATAGCAAAAAAGAAGAATTAAAGAATCCGCGATAATATTATTGAATGAGGATAATTCCGTGTCGAATTGTTCCGTAGATGTCTGTACAACTTGGCTGCCAATGTTAAAAGAAGAACTTCACAAACTTAACATTGTATAGAAACTAAAAAACTGTTAACTATATCAACAGTTCTATGTAAATAGTAAGTATCTATGGATATTGAATATAACAAACATTCTTAGAGCTGTGTATTTGTCATACACAGCAAAACAGATTTTTCAAAAAAGCCTTGAAAAAGGAAACAGATTAGATTTCCGAAACGTCGGCGAAATATTTAATTTCAAGTTTTTATACTTATTTGTGTTGTTTATTTATAAAAAACCAACCTTTAACTGATCCTTTGACGTAAACGTCACAGGCGTAGAGGTTTTTTACCAGTTACATACTGGTTAATTGTGATATATTTTGTAGATTCCCCTAGCACCGCATAGAAAGAAAACATACATGTGGCAGGAAGTCCCAAAGAATTGAAGAAGGAAAAAAAAATAAGATAATGCCACAAATAACATTTAGACAATATATGGATGTATTGTATTTAAAATTTCTTCTAGATTCCAAAAATGTAAAAATATGTAGGGTGTTCCATTTAAAAATCGAAAGTTGTGGGCATTTCCGGTCAAACCGGATGTGCACCAGACTTGATTTTTTATTGAAAAGATGGCATTTTAGTCGTGTAATGAGGCCTCCAAATTTCAATTTTCTATTCTAAATATTTTAGGAAATATCGGGGCGAGCGCAATTCGTGACTCACCCGGTATGTGTACTAACTTTCAAGTGAATATCTTAATTTTATGTTATCAATTTCTTTAATAATAGAGTGGCGGTGGGGTGGGGGGTTGAAAAATATTAGATAGAAATCTGAGACCTTGGTTTCTAGTCTATACACCAGTAGGTAAAGAATGAGAAGCGGCATGTACTCCCTCCATACTTCCCTGTGCGCCCCCCACTCTTCGCTCCATCCTAAACGTGATTCGTCGATAGTAGGGGATAACCACACCGACCTTAACATAGTTGGTTAAAGGGAGGGGATAAGCCACACCAACTTTAAGGTCATTGGTCAATGGGAGTGGATAAGCTACACCCCACCCTAACGTTATTGGTCGATTGGAGGGGATAGGCGACACCCACCCTAATATTACTGGTCAATAGGAGGGGGTAAACAGCGCCCACCTCGAACGTAATTGATAGATGGGAAGGGGTAATCCCCACTTCTCCTAATGTTATTGGTCGATAGGAGGGGATAAGTCTCGCTCGCCTCGAACGCAATTGGTCCATGGGAGATTAATAGCGTTCCTTCTAATGTGATTGGTCGATAGGTGGGAGGTGAACTCAACACAATTTTAATGGGATGGGAGGTGTATGGTGCTGTTATAAGGCCTCTGTTACAGACATACGTTAACGTTTCTAATCTTAAAATATATCTAGAGAGTCAAATACCAGGCACCCGATTAAATCAGTTTTTATTATATAAATACATTTAACACCATCAAGATTGTCATTAGTACTAATGTGTTATCAGTATTTGTGAAACAATTAAACTTTTAACTATTCAAGATGGTCAAAAACCGTAGTGTCTTGCCTGAACTAAAATTCGATTTATTTAATAATTTACCTTCAGCATCTCAGAATAAACATGATTGAGTGATACTTGGTGAAATAAGGCATAAATTAAATAAATCGAGAAGCAAATATGTGTCAACGGGATTATCAAGTGACTTCTTTTATAACTCATGTGTAAAACTAAGTGGAAATAAAAGTGATGCAATAATTTTTACTGAAAACGAGTGGAGTCATTTTCTGACATTTCGAGAAATTGTTACTAATTTTAACAATAAGACATCACCAATAGATGCTGGTGATTTCTGTATTCAATTTGAGAAATTCACCAATTCCAGAGTTGTAAAAATTGTAAAGAATAACGCATATGCTTACTTGCGTTATGAATTAATCTGCAAGTTGTGGGAAGTATTACCACTTGTCAAGTATAGCAGTGGCATGTTAAAAAGACAACAGTTTATAAATTGTTTCAAGAATGTGCAGAGAGAACTACAACGTCAAGTAGGAAATGTATTTGAGAATTTTTTCTAATTCTTTGGGACTTTCTGCTACATGTATTTTTTCTTCTTTTTAACCGGTACTCGTGGAATCTACAAAATATCACAATTACCCAGTATGTTACTGAGAAATAACCTCTACGCCTGTGACTTTCACGTCAGAGGATCAGTTAGAGGTTGCTTTTTTGACAAATAACAAAAATAAGTATAAAAAAATTAAATTATATCAAATATTTCGCCGACGTTTCGAAAATCTAATCTTTTTCCTTTTTCAAGGCGTTTTTGAAAAATATTTTTGCTGTATATGAAATACGCAGCTATAAGAATGTTTGTTATATTCAATATCCATAGATATTTACTATTTACATAGAACTGTTGATATAGTTTACAGTTTTTTTAATTTTATACAATGTTAAGTTTGTAAAGTTCTTCTTTTAACGACAACCAGGTTGTACAGACATCTATGGAAGAATTTGTTCCGTGGATGTCTGTACAACCTGATTGCCAATATTAAAAGAAGAACTTTATAAACTTGACATTGTATAAAATTAAAAAAACTGTTAATTATATCAACAGTTCTATGTAAATAAATATTGAATATAACAAACATTCTTTAAGCTGTGTATTTATCATACAGCAAAAAAGATTTTTCAAAGAAAGTCTTGAAAAATGAAACATATTAGATTTCCGAAACGTCGGCCAAATATTTTATTCCAATTTTTTATACTTATTTGTGTTATTTGTCAAAAAACAACCTCTAACTGATCCGTTGACGTAAAAGTCACAGGCGTAGAGGTTATTTGCCAGTAACGTACTGTGTAATTGTGATATTTTGTAGATTCCCTGAGCATCGGTTAAAAAGAAGGAAAATACATGTGGCAGGAAGTCCCAAAGAATTAGAAATAATTAAGATAATGGCACCAAAAACATTCAGACAATATTTGAGAATGCTGTAAACCTTATTCAGCAGAGTATGAATTATAATAATGAAAATGTTTATTTGCTGATGGAGTTAATTTACATTTATCCAGAGGTATTCGAAATGGAATGTTTTGGTAGGGCGTAAAGGTGATGAATGTAACATTTAATTTAGCGTTACTAAGAAATCTTAGCCGTTGATCGAACGTACTTTGATACTGAAAAAAATGGAAGAGGTATCGCATATTTTAAGTTTTATTTCAGGTTGTAACCATAGGAGTTATGTATATAGTGATACATTTTGTAAGCTAATGTAAACGAAACTCAATTACATGTTATTTTATACATTTTATAAAATATGTGAAAAAGATATAAATGAAAAGCACTTGTTGCTTAAAATTTGTTTTATTAAAATGAAAAGACATATGTACAGATTATATTTGCTCATATAATTTGATTTTTTGAAATCCATGGATTATGTCGACTATTTCACCCAAGCCATTTTACATAGAGTTTATCCCCCTTTTTTCTGATAATCTTCTCCTCAAGATATATGTCAGGATACTTTACTTTCTGTAGTTCATGCTCGTAAAAACCTCCTTGAATTTGATCCCCTTCCTGATCTTATAAGAGATATATTCTAGGATTACTTCTATGGTTCGCTCTGATTTGAAAAACTTCATTTGACCAATTAGGTGTATAATCTTACGAAAATGCTTCTCTATATTTACTAATTCTTACATAATCAGTCATTTCAATTTTTGTTTTCTTGGATCAACAATTTTAAGGTGGCTATAGACAGTTCTCAACAATCGTTTCTAATTTTTCTTTTTAATATTTATTGGTTTCATTTCAATAGTCCTGTGTTTGGTGTTATTCTATTCCGTAACAAATATCCTAACCATTTGTAATTCCTTTGTAAGCTGAACTGCCTCCACATTTTATTTTTTAAAGTTCTGCAACACTCGATTTAAGGTGTGTGTAGGAGCTGTAGTGGTTAATTTCCTACTTCTGTTAATTCTTTAAATTTTTTATTGTGAAATTCCTTACCAATATCTGTAAATTTTTCGGTCGTACATTCATCTGCGATAAGGTTTTGAAAACCGTTAAAAACCACTAAAATATATTTATAACCTCTATTTACTTTAGCATCCTGAATAATTTCGACAAGATCTTCTTGAACAAGATCATTGAAACCCTTAACAATAACATTTTTTCTTTTAAAGTGCTTTCTAGCAGGCTTATAGATTTCGTTGACTATTTCCTGTTTAATGTTAGTCATCTTTGGTTAACAGGCATTGTACAATATTTTGAAAATGTAAAGTGGACCTTTATTCTTTGCATAGAAAACAAACTTATCTCCAATATTTATTAATTTTCCTACAAGTTTTTCTGTTCTAACTTCTTTCGTGTGCAAGAAAACTATTGTATCGACGGGTGAAACTTTTATATTTTCAATTCTACCAGATACAGGAAATTTGTATTCTATTGCAGTATTTTCCAATGTGCAGATACTTAGACTTTGAGATTTCTGTAAACTACCAAGTATATTTATAACACATTTGTTATGACGTGAAGATCGCTGGGAAAGGGAAAAAAGTGATGCTCTTGGGGGTGAGGCTAAGATGGGTGAAGAGGAAGTTGGTTCAGAATATGGAGTGATTCTCTTGCCCAGCATGTGCCTTCCAAATTTTTCAATAAGCATGGTTAATATACCTAAAGCTTTACACGTAATGAGGCTTTAACTTCCTCGGATACTATTTATCGTATTATTTTAGCTTCCCTCAATTGTTCTATTATTGAAATTATTTCGTTATGTCCGTTATACCCTGCTAGTTGTGACGCTATTAGTAGTCTTAAACGAACTAAAATTTCATTATAGATATCAAAATGCTTATATTCAATCTGCTTATTATTGAATTCCATCATTGTTAGATTTCCTCCTCTCCTGTTTTGACTCCTCGTTTTTATCGTTTGAGAAGTAGGAAGTGAACTAGATCTCGACATTGCACGGACTGCACGGTAACGGGTATTGATGATTTATTTGAGATTGTGGTTTTCCCTTCTTGAGTCAATGAATACAAGCTTGTAACTAACTCTTGGTTTAATAATATTTACAAATTTAAATGAATTTGATATAGTTAGGCCTTTTCCGGATTGTAACCTAGGTAATGAGCATTAGTCCCTCCAATTATATCAATGTACTGATCTGTATCCATTGATGATAAAGTCAGCTCCATAAAAGTCAATAGTTGCATCACCAATCGCATATTTTTCCCCAAATGGGTTGAAGTAAACACCGAAGGTAAATACTTTTCATACTCGGTCACTGTAGATGTATCTGCTATCGTTGTTGGAAAAGTCTCGCCAAATAAACTTTCTGCGAATTCAGGTCTTACTTGGGTTGGATATACTGAACTCAGTTCGAGCAGCGGGGAGCAGCACTTTCAGCGAGAACCCGATTATGTCGTTTATATATATATGTATATATATAGACGACTATATATATATATATATATATATATATATATATATATATATATATATATATATATATATATATATATATTGCTGTGTATTCACACTGTGGAACACTAAGTATCGTGTTTGAAATCATTAATAAAATTCACAAATTTGTATGCATTTTAGAAAATAATCATAACAGTTTTACTTTAACGGATCATACAGAAGCAGGAATATCTGTGGTTTATTTAATTGATTCAAGTTCAATTATTCTCAGCGAGTAGGATGCAGAGAATGAAACTTGATATTGAATTAGAGCAAAATATTTAAATAAACATAAAATGCAGTTAATTTAGTTTTAACAAGGTTATTCTAAATACTATATGATAAAACATGAACATGTAGAGACTCACAGTCTCATTTAAAATGATTTAGAATGAATTTGGAAAACAATAAGGTAAATTTTATAAAATCTGACATTCATGTCAAAACTTAGGGCTGAAAATCATAAATTGTGTAGAAACACTGTAAATCTACACAAAATGAATATTGAATGAAAGACTATTAACAGTAGTTGCATTGCAGCGTGATTATTTTAGAAATAGTAAGTCCATATGTTTACAAAACACTGAATGACATTTTAAGTTTCCAGATATTTTCAAATATCATTGCAGAAAGGTGTTTTGTAAATGATATTTCACGTCATGCAGAAAGAAAGGACTAATAGTATGATGTTAAATGTTTGTTGGCGTATCAATTTCTTGTTTTAGTTTATAATATCAGTATTATGTCAGTATGAAAACTGCAGTACGTTTTTAACTACTAGCATTTTGTGTTTATCATTGCTATTCATCTAAATGTATGAATTAGTATTTATTTGAGATTGGAATTGTTAATTGTAGTTATAAGTAGATTTTAAGAAAGTGTATGTAATATGTCAATATATTTCGAGTAATTACAATTATTCACTTAATCCTGAAAAGTAGAATAAGAAACTTATCAGGAAAATTAAAGGATTAAAAACAGTATTCAATTAAGGTAAAGAACAAACCAAACTGAATAGTTTAAATTTTAAATTAAAATTAAATTTTAAAATATTAGATCAAAATAGAAAAAAACAATTGAAATATTGGAAATTAACCCATTGAAACGACTAAAAATAACAAATCAGTTGATCAGACACCGCTGAACAGCGAGCTGCGAAAAATATTCATCCTCGAATAATTAATAAATTGAAAATAGAAGAAAAGTGGTGAATAATTTGAAGGTTAGAAAATTACAATCCAGATATATTGATATCAAGAATAAATTGTAAAAGTTGATTAAATATAAGAAGTGAGTATACTTTGAAAGTATTACGAAGTAGATTATCCGGAAAGCAGATTTAGAAGAGGGAAGTATTTGTTAATCCAGTTAGCAAATTTATATGGTGAAGAAATTTCAAACGTCAAGCAAGTGATAGAAATACTTCAAGGATATCTTGAAAATAAATTGGAGGTTAGAAACAAACGTCAATCCAGTAAAGAAGAAGAAGAAGAAGTCTTGAGAGGTTAAAAAGTCAGTCAAGTGACATAATATTTCAAGGATCATAATAACCAGTTAGAGGTTATAATATAACATTACTCGAGTCGAAAGAAAGACAAGGTAAAGCTTTACAATATCAGAAATCCATGGTACATATTTATTTTAAATAAAGGCCATATTTATCATTTTAGTTAAGTTAGATTTTGTTATTTAAATTTGTTAATTACATTCCAAGTTCAAATTTGTTAATAAATTAATACTTTGTTCGTTCAATACTGAGTTTGATTTATTTAGATTGTTATCTTGATCGATGAGCATTTATTGAACCGACTTCGTTGGACCTTGAGTAAGAGTCATTCTATAGATTGTAGATAGTCATGCTAATGGTGTTCTATAGTCTATAATATTAACAGCTTTTAAGAAACTGTTTGGCGCCCAGTAAACTCATTTCAATTTACTTTTAAGAAGTAAAATTCGAACGTATAAAAATATAAAATAGATATCAGAATATAGAACAATATATATATATATATATATATATATATATATATATATATATATAACGTCACATAAAAGTGACTGCAACAGAAATGTAAAGTCGTGTGCTCTGGCCGAACACGTAATAACAACAGGCCACAAGATGAGTTATGAAAGTACCAAAATTTTAGCGGTTGAGCAAAACCTAAAAAAGAGATCTTTCTTAGAAATGGTTCACATAAACAACGAAACTCACATATTAAATAAGAAATCAGACATTGAAAACCTGAGTAACATTTACACCTACATTCTAAAGTTAGAGAGAGACAAATATCTAAATACTAGGACGACAAATCAAAATTTGTAACCTTCAAGTTGGCAATAAATCGTCACCAGTCAGTTGGTAGCCTAGGGACGCTAGAAAATTCCCCAAACACTTAACACCAATCAAATTTGTTCTTTTAAAAGTTTTTTCTCATATTTTTTCGTAGAATTGTTTCTCCTTACCTCCACTAGTAGACGTCTAATGTTAACAAAATGTATTGATATATATCTATTTTAAAATGTGATTGTTTTAAGATTTTCACACTAAAATGCTTTTAAATTATTAATATGGTATAGTTTATAAGAATATTTTAACCTTCTATGTTTTTCCTCGAGGATGATTTTATTTCTATTTTTGTGCTTCACCTCAACAAACATCCTCATGTTAGTAAGTAATTAATTGTTTTATATATATGACTTATTTATAAAATAATACACTTTATAGATGTCTTGAGAAAGGAAATAAACATTTCCGAAAGCTTGACAAGTAACGAAGAGTTTTCTTTGTGTGTTTGGCCATAACAACTTTACACTTCTGACTGCAACCTCAAGAAAAATTTACTTTTTCTATATATATATATATATATTGCTGTATATGCACACTGTGGAACACTACCTAAGTGTCGTGTTTGAAATCATAAATAAAATTCACAAATTTGTATGTATTTTAGGAATTAATCATAACAGTTTTACTTTAACGGATCATACAGAAGCAGGAGTATCTGTGGTTTATTTAATTGATTCAAGTTCACTTATTCTCAGCGAGTAGGATGCAGAGAATGAAACTTGATATTGAATACTAACAAAATATTGAAATAAACATAAAATGAAGTTAATTTAGTTTAACAAGGTTATTCTAAATAGTATATGATAAAACATGAACTTATAGAGAATCACAATCTCATATTTAAATGATTTAGAATGAAATTGGAAAACAAAAAAGTATATTTATAAAATCTGACATGCATGTCAAAACTTAGGGCTGAAAATCATATTTTGTGTAGAAACACTGTAAATCTACACAAAATGAATATTGAATGAAAGACTTTTAACAGTAGTTGCAGTGCAGCGTAATTAATTTAAAAATAGTAAGTCCATAGAATACAAAACACTGAATGACATTTTAAGTTTTCAGATATTTTTAAATATCATTGCAGAAAGGTGTTTTGTAAATGATATTTCACATCATGCAGAAAGAAAGGACTAATAGTATGATGTTAAATGTTTGGTGGCGTATCAATTTCTTGTTTTAGTTTATAATATAAGTATTCTGTCAGTATAAAAAACTGCAGTACGTTTTTAACTACTAGCATTTTGTGTTTATCATTGCTATTCATCTAAATGTATGAATTAGTATTTATTTGAGATTGGAATTGTTAATTGTAGTTATAAGTAGATTTTAAGAAAGTATATGTAATATGTCAATATATTTCGAGTAATTACAATTATTCACTTAATCCTGAAAAGTAGAATAAGAAACTTATCAGGAAAATCAAAGAATTAAAAACAGTATTCAATTAAGGTAAAGAACAAACAAAACTGAATAGTTTAAATTTTAAATTAAAATTAAATTTTAAAATATTAGATCAAAATAGAAAAAAACAATTGAAATATTGGAAATTAACCCATTAAAACGACTAAAAATAACAAATCAGTTGATCACACACCGCTGAACAGCGAGCTGCGAAATATATTCATCCAAGAATAAATATTAAATTGAAAAGAGAAAAAAAGTGGTGAATAAGTGAAGGTTACAATCCAGATATATTGATATCAAGAAAAATTTGTAAAGTATATTAAATATAAAAGTGAGTAAACTTTAAAAGTATTAAGAAGTAGATTATCCGGAAAGCAGATTTAGAAGTATTTGTTAATCCAGTTAACAAATTTATACGGTGAAGAAATTTCAAACGTCAATCAAGTGATAGAAATATTTCAAGGAAATCAGTTGAAAATAAATTGGAGGTTATAAACAAACGTCAATCCAGAAAAGAAGAAGAAGAAGAAGCCTTGAGAGGTTTAAAAAGTCAGTCAAGTGACATTATATTTCAAGGATCATAATAACCAGTTAGAGGTTACAATATAACATTACTCGAGTCGAAAGAAAGACAAGGTAAAGCTTTACAATATCAGAAATCCATGGTACATATTTATTTTAAATAAAGGCCATATTTATCATTTTAGTTAAGTTAGATTTTGTTATTTAAATTTGTTAATTACATTCCAAGTTCAAATTTGTTAATAAATTAATACTTTGTTCGTTCAATACTGAGTTTGATTTATTTAGATTGTTATCTTGATCAATGAGCATTTATTGAACCGACTTCGTTGGACCCTGAGTAAGAGTCATTCTATAGATTGTAGATGGTCATGCTAATGGTGTTCTATAGTCTATAATATTAACAGCTTTTAAGAAACTGTTTGGCGCTCAATAAAATCATTTCAATTTACTTTCAAAAAGTAATTTCGAACGTATAAAAAATAAAATAGATAGCAGAATATAGAACATTTATGGCTTGTTAACGTGGAGCGATCAGGAAAGCGATTAAATAAATACAGCTTGAGAATGGTTTATCATTTCAAGCATACATTTGAAAGATAATAGAACAAATAACTTATTTTGATAGTTTTGACAACAAGGCATTGTCAAATTAAAAACAAATAATAGTTATATGAGGTTAAAGTCAGGTAAGACAACAACCATGAATCCAGAGGAAACTACACAAGGTACATCCACAGTTCCACAAACACAAGTTGGTGACACAAACACACAACCAGACACAAACATGTTCCAGAAACTCATGGAAATGATGGGTGGAATGAATACAAAAATGGATCAAAATAACCAGCGACTGGAAGAAAATATGGACAAAAATAACCAGCGACTAGAAGAAAATATGGACAAAAATAACCAGCGACTAGAAGAAAATATTAACAAAAATATGCAAAAGCTGGAAGAAAGCAATATAGAAGTAAGAAATAAGATTGAAAATCTAGAGAATAAATGGGAGAGAATGGGAGAATCAATCAATGAAGAAATAAGTGTTAAGGTGAATGAGGCAGCAAAAGAAATAAGAGAGGAAGTAGTAACTATGTTTGAAGATGGAATGACTGCAGTAGATAGCAGAATGAAGAAACAGGAGGATAAATACGATAGCAAAATAAAAGAACAGGATAGCAAGATAGAACAGAACACGAAGTTGTTGAAGGATACCACACGTACACAATTAACACAATTACCCACACATACTTACACATGCAACAAAACACCATTTTATTTTTACGGAGATAACCGTATACACCCTAAAATTTTCATTTCACGTTTGAAACAACACATGGAAACACAACACGTAAATGCAAACCTAAAAGCAAACATACAAGACATGTTAAAGGGAGAAGCGGAAATCTGGTACTCAGTTATAATGGACAGATTTGAGACTATAGAGGAATTTGAAGCTCTAGTCTTAAAACAATATTGGAGTGATTACACTCAGTTAAAAATAAGACAAGACCTATTTAATGGTAACTATGTAGAAAATAAAGGTATTTCTAGGGAAAACTATGTACTTAGAAAAGTATATAATATTAGACATATAGAACCAAAATTCACAGAAAGTGAAATGGTCAGATATTTAGCTAGGCATTTTTCAGGGGATATCCAGAATGTCATTATTACGCAAAGAATTGCAAAGTTAGATGATTTGATTGATTATTTAAGAGAATTAGATGATTATCATCAGAGTTTTGATAGGAAGTCGAGTCAGAATAAGGAAAATAATAGTAGATATTATAATAAGTGGGGTTATGATCAGAATAGGAATGAGAATGATAGAAGAGAAAGACAAGGTTATGGTCAATATGATAGGAAGGAAAAGCAGGGTTATGGTCGTCAATATGACAATGACAGAAAGGAACGAGGGGGTTATGAGAAACGTCAATATTACAATGATAGGAATGAAAAGCAGGGTTTTGAGAAACGTCATTATGATAATGATTGCAGAGAGAGAGGGGGTTATGAAAAAAATAATGAGTCATATGCACAAGTGGCTAATATCAATATTCAAAGGGGAAATAGAGTAGATGAAAACACGCACTCTAATATAAATAAAATAGAAACAGCACAAGTAAATGATAGAAATAGAAATCAGGATTTTTAGATAAACTTGTTTTAAATGTAGGTAATAATTGTAAAAAAATAGGCGACTGTATAGAAAATGATGTTATATTGGGAGACGACATCTTATCAGGAAAAAAGGCAAATATTGTATTAGGAGAAAGAATCCTAAAAGTAGAAGGTGAAAGAATACCTGGTAGTGTTAATGAATTGAATGGCAAAGGTGCCGAAATAGTTAATGAATTGATTGGCAATGATGCCGAAATAATTAATGTATCAAATGGCATAGAGTCCAATAATGATAATGAATTTTGCGGTGAGCATATAGTGGGAACCACATGTGTTCAAATAAATAATGATAAGAAGCCTGAAACCTTTCTGATAAGTCGTTACTCCAAATATGATAACATTTTTAAAAATTTGTCTCAAAAATACAAAAATTCAATTGATTATGAACCTACAATAGCAAAGGGCTATGCGCAACAACTTGAAGTTGGTAATATTTTAAATGAAAACGAAAATGATTTAAAATATAATGAGGAATCATTACCGGGAAGTTGTCACATGGGGATAAATTATCGATATGATCCAGGATAGATTACTCTTAAGTTATCCAAATGATCCTGAGTAGATCATTTTTAAATTGTAAATAAACTTTGACAGTGTGAATGTCACATCATGTTGTTAAAACTAGCAAAATTTTCACATGTCAAAATTCTATTAGTTTAGGGGGTTTTATGCTGTATATGCACACTGTGGAACACTACCTAAGTGTCGTGTTTGAAATCATAAATAAAATTCACAAATTTGTATGTATTTTAGGAATTAATCATAACAGTTTTACTTTAACGGATCATACAGAAGCAGGAGTATCTGTGGTTTATTTAATTGATTCAAGTTCACTTATTCTCAGCGAGTAGGATGCAGAGAATGAAACTTGATATTGAATACGAACAAAATATTGAAATAAACATAAAATGAAGTTAATTTAGTTTAACAAGGTTATTCTAAATAGTATATGATAAAACATGAACTTATAGAGAATCACAATCTCATATTTAAATGATTTAGAATGAAATTGGAAAACAAAAAAGTATATTTATAAAATCTGACATGCATGTCAAAACTTAGGGCTGAAAATCATATTTTGTGTAGAAACACTGTAAATCTACACAAAATGAATATTGAATGAAAGACTTTTAACAGTAGTTGCAGTGCAGCGTAATTAATTTAGAAATAGTAAGTCCATAGAATACAAAACACTGAATGACATTTTAAGTTTTCAGATATTTTTAAATATCATTGCAGAAAGGTGTTTTGTAAATGATATTTCACATCATGCAGAAAGAAAGGACTAATAGTATGATGTTAAATGTTTGGTGGCGTATCAATTTCTTGTTTTAGTTTATAATATAAGTATTCTGTCAGTATAAAAAACTGCAGTACGTTTTTAACTACTAGCATTTTGTGTTTATCATTGCTATTCATATAAATGTATGAATTAGTATTTATTTGAGATTGGAATTGTTAATTGTAGTTATAAGTAGATTTTAAGAAAGTATATGTAATATGTCAATATATTTCGAGTAATTACAATTATTCACTTAATCCTGAAAAGTAGAATAAGAAACTTATCAGGAAAATCAAAGAATTAAAAACAGTATTCAATTAAGGTAAAGAACAAACAAAACTGAATAGTTTAAATTTTAAATTAAAATTAAATTTTAAAATATTAGATCAAAATAGAAAAAAACAATTGAAATATTGGAAATTAACCCATTGAAACGACTAAAAATAACAAATCAGTTGATCACACACCGCTGAACAGCGAGCTGCGAAATATATTCATCCAAGAATAAATATTAAATTGAAAAGAGAAGAAAAGTGGTGAATAAGTGAAGGTTACAATCCAGATATATTGATATCAAGAAAAATTTGTAAAGTATATTAAATATAAAAGTGAGTAAACTTTAAAAGTATTAAGAAGTAGATTATCCGGAAAGCAGATTTAGAAGTATTTGTTAATCCAGTTAACAAATTTATACGGTGAAGAAATTTCAAACGTCAATCAAGTGATAGAAATATTTCAAGGAAATCAGTTGAAAATAAATTGGAGGTTATAAACAAACGTCAATCCAGAAAAGAAGAAGAAGAAGAAGCCTTGAGAGGTTTAAAAAGTCAGTCAAGTGACATTATATTTCAAGGATCATAATAACCAGTTAGAGGTTACAATATAACATTACTCGAGTCGAAATAAAGACAAGGTAAAGCTTTACAATATCAGAAATCCATGGTACATATTTATTTTAAATAAAGGCCATATTTATCATTTTAGTTAAGTTAGATTTTGTTATTTAAATTTGTTAATTACATTCCAAGTTCAAATTTGTTAATAAATTAATACTTTGTTCGTTCAATACTGAGTTTGATTTATTTAGATTGTTATCTTGATCAATGAGCATTTATTGAACCGACTTCGTTGGACCCTGAGTAAGAGTCATTCTATAGATTGTAGATGGTCATGCTAATGGTGTTCTATAGTCTATAATATTAACAGCTTTTAAGAAACTGTTTGGCGCTCAATAAAATCATTTCAATTTACTTTCAAAAAGTAATTTCGAACGTATAAAAAATAAAATAGATAGCAGAATATAGAATATTTAATACATATATATATATATATATATATATATATATATATATATATATATATATATATGTATATATATATATATATTTATATACGGTATTAGTTGGCTTCCCACAATGTAAAATTTTAGGTCCAGTTGGCTTCCACAAGTCAGATGGCTTCCGGTATTCGGATGCCATCTGACCTGCTAGCGATATTAACGCAAATGCTTCATAAATGCCGTATGGTGTCATTACAACTTATTTTAGGTTGGAGGTCAAATGACCCATTTTAACACCCTGGTGAATATTTTAGTTTAGCAGTTTGCTACTAACTGCCGTGCCTGTCGCTCGAAAAATATTCACTTTGAATACCTGCTGACCACAGAAGCGGTTCAGATGGCTTCTAGTTAGCTGGCAACACCGTGAAAGTAGGTTAATAAATAACACATGTGGGTCCAGATTCTTGAGTTTGCTTGTATATATTACTACTAAGAAAAATAAACTTAGTGAAGACAATTCGTGTACCTATGAAAATGGGAACGGAATTTGTATTTTTTATTGTAAACATTTTTTGTTCAGGGTGGTTCAGCGAGGCTATTTATAAGTAAAGTGTTCTGTAGTTTAATTAAATTACAGAAGTAAGAAAAAAGTTATTAGCAAAGATATTGTCGATACGAAATAAACTACAAAATTATGTTAATGTTAAAGAATTCTACTGGAGATTATTTTTATTTGTTTTTTTTTTTCATTTTTGGATTTCTTATTGTATTCTATTTAAGAAAAGTATAGTCGGTGACCCAAAAATAATCTCTTATAGAGATATCCGTGGTTGAAAGAGTTGTGGATTTACTAATATACCATTCAAGATAAAGCTGTCGAATTGAAACTAAAAAGATGTTAAAAATTATACAACAATGTATGATAGCAAATACTCCTATCAGATTGTGTTTTAGAAGGAAAGTTGTGGGATAGTTTTGATTTCTTCCATTCTCTATGTTCTTGGGGTGCTCAATTCAAATCTGAGGTTTGCTAACAAAATTTCGTGAAGCAACATTAAAAAAAATGCAAGAAATGGTAGATAATCTTATTTTTTGGCAGTTCTTTGCTTATAACTCGGAAATTATCAACTTTTCGTAAATAACTTCCATATCCAAAATGAATATACGTAAAACTTACTACAAATGTCATTATTTAGGTTTGTTTTCCGATGAACCCTTCGGGTTCAAACGCAAGTTGAAAATTGACATATTCTCCGAAAACAAAACCACTTTTTCCACTCAAAACAAAAACTAATTTATTATTAAAGGCTGACAAATAGTGAATTCCTCCCAGTTCTCTGCACATACCTTATTGAGATCGCATATGCCCATTTTGTGGGAGTCCACCCTCGCACCCCCCCTCCCTCCGAAAGCTAATTTTCAACTTGCGCTTGAGCCCGAACGGTTCGTCGGAGAAAAAACGTAAGTAATAAAATTTGTAGTAAATTTTATATACTTTCCTTTTGGATAGATAAGTTATTTACGAAAAATTGATAGTTTCCGAGCTATAAGCAAAGAACTGCCAAAAAATAGATTTTTTACCTTTTTGTGCATTTTTTTCAATTTTGCGTCACTAGGTTTTGTTAGCAAATCTCAGATTCGAATTCAGCACTACAAAAAACATATGAAATGGAAGAAATCAACTACCCCGCAATTTTCCTGCCAAGGGCCCTTTTGAGCACAAATTGACTATTGTAAATTACAATATACTTATTTTTTATTTTACACATGCCATTGTGTTTCAAAATTAATTAGTTTGTAACGTCTACGCCTCATGTATTATATGTACGTTCATAGATATTTAAAATTTATAGTCATAATTCATCTAAATAAGTTTTTTCCAATGTACAGGGTGTTCCAGAATTGAATTCCCGGGCGGAAAAATGTAATTCCTGAGGTCATTCTGGACCCATAAATCACAACTTACCTTAGTTCAAATATACACCCCTGAGGAAGTACATCCTCTTAAAGTGAGACAGAAAAAATATTTTTTTTTCCAGTAACTTCCGATGTATTGAAGAAAATTTTGAATTAAGCATATACTTTTGACTTTACTAATGAATTAATTTTTGTATTGCCATGACAATGCGACAGGATTTCTGTTTCACAAGCACCTATGACCTATAGGAAAAGAACGACAATTCTTGATTTTTTGTTGATATTACACAAAATTATAAAAGTATTAATTTGTGTACTAAAACAGTTGGACATTATGTGGAGCATTTGTTATGAATGTACTTTTTATTAAATAAACTACTTTTCTGTTATTACAAAATTTTGTTCTGGAATTGTAAATGAATGTTAAATGCAAATAGAGGAAAAACAGATAATTTTTTGTATTTTGATTAATATTACAAAAAAAATAGAAATACTTTTTCTGCAGCACTTTCAATGCTCTGCAAAAATGTTCAAGTATTCCGTAATTTTACAGGGTGATTAAAAAAATATCGCCAGTCAAATATTAATTACTATGAAAAAAATAGGTAAAGGTATTTACACAGAACTTCCCTCTTTATTTACACCGGGCAGTCACCCTAAAAAATTATTTATTACGAAACCACATATAAGAATAATAATCAGAAGATATTATTACAAAGAAAACCTGTGACTTTTGATCAAAATGGTTGGTAGAAAAATTTTCAAAATCTTTTTCTTCTGAAATAGAATTAGAATGTCATGACCAGTAAACATCCGACAGCAAAAATTCAATACTAAATAACAGGTGCCAAACATGGAAGGCTTGCGCAAATAGGTACCTTTAAAATATCCTCCATGGTTGAATTATTTCTTGGGATGACCAACCTGTACATTTTTCAATAAAACTATAATAAGTGCATATACCAAATATTATTGCCATCTGTCACATTTTCAATTCCACTTTCTCGTAGTGGAGTGGAAGTACAGCAGTTGTTAAAAAATTTCTTTTTTTTAATTTTTCAAAAATGTTGGTAAAAAAAATTTCAAATTTTTATTCTTTTGAAATAGACCTAGAATGCCATGGAACGTAGAAATTTTAAATTTGAGCAAACACAACTTTTCTCCGTCATCTATTTTGTATTTTGTAGTGGGTAAAAATTTGCAATTTTTTTTTTTTCAAAACTTTTTGGAATAAGCTTAGAATGTCATGAATCTTGGAAAATTTAAATTTGAGCAAAATATTTTTTTTCCATCTATTCCAATGTTTAAAATTTTTTTCCAAAATGTTGGGAAAAAAATGATCAAATTTTTCTTCCTGAAATAAGTTTAGAATGTCATGAAACGTGGAAAGTTTACATTTTAACAAAAAGAATTTTCATCTATCCTATAGTGGGGGGAAAAAAGATCAAATTTTATTTCTGAAATAGGTTTAGAATGCCATGAAACGTGGAAATTATAAATTTGAGCAAAAGACATTTTTTTCTCCATCTGTTCTAGTGGTAAATGTTTCAAAAATGTTGGTAAAAAATATCTAATTTTTCTTTCTGAAATAGATTTAGAACGTCATGAAACGTGGAAATTTTTAGTTTGAGCAAAAAACATTTTTTTTACTATTTGTTCCCTTTAGACGGTCCACCCTGTATATTTTCCAGTGAAAGTTTAACCATTTCTTCGCTGTCAGTAGCGTCGGCTACATACCAAATTTGACCGTTCTCCGTCAAGTAGTTTTTTAGTTAATGCACCAACGGTCAGACAGACAGACAAACAGACAGACAGACGGGCGGACGGACCGACAGACAGACTGACGGAATTGAAAAACCTATATTTTCGTAATCTACATGTTCTGAAACGTGTAAATTCGAAAAAATATCGGGGGATGATTTTTCTCGAATACAATACTTCCCTTCGGTATGCGAGAGAAGCAGAAATTGAGAAAAAAACATATTTGGGGTGTTTTCAAGTTAGTACTTATAGAGAAACAGCTCCCACTAAAATTTCAAAATTTTATCTTCAATATAACGGAAATAATTGGATTTTTTTTACGTGACTCACTTTAAGAGGGTGTACTTCCTCAGGGATGCATTTTTGTACTAGGGTAAGTTGGGTTATAAGGGCTCAGTATGAACCCAGGAATTGCAGGTTTCTGGGACACCCTGTATATATTTAGTTATATAAAATGAATTAAAATGTTATTACAGTCTACTTTAAGTCAAAAAGTGTACACGTTGCAAGTAAAGTATATTTTAGTTTCATTTAGATAAGTATCTAGCTTTCTTGTTGACAGTGTTTAAGAAATTCAACAATTTGTACTTATATGTTTCTCTCATAATACTAATTTATTCCAGGTCACCCAAACAATATGTTATATTAAGAATAATACAGTATATTAAAAGTCACAAAATTTTGTACATATGTTTGCCCCATTTGTATAGTTGACCATATTTTCGGACCCTTGTATCTATCAATGGCCGTTTATGACACTAATTTTCTTACCTTTAACATCTGTTTGTAGTTGACTTCATTGTATAACTTTGAAACGCAATATATTGTTTTATTGTTAGTACATGGTAACAAGGGCATAGAAAGGCATTTTGGTTTAAAATGAACTTTTTAAAACTATGACTAAATTTTCTAACAGAAAGTTAAAACATTAAAGTTGATAAATTCTGTCCTAATATGTTACATTAGAAATTGTCATTAATTTCATTTCATAAGGCATGAAGTAAAAAAATTTCTAGTAAACAAATCTTTAAGAATTTATGAATTAATGAGTAATTGGATTTCCGGGTGTAGTCCCACGTACTTATTAGATTCCTAGAGGGGCACAAAGATATCCAAACGATGGCGACGTTTCCGTAAAATCATATCTGCCATCCTCAGATGATAGCTGTCTACTGTTGAGCCCCGTTGCTCAAACTAAACTGTTTCAATTCGTTAAGAAATGAGTTTCTGGAAATATGTATCTTGAAAATTACAAATTATGTCAAAAACTGTTAAGTATTTGTACAACTTGAAACATAGGAAATTACCTTTACCTTAAATTTGAGATTAATCCCATTTAAAGATTGTTCAAGATATATTTTTTTTAAGGTTTAGTGTCTTTTCATTCCTCTCTAAATATCAAATTTCAACATGTATTTTTCGTGAATAACTTAAAAACCAAAGGGTCTACGTAAAAGTGGTTATTATAACGTTGAAAAGTTTCCTACAATCTGGTTAATCTATAATATAAATTGTCAAAGTTATCGCTATCGAAATTGAAGTATTACTTTCAATTGCTAGTCCAATAAATTATAAAGATTTCCATAACAAAAAATGTTATCTGAGATTTTCCTTCAGTAACTGTTAGTGAAGGGATTATACATAAAAAAACCACAAAAATCAGTTCTGGGAGTACCGCGCAACCTCCCCAAAAAACCACCCCTTCGGTGAAAAGCGCCTTTTTCTACCGATAACTCGTTAACCGTTGCAGATATAAAAAAATTCATCATAGAAAAGAAAGCTTGATTAATTGCCTAAAAAACAGTCCTCTTGTAATTTTCTTGTATATGCCATGGTTTTCTAGAAAATCGATATTGAAAAAAATTGCAAAATTTGTATTTTAATGCGTACGAATTTTCGTTTATTTGAATTTTTTTGCGCGCGGCTTATAGAAAAAATTGAATTGCTCGAAAATCAAACATGCTAGGAAGAAAAGTCAAAATGGGTTGTAAATACTCTTTTATGTTTCCATTTTTGATGGCTATTGACATCTATTAGTGTATAAAAATAACAATATAATATAGTTACCTCTTGATTTTTTGCACTTTTAACTATTCACAGGCCCATAAAAAATAACTGACTTTAATATAAGTTATAAATGCATTATCTTTTAGTTCGAGGTAGTACATCAATGCAAAAAAAGTTAGGAATAAAAATATTCACATTTACAAATTTACCAGCATGTTGAAGTTAGCCAAATTTTGACCAATTTTTTATTGTCTCCTAAAAATAAAAAAGACCCAAAGATCTTGAATATTCAGCTCAAATTTTTTTTTCTAATCATTTAAAAGTTAAAAATTTGTAAGAAATATCATCAAAAAATTTCATATGCAGCATTTTTTGGATTTTTTGGCTAAATTTAACATGCTGTTAAATTTGTAGATATGAATATTTTTATTCCCAACTTTTTCTGCATTGAAGTACTACCTTGAACTAAAAGATAATGCGTTTATAACCTATATCATGTTCAGTTATTTTTATGGGCCTCTGAATAGTTAGATGCACAAAAAATCAAGAGATAACTATATTATATTGTTATTTTTACATGCTAATAAATATCAGTAGCCTTCAAAAATGGCAACACAAGAGAGTATTTTATATCCCCTTTAAAGCCCATTTTGATTTTTCTTCCTAGCTTGTTTGGTTTTCGAACAATTCAATTTTTTCTAGAGGCCGCGCGCAAAAAATTTCAAATAAACGAAAATTCACGCGCAATAAAAATACAAATTTTGCAATTTCTGTCAATATCGATTTTCTCGAAAACCATGACATACAAGAAAATTATAAGAGGACTTTTTTTAGGCAATTAGTCAAGCTTTCTTTTTTATGATGAGCAATTTTTTTTATATTTTCAAGGGTTAACGAGTTATCAGTAAAACATGGCTTATTTCACCGAAGAGATGGTTTTTTTGGAGGATTGCGCGGCACCCCCAGAACTAATTTTTGTGGTTTTGTGATGTTTAATCCTCGCACTAACAGTTACTGAAGGAAAAGCTCAGATATTTTTTGCGAGCTTCTGGTGTATTAAAACTTTGTTGTATCTTTTGAAATAAAATCGCTGCCTAAGAAATCACTACTTCCGCATCCAGATTTCTCATCCACGCTCTTCAAAAGAAAACATCTTGACCATATTTGCACTCTAGTGTGGAAATAATTGGTCATAGAATTTTAATAAAAGGGCATTGCCGAATGCCAGTCAAACCTCCAGAACTTTCGGACGCTGCCGAATACTGAGGCAAATTCCGGGTGCCTCCGAATCTATGTTAAGACGGTGTCAAATCCAGATCCGGGCGCTGCCGAATCCATATTCGGACCCTGTCATAGTAACTTCTGGGCGCTGTCGAATCCAAATTAGGGTGTTGCCGAATCTATATTTGGGAGCCACATAATCCATATTCGGGTGGTACCGAATACCAAGGTGACTTCCGGGCGCTGCCGAATACCAAGGCAATTTCCGGGCGTTACCGAATCGATATTAGGATGCTGCCGAATCCATGTTCGGACGCTGCTCAATAGTGAGGTAATTTCTGGAAGCTGCCGAATTTATATCCATGGCAAATCTGTATTTATAACTCAATTTTTTCAAATGTAACACCCTGTATGTTTTGTCTTAAAGTGATTCAGAAATCAATTACTTACACGCTGTAATCCGCATACAGTTTTTTCGACATGAAATTTTCAAAAATCATCATAGAAAATTGGTTGCTATGATATAGGTACAAAATTAAAAATCGTCAATTCCATTTTTTGGAAATTCATATGCAAGGTCTAAATATACTATAAAAATGTATGTATTGTAAAGAAATCATTTTTTATTACACTGTTAGAGCACCAAAACACGAAAAATTGAAGATTTTTTCCATTTTTAATAATTAATATTTAAAATATCAACTTTGAATGAAAAAATGCAAGATTCCCTTTTGTTAGAAACAAAATTATTCTAAATAGTATCAGATCAGGTTACCGTCTAGTAACATGAATTTTCTATAGGTGTCTCCTGAACTGAATCCAGCAAAAAAAAACTACGTCCGAACTGTATTCGAAACTCATATGCCCATACCGCCTGCTCTATAAGCTGACATGCTTGAAACGATAAGGAATGAAGATCTAATTTTAAAATGGTGGTTCTTTTTAAATGAAAAAGTTCTTTACCTGTAAACAATTTTTTTTTTCGATAAAAGAGCCTTACATTTCCTCAGAAAGCATATACAATGTGTCAGGGAGCGACGCATGATTAAATGAGAAATTCATTTTTTGGTAGAAATTAATTGGCAGAATTTCAATTTCGGGAAATCTTATGTCTTGAAAATTTACAAAAAAAGTTATTATTATATCTAATACATGGATAAAATTAAACAAATCCATAGCAAATTAGCAAAATTGCATAGTTTATCATTCCAAATAATTTTAATTAGAACATACTCCAACTTAGAATAGAAAAACAAAATATCCAATATGGGCAGAAGGTTTTAAAAATTGGGGTTCTTATTCAGTTTTTCTATTTTACTGAACAATATTTCTTTACAACATTTTGTCCTATCTCGTACAGAAAAAGCACATTACCAGAGGAAAAAATTACTTTATTGTAAATTTCTAAGACGAACTTCATGTTTCGAAATTTAAATTGTGACATAAATTCGTTCTTATTCTCAGAAGATGAAATTTTAATTAAAATATGTTAAAATTTCTTTATGACTATGTGTCGACAGACTGCAGATTGTAATACTACTCTTCTAGACAAATACGATAAAGTAGCATAGTATATATCTGACAACATTGCGGGAAGTCAATTAAACCTGTAATTTTTGTATTCGGATGCTATTTTACGCATCTATTAAAATATTCATAAGGATGTCAATTAAACCGTAAAACTGGTAGGATGCTAAGTTATCCCTTAAATAAATTTTGTGTATACCAGTGTGTATATTGACGGATGCCAAGTGAGAACGTTATTAGGTTGGACGCCAACCAATACCGTATATAAATATATATATATATATATATATATATATATATATATATATATATATATATATATATATGTATATATATATATATATATATATATATATATGTATATATATATATATATATATATATATATATATATATATATATATATATATATATATATATATATATATATATATATATATATATATATATATATATATATATAATATATATATTAAACAGCGTGCTTCCAGATGGCAGAATATATTAAAATAAAATATTTCTGTCAATCACCTCTGTGAATCCTATGCACTGATGAGCACCAGGAAGTGCGAAACTGCAGTATGCAAGTTAGTCTGAGACGGCTGGTACGAGAGTTTCCTTTAATTAGGAATAATTCTTTCGGCTGGTGCTTGTTTAAATCAAAACCGAGCGTTTTGTTGTAGAATGTGATTTCTATACTTAACGCGGCCAGGCTCGCAATTATTTGCAGTTTGGTTTATTATCCTTATGAAAATATGGATTCACAGAGGTGATTGACAGAAATATTTTATTTTAATATATATATATATATATATATATATATATATATATATATATATATATATATATATATATATATATATATATATATATATATATATATATATATATATATATATATATATATATATACTTATATACGGTATTGGTTGGCGTCCAACCTAATAACGTTCTCACTTGGCATCCGTCAATATACACACTGGTATACACAAAATTTATTTAAAGGCTAACTTAGCATCCTACCTGTTTTACGGTTTAATTGACATCCTTATGAATATTTTAATAGATGCGTAAAATAGCATCCGAATACAAAAATTACAGGTTTAATTGACTTCCCGCAATGTTGTCAGATATATGCTATGCTACTTTATCGTATTTGTCTAGAAGAGTAGTATTACAATCTGCAGTCTGTCGACACATAGTCATAAAGAAATTTTAACATATTTTAATTAAAATTTCATCTTCTGAGAATAAAAACGAATTTATGTCACAATTTAAATTTCGAAACATGAAGTTCGTCTTAGAAATTTACAAAAAAGTAATTTTTTCCTCTGGTAATGTGCTTTTTCTGTACGAGATAGGACAAAATGTTGTAAAGAAATATTGTTTAGAAAAATAGAAAAACTGAATAAGAACCCCAATTTTTAAAACCTTCTGCCCATATTGGATATTTTGTTTTTCTATTCTAAGTTGGAGTATGTTTTAATTAAAATTATTTGGAATGATAAACTATGCAATTTTGCTAATTTGCTATGGATTTGTTTAATTTTATCCATGTATTAGATATATTAATAACTTTTTTTGTAAATTTTCAAGACATAGGATTTACCGAAATTGAAATTCTGCCAATTAATTTCTACCAAAAAATTAATTTCTCATTTAATCATGCGTCGCTCCCTGACACATTGTATATGCTTTCTGAGGAAATGTAAGGTTCTTTTATCGAAAAAAAAATTGTTTACAGGTAAAGAACTTTTTCATTTAAAAAGGACCACCATTTTAAAATTAGATCTTCATTCCTTATCGTTTCAAGCATGTCAGCTTATAGAGCAGGCGGTATGGGCATATGAGTTTCGAATACAGTTCGGACGCAGTTTTTTTTGTATGGATTCGGTTCAGGAGACACCTAGAGAAAATTCATGTTACTAGGCGGTAACCTGATCTGATATTATTTAGAACAATTTTGTTTCTAACAAAAGGGAATCTTGCATTTTTTCATTCAAATATTTTTTTTTATATTCTTTGACTGATTTTCAATGAGAAATGTTAGATAACTTTTAAAGTTGATATTTTCAATATTATTAATTATTAAAAATGGAAAAAAATCTTCAATTTTTCGTGTTTTGGTGCTCTAAAAGTGTAATAAAAATTGATTTCTTTACAATACATAAATTTTTATAGTATATTTAGACCTTGCATATGAATTTCCAAAAAATGGAATTGACGATTTTTAATTTTGTACCTATATAATAGCAACCAATTTTCTATGATGATTTTTGAAAATTTCATGTCGAAAAAAATGTATGCGGATTTCCGCGTGTAAGTAATTGATTTCTGAATCACTTTAAGACAAAACATACAGGGTGTTACATTTGAAAAAATTGAGTTATGAATACAGATTTGGCATGGATATAAATTCGGCAGCTCCCAGAAATTACCTCACTATTGAGCAGCGTCCGAACATGGATTCGGTAGCATCCTAATATCGAGTCGGCAGCGCCCGGAAGTCACCTTGGTATTCGGTACCACCCAAATATGGATTATGTGGCGCCCAAATATAGATTCGGCAACACCCTAATTTGGATTCGACAGCGCCCAGAAGTTACTATGATATTCGACAGGGTCCGAATATGGATTCGGCAGCGCCCGGATCTGGATTTGACACCTTCTTAACATAGATTCGGAGGCACCCGGAATTTGCCTCGGTATTCGGCAGCGTCCGAAAGTTCTGGAGGTTTGACTGGCATTCGGCAATGCCCTTTTATTAAAATTCTATGACCAATTATTTCCACACTGGAGTGCAAATATGGTCAAGATGTTTTCTTTTGAAGAGCCATGGATGGGAAATCTGGATGCGGAAGTAGAGATTTCTTAGGCAACGGTTTTATTTCAAAAGATACAACAAAGTTTTAATGAACTATTTTGTCACAACGCATAATCCAGCCGGTAAAGTAAAAAATACACCAGAAGCTCGCTAAAAATATTGTCTGAGATTTTCCTTCAGTAACTGTTAGTGCGGGGATTAAACATCACAAAACCACAAAAATTAGTTCTGGGGGTGCCGCGCAATCCCCCAAAAAAACCATCTCTTCGGTGAAACTTTTACTGATAACTCGTTAACCCTTGAAGATATAAAAAAAATTGCTCATCATAAAAAAGAAAGCTTGACCAATTGCCTAAAAAAAGTCCTCTTATAATTTTCTTGTATATGTCATAGTTTTCGAGAAAATCGATATTGACAGAAATTGCAAAATTTGTATTTTTTTTGCGCGTGAATTTTCGTTTATTTGAAATTTTTTGCGCGCGGCCTCTAGAAAAAATTGAATTGTTCGAAAACCAAACAAGGTAGGAAGAAAAATCAAAATGGGCTTTAAAGGGGATATAAAATACTCTCTTGTGTTGCCATTTTTGAAGGCTACTGATATTTATTAGTATATAAAAATAACAATATAATATAGTTATCTCTTGATTTTTTGTGCATCTAACTATTCACAGGCCCATAAAAATAACTGAACATGATATAGGTTATAAACGCATTATCTTTTAGTTCAAGGTAGTACTTCAATGCAGAAAAAGTTGGGAATAAAAATATTCATATCTACAAATTTAAAAGCTCGTTAAATTTAACCAAAAAATCCAAAAAATGCTGCATATTAAATTTTTTTATGATATTTTTTACAAATTTTTAACTTTTAAATGATTAGAAAAAAAATTTTGAGCTGAATTTTCAAGATTTTTGGGTCTTTTTTATTTTTAGGAAACAATAAAAAATTGGTCAAAATTTGGCTAACTTCAACATGCTGGTAAATTTGTAAATTTGAATATTTTTATTCCTAACTTTTTTTGCATTGATGTACTACCTTGAACTAAAAGATAATGCATTTATAACTCATATTAAAGTCAGTTATTTTTTATGGGCCTGTGAATAGTTAAAAGTGCATAAAATCAAGAGGTAACTATATTATATTTTTATTTTCATATACTAATAGATATCAATAGCCATCAAAAATGGAAACACAAAAGAGTATTTATAACCCATTTTGACTTTTCTTCCTAGCATGTTTGCTTTTCGAGCAATTCAATTTTTTCTATAAACCGCGCGCAAAAAATTCAAATAAACGAAAATTCGTAGGCATTAAAATACAAATTTTGCAATTTTTTTCAATATCGATTTTCTAAAAAACCATGGCATATACAAGAAAATTACAACAAGACTGTTTTTTAGGCAATTAATCAAGCTTTCTTTTTTATGATGAATTTTTTTATATCTGCAACGGTTAACGAGTTATTGGTAAAAAAAGGCGCTTTTCACCGAAGGGGTGATTTTTTGGGGGGGTTGCGCGGTACTCCCAGAACTGATTTTTGTGGGTTTTTTTTATGTATAATCCCTTCACTAACAGTTACTGAAGGAAAATCTCAGATAACACTTTTTGTTATGGAAATCTTTATAATTATTGGACTAGCAATTGAAAGTAATATTTCAATTTCGACAGCGATAACTTTGACAATTTATATTATAGATTAACCAGATTGTAGGAAATTGAATTACTTTTCAACGTTATAATAACCACATTTACGTAGACCCTTGGGTTTTTAAGTTATTCACGAAAAATACATGTTGAAATTTGATATTTAGAGAGGAATGAAAAGACACTAAACCTTAAAAAAATTATATCTTGAACAATCTTTAAATGGGATTAATCTCAAATTTAAGGTAAAGGTAATTTCCTATGTTTCAAGTTGTACAAATACCTAACAGTTTTTGACATAATTTGTAATTTTCAAGATATATATTTCCAGAAACTCATTTCTTAACGAATTGAAACAGTTTAGTTTGAGCAACGGGGCTCAACAGTAGACAGCTATCATCTGAGGATGGCAGATATGATTTTACGGAAACGTCGCCATCGTTTGGATATCTTGGTACCCCTCTAGGAATCTAATAAGTACGTGGGACTACACCCGGAAATCCAATTACTCATTAATTCATAAAATCTTAAAGATTTGTTTACTAGAAAATTTTTTACTTGATACCTTATGAAAAGAAATTAATGACAATTTCTAATGTAACATATTAGGACAGAATTTATCAACTTTAATGTTTTAACTTTCTGTTAGAAAATTTAGTCATAGTTTTAAAAAGTTCATTTTAAACCAAAATGCCTTTCTATGCCCTTGTTACCATGTATGTACTAACAATAAAACAATATATTGCGCTTCAAAGTTATACAATGAAGTCAACTACAAACAGATGTTAAAGGTAAGAAAATTAGTGTCATAAACGGGCCATTGATAGATACAAGGGTCCGAAAATACGGTCAACTATACAAATGGGGCAAACATATGTACAAAATTTTGTGACTTTTAATATACTGTATTATTCGAAATATAACATTGTTTGGGTGACCTGGAATAAATTAGTATTATGAGAGAAACATAGAAGTAAAAATTGTTGAATTTCTTAAACACTGTCAACAAGAAAGCTAGGTACTTATCTAAATGAAACTAAAATATACTTTACTTGCAACGTGTACACTTTTTGACTTAAAGTAGACTGTAATAACATTTTAATTCATTTTATATAACTTAATATATACAGGGTGTCCCAGAATTGAGTTCTCGGACGGAAACCTGAAATTCCCGGGTTCATACTGAGCCCTTATAACCCAACTTACCCTGGTACAAAAATGCTTCCCTGAGGAAGTACACCCTCTTAAAGTGAGTCACGTAAAAAAAACCCAATTATTTCCGTTATATTGAAGATAAAATTTTGAAATTTTAGTGGGAGCTGTTTCTCTATAAGTACTAACTTGAAAACACCCCAAATATGTTTTTTCTCAATTTCTACTTCTCTCGCATACCGAAGGGAAGTATTGTATTCGAGAAAAATCACCCTCCGAGATTTTTTCGAATTTACACGTTTCAGAACATGTAGATTACGAAAATATAGCTTTTCCAATTCCGTCAGTCTGTCTGTCGGTCCGTCCGTCCGTCTGTCTGTTTGTCTGTCTGTCTGTCTGTCTGTCTGTTGGTGCATTAACTAAAAAAACTACTTGACGGAGAACAGCCAAATTTGGTATGTAGCTGACACTACTGACAGTGATGAAATGGTTAAACCTTCACTGGAAAATATACAGGGTGGACCGTCTAAAGGGAACAAATAGTAAAAAAAAATGTTTTTTGCTCAAACTAAAAATTTCCACGTTTCATGACGTTCTAAATCTATTTCAGAAAGAAAAATTTGATATTTTTTTACCAACATTTTTGAAACATTTACCACTAAAACAGATGGAGAACAAATTTTCTTTTGCTCAAAATCATAATTTCCACGTTTCATGGCATTCTAAACCTATTTCAGAAATAAAATTTGATCTTATTTCCCAGCACTATAGAATAGATGAAAATTCTTTTTGTTAAAATGTAAAATTTCCACGTTTCATGACATTCTAAACTTATTTCAGTAAAAAAAATTTAATCATTTTTTTCCCAAAATTTTGGAAAAAAAATTTAAACATTAGAATAGATGGAAAAAAAATATTTCGGTCAAATTCAAATTTTCCAAGATTCATGATATTCTAAGCTTATTCCAAAAACTTTTGAAAAAAAAAAAAAAGAATTTGCAAATTTTTACCCACTACAAAATACAAAATAGATGACGGAGAAAAGTTGTGTTTGCTCAAATTTAAAATTTCTACGTTCCATGGCATTCTAGGTCTATTACAAAAGAATAAAAATTTGAAAATTTGTTTACCAATGTTTTTGAAAAATTAAAAAAAATAAATTTTTTAACTACTACTGTACTTCCACTCCACTACGAGAATGTGGAATTGAAAATGTGTCAGATGGCAATAATATTTGGCATATGCACCTATTATAGTTTTATTGAAAAATGTACAGGTTGGTCATCCCAAGAAATAATCCAACCATGGTGGACATTTGTAAAGGTACCTATTTGCGCAAGCCTTCCATGTTTGGCACCTGTTATTTAGTATTGAATTTTTGCTGTCGGATGTTTACCGGTCATGACATTCTAATTCTATTTCAGAAGAAAAAGATTTTGAAAATTTTTCTACCAACCATTTTGATCAAAAGTCACAGGTTTTCTTTGTAATAATATCTTCCGATTATTATTCTTATATGTGGTTTCGTAATAAATAATTTTTTAGAGTGACCGCCCGGTGTAAATAAAGAGGGAAGTTCTGTGTAAATACCTTTACCGATTTTTTTCGTACTAATTAATATTTGACTGGCGATATTTTTTTAATCACCCTGTAAAATTACGGAACACTTGAACATTTTTGCAGAGCATTGAAAGTGCTGCAGAAAAAGTACTTCTATTTTTTTTTTTGTAATATTAATCAAAATACAAGAAATTATCTGTTTTTCCTCTATTTGCATTTAACATTCATTTACAATTCCAGAACAAAATTTTGTAATAACAGAAAAGTAGTTTATTTAATAAAAAGTACATTCATAACAAATGCTCCACATAATGTCCAACTGTTTTAGTAAACAAATTAATACTTTTAAAATTTTGTGTAATATCAACCAAAAATCAAGAATTATCGTTCTTTTCCTATAGGTCATAGGTGCTTGTGAAACAGAAATCCTGTCGCATTCTCATGGCAATACAAAAATTAATTCATTAGTAAAGTCAAAAGTATATGTTTAATTCAAAATTTTCTTCAATACATCGGAAGTTACTGGAAAAGAAATTATTTTTTCTGTCTCACTTTAAGAGGATGTAGTTCCTCAGGGGTGCATATTTGAACGAAGGTAAGTTGTGATTTATGGGCCCAAAATGACCTCAGGAATTACAGGTTTCCGCCCGGGAATTCAATTCTGGAACACCCTGTACATTGGAAAAAACTTATTTAGATGAATTATGACTATAAATTTTAAATATGTATGAACGTACATATAATACATGAGACGGAGACGTTACAGACTGATTAATTTTGAAACACAATGGCATGTGTAAAATAAAAAATAAGTATATTGTAATTTACAATAGTCAATTTGTGCTCAAAAGGGCCCTTGGCAGGAAAGTTGCGGGGTAGTTTTGATTGCTTCCATTCCATATGTTTTTTGTAGTGCTGAATTCGAATCTGAGATTTGCTAACAAAATCTAGTGACGCAAAATTGAAGAAAATGCACAAAAAGGTAAAAAATCTATTTTTTTTTTGCAGTTCTTTGCTTATAGCTCGGAAAATATCAATTTTTCGTAAATAATTTCTCTATCCAAAAGGAAAGTATATAAAATTTACTACAAATTTTTTCTCCGACGAACCGTTCGGGCTCAAGCGCAAGTTGAAAATTAGCTTTCGGAGGGAGGGGGGGTGCGAGGGTGGACTCCCACAAAATGGGCATATACGATCTCAATAAGGTATGTGCAGAGAACTGGGAAGAATTCACTATTTGTCAGCCTTTAATAATAAATTAATTTTTGTTTTGAGTTAAAAAAGTGGTTTTGTTTTCGGAGACAGTCGAAATATGCCAATTTTCAACTTGCGTTTGAACCCGAAGGGTTCATCGGAAAACAAACCTAAATAATGACATTTGTAGTAAGTTTTACGTATATTTATATTGAATATGGAAGTTATTTAGGAAAAGTTGATAATTTCCGAGTTATAAGCAAAGAACTGCCAAAAAATAAGATTATCTACCATTTCTTGCATTTTTTTTAATGTTGCGTCACGAAATTTTGTTAGCAAACCTCAGATTTGAATTGAGCACCCCAAGAACATAGAGAAAGGAAGAAATCAAAACTACCACACAACTTTCCTTCTAAAACAAAATCTGATAGGAGTATTTGCTATCATACATTGTTGTTTAATTTTTAACATCTTTTTAGTTTCAATTCTACAGCTTTATCTTGAATGGTATGTTAGTAAATCCACAACTCTTTCAACCACTGATTTCTCTATAAGAGATTATTTTTAGATCACCTACTATTATACTTTTCTTAAATAGAATACAATAAGAAATCCAAAAATGAAAAAAAAACAAATCAGTACAATTCTTTAACATTAACATAATTTTGTAGTTTATTTCGTATCGACAATATCTTTGCTAATAACTTTTTTCTTACTTCTGTAATTTAATTAAACTACAGAACACTTTACTTATAAATAGCCTCGCTGAACCACCCTGAACAAAAAATGTTTATAATAAAAAAATACAAATTCCGTTCCCATTTTCATAGGTACACGAATTGTCCTCACTAAGTTTATTTTTCTTAGTAGTAATATATACAAGCAAACTCAAGAATTTGGACCCACATGTGGTATTTATTAACCTACTTTCACGGTGTTGCCAGCTAACTAGATGCCATCTGAACCGCTTCTGTGGTCAGCAGGTATTCAAAGTGAATATTTTTCGAGCGACAGGCACGGCAGTTAGTAGCAAACTGCTAAACTAAAATATTCACCAGGGTGTTAAAATGGGTCATTTGACCTCCAACCTAAAATAAGTTGTAATGACACCATACGGCATTTATGAGGCATTTGCGTTAATATCGCTAGCAGGTCAGATGGCATCCGAATACCGGAAGCCATCTGACTTGTGGAAGCCAACTGAACCTAAAATTTTACATTGTGGGAAGCCAACTAATACCGTATATATATATATATATATATATATATATATATATATATATATATATATATATATATATATATATATATATATATATATATATATATATATATATATATTGTTCTATATTCTGCTGTCTATTTTATTTTTTATATACGTTCGAAATTACTTTTTGAAAGTAAATTGAAATGATTTTATTGAGCGCCAAACAGTTTCTTAAAAGCTGTTAATATTATAGACTATATAACACCATTAGCATGACCATCTACAATCTATAGAATGACTCTTACTCAGGGTCCAACGAAGTCGGTTCAACAAATGCTCATCGATCAAGATAACAATCTAAATAAATCAAACTCAGTATTGAACGAACAAAGTATTAATTTATTAACAAATTTGAACTTGGAATGTAATTAACAAATTTAAATAACAAAATCTAACTTAACTAAAATGATAAATATGGCCTTTATTTAAAATAAATATGTACCATGGATTTGGGATATTGTAAAGCTTTACCTTGTCTTTCTTTCGACTCGAGTAATGTTATATTATAACCTCTAACTGGTTATTATGATCCTTGAAATTTTATGTCACTTGACTGACTTTTTAACCTCTCAAGGCTTCTTCTTCTTCTTCTTTACTGGATTGACGTTTGTTTCTAACCTCCAATTTATTTTCAAGAATTCCTTGAAGTATTTCTATCACTTGCTTGACGTTTGAAATTTCTTCACCATATAAATTTGCTAACTGGATTAACAAATACCTCTCTCTTCTAAATCTGCTTTCCGGATAATCTACTTCGTAATACTTTCAAAGTATACTCACTTCTTATATTTAATCAACTTTTACAATTTATTCTTGATATCAATATATCTGGATTGTAATTTTCTAACCTTTAAATTATTCACCACTTTTCTTCTCTTTTCAATTTATTAATTATTCGAGGATGAATATTTCTCGCAGCTCGCTGTTCAGCGGTGTCTGATCAACTGATTTGTTATTTTTAGTCGTTTCAATGGGTTAATTTCCAATATTTCAATTGTTTTTTTCTATTTTGATCTAATATTTCAAAATTTAATTTTAATTTAAAATTTAAACTATTCAGTTTTGTTTGTTCTTTACCTTAATTGAATACTGTTTTTAATTATTTAATTTTCCTGATAAGTTTCTTATTCTACTTTTCAGGATTAAGTGAATAATTGTAATTACTCGAAATATATTGACATCATACATATACTTTCTTAAAATCTACTTATAATTACAAATAACAATTCCAATCTCAAATAAATACTAATTCATACATCTAGATGAATAGCAATGATAAACACAAAATGCTAGTAGTTAAAAACGTACTGCAGTTTTTCATACTGACAGAATACTGATACAATAAACTAAAACAAGAAATTGATACGCCATCAAACATTTAACATCATACTATTAGTCCTTTCTTTCTGCATGATGTGAAATATCATTCACAAAACACCTTTCTGCAATGATATTTGAAAATATCTGAAAACTTAAAATGTCATTCAGTGTTTTGTAAACTATGGACTTACTATTTCTAAAATAATTACGCTGCACTGCAACTACTGTTAATAGTCTTTCATTCAATATTCATTTTGTGTAAATTTACAGTGTTTCTACACAAAATATGATTTTCAGCCCTAAGTTTTGACATAAATGTCAGATTTAATAAATTTACTTTTTTGTTTTCCAATTTCATTCTAACTCATTTTATATGAGATTGTGATTCTCTATAAGTTCATGTTTTATTATATACTATTTAGAATAACCTTTTTAAACTAAATTAACTTCATTTTATGTTTATTTAAATATTTTGTTCTAATTCAATATCAAGTTTCTTTCTCTGCATCCTACTCGCTGAGAATAAGTGAACTTGAATCAATTAAATAAACCACAGATACTCCTGCTTCTGTATGATCCGTTAAAGTAAAACTGTTATGATTATTTCCTAAAATACATACAATTTTGTGAATTTTATTTATGATTTCAAACACGATACTTGGGTAGTGTTCCACAGTGTGGATACACAGCAATATATATATACAGGGTGCGCCAAAGTTCTGATTTTGGTCGATTACGGCTGTATTTGAAATGGTGGAAATATATTGTCTATAGATTATTTTCTTGATTTTCAATTCTGAATAACCAGAAAATATGTACAATTATACAGGGTACTCCGTTTTCGTTGTCCGAGCAACAACTTCGTTATTTTAAATGGAACACCCTATATTTTTTTCCTTTATCGAGTTACCCATCTAATTATATTCATAATTCTATTAAGGTGGTAGGTACTTAAAATGAACCGTTTACGGTATAAAAAAGATTTTTTGACAAAAAGTGAGGTTTGCGGATAAGTTTTTGAGTACTTCTGATTTCATAGACAAGAGAGTTTTCAAAATTCTGCTTATACTGTTATGTTGAGCATATTAAGGGCTAGTAGGGCAGAAACATTATTAATATTAATCTTATACAGAGTGCTGAAAAAATTGAGTTTAATGTTTCGCTAATAAAAAAGGCCGTAATTCAATTTTTTCAAATGGGACGTACTATTTTCAGTTCTGTCATCTAATGAAGTGTTAAATTATCTTTCCATTGATATATCATAGTAGGTATTTATCTTTAGGAGTTGCATAGATATTAAGGTTAATTGTCTGGATCAGTCATTTTTCTTGCTGGAACTTCATGAGGTTTGTACTGCACTTCACCAGTTTCGATAAATCTGTCTCTAAGATTACTAAATGCAGGTTCTAAAGGGTGTCTCCTTTCAGGATATCTGGTTTTATAGACTCGGGATGCCAAGAGGCTGTTCCTTGAGCACTCCCCCAGAATAAAAATCATGTCAACCATTTCTTCCCGCGAATAATTCATATTTAATATAATTATATGCAAATGCAACTTGGAAATGGAACTGTAAAAGCTACTAGTATTTTATTAAAGACAATCAAAACAAAAGCACTTACCGATATAGCAGTAACACAAAACTTTAGAACATCCACAGACACGTGTTTTGACATCTATGTCTCTTCGGTGCGGCTTTTTCTAAAGTTCACAATCAACTGAAATATGTAAGCAAATACTCGTGTTATAACTATCAAAGGATTACCAGAACAGGATATTAAAAATTAAAATTAGATTATAGGAAATTCCCCGTAAAGGGATAATTATCAATATAATTATATGCAAATGCAACTTCCTGGAACTGTAAAAGCTACTAGTATTTTATTAGCTAATAAAATACTAGTAGCTTTTACAGTTCCAGGAAGTTGCATTTGCATATAATTATATTGATAATAAAATATAAAAATAATTAATAAAATACTAGTAGCTTTTACAGTTCCAGGAAGTTGCATTTGCATATAATTATATTGATAATTATCCCTTTACGGGGAATTTCCTATAATCTAATTTTAATTTTTAATATCCTGTTCTGGTAATCCTTTGATAGTTATAACACGAGTATTTGCTTACATATTTCAGTTGATTGTGAACTTTAGAAAAAGCCGCACCGAAGAGACATAGATGTCAAAACACGTGTCTGTGGATGTTCTAAAGTTTTGTGTTACTGCTATATCGGTAAGTGCTTTTGTTTTGATTGTCTTTAATAAAATACTAGTAGCTTTTACAGTTCCAGGAAGTTGCATTTGCATATAATTATATTAAATATGAATTATTCGCGGGAAGAAATGGTTGACATGATTTTTATTCTGGGGGAGTGCTCAAGGAACAGCCTCTTAGCATCCCGAGTCTATAAAACCAGATATCCTGAAAGGAGACACCCTTTAGAACCTGCATTTAGTAATCTTAGAGACAGATTTATCGAAACTGGTGAAGTGCAGTACAAACCTCATGAAGTTCCAGCAAGAAAAATGACTGATCCAGACAATTAACCTTAATATCTATGCAACTCCTAAAGATAAATACCTACTATGATATATCAATGGAAAGATAATTTAACACTTCATTAGATGACAGAACTGAAAATAGTACGTCCCATTTGAAAAAATTGAATTACGGCCTTTTTTATTAGCGAAACATTAAACTCAATTTTTTCAGCACTCTGTATAAGATTAATATTAATAATGTTTCTGCCCTACTAGCCCTTAATATGCTCAACATAACAGTATAAGCAGAATTTTGAAAACTCTCTTGTCTATGAAATCAGAGGTACTCAAAAACTTATCCGCAAACCTCACTTTTTGTCAAAAAATCTTTTTTATATCGTAAACGGTTCATTTTAAGTACCTACCACCTTAATAGAATTATGAATATAATTAGATGGGTAACTCGATAAAGGAAAAAAATATAGGGTGTTCCATTTAAAATAACGAAGTTGTTGCTCGGACAACGAAAACGGAGTACCCTGTATAATTGTACATATTTTCTGGTTATTCAGAATTGAAAATCAAGAAAATAATCTATAGACAATATATTTCCACCATTTCAAATACAGCCGTAATCGACCAAAATCAGAACTTTGGCGCACCCTGTATATATATATATATATATATATATATATTGATACTAGTTAAGTTGTCACCTCCGTCATATAGAAGAGGCGTCCTCATATCCGAGTCATTCCATTTATTTACCGCTATTAATCTGATCTATATATGCTGAGGGGAATCTCCAGAATCCAGATTTCAAGAGAGGGGAAATGATTTCTTATTTTTTGTTTGCTCATTTTTGTAGGATACTGAAGATACGTTCCCACATCCTAAATATATATATGAGAAGATACTGATAGTTCGTTATTACATCTAACAACGTTGCCATATCTCTGGAAATAGGAACGTCCTGTCATTATCCACAGTGATAAAATGTACATATATATCGTTGAATCAATATGCTCTATTGTCAATTTTAAGAAAGTAATGTTTTGACTATGACGTGTCCCCATGGGTTTTAAGTTCATGATATTTTGTAAGAACAATACTTTTGTCCACGTACCAATGAATAAATGAATACGATAATAATGTGCACATTTTGAGAGAGGATGTCACCGTTGATATTAATTAAATTATAGCAATAGGTAATACTTATTATTGCAAGCTTACAAGCTTGCAATAATATTATTTATTGCGCTTGATAACTAAATGAATATTTGATATATACCAATTCTTTTTTACCTCCCTCGCATACCGAAGGGAAGTATTGTATTCGAGAAAAAATCACCCTCCGAGACTTTTTCGGATTTTGACGTTTCAGAACACGTAGATTACGAAAATATAGGTTTTTCAATTCCGTCAGTCTGTCTGTTGGTGCATTAACTAAAAAACTACTTGACGGAGAGTAGTGGTAGGTAGATGACGCTCTACTGTCAGCGAAGAAATGGTTAAAATTTCACTTCAAAATATACAGGGTGGACCGACTAAAGGGAGTAAATAATGAAACAAAATTGGTTTTGCTGAAATTTAAAATTTCCACGTTTCATGACACACTAAACCTATTTCAGAAAATAATATTTTGAAATTTTTTTTCACCAACACTTGAAAACATTTTTACCACAAAAATGAAAAAAAAAAATTCTTTCAAATTTAAAATTTCCAACATTCTTTTAAATTTTTAAAAAAAAATTTTTACCAACATTTTTGAAAATTTTTTTACCACTAAAATAGAGGGAAATTTGTTTCTCCTTTTTTCGAAATTTAAAATTTTCACGTTTCATAGCGTTCTAAACCTATTTAAGAAAAAAAAATTTAGAAAATTCTTTTACAATTTTTGAAAAAATTTTACTACAAAAATAGACGGCAAATTTTTTTTCTTTGTTCAAATTTAAAATTTCCACGTTTCCATGGCATTCTAAACCTATTTCAACAAAAACAAATTTAAAAATATTTTTGAAAAATGTTTTAATCTACTCAGTACTATAGAATAGATGAAAAATTTGTTTTTGCTCAAAATTAAAATTTCCACGTTTCATGACATTCCAAACCTATTTTGGAAAAAAATTGCAACATTTTTTTACCATCTTGGAAAAATATTTTACCACCAAAATAGATGGAAAAAAAATTCTTTTTGCACAAATTTAAAATTTCCACGTTTCATGACATTCTAAACATATTTCAGAAGCAAAAAAATTTGAAAATATTACCAACACTTGAAAAATTTTAAAAAATTTTTTAATCACCACTATACGTGCACTCCACGTCAATGAGGAATTGAAAATGTGACAGATGGCAATAATATTTGGAATGTGCACCTGTTAAACTTTTATTGAAAAATGTACAGGGTAGTCATCCCAAGAAATAATTCAGTCATGGTGGACATTTGTAAAGGTATTTACGCAATCTTTCAATATTTGGCACCTGTCATTTAGTATTGAACTTTTATTGTTGGATGAGCAATCTGTATATTTTTTTACCAAAATTTATCAGGTTTTCTTTGTAATAATAGTGATAACTATATTCCGATTATTATTTTCAATGTCATTTCGGAATTATTAATTTTTTAGAGTGACCGAGATGCACAAATAAGGAGGGAAGTTTTGTGCAAACACCTTTACCGATTTTTTTGAAAATGCTTTAGTTTTATATAATTAATTATTTTATCAAAAAAAATTAAATACATTGATAAATAAGTGAATAAATATGAGGTTACGTTTTTGAGAATAATTGCAAAATAAGAAAAAATTATACAAAAATTTCATGGTACAAAAAATGGCGTGCTTTATCGGTATCTAAAATATTACTTACATAGTAGGCATATTTTTCCAGATATGTATTTAAAACTGGCATGGTCAAAGTTTCCTTAAAAAGTAGGGCATTTTTCAATATACCTTAGCAGAACTTCAAAACTGTTCAAAGTACATTATTCAAATCGACGAATGAGTTAGAATAGACATAATACACACATAACTTTTTTCGCTCCTCCATTTCTGAGATATTCGCAGTAAAAGTGAGGGATCAATACATTTGAATCGTATTAGTCTTTTTCTGATTAAAATAAAAAAAACAAAGGTACAACTCTTCTCTCATTTTTACTTGACTTTTGGTAAGACATCAAATTAAATTACATTTGCCTTATTTATTGTTTAACAACTGATTTTAAAGCAAAATGCTTAAATACGAAATAAATGTATTTTATTTTTCAAATACATTACCACCATTTTCAAGTATATTACCAACAGGTACCAGCTCATGAGCTGATGTAGTACATACACTCAATGACATATTTGTGACAAATGGAACTACAATTTAGGAATCGTATTCTTTAAATAAATAAAATGATAACAGAAACACATGGTCTGGTTACACATAATTCATTTATTGTCAATTACATTTTCTTCACTCTAGGCTCTTGACTATATAACTAAATAAGGAACTAATTCGTTGAAGATATTTTATTGCTTCATATGTTCAATTGTACACTAAAAATGATAAATCCATAAAGTGCTATTAAACTTAGGCTTAAATTTTTGAGAACGGAGTAATTTGTCTACTTTGTAGTTTTTTTAACTATCACTCAAAAGCTATACATTTTTAGTATATACACATAATTCGGTTCTTTGTAGACAATCAAATTTCCTAAGTCAACAATTTTTTTAAACAAAATAAGCGAAAAAAACTATTTAAAAATCGAAAATTTTCGATTCTTTCTTTTTCTTTTAATGTTTGTGTATAACTTTTCTCTGAGTGGATTTAGGTATAGGCATTCGTTCACAAAAAGGAAAGCTGACGTAATTCCGTTAAAATGGTGATAAAGATTGATTGAGATACAGTCGTTCAGTTACCTACTTTTTTACGATTTTACCACTTTTTACCTTTATACCATGTTATTTTTAATTTTTACATACAGGAAACTTAAAAAAAGCATGGAAACTGAAAAGAAGCATTTCGCAAACACCTGCACACCCCAGTCGATGATGACAGATGGAAACTTAATAGATGCATGGAAACTTAAAAAAAGCATCTCACAAACACCTACAGCTCCCATCCTGTATTCCCACCCCATGCGGCACTCGCTGCTGACAACAAGCATATCCAATGTCCAACCAGGCGTATGCAGCCGGTTCGGCGGTATATAAAACATTCGAGATTTGGTTCTGACACGTGGTATGGCCGTCCATTGGACGTGTTCGACGGACAACCAAGCTGCGTGTTGGAACGAACTTCCATGGATGCCCGGAATCGGCAGCAATGCCCATCTTACGCTGGCAAATCAATCAATCAATCAATCAGTCAATCAATACAAAAATATTTTTGGCTTATCAATGATAATGATAAAGGTATTTGTCTAAAATTTTGATATTTATAATATGATCTTAGACTTAAAAAAACTTTAATGTTGTACCTACTAATTTATAGTAAAGTTTAACTCTAAATTCGACTGTCATCCACAAATACTGCTAAACAAGCCAAGAGAAAGATACATTCCATCTCCCTCAGTATTATTTGTAAAAACTTATCTCCACTATCAAAACGTATTTACGAAACAGATGGTCAAAACCTCTGATTTAAATAAATTTAAAAACTTATTTATACAACTTAATATTTTATAAATAAATATGTATACACATGTCAAAAATAAATTTTATCATTCTTTTTCATATTAAGGATAATCTAAACATCAAAATTTTCAAAAAATACTTTTACTTTAACATAATGTGAATTAATAAATAATATATTCGAATAAATAATAAACAACTAATAGTTATGTAATTTTCAAAAAATATATCTTTAAAACAAATATAAATTAGTACATTTGCTCCGAAGGCAGCCGATCAAATTGTGTAGTTTTTCAAAAATCTACGTCTGCGTCGGGACTAGTACCTATTGAATAACAGTTGATGTTTATATTACTTTCAACCTTTACGGGTTGTAAAACTGTAAACGACTTGTCACCAACAGTTTACTTCATTCTCATCTTTTAATTGTTGCGGCTCTAGTACTGACAAATTGCCAAAATCACTATTGTTTAACCAATCCTAAAACATATCTTTTAGCTATTGCCTTCTCTTTATTTTTATTGTTTACCTTAATTCTGTCCACATTCTTTCCCTCTTGATAGTTTGAATTGGGTTTCGCTGTATTAGCAGGCTTTTTACTTGCGTTGTCAATAATTGTTCTTGCTGCAAAACTTTTTTTTAGTAATATTTACCTCAATATTTGTTTTCATACACATTATTACTGTTAGAAATATTAAAACGCAATGTGTATATAAAAAAAATGTAATCTCTTTAAATAAATATCTTGTACTCTGTTCAACACTAGAAATCTAAAATTACAGTAGTTAGTCCTCTTAAAGATTTTTTAAATTAACTTTAATTTTAATATTTTTCAAATCAATGTATTTTATGTGACTAATTATACATATTCTTTTATTATACATATTAACTGTACAACAATTAAGCCAGGTCCTAATTGAAACTTGAACAATAATGATTGCAAATGAACCTGAGGAGGCGTGCATATTTATTTATCGTTTTTTAACGCAGTGAACGGTATATGAACTTTAAAATTGGCGTCAGGTACATAAATTGGCTCATTATTTAGGGATTCATAGGACAAAGCGGCTACCCTATTCTGGAAAACTTTCTTTTATTTTATTACATAACCTAGTTGAAAACAAAAAAAAGTTTTGATTAGCTAATTAATTAAGGTTTTGATTAATTTTACTCCACGAAAAATGTACCAACATTTACGAATAATAATATCTTCTGTTTATTTTTCTGCAGCCAATAAAATTTTGGCAAAAGACAGGTCTCTTCGCGATAATCTTTTTGCTTGAAAAGATACAATAAAATGTTTCGGAAATCAATTGTAGACAATAAAGTTATCTATTGAACTACTTGAATTGTTTATTGCTATTTCTCCAATAAACGCGGAGAAGAGTGGCACGCGAAATAATTATTTATAATAATTAAACTACTCAACTTATCAACACGAAATTCAAAGTGGTTTTATTTAATTAGTAGACGAGGCGATTTAAAAAAAAACAATAATATTTACAAAATAACTACTTTCTGAACAAAAACTGATTTTTGCAAGGAAAAAAAATTGAATTATTTTTTACGATTACTTTAATTTCACTTCACTACGTGGATCAGGAGGTAAAATTGTGCCCAATTGAGATTTAAACGGGTCAATAGATAACTTAATTATCTACAATTTTTATTTGAAACATTCATTTGTATCTTCCCACTATACTTCCACTCCACTACGTGGATATGGAACTGAAAATATGACAGATGGCAATAATATTTGACATATAGTTAACGCTCTTGACAAGGAAGACACCTGTTATAACAGGATGGTCATCCTAAAAAATAATTGAACCATGTTGTAAAGGTATTTACGCAAGCCTTCCATATTTGGCACCTTTTATTTAACATTGAATTTTTGCTATCGGATGACCACACTGTATATTTTTTTGACCAAAAGTTACCAAGTTTTCTTTGTAATAATATTTTCCGATTATTATTCTCATATGTGGTTTCGCAGTTAATAATTTTTTAGAGTGGCCGCCGGGTATACATAAAGAGGGAAGTTCTGTGTAAATACCTTTACCGATTTTTTTATACGGAATTTAAATATTTTATCTTTAAAACTCTGTAAAACTGAAGAGTATAAAAATTAATTTTATCACTGTAGATCTCCGAAATGATGCATTTCTAATCCCATATAATGGAATCTTTTTGTTTATTTTTCGCCAAAGAATTAAAAATATTTCTTCAATCGAATAATACAACTCCCTGTATTACAAATATATAATGCATTGTTCTGTGTTATGGCTACTAAATTATTTAGAAACATTTCAGCTGGTAGGAGCTTAAGGGATTTTCGATAATAAATCCATCTGTGCAATAAATGTCGGCTAGTAAGGACTTCATGGGTTTTCCAAAATATTACGTTCAGTACATAAAATTATATAATTTACATTTATTTGACAGAATCCTAACCGAAAAATATTTAATATTTATTGTATTTCCATAATATTGACGTAATTTTTATAAAGCCTGGTATCTATATAGTGTATTACATCTTTTTGGTGAAATACGAAAAGAAACCGGAGATCTGTTTCGATAAAAATGTATATAAGACATACTTGCGCTTCATAAATAAATGTAATTTAAAACTCGAAAAACATCCTAAATGTCAGAAAACCAACAAATATGCTCTGTTCTAGACATCTTTAATGCAACTTACTGTAGTATTTTTTATATAAATTTGATCTATTCGTAATGCTTAACACTTTTTATTTTCACGATCATGATAAACAAAAAAATAATGTTTCTGTTAAATTTTGTCTGTTTAAATATTTTCTCAATACCAATACATTGAAAACTATATTGTTTGAAAACTATCTCTAGCACAGAAGGTGCTATAAACAGTCTATAAATGTGGTATATTCCTAGCATATATTTAATATACTCATAAACATCACGCATAATAAGAATTTGGATTAAGTCTTTTGAATGTTTGGTTAATAATCTTATGTCGAAATAATTTATCGAAATCGGAAAATGTTAAAATGTTTAACAAATTTCGCATCCACCTTAAAAAACGCATATTTTTAAAATTCTTTCAGTCTTTATGTATTACTTTTTGTCAGTCTACTACCTACTTATTTTTAATAAGAAAAAGTAGCTCGAATGTTATACAAACCTGTTTTACACGTCTATTGCCCTAATATTTGAGATCGAAATCTTCATTAGTGAATCAAACGTTAGAGTATTTTTTGCATCAAAATAAGGAACCTGAAGGAACCATCAGGAACCTTGAAAAGAGGTGCATGTGGGGAAAAATATACCTACTCTAAGCAACTTTTGTAATATGAACAATTTACGAGAAGACACTGATTTTACAGATATTTACATTTCATATAATTTTTTTAAGTAAGAAAAATGCCATAACTTTTTTAAAATAAGTTTTAGATAGGTGCATTATTATTTGTTGAGGCACCTATATATTTTCATGTAAAATTTGAGAAAATATTACTTTTAGCAGTTGATCAAATAAAGTTAATAAAACAGTTATTCACAAAATTTTAAATCAGTTTATTTAAAAAATGTTATGGCGAGTCTTATTAAGAAAATTTTAATATTTAAGTTGAAATATCTCGAAAACCGCTGATTTTTCGAAAATTGTTCAGATTATGCCATGCATGTGTATGCTTTAATTTGTAGAGAGATCGTTATTATAAAAAACTGAAGTTACTTACATATTCTGGTCATAGCTATGTACATAATTCAAATATCTCTTTTAGTTATCAATAAAATAGCAGCAGGAGTTTTAATGGAGACACCCTATATATTTACATAAAACTTCTTCTGTATTTCCGTAGATAAGTAACATATTATGCAACTTATAGTAAAAGTTAATGATTTCAATTCACTTGTACACAGTGGCAGTATCTGAACGAATAATATGTAAGAAATAGAAATACAAATTTCAAAAGTGAACATTCGCTAAACATTGTGTCGTAAGTCTTAATTTTTTTAGTTATGGAGCACCGCTTCAAAAAAAATTGAAAAAACTCGAAAATAAACTACTCATAGCAGTACATTTTTGGCAAAAAGTTTATGTACTCGAATCATTATTTTCATGAATAAATAATTATGTTTTTTTAAATTTTCATTCGAAAAGAATCGGCACATTCCTTTCCCAAGATGTATTCAAATTACATCCACGTACTCAATTCTCCTAATAATTAGCACATAGCTTGCAAACATAAAAAATGAGAACGAAAATTATATTTATTGGTGTACATATGTTACTAATATATGATTCAAATGTGCTGATCCCTCACTTTAACCGCGAATATCTCAGAAACGGAGGAGCGGAAAAAATTGGAAAAATTATGTATTATATCTCTATTTTAAATCATTCACTGATTTGAATGATGTACATTGAACAGTTTTGAAGTTCTGCTAAGTTATATTGAAAAATGTCCTACTATTTAAGGAAATTCTGACTGTCAGTTTTAAACCCATTATATCTTGAAAAATATGCCTACTATGTAAATAATACTTTAGGTACCATTAAAGTGCGGCATTTTTTGTATGAGGAAATTTTTTCATAATTTTTTATTCTAAAATTTTGCAGTTGTTCTCAAAAACGTGATCTCATATTTATTCGATTAATTATCAATATACGCATACCAAATATTAAGTCAACATATTAATTTTATTTTGTAAATATCTTTAATAATGGAGTGAGAGTGAAATTAAATAATTAAAACATGGTACATGTATAACAACATTTGGAACTAGATTACATTTTGAGATGATTCTGTTGAAGGATTGAGGTAAAAATAAGTAAAGAGCTCAGAAACTTAGAATTGGGTGTATGTGTTAGAAGCCAGGCCTCAATTTTTTTTATAACGTTTGTCACTCCGCATAACCTGTTCTCAAAAAGTTTTGGACTACCTTCATTATTACCTCTGAGTAGACGAGTTCAATTATATCTTTTCAATTCTGTGAGCAATTGTTTCCACTCACTAGAGTGTAAATATAATATCGATATGTTTTCATTTAAATAATCTTGGATAGAAAATTTGGATGAAGAAGTAATGATTCCTCGGGCAGCGGATTTTTGTTTTCAATCAAAGATGTGAAACCGAAATAAATTATTTTAAACTATTTGGACGCATATGAGTCATATTTTGGTTTCCAAATAAGCTTTTTAGAAGTGTCTTAATAGTTTTAGAAAATAAAATTGACATATCACCTAATATATGTGAAGTTCGTTGAAACCTGAAAGATAAACTGTATATTAATTAGTTTCGATATTTTGCAAGTCGTATTTTTTTGTGCTTCATCAAAAAACTTAATAAAATGTGGCTCCTAATTACAAGTATTCTGCCTTACATCAAATTAAGGATCATAATGCATTTGTAATTTTTCTATAATTCTTTATCATTTGGGCATTTAACATGTTCAATGAGATATTGAATATTTAACAGATTATTTATGTGCATACAATAATATATTTACATTTATTTTGAAAATAAAATCTTATGTCATTAACAAACATTTTTCACTTAGTGAAAATTTCACTTTCATTGAAACCAAAGTGCGGCTCAAGATTTCTTTAAGAAACGTGCGTAATACGTACTTTGCTTTCAGTTTAAAAAAGGACTCAGTGTTCCAAGTATTTCTTATTATTAAACAGACTATACAAGTCCCTAGGTAAAATTTTATTACGGTCTCCCAGTTAAATTCCATAAAAATAGCGCGGAAATGATACCGAATATCTAGAGTTTACTTTGAATGATTCACCTTCACGATGTTAGTTATTTTCAATATTTAGAACACATTTCACATTTATTGAAATGAATATAGATTATATGCACTTTATATATTATTTCGTGTTTTTATATTTTAGCATTAAATGGTAAATGGTAATGATAAAATACTAATTCTAAAGTTTTCTTCCATGCTTCTTAGCTTTCAAGTTATTATATTTAATAAAAAGTGGTAAAAGCCATATTTATGCTTAATTATATTTAATTCGTTGTTATGAAAGAAGTTTCGATGTGTTGTGAATTAATGCTGATCTGTGTGTCGATTTAATATATTGTTTTGTATCTGTGCCAATAAAACTAATTTTATTAATAGCTTATTTACCTGTTTTAAATGTATTGCTCTGTAAATTGTTAATATGATTTTAAAATGTTGTTGACTGTGACAGTACTTAGCAAGCTTGTGAAAACGTCGTCAGTACCATTACATGAAGTTAAAATATTCGACAGGAAAAATTTTACAGATTATTCTATGATTATAGATAAGAAAGAAATGGACATAACATAACTCTGAGAGTTTCTCTCTGATATTCTTATTTATCCTTCACATTTTTAAAGATAATTTATTCGAATTCGGCAAATAAAACGCTTATAGGAGTACCTATGGGATATTCTTATTACTTTAAGTAATAATTTCCAAGATTCTCCAAAACCTTAGTTTTTTCAAAATAATGAGTTTTACTATTAGAATTTTAAATAATACAATTTCAGCTAAAAATAACTATATTGACCATAGTAAGAATTTAGCCAAGCTGTATTTTGCCAAATATCGCCCAAGGAGCACGAGATGTCAAAAAAATGCAACAGGCCAAAAAGTTAAATGATAAAAAGAAAAGTCTTTTTGTGAAAGGACAGTTAGTATCGACGTAAAAATAGTTCGCGGGCCAAAGGGGTCCTGTTTCCCAAAAAAATATCATCCTGTAGATTATTTCGAATGGTAATAAAAATATTTGGTGGGAAGTCCAAAAAGTGTTTTTTATATCGAATTTAATTTAATTATCTTTAAACCGTAATACTGAAGAGAATAAAAATTAATTTTATCACTAGATCTCCGAAGTGAAGCGCTTCTAAATCTGTTATAGGATCTTTTTTCTTATTTTTCTTATTTTTCGAAAAACATTTAAAAATATTTTGTCCATCGAATAATACAACTCCCTGGATATAATTTCAACTTAAATATTAAAACTTTCTTAATAAATTAACTAAATTTAAACTATCTACATAATTGTTTTCTTAACTTTATTACAATCAATAGTTGATATTTGAAAAAATGCCAAAAACAATGTCCTCTTCGTCGAGATAGCTTTAAAGAATATAGTTTTCAATGTATTGGTATTGGTATTCAGAAAATATTTAAAGAAGCAATATTTAAAAGCAAGGAGGTGGTGGGTTCTTTCGTTTAACATGATCGCGAAAATAAAACGTTATTTGAGCCAATGCCTTTTTAAATTTGTTTTTAGTTCAAGTTCAACATAACATTTAAATAAAACTTAGATAAAACATACTACAGTAAATTGAATCAAAGATCTCTCTAACATAGCATGCATAGCATTTGTTGGTTATCTGATATTTTGGACGTTTTTCGAGCTTTCAATGACATCTCATTATGAAGCGCGAGTATGTAATAATAACTTTTGTCCACGACTATTAAATAATATACTCATTATGTACGTGTTTCCTCAATGATAATGCTATCCATTAATCCCCACAGTGAATAATGATTTCCTTATTCACTGATTACAGTGAATAATGAGGACAGTCAGTTGTTTATAAGAAATGACATTAGTGACTTTTTACTAAAAATTTAAAATGTCAAAATTGCAGCAACCAAAATACAAGTGTTTCTCTCTAAGGTTTCTGGGAAGCACTCAAATGGTACCTACATGCCGAAGAGGTACTTTAATGAACACTCCAAAACTACATTAGTATTTTTTTTTCACAGCATTATCTATTAGCAACACGCGGCAATCCCAACATTGTTTTTGAATCCATTTAGCTACGTGCCTACAAACTGTGTTATTTTATTAGTAAGCCATGACCATCAAAGCGTAATTCTGTAATTGATTTGAAACGTCAAAATGTATGCCATTTCAACGCCAACGTTACTCACAATAATTTTGCATATTAGGTACCCAAAAGGAGTATTATAGTTAAATAAATGGATACTAACATTGAAAACGAGATTTCTTTGACACCGCCAGAGATAAAGGAAGCTGCAGAAATCGCCTCTTTAAACTTGTTGCCCGAAATATCAAGAAAATTATATATTATGACATATGAATCTTTCCTAAATAGGAGAAATCAAATGAATATGAATGAACTAAATATTAAATATTTAATAGTCGTGGACAAAGTATAGTATTCTACTCGCATATAATGGCTATTATTCACTCTAGTGATTTACGACACTCGCCTGCGGCTCGTGTCGTAAACTTCACCATCGTGAAAAATAGCCATCATTATATGCTCGTTGAATAATATACTATTTATTTTCATGATCAAGAGGTTAGGTTTCATAAAAGTAACGTCAATATTATGGAATTACAATAAAGATTAAATATCTTTCCGGTAAGTTTAAGTCAAATAAATGTATTATTGTGGGAAATCCATTAAGTCCTTACTAGCCGATATTTATTGCACAACAATAAGTTACATCTTTTTATTTTCATAGATAATTTTGTATCAACATGAGTAACATATGCAGCTTGTAGAAAAAATTAATGTTTTCAATTCACTTTTACGATTTTTTGTGTTAACAATTTATATTTCAGGGAATAATAAAATAAACAACCAATATCTCTTCCTCAGTGGCAATAACTGAATGAATAATACGTAAGAAATAGAAATACGTTTCAATAGTGAACGCCACTGAACGTTGCATTCTTAAGTCTTTATTTTTTTAATTAAGGAGCACCGCTTCTAAAAATTAAAAAAAAAGCGACAATAAACTGCTCATAGCAGAACATTTTTGGTAAAAAAAATTGTGTACACGAATCGTTATTTTCATGAATAAATAATTATTTTAATACATTTTTTACTTCCCTCGCATACCGAACGGAAGTATTGTATTCGAAAAAAAATCACCCTCCGAGATTTTTCCGGATTTTAACGTTTCAGATCATGTACATTACGAAAATATAGGTTTTTCAATCCCGTCAGTCTGTCTGTCTGTTGGTGCATTAACTACAAAACTACTTGACTGAGAACAGTCAAATTTGGTAGGTAGCTGACGCTACTGTCAGCGAAGAAATGGTTATACTTTCACTGGACCATCTAAAGGGAATAAATAATGAAAACAATTTTTTTTGCTAAAATTTTAAATTTCCACGTTTCATGACATTCTAAACCTATTTCAGAAAAAAAAAATTGAAAATTTTTTTACCAACATTTAAAAAAAAATTTTTATAGCTAAAATATATGGAATTTTTTTTTCTTTGTTCAAATTTAAAATTTCCACATTTCATGGCATTCTAAACCTATTAAAAAAAATAATAATTTTTTTCAAAAAAAAAAATTGTTGAAAATTTTATATAGAAAAAAATTTAGAAATTTTCAAAATTTTTTATAAAATGGGTGGGTGATGGAAAAAATGTTTGCCCAAATTTAAAATTTTTACGTTTTGTGATATTCTAACCTATTTAAAAAAAATGTTTTGAATATTTTGTACAAAATGGATGATGGGTAAAAAATTGTATTACTCAAGTTTAAAATTTCCACGTTTCATGACATTCTAAACATTTCAAAAAATAAATTTTAGAAAATAAAAAAATTGTGAACATTTTTTAAAAAATAATATCTAAATATATTTCAAGAAAGAAATTTGTTTTGAAAATTTGTTTTTTATTATTTTACCACCACAATAGAATAGATGATGGAAAACGTTGTTTTCTTCAATTCTAAAATTTCCACGTTTCATTATATTCTTAACCTATTTCAATATAAAAATATTTTGAAAATAGAAAGAATTCCCACCATTATACAGTAGACAATGGAAAAAAGTTATCAGTTTTTCTCTGTAATGATAGGGCTAACTACATGGCGATTATAATTCTCATATGTCATAAACCTACATTTTTACTTTAAGAACCTCTACATTCGTGTTCGATCGCAGAAATTATACCGACTTTCCTGATTTTCATTTTTTCGTAATCTTCTTAAGAATACGATTATAATATTTTGGGTTTAAAGGAGTAAGTTAGTTCCTTTGAGGTTTGTTAGTTTTGAGGTTATATTTAATTATTCTGAAATTGGATTTAAACAAATCGACAAATAACTTTATGTTTACAGCTTTATCCGAATATTTTTTGTGTTTTCAAAAACCTGTTTTTTTAAAAATTTTCTCGACTAACAAAATAAACAGAAGATATTTGTATTCGCCAGGCTAGGTACTTATTCAGATTTATACAGTCTACCGTTAAAAAAACAGCAACTATCTGCCTCAAAAAGGTTAGAACGCGTCAGCACTTGGAAGCGGAAGAGAATTTTACGTGATAACTGATGACCCACACATTTTTAAATATTCTAAGCAGCGCCCAACTCAGCATACTGTAATCCTGTAAACCCGATACATTTTTTAAAAACTTAATAAATGGCCATTCTGGCGTTCGCGATGTTGCCAATATTAGGATGTAATAGCGTATAATACATCATACTAAAATTACTATATATAGACGGATGTATCAACGCACTAACTATTATACAAATGAAGTCGATAGCAGCGCCACTGATATATAGTGGAACTAAAAATTTAATTTGCGGGTGTAGACGTAACTTTTTGACCTCCACACAAAAATTTGAGTATAGGTTTCTGATGGCATCTATAAGCTTATAAAGTTGAAAACAAGGCAAAACGCTGTCACCTCCGAAATCGGATGTAGCAGCGTTATATATGAGGTGACAGCGTGTAGCTAGTACCTACTTTGGATATGACAACGTACTGTGCATACGTATATATATATATATATATATATATATATATATATATATATATATATATATATATATATAAAGTTCAAGGAGAGGGGTTAAGACGCGGGGAAATACGCTATTACGTACAGAAAAGTGGATTTATGGTATATATATATATTGCTGTGTATCCACACTGTGGAACACTACCCAAGTATTGTGTTTGAAATCATAAATAAAATTCACAAATTTGTATGTATTTTAGAAAATAATCATAACAGTTTTACTTTAACGGATCATACAGAAGCAGGAATATCTGTGGTTTATTTAATTGATTCAAGTTCACTTGTTCTCAGCGAGTAGGATGCAGAGAATGAAACTTGATATTGAATTAGAACAAAATATTAAAATAAACATAAAATGAAGTTAATTTAGTTTAACAAGGTTATTCTAAATAGTATATAATAAAACATGAACTTATAGAGAATCACAATCTCATTTAAAATGATTTAGAATGAAATTGGAAAACAAAAAAGTAAATTTTATAAAATCTGACATGCATGTCAAAACTTAGGGCTGAAAATCATATTTTGTGTAGAAACACTGTAAATCTACACAAAATGAATATTGAATGAAAGACTATTATCAGTATTTGCATTGCAGGGTGATTATTTTAGAAATAGTAAGTCCATAGATTTCAAAACACTGAATGACATTTTAAGTTTTCAGATATTTCCAAATATCATTGCAGAAAGGTGTTTTGTAAATGATATTTCACATCATGCAGAAAGAAAGGACTAATAGTATGATGCTAAATGTTTGTTGGCGTATCAATTTCTTGTTTTAGTTTATAATATCAGTATTATGTCAATATGAAAACTGCAGTATGTTTTTAACTACTAGCATTTTGTGTTTATCATTGCTATTCATCTAAATGTATGAATTAGTATTTATTTGAGATTGGAATTGTTAATTGTAGTTATAAGTAGATTTTAAGAAAGTGTATGTAATATGTCAATATATTTCGAGTAATTACAATTATTCACTTAATCCTGAAAAGTAGAATAAGAAACTTATCAGGAAAATCAAAGAATTAAAAACAGTATTCAATTAAGGTAAAGAACAAACAAAACTGAATAGTTTAAATTTTAAATTAAAATTAAATTTTGAAATATTATATCAAAATAGAAAAAAACAATTGAAATATTGGAAATTAACCCATTGAAACGACTAAAAATAACAAATCAGTTGATCAGACACCGCTGAACAGCGAGCTGCGAAAAATATTCATCCTCGAATAATTAATAAATTGAAAAGAGAAGAAAAGTGGTGAATAATTTGAAGGTTAGAAAATTACAATCCAGATATATTGATATCAAGAATAAATTGTAAAAGTTGATTAAATATAAGAAGTGAGTATACTTTGAAAGTATTACGAAGTAGATTATCCGGAAAGCAGATTTAGAAGAGGGAAGTATTTGTTAATTCAGTTAGCAAATTTATATGGTGAAGAAATTTTAAACGTCAAACAAGTGATAGAAATACTTCAAGGAAATTTTGAAAATAAATTGGAGGTTAGAAACAAACGTCAATCCAGTAAAGAAGAAGAAGCCTTGAGAGGTTAAAAAGTCAGTCAAGTGACATAATATTTCAAGGATCATAATAACCAGTTAGAGGTTATAATATAACATTACTCGAGTCGAAAGAAAGACAAGGTAAAGCTTTACAATATCAGAAATCCATGGTACATATTTATTTTAAATAAAGGCCATATATATCATTTTAGTTAAGTTAGATTTTGTTATTTAAATTTGTTAATTACATTCCAAGTTCAAATTTGTTAATAAATTAATACTTTGTTCGTTCAATACTGAGTTTGATTTATTTAGATTGTTATCTTGATCGATGAGCATTTATTGAACCGACTTCGTTGGACCTTGAGTAAGAGTCATTCTATAGATTGTAGATAGTCATGCTAATGGTGTTCTATAGTATATAATATTAACAGCTTTTAAGAAACTGTTTGGCGCCCAGTAAACTCATTTCAATTTACTTTTAAGAAGTAAAATTCGAACGTATAAAAATAAAAAATAGATATCAGAATATAGAACATTTATGGCTTGTTAACGTGGAGCGATCAGGAAAGCGATTAAATAAATACAACTTGAGAATAGTTTATCATTTCAAGCATACATTTGAAAGATAATAGAACAAATAACTTATTTTGATAGTTTTGACAACAAGGCATTGTCAAATTAAAAACAAATATAATTTATATGAGGTTAAAGTCAGTTAAGACAACAACCATGAATCCAGAGGAAACTACACAGGGTACATCCACAGTTGCACAAACACAAGTTGGTGACACAAACACACAACCTGATCCAAACATGCTCCAGAAGTTGATGGAAATGATCACTGGAATGAATAATAGTATTGGAGAAAAAATGGATAAGAATAACCAAACTTTAAAAGAAAACATGGTACAAAATAACCAAACTTTGGAAGCAAACATGAATCAAAATAACCAAACTTTAAAAGAAGACATTAGTAAAAATAACCAGCGACTAGAAGAAAAAATTGGCAACATAAATACACAGATGGTACATAATATGCAAAAACTAGAAGAAAACATGGGTAAAAAAATAGATAATAATATACAGAAAATGGAAGAAAGCAATATAGAAGTTAGAAATAAGATTGAAAATTTAGAGAGTAAATGGGAGAGAATGGGAGAGACAGTCAACGAAGAAATTGGTATTAAAGTAAACGAGGCAGCAAAAGAAATAAGAGAGGAAGTTGCAACTATGTTTGAAGATGGAATGACTGCAGTAGATAGCAGAATGAAGAAACAGGAGGATAAATACGATAGCAAAATAAAAGAACAGGATAGCAAGATAGAACAGAACACGAAGTTGTTGAAGGATACCACACGTACACAATTAACACAATTACCCACACATGCTTACACATGCAACAAAACACCATTTTATTTTTACGGAGATAACCGCATACACCCTAAAATTTTCATTTCACGTTTGAAACAACACATGGAAACACAACACGTAAATGCAAACCTAAAAGCAAACATACAAGACATGTTAAAGGGAGAAGCGGAAATCTGGTACTCAGTTATAATGGACAGATTTGAGACTATAGAGGAATTTGAAGCTCTAGTCTTAAAACAATATTGGAGTGATTACACTCAGTTAAAAATAAGACAAGACCTATTTAATGGTAACTATGTAGAAAATAAAGGTATTTCTAGGGAAAATTATGTACTTAGAAAAGTATACAATATTAGACATCTAGAACCAAAATTCACAGAAAGTGGAATGGTCAGATATTTAGCTAGGCATTTTTCAGGGGATATCCAGAATGTCATTATTACGCAAAGAATTGCAAAGTTAGATGATTTAATTGATTATTTAAGAGAATTAGATGATTATCATCAGAGTTTTGATAGGAAGTCTAGTCAAAATAGGGAAAATAATAGTAGATATTATAACAAATGGGGTTATGATCAGGATAGGAATGAGAATGATAGAAGAGAAAGACAAGGTTATGGTCAATATGATAGGAAGGAAAAGCAAGGTTATGGTCGTCAATATGACAATGATAGAAAGGAACGAGGGGGTTATGAGAAACGTCAATATGACAATGATAGGTATGAAAAGCAGGGTTATGAGAAACGTCAATATGACAATGATAGGAATGAAAAGCAGGGTTATGAGAAACGTCAATATGACAATGATAGAAAGGAACGAGGAGGTTATGGTCAATATAAATATGACAATTATAGGAATGAAAAGCAGGGTTTTGAGAAACGTCATTATGATAATGATTGCAGAGAGAGAGGGGGTTATGTTAAAAATAATGAGTCGTATGCACAAATTGCTAATATCAATATTCAAAGGGGAAATAGAGTAGATGAAAACACGCACTCTAATATGAATAAAATAGAAACAGCACAAGTAAATGATAAAAATAGAAATCAGGATTTTTAGATAAACTTGTTTTAAATGTAGGTAATAATTGTAAAAAAATAGGCGAATATATAGAAAATGATGTTATATTGGGAGACGACATCTTATCAGAAAAAAAGGCAAATATTGTATTAGGAGAAAGAATCCTAAAAATAGAAGGTGAAAGAATACCTTTCTGTAGTGTTAATGAATTAAATGGCAAATGTGCCGAAATAGTTAATGAATTGAATGGCAAAGGTGCCGAAATAGTTAATGAATTGAATGGCAATGATGCCGAAATAAATAATGTATCAAATGGCATAGAGTCCAATAATGATCATGAATTTTGCGGTGAGCATATAGTGGGAACCACATGTGTTCAAATAAATAATGATAATAAGCCTGAAACCTTTCTGATAAGTCGTTACTCCAAATATGATAAAAATTTTAAAAATTTGTCCCAAAATACAAAAATTCTATTGATTATGAACCTATAATAGCAAAGGGCTATGCGCAACAACTTGAAGTAGGTAATCTTTTAAATGAAAACGAAAATGTTTTAAATTATAATAAGAAAGAATCATTACCGGGAAGTTGTCACATGGGGATAAATTATCCATATGATCCAGGATAGATTACTCTTAAGTTATCCAAATGATCCTGAGTAGATCACTTTTAAATTGTAAATAAACTTTGACAGTGTGAATGTCACATCATGTTGTTAAAACTAACAAAATTTTCACATGTCAAAATTCTATTAGTTTAGGGGGTTTTATGCTGTGTATCCACACTGTGGAACACTACCCAAGTATTGTGTTTGAAATCATAAATAAAATTCACAAATTTGTATGTATTTTAGAAAATAATCATAACAGTTTTACTTTAACGGATCATACAGAAGCAGGAATATCTGTGGTTTATTTAATTGATTCAAGTTCACTTGTTCTCAGCGAGTAGGATGCAGAGAATGAAACTTGATATTGAATTAGAACAAAATATTAAAATAAACATAAAATGAAGTTAATTTAGTTTAACGAGGTTATTCTAAATAGTATATAATAAAACATGAACTTATAGAGAATCACAATCTCATTTAAAATGATTTAGAATGAAATTGGAAAACAAAAAAGTAAATTTTATAAAATCTGACATGCATGTCAAAACTTAGGGCTGAAAATCATATTTTGTGTAGAAACACTGTAAATCTACACAAAATGAATATTGAATGAAAGACTATTATCAGTATTTGCATTGCAGGGTGATTATTTTAGAAATAGTAAGTCCATAGATTACAAAACACTGAATGACATTTTAAGTTTTCAGATATTTCCAAATATCATTGCAGAAAGGTGTTTTGTAAATGATATTTCACATCATGCAGAAAGAAAGGACTAATAGTATGATGCTAAATGTTTGTTGGCGTATCAATTTCTTGTTTTAGTTTATAATACCAGTATTATGTCAATATGAAAACTGCAGTATGTTTTTAACTACTAGCATTTTGTGTTTATCATTGCTATTCATCTAAATGTATGAATTAGTATTTATTTGAGATTGGAATTGTTAATTGTAGTTATAAGTAGATTTTAAGAAAGTGTATGTAATATGTCAATATATTTCGAGTAATTACAATTATTCACTTAATCCTGAAAAGTAGAATAAGAAACTTATCAGGAAAATCAAAGAATTAAAAACAGTATTCAATTAAGGTAAAGAACAAACAAAACTGAATAGTTTAAATTTTAAATTAAAATTAAATTTTGAAATATTATATCAAAATAGAAAAAAACAATTGAAATATTGGAAATTAACCCATTGAAACGACTAAAAATAACAAATCAGTTGATCAGACACCGCTGAACAGCGAGCTGCGAAAAATATTCATCCTCGAATAATTAATAAATTGAAAAGAGAAGAAAAGTGGTGAATAATTTGAAGGTTAGAAAATTACAATCCAGATATATTGATATCAAGAATAAATTGTAAAAGTTGATTAAATATAAGAAGTGAGTATACTTTGAAAGTATTACGAAGTAGATTATCCGGAAAGCAGATTTAGAAGAGGGAAGTATTTGTTAATTCAGTTAGCAAATTTATATGGTGAAGAAATTTTAAACGTCAAACAAGTGATAGAAATACTTCAAGGAAATCTTGAAAATAAATTGGAGGTTAGAAACAAACGTCAATCCAGTAAAGAAGAAGAAGAAGAAGCCTTGAGAGGTTAAAAAGTCAGTCAAGTGACATAATATTTCAAGGATCATAATAACCAGTTAGAGGTTATAATATAACATTACTCGAGTCGAAAGAAAGACAAGGTAAAGCTTTACAATATCAGAAATCCATGGTACATATTTATTTTAAATAAAGGCCATATATATCATTTTAGTTAAGTTAGATTTTGTTATTTAAATTTGTTAATTACATTCCAAGTTCAAATTTGTTAATAAATTAATACTTTGTTCGTTCAATACTGAGTTTGATTTATTTAGATTGTTATCTTGATCGATGAGCATTTATTGAACCGACTTCGTTGGACCTTGAGTAAGAGTCATTCTATAGATTGTAGATAGTCATGCTAATGGTGTTCTATAGTATATAATATTAACAGCTTTTAAGAAACTGTTTGGCGCCCAGTAAACTCATTTCAATTTACTTTTAAGAAGTAAAATTCGAACGTAAAAAAATATAAAATAGATATCAGAATATAGAACAATATATATATATATATATATATATATATATATATATATATATGAAGTGTTGGTGTTCTTCCGGGTGTTTTCCCGTGTAGTTGGTAGGCTAATGTGGGAGCCACGCTTGTCTGAACGACGTTTCGGCGGCGGAATCTCATCTGCCATCCTCAGGTTCTAGCTGGAAGCTGCCTACTGCTGCTGCTGCTGCTGCTGCTGCTGCCGGTGCTACTGCTGCTCCTCGTTGCTCGAACTGAAGGACGTGTATCCTCGTATCCAGTCGTCGCTAGCGCTTGTCGTGCTTCACTTGGGTTAGTCAGTGCTTGGCTCCGGCTCCTCGTGATGGGTCCCCTTGTGGCCGGCTGTGATGTCTCCTCGTGAATTGTCGACATTCGACGGTGCCTCGTTGCGATCGGTTCATTTACCATGGGACGTCGTGTGACTTCGACAACACCAGGACAGTAGCCAACATCGAGCATTGGAGATCAAGAATTACCAGGGAGGCAATTGAAATTGAAAAGATATATATATATATATATATATATATATATATATATATATATATATATATATATCAACGAGAAGTCACGTGAAACGTGACGTTTCAGTGAGGCCTCTTTTCGGGTTAGCTCAGGCGCCCGCTACGCCTCCAACAGAGAGAAGAGGGCCAGTAACACGCAGCCAAATGCGCAGGTGCGCCCCACCCCACAACGTATATAAGGAGCCGCACAACAGAGAGAACGTCAGTTCAGTTCGAGCAACGAGGAGCAGCAGTAGCAGCAGCAGCAGCAGCAGGCAGCTCTCAGCTAGAACCTGAAGATGGCAGATGAGATTCCGCCGAAACGTCGTTCAGACAGCCATGGTTCCAACAGGAGCCTACCAACTACACGGGAAAACACCCGGAAGCACGTCAACACTTCATTTAATACCCGTGAAAACCTAAGAAATAACATTATATATATATATATATATATATATATATATATATATATATATATATATATGTATATGTATATATATATTTTTTTTTCTCCAAGTTTGCATACATGCGTTACTTGTTTCCCATAATTGTTTATTGTGTCACTGTACTTGGTACCTTATTCATATAATTTTCTACATCTACCACGGCTGAAGGCCATTCGCTATGATAATATTGCACAACCTTCTTAAAAACCTAATTACCTCTTGTATGTACCGTTCAGCAGGATTTGCCTGTGATCGTCTGATTGTTGTAAATACTAATTGAATTTCATGTTTTGTTAAATAATTGTTCAATCTTTCATTATTAAAATATGTAACGTTGTCAGCCAATATCCTTTCTGGTTTACCTATCGTTTTAGAAAAATGATTTAAATTCTTTATTACTGTCAAAGTATTACACTGTTTTGTGGGATATAGTTTAATAAATTTTAAAAAAATGTCAACTATGACTAAGATATGTTTAAAACCATCATAATCTGGAATTAAATTACCTATAAAATCTATAGCTACCAGTTTTAATGGTTTATCAGTAATGATGCTGTAAACTGTGTTTTTATTTACATAATTTTTAGTTTTCCCTAAACAACATTCATGACACTTATTTATAAGTTCCTTTACTAACGGTAAATCTTTTTCGCAATAACATCTCTCCAAAAATCATCCATGTTTTCCGAATACCTATGTGTCCATATCTATAGTGTAAATCCCAAATAAATTCTGATGCTAAACTTTCATCTATAACATATTTTTCTTCATTTAGGATAGTTTTAATGATAAAATTGTTTTTTAGTGTGTATCCCCTGTATGGATGTTCGTGTATTTTGTTTCTTAAGTCGTGTAAATATGTTTGACTGTTCAAAACTTGTGTATATGAGTATAAATTATTATGTTGTGATAATGTATTTAAAGCTGCTGTGAAAGTGTTTGTGTCATTTGTGTTAACTTTTCGGTTTCGTGTAAGTGTTTCTGCTGTGATGTTTTCCTTTCCTGGTATGTGTTTAATTGTAAATGAATATTCTTGGATTAAAAGTGACCATCTGTGGATTCTGTTATTAGCAAACCGATTTTTCATTAAAAAACATAAAGCTGAGTGATTTGTCCCTATTATAAAGTGATTTGACGTTAGGAGATATGACATCCTGGATATCGAATATATTATAGACAACATTTCTTTCTCACTTGTAGAATATCTAATTTCGTTAGCTTTTAATATCCGCGATATGAAGCATACGGGCGTTTCGATTCCCCCTTGAATTTGTGTAAGTTCAGCGGCAATAATGTTATCAGATGCGTCTGTCCGCAACGTAAATGGTAATGTAAAATCCGGACTATGAAGCAATAAATTATCATGTAAGTTTCTCTCAATCCCACTTAACATTTTTCCTAAGTAATTCTATTAATGGAACTTCTAACTCCGATAATCTAGGTACACATTTTTTATAATAATTTAAAACACCTAAAAATACCCTTAAAGTTTTTAAATTTGTTGGTCGCGAATAATATTTTACTTCTTTGACTCTTTCTTGTCCTATACTAATACCTTCTTGCTTAATCTTGTAACCTGAATATTGAACATATGTACTATAGAATTCACACTTTTTAATATTTAGCTTGAGTCCAGCTTCATCTAACGCATTCAATATAATATCTAGGTGTCTACTATGTTTATCCTCTGTTTCCGAAAATATTAAAATGTCATCGATATAATGTAAACAAAAACTGTCATACTTGTCAAGTATATTTTGCATTGCACGTACAAGTGCTGAAGATGCAGATTGCAAACCAAATGGTACTACCTTGAATTGAAATATATGTCCATCAGCACTGAATCCTGTAAATTTACGTGAATCTTTATGTAATGGTATCAACCAAAATGAATTCTTCAAATCAAGTTTAGAAAAAATGGTATTTTTACCAACTCTGGACAACATAGCATCGATTATTTGCGGTGCATCAAATTGTGACTTTGTAATTTGATTCAAATTTCTAGCATCTAAGTATAATCTGATCGTTTCATCCTTCTTAACAACAACTAATGGATTCATGTAATTAGTTTTAGCTGTCTCAATAATATTAGAATTAATCATATTTGAAATTTCATTTTTTACTTTATCTCTGTGCTTATAAGGAATGGGATAAGTTTTACATTTAAAAGGTTTATTTTCATCTACTTCAAGATTGTGAACATAACCTTTTGCTACTCTGGGTTCATAATTAATTAAAGAAATATATTTTTGCAACAATTTTTTTACAATTATATCATATTTGGGGGGACACGCTATCAGTAAAATTTCAGGCTTATTAAAATTAATATTTTGAACATACGTGGTCGTTTCCACTTTATATTCATCGCAAAATGCTTTATTATTGACCTCTATACCATTTAATACATTAATTATTTCGACACCATTACCATTCAATTCATTATTCATTCTATTATTAGGATTTTCTCTCCTAAATCAATATTTGCCTTTAACTCTGATATAATGTCTTCTCCCAATATAACATCAAAGTTCATTTGTGCTACAATAACAAAATTACCATTAAAGTTTTGATTTCCAATCCTTAAAGTAGTATTTAATACCTTATTTTACTCGCCGAACTTTTTTCCACTTCCATTAATTAATTTAATTTTAGTAACTCTTATACCATTATTTTTATCATTATTCAAATGATTGTTAAAAATTGTTTCACTAATTAAGCTTATCTCCGATGCACTATCGAGTAACGAATTTAACTTTATATTATCTATTTCAATTTTTATTATAGGTAAATCACAAATTTTTACATTTTTTGTTCCAATATCATTATCTATTCCTACATATTCGCTCATATGTTCATAGTTAGTATTCAAATTTAAAACAATTTTATCTAAAAATCCTGATTTCTTTATTTGTGCTGTTGTTTCTATTTGATTTATATTAGAGTTCGTATTTTCACTTGTTCTATTTCCCCTTTGAATGTTAGTATTAGCAACTTGTGCATATGACTTATTGTTTTTATCATAACCGCCTCTCTTTCTCCAGTCATATTTATATTGACCATAACCCCCTTGCTCCTTTCTATCATTGTCATATTGACGTTGACCATAACCTTGTCTTTCTCTTCTATCACTTTCATTATTATTCTGATCATCAACCCACTTGTTATAATACCTACTATTATTCTCCCTATTTTGACTAGATTTCCTTCAAAGCTCTGATAATAATCATCTAATTCCCTTAAATAATCAATGAAGTCATCTAACTTTGCAATATACATGGGAATTTCTTTCGCTTCATGTGTTTTAGAAACATACGAACATCTTAAACAATAGGCTCTAAACTTGGCTGGAAAATAATAAAAAAATATCTGCAACACAATTTGGATTTAGGAAAAACTGTTCTACCAGAGAAAATGTGTCATATCTCGCAACAGATATAAACACCTCGTTTTCACTCTCTAAATCGATGACAGCTTTATTTATCGATATAGAAGGAGCCTATGATAATGTCTCGTTAAAAATTCTTTTTGAAAAAATGTGTGCTATAGGACTACCTCCTATTTTCTGCAGGAAAATAGTAAAACTGTATGAAAACAGAATTCTATATTTAAAACCCAATGAAAACATATTAGGACCAAGGACCTCCTTGAGGTATAGGACTACTGTAACTGTAAGTCCAACGCTTTATCTCATTTACACCTCTGATCTGAAGACTCGATAACAAACGGCAAAATATTACAATTTACGGATGATATATGTATACATGTAGATGATAATGATTTAAGTCAATATCAAAAATAGAAAAGACATTCATCGAATTGAAAAACTGGACGTTTAAAAACGGATTAACAATATCAAGAAGTAAAACACAAATATGCACCTTTACCAGAAAAAGAAAAATATGCCGTCTCAAATTGTAATAGACGAAACAATTTTTCCTAACCAGAATGCAGTGAAGTATTTAGGAATTGTCCTAGACAGACAACTGTTGTGGAAAAAACACATAGCGGAGAAAGGGATAAATGTTTTGCGAATGGTTTCACATACTAGTTGGGGTGCAGATACTGAAATATGTCTAATGATATATAAATAGTATATTAGATCAATTTTAGATTATGGATCAATATTATATAACCAGGCAGCGCAATGTCACTTAAACAAACTAACAACAATACAAAGTAAATGTATACGATTATGTATAGGATCCCTAAGAAGCACACCGATAAATAATTTGCTTGCCGACTGCGGAGAAACCCCAATAATTAGTTTTAAAATCCTCTGTTCCAAATTTTTATTAAAAATGCACTCAAAGGACAGCAACTTAGTACAAAGTATCCACAATTTATTCATTTTGGATTTGACAACCAAATACTGGGAAAAAAAGTAACCATACCGTGTTAACGTACGTTACATTTTCAATTCATCACACACCCTGTACATCAACTTAGTTAAAATCACATTTTCTTTACAAATAGCCATATGGTAAAAATGCTCTAGTGTATTTATGCCTGTGTACCTACTTAGGTACGTGGCTTACACAGAAATAGCATTAAGGGAAATGCAGATGCTAAATTGCTGAACTAAGGGGTATGTACGGCACCCAAAGTGACCCATCGACCACCCAAATTGTTGGTATTGAAATGTAAATACTCCCAGAGCTACTATTACAATACAGTTTTTTTTTCAATTAATAAATAATTAAGTTAAGGCAAATTGCCCAGTTAACGTTTGTTTTTTCTATTTTATTATTTTTTGTTGTTGTTTTGGGGAAATTTAGATCATCTCAAAACCACGGCTAGTTCATTTTGGTCCTTGTTACGACGCCCAATTGTTTATTCATAGTTTTTTTTTCATTTTTTTTTGTTCACCATTGGTTACCCCCTCTTATCATTATTATTACGCCAAATTATTTTATTTTACTGTTTGTTTTTGGTTCCTAACATTTTTTTATTTTGTTTTGTTGTACATAGCCTAGGACAGGCAATAAATCTCGTAATAGTAAAATTAATCTTTTACTTTTACCAGAAAATAGTACCATTTTTTTTTTGAGCAGTTGGCGGGGGATGGTCCTCGACTGCAGTTTAAGATCACTGTGCCTATCCGTAAAGAACTCACCCTGAGCGTCGACCAGATCGCTTCCAGCCAAGCGTGGTGCTACTGGCGCCCATACGAAATAAAATTGTAGCATTCACGCTAATCATTTCGTGCTGGGAATTGTCCCAATCAAAACGCGATCCACGTCGACAACCGCTGGTAGAGATATATAGGAATACACTGCCATACACAGATCAGATCAACAAGAGCGACATTTGCCCGATATATGGAATAAATAACATAAAAACTAATATGAATATAACAGTAAATTTTTTACAAGACTATAGTATTGTTATGAATTGCACCCCCTTGGAAAAGGAGATGGTACGCCTATGCCTCTGATGGTGACTGGAAAGGCTCTAGAAAGAGCCAAGGACTTTTCTAGCTTATGGTTGGAGAAGATTCTGGATTGATCTAGAGCTAATTTCGGAGTATATAAGGCGCGATTACAAGCGCGGAGGGGGAAGTTTATTTGAGAAGTGACACGCTCGGTAAAAAGTGAGGTTAACTATTAAGTAAACAAGTATTGAAGTCAGTAAATTGTTAAATAAAGTGTTAGTAGTGTTTAATCTCTTGTTAAAATTATTTAGAACCCACGAATTCATACAGGGTGTTTCCTAAAAGGTGGAAATCCGTAACATTTTGGTGTCGGAAGCGGAATTTTAACAAGAGGATTTTCCGGAAGTGTTGAGAAGACTGGGACAGTATTCTCGGAGTTTGTGCTAACACAGGGAGGACTAATTTACTGGACATTGTTCGAGGATTAATTTCGAACAGGAAAATAGTGTCAAGTGCGTTTTTAGACATTGTAGAACATTTTTGTTGGACATTAGTGGTTAAGTGATAAAGACTCTGAACAAGACTTTCGTGTAGTTATTAAGTGCATTTTCGTGAACTTTCTAGAACTTTTCTATTTGGACAGTAGTTTAAATAAAAGACTTTCTCGTACTGTTTTGCGATTTCTCTGGACAGTTCCATTACCGATATTGACGTGATTAATAAATTTTGTTGATTTTATCATAATTATATGCCGGTAACAACCAGAAGCATGGCATCCGAACAACAAATGCAGGACTTTATGGCCCAAATGCAAAAGATGATGATGGATCAGGAAAGGAAGCGCCAGGAAGAGAAAGAAGAACAGGAAAGAAAGCGCCAGGAAGAGAAAGAAGAACGGGAAAGAAAACGACAAGAAAAAGAACAAAAACGTCAAGAAGAAGAGAAACGACGTCAGGAAGAATTAAGGAAAATTTTTGAGGATCAAGAGAGAAGACGTCAAGAGGAAAAACAAGAAGAGGAGAAACGCCGTCAAAAGGAAAATGACGACTTAAAAAAAGTTATAGAGACGCAACAGAATGCCTTGTTTACAGTCGTTGAAGAAATAAAAAATGAGATTAAGGAAGATATGGGTAGCGTAAAGACGAAAGTTAATGAGGTCGAAGTAAAAATGGACAAAGTCGAGGAAAAAGTAGACAAGGTTGAAGAGAAAATGCATCAGGTTGAAGGAGAAATAGACCAACTTAAACAACAGTTGAGGACAAGAGGAAACCAGCAAGTGGTGTCATCAGGCCAGCAATTAAAAATTCCCTCCTTTGATGGTCAAAATTCCGGGATGACTTACAAGACACAGTTTGAGGCAGCAGCGAGTGCTAACAACTGGAATGACGAAGAGAAGGCTAAGGCATTAATCGTGGCTTTAAGAGGCCAAGCGTTGGAGTTGCTCCAGACAATTCCGGCAGACCAACAACGGAATTTTAGAGTTTTAGAAGCTGCCTTAGATCTACGATATGGAGATCAACACCTTGCTCAAGTATACCAGACCCAGCTGAAAGTGCGCGTTCAGAAAGCTGGAGAGAGTCTGCAAGAATTTGAAGCTGCGGTGGAAAGACTGGCACACTTAGCATACCCTAATGCGCCAAAAGAATTTAAAGAGCAATTGGCAGTGGGGGCATTCCTAGATGGGATAAGGGACGAGGAAATCAGACGAGTCCTCAGGCTATCCCGACATAAAAGTAGTAGTGAAGCCTTGGTGCATGCACTAGAGGTAGAAGCCGTCTATAGGGATACTCCAAAGTCAAGAGTACAAGCTATGAGTCTCGAAATATCGCAATCGGAAAAGGAGAACCAGAACGCTATGTTGACCGACATACATAAGATGTTCAATCAGTTAATGGCTCAAGTGGATGCTGCAGAAAGACAAGGCACGCCAAGCGGCGGTATTAAATGTTACAACTCTGGCAGAGCAGGGCATATCAAACGAGACTGTCAACAGTGGAATTCGAGGAAAGTGAATGTTGGAAACAGGGCAGAGACACAGAATAAACAAAGTAGTGGAAGGCCAAGTGGATGGCGTATGAAATGCTACAGGTGCGGGGAACTAGGACATATCCAGCTTGAATGTCCACAGAGGAGCTTGGAGAGAGTGAAGGCCGGAGATGCTGTGAAGCCAAGGGGAAAACCAGAGGAAGCCGGTACCAGAGAGGCTGTGACAGATAACGAACGTGGTGCCCCTAGAGAAGTGAAGATTTCCCAGCTTCGGAGCATTACAGAAAGGCCACCACTACAAGGATATGACGATAAAACGAAACCTGAGAGAAATGCAAACATTTCATCCGGAAGAAGGTACAAGGAAGGTTGCAAGTACTACCACCAGGAGAAACTGCAGGTCAAGGGAGCAGTCGACACTGTCAAGGTGGAAGTGCCGGATGATAGGGCAGATGAAGCGCTCAGACAAGAGCAACTAAACGATGTGGAAATTGGGCCTATATTGAGAGCCAAAGAAAGGGGAACTCGTCCAAAATGGAAGGATGTTTCGGACAAAAGAGTGGGACTGAAGGCACTATGGGCGCAGTGGGACTCACTGAGTGTCAGGAACGGGCTGTTGCGGAGAGCATGGGAAAGCCCGGATGGAAAAAAGGTGGTTATGCGTCTAGTGATTCCCAGGTGTCGAGTAGCGAAGGTGCTTCAGGAAGTGCACAATGGGGCATCCGATGGACACTTCGGTGTGAACAAGACCCTGAAGAAAATACGAGAACGATTTTATTGGACAAGAAGTCGTCAGGATGTGGAGGCTTGGTGTCGCAAATGCAAGATTTGTGCAGCCAGTAAGGGACCACAGACTGGAAGTAAGGGTGAAAAGAAGCAGTTCAACACCGGAGCTCCTTTCAAGAGGTTGGCTAACGATATAGCGGAACCATCATCAGCCAGTGACAGAATGAAGGCTCGATATGACCGTAAGGGTAGTTCAGAAGGGTTCAAGGCAGGAGACCTGGTTTGGCTGTACAACCCACAGCGGAAGAAAGGAAGGTCACCGAAACTTCAACCGCCTTGGGATGGACCGTATACTATTATTACCCGAATTAATGACGTCGTCTATCGAATTCAACGAAGCAAAAAGTCCAAGATGAAGATCGTGCATTTGGACAGGCTGGCGAAATACATCGATGATTCTGAGTTGCCTGATCGGGACGATCAGGCTTAAGGAGGGGGCAGTGTTATGAATTACACCCCCTTGGAAAAGGAGATGGTACGCCTATGCCTCTGATGGTGACTGGAAAGGCTCTAGAAAGAGCCAAGGACTTTTCTAGCTTATGGTTGGAGAAGATTCTGGATTGATCTAGAGCTAATTTCGGAGTATATAAGGCGCGATTACAAGCGCGGAGGGGGAAGTTTATTTGAGAAGTGACACGCTCGGTAAAAAGTGAGGTTAACTATTAAGTAAACAAGTATTGAAGTCAGTAAATTGTTAAATAAAGTGTTAGTAGTGTTTAATCTCTTGTTAAAATTATTTAGAACCCACGAATTCATACAGGGTGTTTCCTAAAAGGTGGAAATCCGTAACAGTATATACCTCAACAACCTTAGAAATGCATTATTTAAACATGACATAGGAGAACTAGTTCCTGATCCATATTGTATATACACAGATGGCTCTAAAAATGATACTAATACAGGATGTGCCATACTCGACCCACAAAATAATTATCACAAACAAATTAAACTAAAACCAAATTTCAGTATTTTTTCCGCAGAAATGATCGCAAATATAGAGGCATTAAAACATAGCGTAACTCTAAAAGAACAAGAAATACTAATAACTACCGACAGCAAAAGCAGCCTAGAAAAAATAAAAAACTTAAATCCTAAAACAAATAAATACTGTTGTTACACTAATACAAACCTTACAAGACTCATCAAGGAGCGTTAATTTAGTATGGGTAAAAGGGCACTGCAATATCTACAATAACGAAAAAGTCGACAAATTAGCAAAAGACGCCCTACCAAACCAAACCATTGTAGATCACCCTTATCCTTACGAGGATATACTCCCCACTATTAAAGAAAAATTGCTTAACGATTGGGAAAATGCTTACAGGAAAGAACTAAAAAGAATGTATTATAAAAATATACAACCAATCATACCTAAAACGCCATGGTTCAATAAAAATAGCGTAAAAAATATATGTAGACTCAGATTTAATCACGTACTGGTTTCTACCTACCTACATAAAATCAAATTTAAGGACAGTCCTCATTATGATTGTTGTAAATTACGTGATGTGGAGCACTTACTTCTTAACTGTGAATAAAAATCTGACAAAATTAAGGAATTTGTAGAAAAAATGTACAAATTAAAAATATTAAGTGATCCTCCTGTCTTTCCAATGTTACCCGAATCATTCCCAGGCCCTTCTTATTTGTGTTTAAGACTAGACAGACCCCTAGTCAAAATAGTGTCCCCGTTTATTTCCCCTCAAAAAAAAAAAATAGCATGCTTGAAAAAAAAAGTGAAAAAAGAAAACATATACACTTATTAAAAGAAATGAAAAAAACAATTGTGCTAAAAATAAGTTAAAAAAAATCATAAAAAAGAGAGATATCTAGGATGTTATTATAAGTAGTATGACAATAAACAATTATGGGAAACAAGTAACGCATGTATGCAAACTTGGAGAAAAAAATATATATATATACATATACATATATATATATTAAATGACATGATATAAAAAGGGTCAATGTAAATCAATTTTACAGCTTTACAGTCTATAAAAACCAAAAGTTAAAGTTGTGCATTTTAAAAGAATCAACTGGTGTGATTTCAAGTACTAATAAAGAAAATGAAATTGGGTATAACAAAGAAATAAATAGTTATTAAGAAATTTGTAAATTTAAAATGTATACAAATTTGTAAATCTTACTCTATCTTGAAAAGGTAACCTTTCTTTTGTGCAAGTGCAACAGTTCAAATTAGTGTGGGAAATCCATCGTTGGCAAGTTTCGAGGTGGCACAGAAACAATAATTGCTCAGGAACACTTCACGGTGAAAAGAATTCTGTAAAATGGAAAGTGCGGGTTTCCATACCTAAAAAGACAAAATTGTTAAAAATAAGCCATAGACTTGTAATTAAATGGTGAAAACTTTACAAATTATTAAATTTTAATAGGAAAAACAAACCTTATAACAAAACAAAACATTAAGAGTAGCAAGTTTAAAAGGTTTAAAACAAAGTCAAAGAAAAAGCAAATAAAAAATGAACCTTTCAACGTTACTCAAATTTCAGTGATCGCTTTTAAAATATTTAAATGTAATTACAAAGACACTTACCTAAAGTAACTTAATTAAGAGCCATCCCTGAATTTGATGTCCTAATTTAGTTTTTCATGTGAGAAATACTGGCTGAAGTAAAGTTTGTGTTAAAGCCAGGTACTTTCTAAGTTTTTTTTCAAGTTTAAAGATGTATTGTTATACATATTTTGTTTCACATTTGATACTGGAATCTCTAGGGAGTTTTATGATGTCTTTTCAGGAAGTAAAGCATATTAATAGGGGCTACAAAGGTCCAGAAGTCACATGTAAATTCCTGGAAAGGAAATCATGCATAATTATATTAAATATAAACAAATAACTTTATATTGTATAGGTATAGTTAAAATAAGTAAGATAGAATGTTTAAAAGGGTAAACGAAACAAAAATTGATTGTAAAGTAGGAAATAAGGAAGATTTTAAATAATTGATAATTATCATGAAACAAAATTTCACAGGTCAACTATATGCATGAAAGTCACATATAAATGATCAGTGAGAAAAGGGGAAAACAATTTAATAGCTTAAAAAGAAATAAGAAGCAGTATAAGCAAAATATAAATTTGAAATTTTATAAAAATTAAATAAATTTCAATCAAGTGATATAAAAATGTCAGATTAAATACTTTTGAGTTGGGGTAACCAAGCAAAATAAAAAAAAAAAAAAAGTAGTAAATAATTTTTTGAAAACGACGTTTTTTGGGAAATTTGTCCATTAAAAACGAAAAATTTAATTAAACATTGAAGAAAACTACTCAAAACCAGTTAAAAGTAAAGAAAAAGGAAATATGCAAAATTAAATTCAAGAAAAGTGACAGTAAAACGTCAAATGAAAATCAGGCAAGTCAAATCTCCATTCATTTCCAATTTAAGACAGAAAGCATGAGAGTTTGTTTCACGAAATTAATCATAATAACAAATATCCAAAAACAATAAAGCAAAAGTAGTATTGAAAATTGAAATTAATATTGGTAGTTGTTTTACCTGATAATAAAGACGTATCCAGAGGAGAAGAGCATCCACAGGCACTAAAATTTTAATATTTTTGGGAAAGAAGAACACAAATTATAATATTACTGTAAAGGTTAATTTCAAAACGTTAAATTAGCCACGAAAGAACAGCTGAGGAACACAGATAATAGCGCCATCTATTAGTGGAACTTGGAATTGCTAGCGAAGAAAAGAACATCTAGGAAACAGGTACCTTTAATCAAAATAAACATCATTTGAGTTTTATTACTTTAATTTTAAAATTTTCTTTTCATTAACAATAATTAAAAAAATTTCGATTTACAAATAAAAGAAAAGGCCTATAGTATAAGTTATTTAATAAGAATATATGTCAATTTTTCACAAAGAGTTTACCCTTGTCCAATAAATTTGTTATATTGATTTCATTTTTAATTATTTCATTAATTAAATCACATGATCTTTAAAACGACTGGCTAGTGAGTGAACTCGCACTGGGAGAGTCTTTTAAAAACATGCTCAACTGTTGTGATTGTGTGTTTATCCCTAGACAGTGGCGCCCATAAATAAATTTTTCTGTCTATCAAAAAATTTTATTCTAAAAGAAAAGGTGAGTTAAAGTAGAATAGAAATTAAGAGAAGGGATAAACGAAAAATATAAAAACATAAAAAATAAAAAAACACAACACATTGGCGCCCAACGTGGGGCAGAGTAAATTATTGGCTACGCAACGTAGGACAAAAGTAAAAAGTCAGATTTGTGAGAAATTTATTAATAAAAATATCAGATTAAAACAAGGGTAATAAGGTTTGAAAGGCTTTGGTAATATTTTAGAATTGAATAATAATATAATTGATATTTGCAATATTGGTGTAAGTAAATGAGATTAAGGTCAGGTAAGAAAATGAACACGGAAGACAAACAAACAGCACAGACATCTGCAACAGGAACCGAAACACGGGGACAACAAATAGAAGGACAGGTTGAACCAACAGTAATGGGGGACAACGTACAAACGCCACAGGTGGTTGATAATGCTCAACCACAACTAACTATGGAAGCAAGTATGTTACAGCGAATGATGGAAATGATATCAGGACTAGGTACCAAAATGGAAGAAAACAAAGAAGACATAAACAAGAAAATGGAAGAAAACAAGGAAGACATAAACAAGAAAATGGAAGAAAACAAGGAAGACATAAACAAGAAAATGGAAGAAAACAAGGAAGACATGAACAAGAAAATGGAAGAAAACAAGGAAGACATAAACAAGAGGATGGAAGATATAAACAAAAATCTAGAACAAACCAACAGAAAATTAGAGGAATGCATGAACGATATGAAGGGAAGAGTAGCAAATGTGGAAGTAAAGTTAAATAGAATCACAGAAAACATGGTAGAAGAAATAAAAGAAAAAGTTAAGGTCGTCGGAGAAGAAATGAAATTTGAAGTACAACAGAATGTTGAAGGTCTCATTGTAAGAGGTTTAGAAGAAATTGATGGACAAATAAGTAGGCAAAACACAATGTTTGAAAATTATAAAAAAGAACAGGAGAGCATAGTCGATAAGGTCGAAAAGAATACGAAGATATTGCAGGCAAGACAGGGAGCGAATGCTAATCAGATAATAATGAACAACCATCCATGCAACAAGAACACATTCTATTTTTATGGTGATTCAAGGACACATCCGAAGATTTTTGCAACGAGATTACGACAACATATAGAATCATTGCACCCAAGTACCAATATCAAACAAGTCATACAGACAATGTTAAGAAACGAGGCAGAGATATGGTACAACGTAATCGAACAAAATTTCGAGACGTTGGATGAATTTGAAGAGCTGCTTATGAAACAGTATTGGGGAGTGTACAACCAACAAAAGGTGAGACACAATTTGTTTAATGGGAAATACATAGAAGCAAATGGAGTGTCAAGAGAGAATTATATATTACGAAAAATATATAATATAAAATACCTTGAACCAAAGTTCACCGAAGCTGAAATGGTACGCTATCTAGGAAGACATTTTCCGGATGACATCAACAGTGTTATCATCACTCAAAGGATCATCACATTGGAACAGCTGATAAATTACATCAGAGACATTGACGATCACAGGACTGGATGGAGAAGACCATTCTTACAAAACGAAAACAGAAATGAAGACAGGAACAGAAGGTATGAAATTGAAGCAAATACGAACCATGGTAACCAAAATTATGAAAATAGGTACAGAGAAAATGACAATAAACGGAAATGGAATTATGGAAGTAAGCAATATGAAGATACAAATAAAAGGTATGAAGCAGGACAAGATCGGAACTATACGAACAGGAATAACAACTACAGAAACTACAACCAAGAAAATAATGGGAATCAAAACTATCGAACAAGACAACAACAATCAAAGGAAGAAAAACCACAGGAAACAAGAACCTATGCACAAGTCACGAATACAAATGTAAGAAAAAGCACTCAACAACCTCAGGACATGAACAGGATAGAAACACAAGCACAAGTTAATCCTCGTCCGCAGGATTTTTAGAAAGGAAGATTTTAACTACAAAATACAGTCATATGCGCGAATTTATAACAATGGACAACGATAAGGATAAAATGCAACAAACAAGAAAGGGTAAGTTACCAATCATAAAGGTAAACATACAAGGTATAAATTTATCATCGTTACTGGATACTGGTTCGGAAGTATCACTGCTCAATGAGGATATATTTGACAAAAACAAAGATAAGTTTGTACAAAATTTCATTAGGATATCAAAGGTAAAATTACTAAATGCGAATGGCCGAAAGTTTTCGGAAAGTAACAAAGTTTTAAATACGAGTTTTAACGTAGAAGGTCAATCTTATAAATGTGAATTATACATAGTACCAGATTTAAATTTTGATATGATATTAGGAGAAGATGTTTTATCTCAATTACGTGCCAATATTAATTTGGGAACAAGATTCCTAGAACTTGAGGGTAAAATAATACCTATATTAAATAAAAGTGAGAATATAATAAATAATGTAATAAATATAAACAAAGGCAAACGAGCCAATGCGGGACACGAAATAGGGTCAGAGAGTACCTGTGTCAAAAATAATGCGGTAAATATGAGGGAGAAGAATCCTACATATGTAATAAATAATAGTAATTATAAAATGCACGAAAATATTGAAATAAAATGTCCATCTGAATATACAGAAGTTATTTATGAACTATTAAAAAGGTACAATTCACTTATAAACTATGAAGCTAGGGTAGCAACAGGGTATGTTCACAGATTACAAGTTGATGAAACAAAACCATTCAAAAGTAAAAATTATCCTATTCCTTTTAAATACAGAGAGCAAGTACAATATGAAATTCAAGATATGATACATTCTGATATAATAGAGTCAGCTAAAACAAACTACATAAATCCATTGGTTATAGTAAAGAAAAAAGGTAATGATATTAGACTTTGTTTAGATGCACGCACTTTAAATACAATAACTAAATCGCAATTTGATTCGCCACAAACAATTGATTCAATGTTATCTAGGATTGGAAAAAACACGATATTTTCCAAACTTGACTTAAAAAATTCTTTCTGGCTTATTCCACTTCATCCTGACTCACGAAAATATACTGGTTTCAGTGTGGAAGGGCATATTTTTCAATTTAAAGTGGTACCATTTGGTCTACAGAGTGCAAGTTCAGCTTTAGTTAGAGCAATGCAGAATATTCTTGATCGTTACGAGAACTTCTGTTTTCATTATATCGATGACATTCTGATTTTCTCTGAAACAACAGAAAAACATTATAAGCACTTAGATACAATTTTAAATGTTTTACATGAAGCAGGATTAAAATTAAATATTGAGAAGTGTGAATTTTATCAAAAATCGGTTAAATATTTAGGATATAAGATAACGCAAACAGGTATTACCATTAGTAATGATAGAATAAAAGAAATAAAGGAATATCCTACTCCAATAAATTTAAAAACTCTAAGAGGATATTTAGGAATTATAAATTACTACAAAAAATTCGTACCTAAATTATCAGAACTCGAAGTTCCTTTGATTGAACTATTGAGAAAAGATATCAAATGGCAATGGACTGAACGTAGAGAAACGTATAAAGAAGAAAATAACATTTAAAGAAGGGGACAAAGTGGTTGTTAAGAAAATGAGAATAACAAATAAAAAGGAAAACATTTGTGCGAAATTAGCATATCCATATGAAGGACCATATGTTATAAGCAAGATACTCAATCAGAATACATATGAATTGAAATATCCAAAAGAAGACAAATTACGGGGGAAATTTCATATTGAAATGATTTATCCATACGTAACAGATGAAAATCAATTTGCAAACTATCAATATTAGTACAAATATCCTGTCAACTTAGGAAACTAAGAAATTTTTCAAAGTATTTCAAATTTTATTAGTTGGGGGGGGTAAATGACATGATATAAAAAGGGTCAATGTAAATCAATTTTACAGCTTTACAGTCTATAAAAACCAAAAGTTAAAGTTGTGCATTTTAAAAGAATCAACTGGTGTGATTTCAAGTACTAATAAAGAAAATGAAATTGGGTATAACAAAGAAATAAATAGTTATTAAGAAATTTGTAAATTTAAAATGTATACAAATTTGTAAATCTTACTCTATCTTGAAAAGGTAACCTTCCTTTTGTGCAAGTGCAACAGTTCAAATTAGTGTGGGAAATCCATCGTTGGCAAGTTTCGAGGTGGCACAGAAACAATAATTGCTCAGGAACACTTCACGGTGAAAAGAATTCTGTAAAATGGAAAGTGCGGGTTTCCATACCTAAAAAGACAAAATTGTTAAAAATAAGCCATAGACTTGTAATTAAATGGTGAAAACTTTACAAATTATTAAATTTTAATAGGAAAAACAAACCTTATAACAAAACAAAACATTAAGAGTAGCAAGTTTAAAAGGTTTAAAACAAAGTCAAAGAAAAAGCAAATAAAAAATGAACCTTTCAACGTTACTCAAATTTCAGTGATCGCTTTTAAAATATTTAAATGTAATTACAAAGACACTTACCTAAAGTAACTTAATTAAGAGCCATCCCTGAATTTGATGTCCTAATTTAGTTTTTCATGTGAGAAATACTGGCTGAAGTAAAGTTTGTGTTAAAGCCAGGTACTTTCTAAGTTTTTTTTCAAGTTTAAAGATGTATTGTTATACATATTTTGTTTCACATTTGATACTGGAATCTCTAGGGAGTTTTATGATGTCTTTTCAGGAAGTAAAGCATATTAATAGGGGCTACAAAGGTCCAGAAGTCACATGTAAATTCCTGGAAAGGAAATCATGCATAATTATATTAAATATAAACAAATAACTTTATATTGTATAGGTATAGTTAAAATAAGTAAGATAGAATGTTTAAAAGGGTAAACGAAACAAAAATTGATTGTAAAGTAGGAAATAAGGAAGATTTTAAATAATTGATAATTATCATGAAACAAAATTTCACAGGTCAACTATATGCATGAAAGTCACATATAAATGATCAGTGAGAAAAGGGGAAAACAATTTAATAGCTTAAAAAGAAATAAGAAGCAGTATAAGCAAAATATAAATTTGAAATTTTATAAAAATTAAATAAATTTCAATCAAGTGATATAAAAATGTCAGATTAAATACTTTTGAGTTGGGGTAACCAAGCAAAATAAAAAAAAAAAAAAAGTAGTAAATAATTTTTTGAAAACGACGTTTTTTGGGAAATTTGTCCATTAAAAACGAAAAATTTAATTAAACATTGAAGAAAACTACTCAAAACCAGTTAAAAGTAAAGAAAAAGGAAATATGCAAAATTAAATTCAAGAAAAGTGACAGTAAAACGTCAAATGAAAATCAGGCAAGTCAAATCTCCATTCATTTCCAATTTAAGACAGAAAGCATGAGAGTTTGTTTCACGAAATTAATCATAATAACAAATATCCAAAAACAATAAAGCAAAAGTAGTATTGAAAATTGAAATTAATATTGGTAGTTGTTTTACCTGATAATAAAGACGTATCCAGAGGAGAAGAGCATCCACAGGCACTAAAATTTTAATATTTTTGGGAAAGAAGAACACAAATTATAATATTACTGTAAAGGTTAATTTCAAAACGTTAAATTAGCCACGAAAGAACAGCTGAGGAACACAGATAATAGCGCCATCTATTAGTGGAACTTGGAATTGCTAGCGAAGAAAAGAACATCTAGGAAACAGGTACCTTTAATCAAAATAAACATCATTTGAGTTTTATTACTTTAATTTTAAAATTTTCTTTTCATTAACAATAATTAAAAAAATTTCGATTTACAAATAAAAGAAAAGGCCTATAGTATAAGTTATTTAATAAGAATATATGTCAATTTTTCACAAAGAGTTTACCCTTGTCCAATAAATTTGTTATATTGATTTCATTTTTAATTATTTCATTAATTAAATCACATGATCTTTAAAACGACTGGCTAGTGAGTGAACTCGCACTGGGAGAGTCTTTTAAAAACATGCTCAACTGTTGTGATTGTGTGTTTATCCCTAGACAGTGGCGCCCATAAATAAATTTTTCTGTCTATCAAAAAATTTTATTCTAAAAGAAAAGGTGAGTTAAAGTAGAATAGAAATTAAGAGAAGGGATAAACGAAAAATATAAAAACATAAAAAATAAAAAAACACAACAATATATATATATACGTGCATAGCTATCATGTTCGTCTCCACTAGTCTATAAGGCGCCCAAGACTCCGCTATAGGGAACACTTCTAGATAAATGTTGTCGATGTATATTGTACTGATATGTTTTATTTATGTTGAGCAGCCAAAGAGGGGAAATAATTTCTCATATATGTTTTATACAAAAAACATATCCAATTAACAACAATGTTTGCATCCCAATGTTTAACATACAAGTTCAACTCAATTTGTATAATAAATATTGACCTATGAGTTGTGTACGCCTCCGACGACGTTGCCAATTATGTAGAGTTGAATATGTAAAATCTGCTTGTGGATATTTCTTTATACGTAAATAATGAATCTGATTTCTTAGTGAATAGCCTGTGTGAGCCGTTTAATATTAAAAGTTTCCCGGTGTTATAATAATCGGTGTCTTCGCACAATAACAACCTACATATTTTGGCATATTTAGATTCTAATGACCAGAATAGATATGATCTAATCTTCACATATTATTTTGATTTTCAAGAAATATTTTTTTTAGTTCTATTCATAGATGATAACGACTTGTGACTTATTCTAAATTTTAAAATTCGGTCCACAAGCATCTATAAAATATTATCTTTGTAAATCCTAAAATTAAATGCGATTTACTCTTCATTATGCATGAGAAATCAACCCTACTCGGGGCCAACTTATTCAGAATAATTATATTATGAAAATTGGATAACAAATATTTCTTGTTTTAATTACTGATCTATTTCAAAGAGAAAGTAGACATTAATGCATATCATTCTTTTCATAATTCAAAGGTCTAATTATAGAACAGGTTAAATAAAAACCCGCTGAAATTAATTAAGAGTTAATCATGTTTAATCCTAATATTTAAAGAGGTAATATTATTACAGGTATTTGCACTGTTTGAAGTCCGATTTTTAATCATTTTGATTTAAGTCACGGTCATCTATAAATAAAATTCAATTTTTTTTTAATCAAAATAATATCTGAGTATTGAATCATACGTATTTTAGCCAGCAGAACTCAAATGTGCAAACATATATAGGATGTCCAAATCAAGAATTTGGTTTAATGTAAATTGCATCGAAACCGAAAGTCGGCCGTTTTGGTTTTTTTACATCACATCACATAATTGATTTTTTCTCGATGTCTCTATGCCTAATTTGGAAATAATGCATTTTAATTCATTCAAAAGTTACAAAAGTATATCTATTGCCTGAGTCACCCGGTATATCATAATGAAGCATATAAAAGTATGTGAGGCCTATACCATTCTTTAGAGGTAGATTATTAGTCCCGATCAGAAAGCGTTCATTGGTAAAAAAGCTTTAACTAAAATTTAAGAAAAAATATTTCAAGAAATAGTATCCAACCTTTGAATACCCCATAAATGGGTGTTAAATTGGTAGTCATTTTTTCATTATAAAAGATACATATAAAATGTAGTTTCTTATGAATTTTAATTTTTTGTAATGTTATGCATAGCTGAATTTTAATTCGATACTACTAACTGTCCATTTCTCAAACATTATGATACAGTAACTTTAACAACAATTAAAATTTGAAGAAAACAATAAGACACCTTGTTATATTCAAGTTGAGTCATAGTGGATGGAGTATTAGAAGTATATGGAGAACAAGTGAACATATCCTTTTGAAAATTTTGGGAGTGACTAAAGTCAGTGTGGCCAATCCAACCAAAATAATTATTTTAAATGGAACACCCTATATATTTTCTACTTCAAAATCACCGTAAATTTCTGAGTTCAAGCATGTAGCACACCCTAAACCTAACGGTTTCGGGGACATTTGACATTTTATAATAAATTTGACAGGTGCAACGGTTTGCAAGAACCGTTACAACTTTCTTCATGTAGGAGATCGTAGTTTTCTCCTTGGTACGTAGAAAGAACACAAGATGACCAAGTCCCTCTAATAAAAAGCAATTTCATAATAGTATACCAAGTGTTCTATTTTTCACATTATATTCTGTCAAATTCAAACCTCAATAGCTTTTTTATTTCAAATGGAACACCCTGTATTTTTGTAGAATAGAAATAGCAATTCTGGGGTATTTTCGGGCCTTTCCAATTACATCATTAAGGCAAGCTGCTCTGGAGACATGAAGGTGACGATTATATCTTGGGAAATATATGGACAGATGATGCTAAATTTATCAAAAATGGACTTTTTAATCAACACAATTCCCATTACTTTCATAATTTGAAATCTCATGTAATTCAGAGAGCGAAATATTTAAGAACATTAGCGGTTTAGTGTTTACTGTGCCATGAGACAGAGTGATGTCATTACAATTTTTTGAGGAAAACTTAAATAGTAAGTTAGAAAGATTTCTTCTTCAGCTAACATGTCTAAGACTTTCTCCCTAAAATTCCTGTCTCAATAAAGCCAAATATTCTAAAATTATCCAATATGCGTTTTACAGTGCATGGTGATGGTTTCTGTTCTTGTGGGTACTGAGTAGCAAGTGTGTTACATGTTCTTGATATTACCTTATCACATTCTCGATAAATAATAAACAAATCTAAAGTCCTCGTGGGTGTGATTTAAACGTTATGGCCTTTTTTGACATAAGAGAATGACTGACATTCATAGTTGTTTCTAATCATGGCTAAGTTGACGGCAATTTTTATTATAAATTCTTGGACATTTAAAAAAATCGCCAATATTTAAAAAAGTTGTAACCTTAACTCCTACAATGCCTATACCTGAAAAACGGGAAATTAATTCTACATAATTTGGTGTAAAAAATACAGGGTGTTTAACAATAAAAATTTTTTATGGTTATTTCGAAAAGTCGAGAATATATAGAGTGTTCTATTTAAAGTAAGCAAATTGGTGTCGACTTCCGGTATAACCGGAAGTATCACATGCTTGCAATTATTTTGGTTCGATTGGCCACACTGACTTTAGTAACTCCCAAAATTTTCAAAACGATATAAACATATCGTTTCTCCATATACTTCTAATACTTCACTATGATTCACCCTGTATATTCGTCTCTTAATTATCATGAAAAAATATTTACATCTTACAAATATGTTTAAACCACGAAGATTCCAGAGTATGCCGCCCATTTTGAAATTTTTATTATAGAAAGCTTCTTTTTTCCATTACAAACACTTTATATTGCGTCAAGTAAACACTCCAAAATATATATAAGTGCAGATTGTTTTCATTCTAGGGCTTAAATTTCTAATTGTTTAATAGACGTCTTTAGCCGGGCGCTCGCTCTTTCAATTTTTAATAAATAGAAAACGGTCAACTTTACGAAAAAGTGACAGGAGCCCTATTTAGTTTAAAAGGACCAAGAAAAGCTAAAAAAATTCATTCGGGTAAAAATCAGACAATTTTTTAATTTGTTTAAAAAAATTGCCTTTTTTGACCCTAATTGTAGTTTTTCTTTGTAATTTTAAATAGTGAAGTTTTTTCGTAAAGTTGACCATTTCCGACTTATTAACAATTGAAAGAGCGCCCGCCCGGCTAAAAACGTCTATTGAATAATTAGAAATTAACGCTTTAGAATGAAGAAATCTGCACTTACTCTTCAGGATTTTGTTAATGGATGTTGAAAAATTGAATGAAAATTTTGGTGAACTCATTTTTTAATATTATATTTCAACTTTGAAAATGGCCGTTTTTGCGTTTTTTCAAACATTAAATTGTTTATAAGTCGGAAAAGGTCAACTTCACGAAAAAATGACAAGAGGCCTTTTTTTGTTTAGAAAGAAGAAAACCTAAAAAAATTCGTTCGGGTTAAAAAAGCGATTTTTGTAATTTGTTTAAAAAATTAGTTAAAATAAATTGGGACCGGATTTTCATCCGGTAAACTCTTGATCCTTATTCAGGGGCACGTCCCGAATGTGAATATGCAAAGAAATCGTATGGGACATTTTTTTCATACGAAGGCGAAGGCCTTGTCTAGTTGCAGCGGACTGATGCGTTTTAGTGGCGAGCACACTTTTCACGATGCCGTGTACTGGATACGATCCTCAGCTCTGACACTGACAATGTCAATGTGTAACCCCCTTCCGGGCTGCCTAGGCTTTGGATTTTGTGGTTGTCTATTTTTTGTGGTATGTTTAAGTTTATGTCTTATGTAACTATACTTAAAACATTCAAAGTGGGTTTTCATTAACGCATTTTTGTTTTTCGTAAAAAAACTATTTAAAACTATATTTAATTACAAAATGTATTTAGGCGATGACTTTAGTAAAAATGAATGATTTTATGCAGGTTTCTTGGTTAACTTCGGTTAAATTAAAAATGTATTAGGCAACTAATCTCTAATATTTGCCAGACTTTAGTCCTGCTAGGCTCTAATCTGGATACTGTTAAATAGAAACCAAAGTCAATTTTCCTAAATGTTGGTATTGTTCTAATATTGATCATAAACCAATCATAGTCCAGGAGCTCGGTGGCTTTTTTGGTACGTCACTGTTTTATGCTATATCAGATGTTTTCATCGTTTTATGAATGATCATGATTCATAGAATTGACTTCTAGCGGGCACCTACCGCCAAGTACGTCACAAATGGTCAAAGTTGTAATTAGAAAGAAAGTTATAGCACGTAATCATTACAAGATTTTTCTTAAGGAGAGAATATTTAAGCATTCTGAATACAGAAAATTACTCCCAGAATGAAACTCCTGCCAATTAATTATCCATAAAGAAAATTGTTTCCAAATTTAGAAAAAGAAATCATATTTTTATTATATATATTATTCCAGAATTCCAGACTCATCGTTACAAGTCATATCTCTTTTTTGAACGTAAATATATGCTACCTTAAAAATAAAAACTTTACTAGAAAGTTATCGTTATAAACAAAAGCACTACAAACACTAAACTGAGGAATTTAACATTTTCCGCTGAGTTCCTACCGCATTTCAGATGTATTTTATCATTATTAAAATATTATTATTATTTTTAGTAATTTGTTGTAAGTTCCCCAGAGAAACAAATATGCATCTTAAGACTATATTCCCATCAGGATAATTTCTGTGCGTATTTAAAAACGAAAAATGTACGACTTTACGCTTAATAGACGTTTATCTTCAACTATGGATAAACTGATGGGATGGACATGCCAGTCACTTTATCGTGATTCAGGTTCGCCATAATTAATTATCTAATAAAGCTCTTGTAACTATGAGTTTTTGAAAAGCCACTTGGCTCCCTCACCATCAGATTACTAGTGAAAAATAGTACTAATATTTAAACGCTGATTACTCAGTATGCGCTAGGATATGGTTGAATCTGATTCTATAATTCAAATCTTAATAACACATTTCCACCCCGTACAACGTTGCCAAGTATATGAGGCAAAAACGCACTATAAGTTCAAGGAAGCCGGTACAACTGGTTGATATATTTCAGCGTATCTAATATAAAAACAGTCGCGCCCTCTGATGCGCGATGACGTATACTACAGTGTATATGTGTATAGACGTATGGGTCATTTTCGACTCCACGCTAAAATCTGCCTAAATGACGTATAGACGGCGAACATCATTTTAAACCATAGATACACGGTCATTCGTTTTCGCCTCCGCTTTTTCGTCTTCGCCTCCGATTTCGGAGGCATCGCCTATGAATACCTATGTATTCGGAGGCGTATATGTTGTTTTGCATGTATATATATATATATATATATATATATATATATATATATATATATATATATATATATATATATATATGTATATGTATATATATATTTTTTTTTCTCCAAGTTTGCATACATGCGTTACTTGTTTCCCATAATTGTTTATTGTCATACTACTTATAATAACATCCTAGATATCTCTCTTTTTTATGATTTTTTTTAACTTATTTTTAGCACAATTGTTTTTTTCATTTCTTTTAATAAGTGTATATGTTTTCTTTTTTCACTTTTTTTTTCAAGCATGCCATTTTTTTTTTTTGAGGGGAAATAAACGGGGACACTATTTTGACTAGGGGTCTGTCTAGTCTTAAACACAAATAAGAAGGGCCTGGGAATGATTCGGGTAACATTGGAAAGACAGGAGGATCACTTAATATTTTTAATTTGTACATTTTTTCTACAAATTCCTTAATTTTGTCAAATTTTTATTCACAGTTAAGAAGTAAGTGCTCCACATCACGTAATTTACAACAATCATAATGAGGACTGTCCTTAAATTTGATTTTATGTAGGTAGGTAGAAACCAGTACGTGATTAAATCTGAGTCTACATATATTTTTTACGCTATTTTTATTGAACCATGGCGTTTTAGGTATGATTGGTTGTATATTTTTATAATACATTCTTTTTAGTTCTTTCCTGTAAGCATTTTCCCAATCGTTAAGCAATTTTTCTTTAATAGTGGGGAGTATATCCTCGTAAGGATAAGGGTGATCTACAATGGTTTGGTTTGGTAGGGCGTCTTTTGCTAATTTGTCGACTTTTTCGTTATTGTAGATATTGCAGTGCCCTTTTACCCATACTAAATTAACGCTCCTTGATGAGTCTTGTAAGGTTTGTATTAGTGTAACAACAGTATTTATTTGTTTTAGGATTTAAGTTTTTTATTTTTTCTAGGCTGCTTTTGCTGTCGGTAGTTATTAGTATTTCTTGTTCTTTTAGAGTTACGCTATGTTTTAATGCCTCTATATTTGCGATCATTTCTGCGGAAAAAATACTGAAATTTGGTTTTAGTTTAATTTGTTTGTGATAATTATTTTGTGGGTCGAGTATGGCACATCCTGTATTAGTATCATTTTTAGAGCCATCTGTGTATATACAATATGGATCAGGAACTAGTTCTCCTATGTCATGTTTAAATAATGCATTTCTAAGGTTGTTGAGGTATATACTATAGTCTTGTAAAAAATTTACTGTTATATTCATATTACTTTTTATGTTATTTATTCCATATATCGGGCAAATGTCGCTCTTGTTGATCTGATCTGTGTATGGCAGTGTATTCCTATATATCTCTACCAGCGGTTGTCGACGTGGATCGCGTTTTGATTGGGACAATTCCCAGCACGAAATGATTAGCGTGAATGCTACAATTTTATTTCGTATGGGCGCCAGTAGCACCACGCTTGGCTGGAAGCGATCTGGTCGACGCTCAGGGTGAGTTCTTTACGGATAGGCACAGTGATCTTAAACTGCAATCGAGGACCATCCCCCGCCAACTGCTCAAAAAAAAAATGGTACTATTTTCTGGTAAAAGTAAAAGATTAATTTTACTATTACGAGATTTATTGCCTGTCCTAGGCTATGTACAACAAAACAAAATAAAAAAATGTTAGGAACCAAAAACAAACAGTAAAATAAAATAATTTGGCGTAATAATAATAATAAGAGGGGGTAACCAATGGTGAACAAAAAAAAAATGAAAAAAAAACTATGAATAAACAATTGGGCGTCGTAACAAGGACCAAAATGAACTAGCCGTGGTTTTGAGATGATCTAAATTTCCCCAAAACAACAACAAAAAATAATAAAATAGAAAAAACAAACGTTAACTGGGCAATTTGCCTTAACTTAATTATTTATTAATTGAAAAAAAAAACTGTATTGTAATAGTAGCTCTGGGAGTATTTACATTTCAATACCAACAATTTGGGTGGTCGATGGGTCACTTTGGGTGCCGTACATACCCCTTAGTTCAGCAATTTAGCATCTGCATTTCCCTTAATGCTATTTCTGTGTAAGCCACGTACCTAAGTAGGTACACAGGCATAAATACACTAGAGCATTTTTACCATATGGCTATTTGTAAAGAAAATGTGATTTTAACTAAGTTGATGTACAGGGTGTGTGATGAATTGAAAATGTAACGTACGTTAACACGGTATGGTTACTTTTTTTCCCAGTATTTGGTTGTCAAATCCAAAATGAATAAATTGTGGATACTTTGTACTAAGTTGCTGTCCTTTGAGTGCATTTTTAATAAAAATTTGGAACAGAGGATTTTAAAACTAATTATTGGGGTTTCTCCGCAGTCGGCAAGCAAATTATTTATCGGTGTGCTTCTTAGGGATCCTATACATAATCGTATACATTTACTTTGTATTGTTGTTAGTTTGTTTAACCCATTAACGTCGGAATTATTTTTTTTTAGTTTTTAATATTTTTTTTGTAATAAGTGTGTTACACTGGACAAAAGGAACAAAAAATTATGTAAACTTTTTTTTGACAGATTGACAGGTAATGAGATATTGGCCGTTGCCATATGGCAACGCTAGGCGTCTGGGCTACCGTAACTTACGAAAACCCCAATTTTGTATATTGTTCTAGATAATTATTAAAAAATTAAATTTACATGACTTTATTATTAAAAAACTATTTTATTACAAAATTTAGGATACACAAAAATATTAAAACATATTTATTGTGAATAAAATGGGACAAAAGTCTATGCAAAGACCAATTTGCACACAAACAATTTTCTTTTTTTCAATGGTGTGACGAATAAAATAATTGATGCCATCCAATCTGACAGTATCCAGATATTCGACTGTCTGATGGTGCAGGTGACGCTGAAGGTATCCCAGTTGCTTTATGTGGCACACCGTATTTCTTCAGATAGGCATTAGTAATTTCTCGTTTATATTCAAGTTGTGATAATTTTCTCCCAGATTTGTTGTATAGTATCCAACTGTTTTGCAAAGCTAAATCTAAAAGCCAGGTAAGTATAGACCAGTATCACTTTCTTCCACGTATTCCAATACGAGAACAACTGACAGTTTGATCCATTTGATCTGTCCCTCCCATAAATGAGTTGTATTTTGTAATGAGTTTGCGTCTTGAAACCATGACAGGACGTTTGAATTTTTGTGAAAACCGTTCTGTCTGGGTATTTTCTTGTGTGCCATGTGAAGAAAAAATCATAGGAAAAGCGGCATTATCAAACCAACGTACATAACAATTACCATCATTTGCTTCTATGGCTGATTCGTAATAACCACGCTCTTTTTTATAGAATCTTTTTTAATTGTTAGGGGACATAATTTTAGAGTTCTGTTTTGGCGGATTGTGCCAATTGCTGAATAGCCACGAAATTTCATATATGAAAATAATGCAGAGCAATGCAATGTCCATTGCCTCTGCTAAAGTCAACTCGCCCCTAGAAAGAAAGAAAACCTTTCAAGCTACTACAAACGCCTAGCGTTGCCATATGGCAACACCCAAGTTTGAACAGCTATATCATATGTAATAAAAGCCATATTTTTTTTTAATTGTTAAAACAACAAAGTTCCGAGTCTATAAAATACCATCATAAACAAAAAAATATTTTAGAAGCACTGTATAGAAAAATATAATACTTACATAAAACGTACATCCATATTTTCGGCAATTTTTAATTCACCACAAAATTGTAAACAAATGCTTAAATTACTGTCAACCGCAGATTAATTTGCGGAACATGTGTCAAGTTAGGCATGTTTTGACACATAAAATAACATATTCCCCCACTCTTATCTGCACGTATAACATACAGGGGTGATATGAAAATGAAATGTGTTTACCGTTGCCATATGGCAACGCACGGCGTTAATGGGTTAAGTGACATTGCGCTGCCTGGTTATATAATATTGATCCATAATCTAAAATTGATCTAATATACTATTTATATATCATTAGACATATTTCAGTATCTGCACCCCAACTAGTATGTGAAACCATTCGCAAAACATTTATCCCTTTCTCCGCTATGTGTTTTTTCCACAACAGTTGTCTGTCTAGGACAATTCCTAAATACTTCACTGCATTCTGGTTAGGAAAAATTGTTTCGTCTATTACAATTTGAGACGGCATATTTTTCTTTTTCTGGTAAAGGTGCATATTTGTGTTTTACTTCTTGATATTGTTAATCCGTTTTTAAACGTCCAGTTTTTCAATTCGATGAATGTCTTTTCTATTTTTGATATTGACTTAAATCATTATCATCTACATGTATACATATATCATCCGTAAATTGTAATATTTTGCCGTTTGTTATCGAGTCTTCAGATCAGAGGTGTAAATGAGATAAAGCGTTGGACTTACAGTTACAGTAGTCCTATACCTCAAGGAGGTCCTTGGTCCTAATATGTTTTCATTGGGTTTTAAATATAGAATTCTGTTTTCATACAGTTTTACTATTTTCCTGCAGAAAATAGGAGGTAGTCCTATAGCACACATTTTTTCAAAAAGAATTTTTAACGAGACATTATCATAGGCTCCTTCTATATCGATAAATAAAGCTGTCATCGATTTAGAGAGTGAAAACGAGGTGTTTATATCTGTTGCGAGATATGACACATTTTCTCTGGTAGAACAGTTTTTCCTAAATCCAAATTGTGTTGCAGATATTTTTTTATTATTTTCCAGCCAAGTTTAGAGCCTATTGTTTAAGATGTTCGTATGTTTCTAAAACACATGAAGCGAAAGAAATTCCCATGTATATTGCAAAGTTAGATGACTTCATTGATTATTTAAGGGAATTAGATGATTATTATCAGAGCTTTGAAGGAAATCTAGTCAAAATAGGGAGAATAATAGTAGGTATTATAACAAGTGGGTTGATGATCAGAATAATAATGAAAGTGATAGAAGAGAAAGACAAGGTTATGGTCAACGTCAATATGACAATGATAGAAAGGAGCAAGGGGGTTATGGTCAATATAAATATGACTGGAGAAAGAGAGGCGGTTATGATAAAAACAATAAGTCATATGCACAAGTTGCTAATACTAACATTCAAAGGGGAAATAGAACAAGTGAAAATACGAACTCTAATATAAATCAAATAGAAACAACAGCACAAATAAAGAAATCAGGATTTTTAGATAAAATTGTTTTAAATTTGAATACTAACTACATATGAGCGAATATGTAGGAATAGATAATGATATTGGAACAAAAAATGTAAAAATTTTTGATTTACCTATAATAAAAATTGAAATAGATAATATAAAGTTAAATTCGTTACTCGATAGTGCATCGGAGATAAGCTTAATTAGTGAAACAATTTTTAACAATCATTTGAATAATGATAAAAATAATGGTATAGGAGTTACTAAAATTAAATTAATTAATGGAAGTGGAAAAAAGTTCGGCGAGTAAAATAAGGTATTAAATACTACTTTAAGGATTGGAAATCAAAACTTTAATGGTAATTTTGTTATTGTAGCACAAATGAACTTTGATGTTATATTGGGAGAAGACATTATATCAGAGTTAAAGGCAAATATTGATTTAGGAGAGAAAATCCTAATAATAGAATGAATAATGAATTGAATGGTAATGGTGTCGAAATAATTAATGTATTAAATGGTATAGAGGTCAATAATAAAGCATTTTGCGATGAATATAAAGTGGAAACGACCACGTATGTTCAAAATATTAATTTTAATAAGCCTGAAATTTTACTGATAGCGTGTCCCCCCAAATATGATATAATTGTAAAAAAATTGTTGCAAAAATATATTTCTTTAATTAATTATGAACCCAGAGTAGCAAAAGGTTATGTTCACAATCTTGAAGTAGATGAAAATAAACCTTTTAAATGTAAAACTTATCCCATTCCTTATAAGCACAGAGATAAAGTAAAAAATGAAATTTCAAATATGATTAATTCTAATATTATTGAGACAGCTAAAACTAATTACATGAATCCATTAGTTGTTGTTAAGAAGGATGAAACGATCAGATTATACTTAGATGCTAGAAATTTGAATCAAATTACAAAGTCACAATTTGATGCACCGCAAATAATCGATGCTATGTTGTCCAGAGTTGGTAAAAATACCATTTTTTCTAAACTTGATTTGAAGAATTCATTTTGGTTGATACCATTACATAAAGATTCACGTAAATTTACAGGATTCAGTGCTGATGGACATATATTTCAATTCAAGGTAGTACCATTTGGTTTGCAATCTGCATCTTCAGCACTTGTACGTGCAATGCAAAATATACTTGACAAGTATGACAGTTTTTGTTTACATTATATCGATGACATTTTAATATTTTCGGAAACAGAGGATAAACATAGTAGACACCTAGATATTATATTGAATGCGTTAGATGAAGCTGGACTCAAGCTAAATATTAAAAAGTGTGAATTCTATAGTACATATGTTCAATATTCAGGTTACAAGATTAAGCAAGAAGGTATTAGTATAGGACAAGAAAGAGTCAAAGAAGTAAAATATTATTCGCGACCAACAAATTTAAAAACTTTAAGGGTATTTTTAGGTGTTTTAAATTATTATAAAAAATGTGTACCTAGATTATCGGAGTTAGAAGTTCCATTAATAGAATTACTTAGGAAAAATGTTAAGTGGGATTGAGAGAAACTTACATGATAATTTATTGCTTCATAGTCCGGATTTTACATTACCATTTACGTTGCGGACAGACGCATCTGATAACATTATTGCCGCTGAACTTACACAAATTCAAGGGGGAATCGAAACGCCCGTATGCTTCATATCGCGGATATTAAAAGCTAACGAAATTAGATATTCTACAAGTGAGAAAGAAATGTTGTCTATAATATATTCGATATCCAGGATGTCATATCTCCTAACGTCAAATCACTTTATAATAGGGACAAATCACTCAGCTTTATGTTTTTTAATGAAAAATCGGTTTGCTAATAACAGAATCCACAGATGGTCACTTTTAATCCAAGAATATTCATTTACAATTAAACACATACCAGGAAAGGAAAACATCACAGCAGAAACACTTACACGAAACCGAAAAGTTAACACAAATGACACAAACACTTTCACAGCAGCTTTAAATACATTATCACAACATAATAATTTATACTCATATACACAAGTTTTGAACAGTCAAACATATTTACACGACTTAAGAAACAAAATACACGAACATCCATACAGGGGATACACACTAAAAAACAATTTTATCATTAAAACTATCCTAAATGAAGAAAAATATGTTATAGATGAAAGTTTAGCATCAGAATTTATTTGGGATTTACACTATAGATATGGACACATAGGTATTCGGAAAACATGGATGATTTTTGGAGAGATGTTATTGCGAAAAAGATTTACCGTTAGTAAAGGAACTTATAAATAAGTGTCATGAATGTTGTTTAGGGAAAACTAAAAATTATGTAAATAAAAACACAGTTTACAGCATCATTACTGATAAACCATTAAAACTGGTAGCTATAGATTTTGTAGGTAATTTAATTCCAGATTATGATGGTTTTAAACATATCTTAGTCATAGTTGACATTTTCTCAAAATTTATTAAACTATATCCCACAAAACAGTGTAATACTTTGACAGTAATAAAGAATTTAAATCATTTTTCTAAAACGATAGGTAAACCAGAAAGGATATTGGCTGACAACGTTACATATTTTAATAATGAAAGATTGAACAATTATTTAACAAAACATGAAATTCAATTAGTATTTACAACAATCAGACGATCACAGGCAAATCCTGCTGAACGGTACATACAAGAGGTAATTAGGTTTTTAAGAAGGTTGTGCAATATTATCATAGCGAATGGCCTTCAGCCGTGGTAGATGTAGAAAATTATATGAATAAGGTACCAAGTACAGTGGCACAAGAATCGCCAATTTTTATCTTGTCATGTGAGTTACCAAGTAGGCCTTGGACAAATAATGAAAATTATAATTTAGAAAACGTACACAAAATTGTCAAACAAAGATTAGAACACAACGCTAAAAGGTACCAACTTAGAGAGAATAAAAAGATTAAAAAGAAAATAAAATTTAAAACAGCAGATCAAGTAGTAATTAAAAGACTCAAGGTATCAACAACATGTGTGAAAAGTTGCAATATCCTTATCAAGGTCCATATACGATAGAAAAAATATTAAATGAAAGCACATATGAGTTAGTAGATAGTTATGACGGATTAACAAGAGGGAAATTTCACGTAGAATTGATTTATCCATATGATCCAGGAGAGATTACTCTTAAGTTTTATCCAAATAGTCCTGAGTAGATCACTTTTAAATTGTAAATAAACTTTGAGAGTGTGGTTGTCACAACATATTGTTAAAACTAACAAAATTTCGGGGGTTTTATGCTGTGTATCCACACTGTCGAACACTACCTAAGTATCGTGTTTGAAATCATAAATAAAATTTACTAATTTGTATGACTTTTAGAAAATAACCATAACAGTTTTACCAGGCCATACAAAAAAGGTATGTTTGTAGTTTGTTTAATTGATTCATGTTCTGAACGAGTAAGATGCAGAGAATGGAACTTGGTATCGAATTCGAACAAAATATTTAAATAAACATAAAATGAAGTTAATTGAGTTTTAACAAGATTATTCTAAATAGTATATTATAAAACATGAACTTATAGAGACTTTCAGTCTCATTTAAAATGATTTAGAATGAAAACAATAAACTATAATTTCTAAAATCTGACATTCATGTCAATCTTAATTTGTGTAAAACATTTCAAACCTACACAAAATGAATCTTAAATTGAAGACAATTACCAGTAGTTGCATTGCAGCGTGATTACTTCAGAAATAGTAAGTCCATAGATTACAAAACACTGAATGACATTTTAAGTTTTCAGATATTTTCAAATATCATTGCATAAAGGTATTTTGTGAATGATATTTCACATCATGCTGAAAGAAAGGACTGATAGTATGATATTAAATGTTTATTGGCGTATCAATTTCTTGTATTTGGTTTGATATACCAATACTCATGAATCTGTCAATCTGAAACACTGCAATATGTTTTTAGCTACTAGCATTTTTTTTAATGATTGCTATTCATCTAAATGTATGAATTAGTATTTATTTGAGTTTGAAATTGTTAATTGTAGTTATCAGTAGATGTTAAGGAGTACATGTAATATGTCAATATATTTCGAATAATTACAATTATTCACTTAATAATGAAAAGTAGAATAAGAAATTTATCAGGAAAATTAAAAATTAGAAACAGTATTCAAATCATAATATATAAAGAACAAACAAAATTGAATAGTTTAATTATGAAATAAAAATAAATTTTTGAAACAGTAGATCAAAATAGAAGAAAACAATTGAAACACTGGAAATTAATCCAGTTAAACGACTTTATATTACAAATCAGTTGATCATCGACCGCTGAATAGCGAGCAGCTAAAAATATTCATCCAAGAAATTTATAATAAAAGAAAAAGTGGTGAATAATTTGAAGGTTAGAATAATATTACAATCCAGATATATTGATATCAAGAAATATTTGTACAAGTGTATATAAAATATAAGAAGTGAGCAAATTTTGGAAGCGTCAAGAAGAATATTATCATGAGAGCAGATTTAGAAGAGGGAAGTATTTGTTAATCCAGTTATCCATAAGTGATGGTGGAGAAATTCAAACGTCTATCAAGTGATAGAAATATTTCATATATATATATATATATATATATATATATATATATATATATATATATATATATATATATATATATATATATATATATTGTTCTATTTTCTGATATCTATTTTATTTTTTATACGTTCGAAATTACTTTTTGAAAGTATATTGAAATGATTTTATTGAGCGCCAAACAGTTTATTAAAAGCTGTTAATATTATAGACTATAGAACACCATTAGCATGATTATCTACAATCTATAGAATGACTCTTACTCAAGGTCCAACGAAGTCGGTTCAATAAATGCTCATCGATCAAGATAACAATCTAAATAAATCAAACTCAGTATTGAACGAACAAAGTATTAATTTATTAACAAATTTGAACTTGGAATGTAATTAACAAATTTAAATAACAAAATCTAACTTAACTAAAATGATGAATATGGCCTTTATTTAAAATAAATATGTACCATGGATTTCTGATATTGTAAAGCTTTACCTTGTCTTTCTTTCGACTCGAGTAATGTTATATTATAACCTCTAACTGGTTATTATGATCCTTGAAATATTATGTCACTTGACTGACTTTTTAAACCTCTCAAGGCTTCTTCTTCTTCTTTTCTGGATTGACGTTTGTTTATAACCTCCAATTTATTTTCAAGATTTCCTTGAAGTATTTCTATCACTTGCTTGACGTTTGAAATTTCTTTACCATATAAATTTGCTAACTGGATTAACAAATACTTCCTCTTCTAAATCTGCTTTCCGGATAATCTACTTCGTAATACTTTCAAAGTATACTCACTTCTTATATTTAATCAACTTTTACAATTTATTCTTGATATCAATATATCTGGATTGTAATTTTCTAACCTTCAACTTATTCACCACTTTTCTTCTATTTTCAATTTATTAATTATTCGTGGATGAATATTTTTCGCAGCTCGCTGTTCAGCGGTGTATGATCAACTGATTTGTTATTTTTAGTCGTTTCAATGGGTTAATTTCCAATATTTCAATTGTTTTTTTCTAATTTGATCTAATATTTCAAAATTTAATTTTAATTTAAAACTTAAACTATTCAGTTTTGTTTGTTCTTTACCTTAATTGAATACTGTTTTTAATTCTTTAATTTTCCTGATAAGTTTCTTATTCTACTTTTCAGGATTAAGTGAATAATTGTAATTAATCGAAATATATTGACATATTACATATACTTTCTTAAAATCTACTTATAACTACAATTAACAATTCCAATCTCAAATAAATACTAATTCATACATTTAGATGAATAGCAATGATAAACACAAAATGCTAGTAGTTAAAAACGTACTGCAGTTTTTTTATACTGACATAATACTGATATGATAAACTAAAACAAGAAATTGATACGCCAACAAACATTTAACATCATACTATTAGTCCTTTCTTTCTGCATGATGTGAAATATCATTTACAAAACACCTTTCTGCAATGATATTTGAAAATATCTGAAAACTTAAAATGTCATTCAGTGTTTTTTAATCTATGGACTTACTATTTCTAAAATAATCACGCTGCAATGCAACTACTGTTAATAGTCTTTCATCCAATATTCATTTTGTGTAGATTTACAGTGTTTCTACACAATTTATGATTTTCAGCCCTAAGTTTTGACATAAATGTCAGATTTTATAAATTTACTTTTTGTTTTCCAATTTCATTCTAACTCATTTTAAATGAGATTGTGATTCTCTATAAGTTCATGTTTTATTATATACTATTTAGAATAACCTTTTTAAACTAAATTAACTTCATTTTATGTTTATTTAAATATTTTGTTCTAATTCAATATCAAGTTTCATTCTCTGCATCCTACTCGCTGAGAATAAGTGAACTTGAATCAATTAAATAAACCACAGATATTCCTGCTTCTGTATGATCCGTTAAAGTAAAACTGTTATGATTATTTTCTAAAATACATACAAATTTGTGAATTTTATTTATGATTTCAAACACGATACTTGGGTAGTGTTCCACAGTGTGGATACACAGCAATATATATATATATATATATATATATATATATATATATATATATATATATATATATATATATATATATATATATATATATATATATATATATATATATATATATATATATAGAGGTACGATTATCTCGACTGGCTATTTAAAGACGAAAATTTGAAGTTAAGTTGGGTAGGCAGTCATAAGGTACAAAATTAAAGAACACTCTTTATTTCTGTTCAAAATATCTACTTCTATACAACGAAAATTTTAAAAAGTTGACTACGTCATATGATAAAATTTAATTTAAAAACTCTGTCACATTGACTGGTGTCCTGCTAGGACCCATCAAGATGGGATGTTTTCTTTCTAAGCGGTGCTAGGGGAATCTACAAAATATATCACAATTAACCAGTATGTTACTGGTAAAAAACCTCTACGCCTGTGACGTTTACGTCAAAGGATCAGTTAAAGGTTGGTTTTTATAAATAAACAACCCAATTAGGTATAAAAACTTGAAAATAAATATTTCGCCGACGTTTCGGAAATCTAATCTGTTTCCTTTTTCAAGGCTTTTTTGAAAAATCTTTTTTGCTGTGTATGACAAATACACAGCTCTAAGAATGTTTATTATATTCAATATCCATAGATACTTACTATTTACATGGAACTGTTGATATAGTTAACAGTTTTTTAGTTTCCATACAATGTTAAGTTTGTGAACATTGTATAGAAACTAAAAAACTGTTAACTATTTCAACAGTTCTATGTAAATAGTAAGTATCTATGGATATTGAATATAACAAACATTCTTAGGGCTGTGTATTTGTCATACACAGCAAAAAACATTTTTCAAAAAAAGCCTTGAAAAAGAAACAGATTAGATTTCCGAAACGTCGGCGAAATATTTAATTTCAAGTTTTTATACTTATTTGTGTTGTTTATTTATAAAAACCAACCTTTAACTGATCCTTTGACGTAAACGTCACAGGCGTAGAGGTTTTTTACCAGTAACATACTGATTAATTGTGATATATTTTGTAGATTCCCCTAGCACCGCTTAGAAAGAAAACATACATGTGGCAGGAAGTCCCAAAGAATTGAAGAAGGAAAAGAAATTAAGATAATGCCACAAATAACATTTAGACAAGAGAAGTCATTATCAACTTATGTAATTTGATACTACTGAGAAGCTTACATATAACAGTGTCGCACTGTGGATATAACGGCCGTTGCGGACCACTTGCAGGCTGCAGTTTCGAGCTGATGACTCTTATAAGAGCAAGATGGGTCCACAACGACTGACCTGAAAGCTCCATCGCCATCAACATTTCGAGGTCAGAAGATTACAAAATAAAAGAATGGAGGACGGTCAATGTTCCTGCAATAGAAAACATAGCCTAACATGGGCGCATCAGTTCAAATGTATGCTTCTAGAGGGCAGAATATTTACTAAACGAAATATTTCTGTCAAGCTCCAAGAAATGCCAGTCGTTGTAGACCCACCTTGCACTGATAGTACCCAGTAGCTCGAAACTGCAGTCTGCAAGTGATCCGGAACGGCTGGCATTAGAGTTCCTGTTGCAATCGAAACTATTGCGCTTTGTGGTAAAATGTAATTTTTACACTTAGCGCTCGGACTTGCATTTCTTGGATTTGCAAGCCGGTTATTTCCTTATGAGAATAAGGTATTATAGAGGAAGCTTGACAGACGTATTTCGTTTAGTAAATATTCTATCCGCTGGAAGAATACTTTTAAAACTAATTCCATGTCAGGCTATGTTTTCGATGGAGCTCTCACACCAGTCGTTGTGAACCCACCTTGCACTGATGAGAGCCGGCAACTCGAAACTGCATTCTGCAAGTGGCCCGGAACGGCTGGCATGAGGGTCCCTTAATTAGGTATAAACATTTCGGCTGGTGCTTGTTGCAATCGAAACTATTGCACTTTGTGGTAAAATGTGATTTTTACACTTAGAGCCCGGACTTAGATTTCTTGGATTTGCAAGCCGATTACTGTTCCTATGAGAATAAGGTTTCATAGAGGAAGCTTGACAGAAATATTTCATTTAGTAAATATTCTGTCCTCTAGAAGCATACTTTTGAATATATATCGTTCAAATTTTACAATTGCTAAACGTTAAGTAAATAGAAATAATCTTTAAGTAATTTTGGAACGAAACATATCTGCCAAAAGTTGTAAATAATTTTAAAATAGTATTCCCGTAATTACTGCCGAAAATAGAGGCAAAATTGTAACATTTTAATATTCTAAAAGTTAGTCGAGTGAATACAAGCGAAAGGTAGTTTTAGAATAAAAAATATATGCCAAAAAGTAAAAGAAAAATAAAAAAGTTCTACGGTAATTTGATTCGAAGCAGGAAAACCTTTTGGGTGATTGTCGCTTAACGTGATTGTCTTCCGCAAATCCCAATTTTAAATTTGAATGTAACCTGCACGGAAAAGGTAGTCTCAAATACATCAAATTTTCAAACATTAGTATCTTAATAAATACGTCGAGTGGAAGGTCATATGATGGCTCTACGAGAAATATTAAGATTGGCATTTTGTCGGCATCGTAAACTGCGCTGGTTAAATCGGAAATTCGGAATGGTACGAGCGAATCAAAAACAACTTTTTTGACATTTGTGATAGGTACTGCACTTAAGTTATAGAGTAATCTTCCGCGTAGCGGAGCTGTGAGCACCTGTAACGTGGCAATTCGCCCTTCTCTCAGTTCCTTTTCACTCGCTTGCGGCTTTTTTCCTATATGTTTTACATTATTAACATTGCTTTGTAGAACTCACTGTTATCTTAAGGAATTTAAATTTTTGTAGATACCTAGTGATTCATTTTGGTATTCACCCCCACACTGTATCTTTTTTATTTCAAAAATGAAGTACAACAAACCATATATATTTGTAAATCGCTTGTCAAGCTCTATAAAATAACGAACTTAAATCGTTTCTGTGATCATGTATGTCAAAGTAACGATAGTCAACTCTTTTCTTTTCAAATAGTGTGCTATACTTTTTTTTGCATAGGTGAATGTCCAATTTTTTTTCATTACTATATTATATATACTTATAGTATAGCATAAAATAAAAACTAATAACACAATCACAAATAATAACAGTATTTCCAATTGAACATTACTAACAATGTCAAAATTCAATTGTTTCCATGGCTAACTATGTTGATTCCGAAACAATAGCTTTGAATGAAGATTTATCATATTTTGTTAATTTTCTCGAAATGTTTCTTATGGAAGTGTATATGTTTTTTACACAAGTGAATGCAGAAAGATAATCTCTACAATCGGCAAAAGAGGTACCTATAACATACTTTTTGAAAATAAAAAGTTGACTATCGTTACTTTGACATACATGATCACAGAGCTGATTTAAGGTTGTCATTTGATAGAGCTTGGCAAGCGATTGACAAATTTATATGGTTTGTTGTACTTTTTTTCTAAATAAAAAAGATACAGGGAGCGAATACCAAACTGAATCACCCGGTATCGGGGACAGGGAGACGATTTTCTCTGGAATATATTGGAAAAAGGCCAAAAACATTTCAAAGGCTAAGCATTTCCAAGAAACTGAATAAGGGATTTTGTGATAATGTAATCCATTAGAATGAAAGAATTATTATGACAATGTAGGTAAATAAATTACTTTTAGGCCTTTGTTCTCATTTTCAACCGAATCTTCATACCGCAGGGGGTCAGGTAGATACTAGTTTAATCTGCTTCACCGTAGGGGACTATGTTGGACGCTAGTGTTATAATGAGAATGTCAAAGAAATTGGACAAATTTATTTTAGGATTTTGATTTGCTAGCATAACCAGAAGTCAGGTTATCGAAAGAATGCAAAGATTCCATTAATATTTCTTACATATAGTTTTTTCCGCTGTTTGCAAAATCCTATAAAGAATATGTTTCAGTACTATAAGCAAACAAATAATAAATAATTTACTCTTAAACATGCATAGAGTATATAGGCTCCAATACCAGTTAGTTAATAGATAGGTGAAGATCTGTTGTTTTTATCAGTCAATAAATATTTCATACTTATTCATGGATATTGCCTTGGTTTTGCATGAAACATCGTTATGAGTGACTTTGTGCCTTTCTGATGAGCTCAGAATAAGGGCGAAAAACGTTTCAAAGGCTAAGCATTTCCAAAAAACTGAATGAGAGATTTTATGAAAATGTTATCCATTAGAATGAAATTTTTTTAAGATAAGATAGGTAAATAAATTCCTTTTAGGCCCTTGTTCTCATTTTTAACTGAATCTTCATACTGTAAGGGATTATGTAGATACTAAATGCAAAATAAGAAATTGGACACATTTATTTTAGGATTTTGATTTGCTAGCATAACCAAAAGTCAGGTTATCGAAAGAATGCAAAGATTTCATTAATGCATTTTACATATATTTTTTCTTTTAGTTCTCATTGATAGTTTTTTCCGCTGTTTGCAAAATTCTATAAAGAATATGTTTCATGGAACATGTTCGTAGAGTCAAAAACTATTTGCCAAATTTTTCCCGAAAATCGAACAATTTGTTCAGGTTTCCAGCTCATTTTACCTTTTTCGTGCTGAACAACAAATTAGCAGTAATATCTCCGAAACTATTTATTCGAAAGTGATTGGCTTTTGTGGGTAAGATATATTTGCAATAAGGAACATCCTGAACTTTCAATTCATTTGCGCAATTTCATTATATTAGCTGGCTCAGCCGATAGGAAGACTCTTGTATCTTTTGAATGGAAGAATCAATTTTTTCAAATTTGGTGTGGTGATATGGGATGAAATTTTTAATTATGTGATGCAAAGAACCAAAATGACCGACTTCCGGTTTCGATGCAATTTACATGAATATCACATTTTTAAATAGGACCACCTGCATATTTTTACATATTTGGATCCTACTGGCCAAAATACATATGATCTTACCCTCAGATACTATTTTGATTTTCAAAAAATACAGATTTTTTAATTTTTAGTTTTCATCATAGAAAGCCGTGATTTAGCCAAAACTGTTAAAAACAGATCTGCAAGCACTGTTAAAATATTATCTTTGCAGATGCTAACATTAAACACGATTTATCCTTCATTACGTTCAACGATATGGGTTTTAGAACAAAAACTATTTTTTTAAATGGTACTCCTAAGGGACAACCTGTTATTTAATTAGATCTTAAAATTACCAAAAATGATATCCGTAAAGTCTACCATCTCTCTGTACTAAATTTTTAATTAAAAAAATAAATGTTTTGAAAATCGATGTTTTACAATAATTATTTTGAAAGAGATGGATGGTCCTGAGTAGATTTGATAAATGATTTGATAGGTAAAACCATAAAAATACTAACTTATTAATCTCTGGATACCAAAAACCTAAGTATTTCTTACGAGTAACTAGGTGTAGTATAAAATCAATAGGTACTAACGAAGAAATTCGGTGCAATTAGTATGAGTTGAAAACAAAATATTTATTTTGTTGCCTTTGTCGTCAATTTTCAATAATTCTAAGTGTTCGTTTACTTGTCAAACCAACTGCATTTATAATAAGAATAAATATCTAGGTATAAGTGTTTAAAATATAAAAAAATGGAAAATTAACAAAAATGCATGTTTACAAGGAGTGAACAAGTAGATATGCTGCTAATTTTTGGGGAGAAAAAAATGTACGAGTAGCTTCTGACTTATACGCCGAAAGATATCCAGAGAGAAGGCAGCCTGCAAGAAGTTTATTTTATAAGGTTGAATCGAAATTCAGAAAGTGCACGAACAAAATGGTGATGCGTTTATAGTAAGTAGGAAGCGGAGATAAATGTGTTGGCTCATGTTGAGTTTGATCCAGGTGTTTCAATTAGAGAGCTTGAACAGCAAGTACATACAAGTACAGCTTACACCAGCATCTTTATGAGGATGATCAGGTAGAGTAAATTTTTGTAATTACAATAGGTTTTGGCTAAATCGCGGCCTTCCATGATTAAAACTAAAAATTAAAAAGTCTATATTTTTGAAAATCAAAATAATATTTGAAGGTCAGATCATATGTATTTTGGCCAGTAGGATCCAAATAATCAAAAATATACAGATCGTCCTATTTAAAAATTTTATTTTCATGTAAATTGCATCGAAACCGGAAGTCGACCATTTGAAAAAAATCCATTATCCCATTCAAAAGTCACATGAGTGTCCCTATCGGCTGAGCCACCCGGTATATCTATTGCACAATACAGTGTATGCATATTTTTGCATTTTCGGACATTTTATGATAGTTAAACAATTATTCCATTTTTCGGACAGGCTTGATTTTATGCAGAATTTAATACAAAGAAAGTGCAATACAATTTTTCTCTCAGAAACGAAGAGAAAAAGATATTTCGCTTTTACGGCTCAGAGTCTCATTCTTCGTCAGTAATTGTTTAATATAACAAATTTAGCACAACATTTTGACCAATACCAAATAGGTTTCCTTATTCTACATGCAATTACCAAGCCATTAAAAAAACCGCCATCTGTTTTGATTTTCCATTATTTGATGATATTTCGGACATCTTACCTGGATTATAGGTATCAGATGCAAGCGTTTCAGTGGCTCGATGGATGAGACACAAGACAAGTAAAAGGCAGAACCGGATTTAACTATTTTTTTCGCTCGTTTATTTTCTCAATGCAGGTATTTTTAGCAGCAACTTGTGAAATTTGGATTGGTAATATCTTATTATTGAGTCATGAGATCCAAACCATACTTTATGGTTAGGTAAAATAAAACAAGGGGGAGAATTAGAAGTTTGCGAAAACAAGTTTTAAATATGAGTTGGCTTTTTATAAAAGGCATGACAATTGTTTCGCTAAACATTAGCTTCTTCAGATGTGAAAAAAAAAATTTCAGTATTTGATTTGTTAAATTATAGTGTTTACTTATTAAAATTTCATTATATTTTCTTTCTTTCAGAAAAGGAGGGAAATAATATTTACTAGAATTTAAATGTCATTTAATTTTTTTTAATTGGATGGATTTTTTTTTATAAACTGCTTCATTTGATCTTGGTAGTCGTTGCCATAAAATACAGCTTGGTTTCCATGACCCAATATTAAGATATTATGACTAATCCAAATTTCACAAGTCGCCGCTAGCTTTGTGCTCCGTTTAGCTAGCAACAATATGATAACCTCAAATTATTTTCAAAAACACAGCAACAGATATGAACAGATATAAAATAATTATAACTTATAATATTACACATACAATATCCCTCGAAGCACTGCTATAAATTGATAACAAAATTTAAGTACATAATTATTTCCAAAAACATATTAGCAAATACAAATAATTATAGTACCTATTGAATACCCCGACGCAAGCGCATTTAAGAAAACCTGTGGTGGCGAAATACGGCTCTGAATTATTTGTTTTCGGCACGTGTCTCGTCTCGTCATTATATTCTCTATCGCTTTATAATGTGAAAGTGTAATAAAGACGGAAGATGTTATTCCCGCCTTTTACGTCACCTTGCCGCTCACCCGTAAAGCCACTATAACAATAATTGCGTTTCCTATAGTTCTGAGAAATAAGCCATATTCCTAATATACTTAATTATGGACTACTCACCGAACTCTTAAAACCCAAATTTTATTAGGATACCTCAAGATGATTATTTCGTTGGCATAATATAGGATTGGGTAAATAATGTACTACTTTGTATATATTTATTTAATAGCCAAGAAATTACATTTGATAAACAAAACTGAGGTGAATAAATAAAGCTGTGTTAAAAGCATTTAAATAGGTATTTGCAAATAACAACTAGAAGTCATTTTTATTAATGTTTAGTCAATAGAACAAGATGAGAGGAATTGATTGTAATTTTCAATTTCTTTAATAATCTACTATTAAATGTATACTTTGTTCGTTAAACTTAAAAGTAACATTATACAGTATGTTTTAGAAGTTGTGGCCCAAACAAAAGCATGCGATAGGCAAATGCGAAGTCATTTACAACCAAAATACCTCCATTTATTGTTATCCAACTATTAGTCGTAGTTACAGCACATTTTCCGTTTTTTTAAGAAATGAAGACTCTGTCTTCGAAAAAATTCATTTAAAAAAATGACAAATTGGATGGGTTTTTTTATTGCTGTGCTAACTACTGATGTGTTCTTATAGTGACAGTGTTTTAATTAACTTTTCTTTCATATTACAATAATGAAACAAGCTTTTTGTAATTTTTTTACATCTTCAAAAATAAAAAAGATTTGAATGAAGTTTACTTAAAAAAATATTCGCTGAAAAGTGAAACAGCATGCAGCATACTAAGAACGTCTGTAATTCACGCCGATTCCAGTAATGTATAGTTCATTGGTATTCTCTAATTAAGTAACATTCCTTTAGCAAGAATAACATAAGAACTAGTCCTGAGTTTTGATAAATAATGCTGTATGATTCTCAGAAGCGGAAATGATGAATACGTAGTAAACACTATTTGCTTTACATGCATTAGAGCTGTAATGATATGCAACCATAAGAATCCTAGTGACTAGTTAGGTGCCTATAACTATGTATATTCCCATTCTTTCTTAAGAAAAATACGAGTTGGTTTCTCTTTCTGATTTTGATTAAGTCTGTGTTTTTGACCTCTGCTTATCATTTGGTTTCTGAGTGTGCTTTTAATTTGGACAGTGCTCTGTTTTGGTGGTTACGCTGAAAAATAAACTACGTGCCGCGTGAGTATGCAGAAATGTATTACATTTATGGATTGTGTGCCAGGGAACGCCCGGCATGCTGCAAGGAAATACCTGCAATACCAGTATCGTAAACACTTTCCGGATCGCAGTGCGCTCATACGAGTACAGACATACGTGATGATACACCTAGTGCTGTATGCCGAGACGAAAGACACACGAACGACGACTACGACGATGAAGTGGTCGTCATGGCATTGGAGAAACAAGAACTCGTCGCATCTCACGAGATTGTAGCTTTTCCATATCCACTGTGCAACGAATATTGCGAAGGCACAAGTTGCGTGCCTACCACGTATAACGTGCGCAAATGCTCCTGCCCAACGACTATGCTTCCAGAGCAGCGTTTTGCAGAGAAATGCTTCGATGTCCTCAGAAGGATCCACAGTTTTTCAATAAAATTCTGTGAATAGACGAATCAATGTTCAATAGGGTGGGATATTTAACATACACAATCTTCACTCTTGGGCACTACAAAATCCGAAAGTAATACGGAACCACCGTTTCCAACATCGGGTACTCGATGTTTAAGCCATCGCCAAGGCACAACGGTCAAAGATACTTGGAGTTCTTGCAGCAGGACCTAAACGGGATCTGTAAAAAGGTCAAACTTACCTACAAGCCACAATGTCACCTCAATAATGTCTACCCCAATCGCTGGACAGGGAGAGAGGCGATGATCCGCTGGGCAGCATGCTCGTCTGACTACAATCCCCTGAACTTCTTCGAATGGGGCACCACAAATATATCGTCTACAGCAAGGGAAGCCAACAACAACAGCTACGAGATAAGTTGCAAACTGCTGCAGTGACTGTTCGGAACAACCATCGCACCATGCGATGATAAATCATAGAGAAAGATGTCGTTAATGTAACGGAAATGGGGAATGTCCAACGGAAGACATTTCGAACATCTCTTGTAAGAAAACACGCAACAAATGCTTAATGCTTTATTTGTCTTTATATTGTTGATTATCTCCTTTGTACTTGAAAAACTACAAACAACTATTATTTTATTAAAAAATGCCAATGAACTATACTTTGCTGGAATCGGCGTGAATTACACAAGATTTTAGTTTGTTTTTTGACTTTCTAGTGGCAATTTCTTTTAAGTAACATTCATTCACTTTGTTTTATTTTTTAAGAAATGAAAATATTTGTTTTACTATTGTGAAATGAAATAAAAGTTCATGGAAACACTTTCACTATAAGGACACATCAATAGTAAGCACAACAAGAAAAAAATCTAAACAATTTGTCAGTTTTTTTTTTGTTAATTTTGTCGAAGACGAAGTCGGAATTTCTTAAAAATACGGAAAAAGTGCGGTCACTTAAACGACTAACAGTTAGATAAAAACATATGGGGTTGTTTTGATTGTAAATGACCTCGCTTATCGCCCAATTTCGTTTGGACCACGAATTCGACATCCTGTATAAGGAATAAATTAATATTTTATTACACAACTTACAGAACTAAATATAATCTTTGTATCCTCTCTTAAGTGAAAATAAATCGCTATAGTCATATGATCTATGATGATGACCTTCATCTTCATAGGATGTAGAATGTGTGTGTTGCTCGGTGTACTTGGGCTGTTTTATAATTTCAAATGTAGTAGTCTCGTGACCGTTATTCACAAGTTTCTTAAGACCTAGTATAGCGCTTAGAAGAAGTGCCATTTTACCCATGATTAGAGCAAGACCTGCCATAACAGCAATGCCTTTATAGGCCATAGCAAGAAAACTTCCTTTAATGGCGAGCGCCCAGTATAATGCACCATTTCCTCCATTTTTATTTTTCTTCCTGCCTTCCTCTAGAAGCCTAGGGATGTTTATTTCTAATTGATGGGTATCCAAGAAACTGAAATGATAAAATAATTTTGGAATTTGTTATACTGAGTTGTCCACCCATAGAGGGACACTCTTATAACTTTTCAGTGAACTGATGGATTATTTTACAAAGATAGATTGATATGGGATAACATTTTAAATTAGATAGCAAAATGGCTAACTTCAGGTTTCAAGGTAATTTAGGTAAAAATAAATTTTTAAATGAGACCATCAAAACATTGTAGTATTGGTTATATGAAGTAAATGATACAATTCCGAGTCAGTAGTATGAACTATGAACCAATATGATGGTTCAGAGTTACATTCATTTGCTCATTTGAATTTATTAAGACTAGAGGAGCTAATTTAATTTATCAGACAAGTACGTAAAATAGAATTCGAAGATATTTCTATTGAATTGGGCCATATCCGTCACACAGAGTGAAAGTCAGAGGCGTGTAAACGTTCATGTAATTGCATAAACCATGTTTTATTAAATTTTGATTAAACACACTAACATGCGAGAATTTTCGATATTGTGCTAAGTGATATATGATTGGCCATTCTCAATGCGAGACGACTCCACAACAACGCATTCACCGTTTGTACAGAACGTTTCTGTAAACGATTAGGATCATTACGAATTATTTGAGAATACTTTATATTCATTGTTTTCTCCCTATCTGTCTCAACTTTTTCGTGATTGGAGGGACTCCGCTGTTTGGAAACTAAAACATGTTTTGAAAAAGTTGAACCGCCTTTAAAAAAGATCCCTTAAAATTGTGAAATAAGGTTTCACCTTCGTCCGGTTAATTGAAGCTTATTACTTAACATGGATGTACAAATTCATTCGGTTTTGTTATTTGTTCATTTTTTGACCGATCTCAAAATCGATATCAGTGAATGATAATTAATCGAATGGCGGTGAAGTATTATATAAAAATTTGTAATGGCACTTTTTCTAAAGGCGATTCAATTTTTTTCCTCCATTTTAGAGTTATAATTTCGTTTAAAATGAAAATTGAAATAGAAAACAAGAAACTGTTAACGTTTCGGAAAATAAATAAATCACCGTTGTAAAAATTATCTAAGCCGTCAAACATGATAATTTCCATATATTATAGTAAGCGAAAGAGAAAATGGCGGCCGATTTGGAACATTTTGACAACTTTGGGTCAAATATGTACGTATATGTAAAAGATTTGTTGATTGGGATGGATGTGATCATTTCTTTTATGGTGCTAATGTTAACGTAACGTACGTGATTTCTATTCACCACTCACCCTGTACAATGTACATCAAGTCTGTCAAATATAAGACAAATATTCATAATACAAAACAACCATACGATAAAAACGCTTCAGTATTCTTATGCTAATGTACCTACTTAGGTACTTGACCTACACGATAAAAGCATTAGCAAAGGGCAATTGCTAAACTGCTGATAACCGAGGCCATCCAAGTAAAACACACATGGCATAGCCCTTGTCCATCGTCGCATATGGAAACTGGCGCCACAGAGTCGTCCAACAAAAAAATCAAAGGTGGTAAGCTCACGGTTTAAAAAAAAACGATTTCTAAATGAGTCCAAAATTGCGTCGCGATTAAGAAAGACGTATAATTTTTCTTGAGTCCCGAGCGTCTCAATGTCGATTCGTAGTAAGAAGCAATTTGCGAAAGCAGCATTCTTAGCTTTCCTTTCGTGTAGTGCCAATTTCATTTAATTTTTTTAAAGATTCATATACAGAGCGTTTTTATTATATGACCTTAGCGGGACCGACTCACAGCATCGAAATAAAAACTGAATAAACCGTGGCGCGTCGTGAAAGTATTTAAAAAATAGTGTACAGGGTGTGCAGTGAATATAGTGTCACCGGGCTAACAGTCAGGATAATTTAACTTTTATTTAATTTTTCCCTTTTTGACAGTCACGGACTAAACCGCTGGCTATATTTACTATCCCATAAAATTAAGTCATCGAAGGTACTAGTAATTAATTACATAGTTAGTGTATATTCCCATAGTACTTTACAAGTGGTGACGCTTGTTATGTTTAAATCGTTCTTACTTTATAAAAATTTAGCCTTTAATTGTTTAACTCTTTGTCATTAAGTACTCTAACTACTTTTAATAAACCCATTAATTAATTACTTAGCTATCTGGTAACCTCCAAGTTTACGATGTTACTTTTGCAATTGTTTTACACTTAAAATTTTTCGTAGGGAGAACGTAAATTCTGTTCGTCAGTTTTTAATGTCCGGTGATTAAATTAATCAACGAACGAAATTATTCAGGGTAGCGAGTTCACATGAATGTGTAAGTGTAAGTGCTACGCTTGCGCGAATAATTTTCCTTATGGCTTGGGATGGAATTATTTTGCTTTTTTTAAAATTATATGTTATTAGTAATTGACTATTCGTAACTTATTTCGGTTAAAACCGCTTGTCCAAATAAATGTTTTCTTAGTTATTACGTTCTTTTGTTTTGGGAAACTTAAAGTCGTTGTCCAATAAATATTTTGTTCTTAAAATTTATTTGAATTGTAATTTTGTTTTACGTGGATAAATTTAAATAGTCCCAAAACAATTGCCAACCTCCGCCAGGATCAGTCAAGACGCTCAAGCGTCTATTCCACCAGATCAATGTGCAACTGCATATTGTTGTGGTAAACTTTTACCTGCCCATTGATTATTTTAGTACGTCACTATGTTTTATTTTATTTTTTTGTTTTTCTTTGTATTTTTATTTTACACCTCAATTGTTCAATTTTTAGTTCTCTTGTTTTTTCTGTATTGCTAAGTTTTATTATCTTGCCTTAATATTTCATTCAAAAAAATTTATTTTAATTCGATTTATTTTTGTTTTGTATTTAATCGAGCACAGGCAATAAATTTCGTAGACTAAAATCGGCTTTTTATTTACACGAGGAGGTAGCCCCCAAAATTTTTGAGCAGTTCGCGGGGGACGGTCCTCGACTGCGCTAAAGATCACAGTGCCTATCCGTAAAGAACTCACCCTGAGAATTCTCAATCAAAACCCGATCGAGCGATCGACGTCGACACTGAAACATACTATAATTCCATATACAAATGTACAGAATGAAGGAAATGTATGGAATACATTCATTATTTCATAGGGACAGGTCGATTTTTATAGTTAAATGCGCATCTGTGGATATACAAGGTGCGCCACTTAAAACTCCCCAGACTTGTAACTTTCTTATTTTCTAAGCGACGACCATGTTGGGCACATCAAATGGTAGATATTTTTAAGATCTTTAAACATGCATATAGAGTGATTAAAAAAGTTTTGGAAAAAATTGTTAAGAAATGAATTCCTTGAATATCTTTACCTCACCCCTTTTCCTGAATTGTGTTAATGTTTTCTTATGAAGGTTTTAATTAGCTTCAATTTATGTTATTACGTCATATTTAAAATTCTTTATGGTCTGTACTATTTCTCTTAGATTTAGTAAATCAACCATATTTGGTGGTATTAGTATGCATTTACACATATATTAAGTTAGCCATGGAAGTTTTGATGTATCATATCGAAACGAAAATCACAGCTGTTGTCACAGATAAATATCATTTGCCCACTCCGGCAAAATATCGTCATGGTTCAGTATACAACTGTAGAAGAAACTGAGTTTTTGCTCATTTATGGTGAATCTAAGCATAATGCTAGAAAATCGTACAAAGTATATTTTCACAGGTTTCCTGGTAGGTAATGTCCCGACCATAAAACAATTAAATGATTAGTTGTACACTGAACTGAACTTGTGGTGTACCTACCACAAGTGAAACATCTTGAAAATAATTGTTAATAAATTAAACACTGCTTTTAGATGAATCAATCAATATATTATAAATACTCTACATATGTTTCGGCTTATTAGGCCTTTATCAAGAGTATTACATAGTGAATACAGTATTCACTATGTAATACTCTTGATAAAGGCCTAATAAGCCGAAACATATGTAGAGTATTTATAATATATTGATTGATTCATCTAAAAGCAGTGTTTAATTTATTAACAATTATAATAATTAGTTGTCCTAATCATTATTAGTCTTAAAATGTATGGTACTTTTACTAAACCTAAGAGGAATAGAAGAGGAGACCTGTGAGAAATGAAAATACTGTAAATGAAGTTATCTCTCGATAACTGCAATGGATTCTCTCCACACACCTACAAACAATTTCACGATTATAAATCTATTCTAGTACAACTACACCAAGGTGATTATCAGCAGAGACTGAAGTTTATGGAAAAAAGTCATCATTTTTTTATTTTTTGCATATCCCATCACATAAGCTCCCATGTATTTGTTGGCAACATTCAAAAGTGGTCTTATGAGCTGAAATTTTCAGGCTTTTATTATTTTTTTTAAAACGACCTTCTTGATACCCAAAGTCATTCACGTAGGCCGTTCGTTAGAAGTTTTTCAACTTGCAGTTCGATTACAAACTTGAAACTTGGTATGCAGATATAATCAATCAAAATATTTTCAGTTCTCCAGATACACAGGGTATGCCAAAAGTCGGTACCAACTAGCTTATTTCAATCGAAATAGCCTATATATTTTCAACTTTTAGATATTACCATAAAATTCTGATTCCAAGCATGTAGCACACTCTAGACCTAAACTCAGCAGTTTCGGAGATATTTGACGTTTTATAAAAAAATTGAAAGTTGCAACGGGTTGCAAGAACCGTTATAACTTTCTTCGTGTAGGAGTCCTCATTTGCTCTTTGGCACGTAGAGAGAACACAAGTCTTTACAATAAAATAAATTAATTTCATAATAGTATGCAAAGTGTTCTAATTTTCACGTTACATGTTGTCAAATTCAAACCTTAAAATCCTTTTTATTTCAAACGGTACATCCTGTATTTCTTTTACATCAGATTATATAAAATTAAATTCCCTTTTTTCTTGTACATGCATTGTAGCGGTTAAAGTTACAAGTTCTTGGAATATTGGCGATTTTCTAAAATGTTCAAAGATTTTTAATAAAAATGCCATGAACTTGGCCATGATTAGAAACAATCATTGATGTCAGTTATTCTCTTATGTCAAAAAATGCCAGCATGTTTAAATTACACGCCCAAAGGATTTTTAGATTTGCTTTTTATTTATGGAGAATATCACAAAGTAATATCAAGAACATGTAACACATTTGCTACTCGATACTCACAAGAGCAAAATCCATCACAATACACTGTAAAACATATTGAATAATTTCTGATAATATCTGGCTATGTCAAGGCAGGAAAAAGGAAATTTAATTTTATATAATTTGATGTAAAAAAATACAAATATTTAATTTAAAATAAAAAAAAAATTGAAGTTTGAATTTGACAAAATGTAACGTGAAATATAGAAAGAACACTTGGTATAATATTATTGAATTTATTCTTATTGTAGAGACTTGCTTATCTTGTGTTCTGTCTACGTGCCGAAGAGCAAATGAGGATCTCCGATACCCACGAGAACAGAAACCATCACAATACTCTGTAAAACATGTTGTATAATTTTAGAATATTTGGCTCTGCCAAGACAGGAAAGAGGAAAGTTAATTTTATGTAATTTGATGCAAAGAAAATACAAATGCTCAATTTGAAATTAAAAAGATTTTGAGGTTTGAATTTGACAAAATGTAACGTGTAATATAGAACACTTGTATACTATTATTGAATTTATTCTTGCTGTAGAGACTAGCTTATCTTATCTTCTTTCCACGTTTAAAATAGCTACTCGCTACATCCTGACTCAGGATTTCGCGAGTAGCTATTTTAAACGTCAAAATTAAGTAAAAAATCGATGGGACGGTTTTTCCAATAAAAACCAATATCCTCATTTAATATCCCTCAAAGAGTTGGCGCATAATCTTCATACAAAACCCCAAAAACGTACAGAAAAATAGTCAAAGATTTCAAAGTCGGAGGGTCGATTCCGACGAATCCAAAATACTTGTTATTCTGGCTCGGGCGGACAACGCCATACTAATCGCTCGAAGCCGAGTCGACGGAAAAAAAGTATATTAGTGTTCGATACCGTTAGTACGTTTATAAAAGCCGGAAAACTATTAAACTCATATAGATAGCTTCTTTAAGCATCCTGACAATCATTTCGATAATTTTAGTGCAAAATTCAAAGTGAACAATTTTCAAAAAGTTTCACATATATTTTACAAATATTACTAATGGGAGTCTGAATCTTTTTGTACAGTCGATTGTCATAGTTCCCTCGGCGCTGGATGAGTTACACTCCTACGGTAGGTAACGGCTTGCCGATTGGTGGTGCTCTTTGATGTTTGCCTTATACACATTAGCTAAGTATTGAATATTTACATTTTTTAAATTTTATGAATTATTTCAATAAATGAAAACATATTTTCAATTCGAGTTGTTATTGATCCACTAACTATAAGATGTGTGACCGACGTGCGATCCTGTGGCGTGAGTCGGACAATTACCTTCCGCGTGTCACCTTTGATCCCCCCAAGTCTGTGTACTTGTCCGAATACTCATAGAATCCATCGACGGTCTTAATTATTAAGAAGTGTTTCTGAGAAATTGCTAATTATAAGATATATTAATTAAAAGTGCACTACCCGACATACGATTTCGACGGAGAGAGCAGACTACAGTCTGATTGCTACAGCAATCACAGTAAGTATACTTTCGTCTATTTTCGTCTTGGGGAGTCTGAAGGGTATCTTGAATCCCCCTTGTGAGGAGAGTTGATCAGTATCGTAGCGAAGATACGGCTCCGGCCTAAATTATATAAAATCCTTGTCGTGTCCATCAGACCAAACGCTACTAGATTCATCTACATGAACACAGCAGCCAAAGTTGGCACCTAATTTTTCCGAATACCGCCGAGCGTAATATCAAATCAGCATACTCTGCGTGGTACATACATAATGTGACATCTAAATAAATATTAATTTACAATATGGCTTGATATTTTCTGTAACGCCAGGTCTCAATTATGGAGATAGGATATCAATTATAATTTGTAAGCACATTATCTTCCCCCAATTTTTCATTCTGCATACGGCATTACCAATTTTTTAAATAACAGAAACTACTCTATCAATATTTAAAAAATGTATTGCTCTTAATCTAAATCCAGGATTTCATTAAATATTTGCAACAAAATTATAATCAATTATATCTTTATATTCTTCCACTCCTTATATAAATTTAATGTTTCTTTACCATAAAACTACCCTCTCTAAAGTTTAGAAATTTACTACTTATATACCTGCAAAATTTTTTACCAGTAAAAATTAAAGGTTCCCTTTCCACGTTTTTCTCGAATAAATCGAAAACCACACCTGCTAGCGAAAAAGTATTCATATACAATATCAAAATAAATTTCTAACAAATAAGTTCCTATTAATATTTTTTCTAGGATCAATATTTTACGAGATAGAGAGGGTGGAAAAATCGCATACCGAAAAGAAGTATTTTATCCGAGAAAAAATCACCCTCCGAGATCTTCTCGGATTTTCATGTTTCAGATCATACAGATTACAAAAATACAGGATTTTCAAATTTGCCAGCCTGTCTGTCGGTCTATTTGTCTGTCTATCTGTCGGTCTGTCTCTTGGTGCATTAACTAAAAAACTACTTGACGGAGAACAGTCAAATTTGGTAGATAGCTGACGCTACTGCCACTGAAAAAACGGTTAGACTTTAACTGGAAAATATACAGGGTGGACCGTCTAAAGGGAATAGATAATGAAAAAAAAATCCACTCAAATTTAAAACTTTCGCGCTTTAGTACGGGATCCCATCGACAAAAGTGAATCGGGCACCGCAGTTGGCGCCGCTTAGTGGAGATGTTGTAGGCATCTGTAGGTACCATTTCACTAACGGCGGGCCACGTAACCTCTACCTCTTCGAGAGAAAGGCAAAAAACATTGGGACGGTTAAATGTTGCCAAAAATTTCAGGTATTTTTTTGGGCAAAAAACAAGCAATTTTTGTCTCTTAGATATTTTCTCCAAAGTGCTTCCTCCCGGAAAAAAATTACAAAAAAATAAGTCATAGAAATTTATTAATTAGTTTAGGGTGAAGGAAGCGTTTTAGAGAAAAACTTCAAGAGCCAAAAGTTGCTTATTTTAGCCCAAAAAATGTACCAGAATTTTCTAGCCGAAAATAATTTCGGTCAAGAATTTCCCTAGATTCTTTTTTTTCTTCAGAACATTCCCAAAGAATTCAGGCTTATTTTATAGATAGAAATAAGCAACTTTTGTTCTTTAAATTATTTCTTCAAATTGCTTCCTTCTCCCGTAAAAAAATTACAAATAAATGAATTTGTAGACCTTCATTAATCCGTTTAGGGAAAAGTAAGCATTTTAGAGACAAATCCAAGAGCCAAAACTTGCTCATTTTGTACAAAGAACATGCCTGACGTTTTTTTTAACCAAGAAATGATTTCGGCCAAGAATTTCACTAAAATTTCTTTTTTCTTCAGAAAAGTTCCGAAAAATTCATACATATTCTTTAGAAGAAAATAAACAACATTTACTTTAGTTGTTGTTTCGCTACCACCACCCTGATTTAACAGGGAAAAGAATCATTAGGTAACGGGACGGTAGTCCGTGAGCTCTGTCGAGTCAAGTGGGAGAGAACTCTCGCACAGAGAGAATAATAATAGCCTTCTGAATTTAATTTACTTTAATAGAAAAAACATATAATCACGTTTTACCAGTAATTAGATTTACTTTACACAAATAATGATAACTTTTAGAAGTAATTTAATTTACTTTACTAAAAAATAATGATAAACTTTGGTAAGTAATTTAGAGTACCTACTCCAAATTTTATATTCACACAATACAATACTGAGGAAAGATTTGCATAAAAGATAGGAACATATTTAACGAAATATAAATAAAAATATATGCTTAATTACTTAGCATCCAACATTTAATTGCGGAGAGCATTCACCTCCTACCGTGAACATTTAATCCTATTACGGGGACATCAAGCAACATATCAAACAATAAGAAAAACAATACAAATGAACAGTAGCTTTTTCCTGTTTCTCATCGGCACTCACTTTATTTTAAAACCCAGTATTCGCGAACGCGTAGCGATATTTCTTCTCAAATTAATTCTAAAAAAAGTTGTCCAAGTGACGGTTAATATTTTGACGATTACTCAATTACATTTAGATATATTTAAAATTTCTATTAGAAACAGAACAAAAGCGTTGGGACAATATTTCCATATTTAAAAATGAATTATTTATTATTTGTTTGCTTATAACTGTATTGAAACATATTCTTTATAGGATTTTGCAAACAGTAGAAAAAATAACTATCTATAACTAAAATAAAAACTTTGTATAAAAATATTAATGAAATCTTTGCATCCTTTCGAATTCAGGTTATCGAAAGAATGCAAAGATTTCATTAATATTTTTATACAAAGTTTTTATTTTAGTTATAAGTAGATAGTTATTTTTTCTACTGTTTGCAAAATCCTATAAAGAATATTTCCATATATTGCAAACATTCATTATCAATAAATATATGTATATATTTCCATTTATTTCAATAACATATGTTCATATATAGATAAGTATTATAAAAAAAATTCGGTCATTCGCTGTAAAAACATCCGGAACCAGTTTGTACTGCTTTTTACTTTTTTCTTCAAGAGGAATAAATCTTCTAAAAGGTGTTTATCGACAGGGTAGTGTGAGATTTCTACCCACTAAAATCCCTTCCCTCTTCATCCACCTCATTTCCGGATCAGCGCTAGCATTACTACGTAGTATTCTAATGCTCTAGTATTCTTCATCTTCACTTTCGTAATCGCTACCTGAATCATCCTCATCTGAATCGGAAGCAAGAACAATTATAACAACATAATTCTCAACTTCAACGAAGAGAAAAGAACGACCTGTATACATACCGAGGACATAGTATCGATAATAGTCGGCAGAAGTTCTTCTATCTTCAATTACGCGTTCTTCAGCTTCCCTCATTGCTTCTAAAATTTCAAGAGAGTCTGTGGGAAAAAGTTGTCGGGAAATATATTGTCAGTAAACACCATTAACATACCATTTACGTTTTATTGAATCACATTGGCAGATTTTTGCTGAATGCTAGTTATCGCGCTAGTTAGATTTGTGCTAACAAAAACTAAGTTTTTTTGCTTCTTCAATTCTTTGGGAATTTCACTACCACATGTATGTTTTCTTTCTAAGCGGTGCTAGGGGAATCTACAAAATATATCACAATTAACCAGTATGTTACTGGTAAAAAAACCTCTACGCCCGTGACGTTTACGTCAAAGGATCAGTTAAAGGTTGGTTTTGATAAATAAACAACACAAATAAGTATAAAAACTTGAAACTAAATATTTCGCCGACGTTTCGGAAATCTAATCTGTTTCCTTTCTCAAGGCGTTTTTTGAAAAATATTTTTTGCTGTGTATGACAAGTACACAGCTCTAAGAATGTTTGTTATATTCAATATCCATAGATACTTACTATTTACATAGAACTGTTGATATAGTTAACAGTTTTTTAGTTTCTATACAATGTTAAGTTTTTTATACTTATTTGTGTTGTTTATTTATCAAAACCAACCTTTAACTAATCCTTTGACGTAAACGTCACGGGCGTAGAGGTTTTTTTACCAGTAACATACTGGTTAATTGTGATATATTTTGTAGATTCCCCTAGCACCGCTTAGAAAGAAAACATACATGTGGCAGTGAAATTCCCAAAGAATTGAAGAAGGAAAAAAATTAAGATAATGCCACAAATAACATTTAGACAATAAAAACTAAGTTTTTAAAAACGAAATTTATTGAATAAAACAAGTTACACGTCGGGAGATTGAATAGAACTGACTATCTAAGTGCATTTACATATATTTATAACATAATGTTATCTGTGCAGAGTAAGCATTTATTTTATGCTTATCGGCACGTACAGTATTATAACTGCTCCGGCCTTAGACTGAAATTATCCCAGAAGGGGTTAATTTTTGGGGTTTTTATTACACAACATTATATTACTATGTCCGAAATTATTTTTTCTTTGGTAGAAGGAGTTTTACAGGTTTTCTTACGATTATTATAATATCTTATAAATTTAATATATATAGTATAAAGTAATATTATTATTAGTATAACATATAAGAGAATTGTCCAAATACTCACATTGTGACTAACTGGGTCATTATTTAATTCCTTGATTAGTTTAGTTTGTTCGATTAGAGACCTTTGGGTCTCCAAAAGTTTATGATTATTAATAGTTTCAATTTGTAAGGGTCCTGGATGATAAGTAATTATTGGTTTTTTATTGTAAGTGAAGTTGAGTTTGGGAAGTTCAAATTTTATGTTATGCTGATTTTGTACGTGAGTTTGTAGTAATTGACTCTCGATTAGAATTTTACATTCTTTGTTTAGATTAATTACAAATGTTCCCTGTAGTCGTAGTTTGGTAATTATTTTGTTGCAAGTCTGGGTGATTACTGCTTCTTGAGGGATTATGGTGATCCACTCATTGGGCTTTTATTTTTGAATTTGGATTTCTGTTATTTCAATATTAATTGGGTGACAATCATTAAGGTTTGGGTTATACGAGAGCAGAGCTACTTCGCATGGTGCTTTCTCGTGAATTGGAACAGGATTCACGTCTCTGCATAAATATTCGTTAATATCTATGAATATGCAATTTTCGTTAATAAATACATAATGGTTAATACTCAGAGCTATGAATTTAGTTTTAGGCAGTACCAATTGATATTGTTGATTTAATTTTACAGGTAACGTATACAATTCAAAAAACTGAAAATTCTGCTTTTCAATTAGAGGAATTTCTAACACAAAAATTACCGTGAAGCCCTTAGAATATCCTTTAATGTTGATAATCTTTTCATATTTAAGAACGTTGTTTATATTTGGCTCAAAAGGCAATTTCACATTTACTAAGTATTTACTAGTTTCTTTTACTTCAGTTAAAAGATCTAATGGATTTATAATTGAGTTGTGCAAGGTATTTAATTTAGCAAAGGTTGAGGCTATTTCGATTCTTTCCAGTATATCGTAGATATTTTGGAATAGAAATGTTATTTGTGTTAATAGTGAGTGAGTCAAGAAATATTGATAACTATAGGTCTGGTGGTTTAATATATTGGTTATAGTTGCTTCGATCCGTTGAATTCGTGATTCTAAGATGATCTGGTTGTGTGACAGATTTTGGGCCATTTCGTTGAAATGAGAAATGGTTGAATTTAGTATGGTTATTTGATTTGATAAGATTGTTTTAATTTTGTCTTGGTTGTGATTGAGAGTCATAATTTGTTTGTCGTACCTTTCAGCGTCATCTTGGTCTCGGTTTCCTGTTATTACTTTGATAATGGACCCTAATCCGTTTAGTATTCCTCTTTTGCGTCTGTTGGGGTAGTTGAAACTCGGGTTTAGTTGGTAAATCTGACTTATAATTTTTTGTTCCAAATTATCTAATAATGGGAAGGAGTTATAAAATTCTTTCCGATATGCTGCTTCTTTGAAAAGTTTGGATTTTAGGATTTTATATTGCTGTTGGATGAGATTAAACTCATCTATTATAGGTGATAAGTCAAAAATTTGTATATAGTCCCAGTAGTCGTTACTAATGAAGGTTTGTCCTAGTTGTAGTGGTAGCAAGCCAGGATTATTTGTTATTTCGGTGATTGTTGGCTTTGTGGGGGTGATGGTGCCTGTGCAGCATCTGTAACAGGTTTACGAAGTTCTTTTAAGTGAATAACGCTTATTTTATTATTTTTTGGGTTTTTTATTTTGGCTTTATTGAAATCCAATAGTTCGGTAATTATGTAGGGTCCAGCGAACTTATTCTTAGCTTTAGATCTTTCTTCTAATTTTTTATACACCTTTTGATTAATTCTGAACTCAAATTGTGTATTACCTTTGGTGTTTCGTTTTTCGATTACTTTTTGTTTTTGAGTGGTTTCTTTGTTATTGACGAGTTCATATAAATTTTTTGTGCGGTTCTTATGAGCAGCTACGTAATCTGTATAAAATGTTGTCTCAATAAGTTCTAGAGGGTTTTGTGAGTTTGTGTGTCCGAATGTAATTTCAAAAGGGGATAATTTTAGATTTGATTGTATCGATGTATTGTAGGCAATAATAGCGTAAGGCATTAGTTTAGTTACCGCCGAGTCAGGTTCTCTTTCATTCAATAGTCTTAGGTGTTCAATAAGGGTGGAATGAAATCTTTCAGCTGGGCTGTTACTTTCATGATGTTTAGGCGTTCCGAAATGGATTTTAATTTTGTGGCTTTTTAATAGTTCTTGGATATTTTGGTTTTTGAATTCTGTTCCACTAAAAACGATAGTTTCTGGGGTACCATAAAATGAGAAGTATTTAATAAGATTGTCATGAATAGAAATAGCGTCCTTTGTGGCTGGCAAAGCTTGACCAAGTTTTGAAAAATTATCAAGAATTGTAAGGAATGTTTGATTTTGGAAGGTAAACATGTCTATGTGAAGTATTTGAAAGGGTTTAGACGGCGTTTCCGTCACTACTAGGGGAGTATATGGTTTTTTTCTAGCATACTTGGCTCTCTGACAAATTTCGCAATCATTGATGTAAGCCGTGATGTCCGATCTTTGATTTTTCCAATAATAATTATTTTTTAGTTTTTGATACGTTTCATCGATTCCTCTATGATTAGATTTTCCTTCGTGGTGATTTCTGATGAGAAGTAGCCGTTCGTCTTTATTTCGTATAGTATTGATAAGTTGGGTACATATGACAAGTTTCAGATTGCTAAATTTAGAATTATGAGTGGTTGTAAATAAGGGGATTAATTGTTTATCGTAAAAATAAATATAATTTGTTTTTGACGGATTTGTATGATCTCTAAGAAATTCGGTTACTAAGTCTTGTGAGTGTAGAGGGATGTTGATATGCTTTATCATGTGCCCATCGATAATCTGAGTATCAACATCTAGTCTGTGATGAGGATTTCGTTTTACTATAATCTGGTGGGGTTTGTTATTAATTATTTCGTCTAAGATGGGTATACCATAATTATCTACTCGGTTGGAGGTGTGATCGATTAGATCGGGTTCGTCGTCATGTGTTATTTCAGGAACTTGCAAGTTTGGGTCTTCTGGTATGTGGATGGTAGGGTATTCAGGTACTATCGATATGTCTTGGATGATATTTATATTAGGGTTATTGCTGTGAGGGTGACTTTCAGTCTCATTGGTATATTCTGTCATAGGGTTAAGGTCAGGGTGAGTTGTTGGGTTTTCGGCAAGCTCTCTTAAATATTGTGTGACGTCTGCGTTTATGTCGCCGGGTTGGTTTATTATTGATTCTGTCTCAAGTGCATTTAATTTAATTCGTGATAGCGCGTCAGCGTTTACGTTTTGTTTGCCTTTTTTGTAAATTATCTCGTAGTTGTATTCCTCAAGTTTAAGGCGCCATCTGACTAATTTTGAGTTAGGTTCTTTGAGATTAAATAACCAAACTAAAGGTCTGTGGTCCGTATAAATATAGAACTTTCGACCGAAAAGGTAGGGACAGAACATTTTGCACGCCCACACGATACTTAGCAGCTCTTTTTCTATCACGGAATAGTTGCACTCGTGGGTGTTAAGAGTTCTCGAAATATAAGAAATGGATTTATCGTTAGGGATAAAATCCTTGGGATAAAACTGAGCCTATGGCGAAATTGGAAGCATCGCTGGTTAGTACGAACGGTTTCGTAAAGTCTGGGAATTGTAAAATTGGTGCATTGATCAACAGGTTCTTAAGATGGTTAAAGGAGTTTACAAATTCTGGGGAATGATTTATTTTTGAGTCTTTTTTAAGACAGGATGTGAGAGGTTTTGAAATTTTTGCGAAGTCTTTAATAAATTTTCTATAATATCCTGCTAATCCCAAGAACGACTTAATTTCCTTGGGTGTTTTAGGAATTGGAAATTCTTTGACGGCTTTTATCTTGTCTGGATTCGGTTCTATTCCTTTAGGGGTAATTACGTGTCCAAGATATTGCACATTTTGTTTCAGGAACCCGGATTTATCGAGTTGGACTTTAAAATTGGCTTCTCGCAAGCGTTGAAATATTTTTTTCAGTCTGTCTATATGTTCCTAAAGGGATGTCGAGAAAATAATGATGTCGTCTAAGTAAACTGAACAAATTTCGTTTTGATAACCCCTTAAAATGTTATTCATGACTCTTTGGAAGGTAGAGGGTGCGTTCCTGAGTCCAAACGGCATGCGTTTAAACTCATAATGTCCGTTTTCAGTGGAGAAAGCCGTCTTTTGCACGTCGTCGGTTTCCATCTCTATTTGATGAAACCCGTTTGCAAGGTCTAATGTAGTAAAATAATTGCACTTTCCTAGCTTGTCCAAAATGTCAGTTATGTTCGGTAAGGGATATTTGTCGTCGATCGTCCTTTCGTTGAGTTTCCGGTAGTCTATGACCATTCTCCATTTAGTTTTGCCTGAGGCGTATAATTTTTTTGGTACAACCCATATTGGAGATGACCATGGAGAGTTTGAGTGCTGAATAATATTAGACTCAAGCATTTTAGATATTTGTGAGCTAACTTCAGCTTTGTGGACATATGGGTAGCGGTAAGTCTTGGTGAAGATTGGGGATTCATCTGTAAGCCTGATTTTGTGTTTGATAGCGTTTGTAAAAGTTAATGGAATATGTTCAGAGTGAAAGATGTCTCGATATTCATGACATAGTTGTCTGATGGCCTTATATTCTTCTTGGTTACAGTGGTCTAGCCTAAGATTTTTTTAATTGTCCTTGTATAACTCGTCTAGTTCGGAGTAATTTTGGGGTTGTTCAATATTCTCAAGAAGGTTTATCTCGTTGCAATCAAAGGGTTCAGTTTCTAAGAGATCTGTCAATGTCAATTCGATCGAGTGGTCTGTTTTGTTGATTAGAGAGGTTAATGCAAAATTATTTTCAATGTCGACAATGGCTGTGGGGGTTTCTAGTTCATTAAATTGGATGTGATTAAGGATGGCTGTACCTGATTTTTGAAATGTGGGTAACATAACTATCTGTTCTGTTCTCGGTGGAATTACCAATGAATATGGTTGTTTTAAACGTGTTTTGGGTGATTTAAGGGCATTTTGCGATAAGTTTTTAAAATATATAGGGATCTGGGTTTGCGGAAGTTCTAATAGTCTTTTACTAATATTAATTTTTGCCTTTATTCGTCCAGAAAATCTAGACCTATCAAGCCTTGGAAGTTGTTGGAGAAATTGAATAGGTAGAACGTGTGACAGTGGTTTACATCAAAATCTGCCAGGAGCAATAATTTGACAATTTCGTTGTGAAATGAGCTTCCGTGCGCTGTTTTGACTTCAAAACTCTTTTGCTCTATGAGATTGGAAAATAATTGTTGGGCTAATTGGGGTTTTAGGAAGCTTCTTGTGCTTCCTGTATCGATTAATATTCTTGCTTTGAGGGTTGGCAGATAGATGTAGGGAAGGTTTTGATCGAAATTATTTAGGCTTATTATGTCTCGGGTTTCGTAAACTGGATCGGTGGAAAATTTACTTGTGAAAAATCTGACGGTACGCTTTCGTTATACTGCTGGTAGTCGTATTGTTGATAATTAATATTGCACTGATGGGGTATAGTGTCATCACTGTAGCCAAACGAAGTTGTATCTGGGTATTGGTAATATTCCTCAGAGCTGTGGTTAAATTGGTTATTACACTGATTGTCAATTTGATGATGGTGTAGAGTGTCATATTGGTGGTCAGATTGATTCTGATATTGGTTCTCATTTTGCGTATTACTCTAGGTCTCTAGGACAGAGGTTTGGGTACTAGAATCAGGTGATTCGTAAACAAATTGATTGTGTAGTCTGGTAGAAAAGGGTTTCGTAAGTCTAGTGTTACCAGACGTCGTATCCATAGGCGTGGGTTTAGGCATGAATTTCATTACTTGTGACTGTGGTTTAAACACATTGGTCATTTGTGGGTTGTTAAAGGTGGGGTTATGAGCATTATACTGGAATTGATTTGGGATGTTATTCTGAAAACCTGGGCTTTGATTTAATGGGGGCCGATATGAGTTTTGGTTGAATGGCATTCGATATGAGTTTTGATTGAACGGGGGTCGATATAAGTTTTGATGGAATGGATATTGATACAAATTTTGATTGAATGGGGGTCGATATGAATTCTGTACAAAAGGTGGTCGGTATGAATTATGGTTTGAATTAGGTCTTTGTCCAGTTGGATTTTGCATATTTACCGAGTACATGTTTCCTAACATGGGCCCATTCGAATTTTTGTTCTGCGAGGTTTGCGTTATTTGGTTGTTTCTGTTTCTAAATTCAATAAAATTTAGTTCCTCTACAGTGAAACCTAATGCTTGCTCTATACTTTCAGGATTTTTTAACCTAATTGCTAACTGTATATGGTATGGCAAATTGGTTATATAAGTTTTTAACACAATTTCATCATAATGATCTAATTTTACGATTTTAGTTTGCCTATCCTCATTGCCATTGTTTAATTTAGAGATTAATAGACTTCGGACATTTTGAATTCGATTCCCGAATTCTAACAGCAATTCGTTTTTATTTATTTTTAATGTTATTAAATCCTGGAATAAACAATCCAGACTTCTTTGATCTACAAAGCTAGCTATCAATACTTCTTTAATCGAAATCCAAGAGTTAAGCTCTGACCTAGGGCAAATCAAATCTGCCGCTCTACCTCTAAGTTTTGAAAATATAGTATCTATTAGACATATGTTTATAGCTGCATTTGGATCAGTTGTATTTTGAAAAGCTCTTATTAAATTTTCACTTGCAATTATAAATCTTTGAAGTAATTTTGGGTTACCATCAAAATTTGGAATATTGTCTGCCTGATATCGTAATAATCCGAAGTTAATTTCGGGCGCTCTGCTTGGAGCTGGTGTTGATGCTGGATTAGTTTGCATTATGTCAAGTTCGCTGTTTACGAATTCGTTATCTAATTCTTCAGAAATAACACTTAAACTCGAAAGTTTGTTTAGAAGTTCCTCCAGTTTTAAAATTTTTAATGAACACTAATAAATAAAATGTTATACTGTAACTTTCCTTGAGTTTGACTCGTTTATTGAAAAGAAATGAACTTTAATTCCTTTACTGTACAACGAGGGACTTACTGAGGGTGTCAGGAGTGCTCTATTGTTTTTACGCAACGAGGGACGCACTGACGGTATCAGGGTGCTCTACTGTACATGTTTGGATATAACAAAATGAATTTGAGAAACTCAAAAATAGTTTTTATTCTATTTAGCTAAAATTAATTACCTAACTTAAAATTAATGGATCTGATTTTATTGGAATTAGATTATTTCGCTATTTCAAGTTTGTTTGAAATTGACTTACATGAAAAATATCCAAATTCTGATCATTGGTCGAAGTTTCTCTGACTTCTTGCCTATAACCTCTAGGCTGTAAGGGAGTTTCTATTCTGATGTCTGACGTTCGTCTAGTCTTCAGGGTGAGATTCCAGGTTAAATCTGGTCCAATCGGTGGTGACAATCTTCTCCTGCTCCGGATTTTTGGAGTACAGACTTGATCTTCTTTTTGGTTACTCAATTCGCCAAAAAAATAGATTTCAGGCTACTAAATTCACCTGAAGTGTGTGTGCAGGTCCAAACAACTACTCCGCCACTGATGCCAGGTCCGGTATTGAATTATAGAACACTACACAGTACACAGATTGGTTCGTTTCGCGACAAAGTGTTGAAACACAAGGTAAAATTTCCGTTAAGTCCAGGAATTACACGAAAATTGTGCTCTGGCCCTGGGGCATTCACTGAATTTCGACTTAACGTATACCTTCACGAAATCCTACCGACTGCGCCAGTTAGATTTGTGCTAACAAAAACTAAGTTTTTAAAAACGAAATTTATTGAATAAAACAAGTTACACGTCGGGAGATTGAATAGAACTGACTATCTTAGTGCATTTACATATATTGATAACATAATGTTATCTGTGCAGAGTAAGCATTTATTTTATGCTTATCGGCACGTACAGTATTATAACTCGCTCAAGGCTATAAGTCAAAGGGAGGAAATTTTAGTGACTATAAATCGGAAAATACATTTTATAATAGCATTTATAACATACTCATTCCCGCTGGGATAATATCCTTGACAAAAGCAGGCAGCATATCACCCTCAAACCAATTAAGCACGTGCACCCTGTCGCCTTTCTTCCATCCCCAATCTGTAGGCTGCATATCTGTTGGTGTCTGCAGCCGAGCATTTTCCCAAATTCTGGCAATACAGGCCGTTCTTCTGAAATGTTGATGCAGCTCTCTAGCACATGGTGGTAAAGGCGATCCATCGTAGCTTCTAATGGTCTTGATAAACTTTTCCCGATTGTTTCTTGCGACGAACTCTTTACTGAAAATCTCTTTTCTATAATCGTTCACATGTGTAATTTTGGGCTGTCTGTACATAGAGCATACAAAGTGTTCTAGCTGATGGAAAACTTTTTTGACTTCTCCTGAATTTTGATACAGTTCGGGTTGTTTGAGGCTTTGCAAAACCTTCTGAATACTCGGTGATTTTTGCAGGAGTTTATAGGGTGCTCTTTTACCTTTGTTCTGAAAAGATGAATTGTAGTCGCATTCAGTAAGAGCATGAAATTCCGGCAAAGCACCACAAAACGGTGACCCGAGTTTTCGAAAAATTGCAGATATATCAACGTTTTTCATGTTTTCCAGTTCCCGTTTGCATATACACATTTTTTTGTGGACTGATAAATTCCATATTTCATAACATTATTATAAGGATATCTGTATCGATAGAACATATGAGAATATTCTTATTATCACAGAAAAGTCCCCTATTCGGATACTGCGACTGAATAGAAAGACATTTTTTATAAGATCCACATAAATCATGTAAAATTGGGCTGTTTTCTCATGTCGTCCTGCTGAATATTCCTCGTAATCGTTCATTATTTTCAATTGATCTTCGTTCTCGACTGTCGAATTAACACTCTTCTGAGTCTGGAACTCTTCGATGTATGCTCTCACTTCAGTGCTGATTGTAACTTTGGATTCTTCCAGAAAACTTTCGAAATGCAGACTTTGTAAAGCAGCAATGACAATTGAGTGCAAATGCTTGGTCCTGTTGAAGTTTTTTCCGGCTAGAACCGATGATAGTTAACCTTGGACTATCAAACCGCTGCATATCACGATGCTTGGAAGACCGCAGCCGTCTATTATTTTTCCAACGGCGCTGAAGTATGCCTGCAAGATATGAAATACTCCCAGATGGATTAAGCATCTAACAAACTCTCCTAACAAACTATGGCCATGGCCATAGACATCATCCACAAATTATCAAGTCGCTTTGTTTATGTTAAATTAGCCGGGACAATAAATCGCCCGGGATGATTTAACGGAGTGATCTTAGTTGGAACTTTCGGGCGTCTTGGGACCGACAGTATGTATCCTATGCCCGGTCAAATGTCCTTCTCAATCGTTTGCTACTGCTCCTGGAGAAGGAAAAGAGTGCGCTGGAAGATTAACTCAGTGATTGCGTAAGAAATGATCCGTCGCTTGAAGACTCTCCGGTAGAATATTGAACACTGGATGGTCCGCCACTTGCTGATACTGGGTATGAACCGTCATCAGATTTGTCTTGAAGACTCGATGATTGTAGAGCAGGAGATCCTCGATGGGAACTCTCATCGAGTTCATCTTGGAAGATTGTCCCTACTGTATCATGTAGGGTATCTTTGCCATCAATTGTCTCCACGTATCTATCGAAGTTGTCGAAAACCATCCCCATGTTTAAATCGGGATTTCGAATAATATCATTAGAAGAAATTTGAATCCCGCCCATTGCAATGTACGTAGCTTCTGTTTGCAGGCCTTCTATGACGCTATATGAACAGCAATGCCCAAAGGAGTTCAAAATATGTATTGCTTTCTTGCCGTTCATGATACTCTTCATGTTCATTCCGAGAGTGATGCGTTTTGAAGGTTGGATCCTGCCATTGGTAACGGCATAAATGGTGTCCACAGAAATAGATTTCACGGATCTACGGGTTTTTTCGGATCTCTGGCGTCCAGATCTGTGTCCCCCTATTAGAACAGTATAAAATTACATAAGAGATGGAGGATTATCACATTCTCCTGCAATTAGATCCTTCTCGCTGATGTTCTCTGAAAAAGACGTCGTCTCAATTTCACGGGTGACGTAGCGCAATTCCATCACAGCAAACTTAATTGTTTCAGATCTTTGATAACTTTGGAGATCCAAATCTTTGCCTTCTATGTTGAAGTCGACAATTATAGACGGACCGTTTAATTCTATCCAGCGAATTTGATTCCTGCATACATTGTTTAACTTATCCTCTAAATTATCGGTTCTAATACGCAATAGTGGGGTTACCCAAACTTTTCGTGGAATTCGAGCAAAGTTTGGCGAAATTCAGCTTTCAGGACCATCACATAAACCGGTTCCTTTTATTCTAACACTTTCTGGGCAACATTGTTGCATATGACGTTGATCGCCCCGTTGATAAGGTGCCTACTGTAAGCATGCTCAGTACTACAAGTACTCTTGATCCCTATCTCAGGCTACTTCACACTTACGCACTTACCTCACTTATTAAAACATTTTTGTGTAATTATGATCAATAAATCTATCTATCTATCTATCTATCTACTTCAAATAATGATCCTTGCATGGAAGATGGTATGGTACTGGGATATACTGAGCTGTATCTTGGTACTTCTCAAGCATATCTATGGTGGCTGCATCGTCAATCATAGAAGCTATTATATAAATTCGATCACAGTTATCAATACTCCTGGCATGAGACAGACAGTGGTCTTTCCCTTTCCAGCTCCGTTCATCTTCAGCAGTGTCTTGCAATGCTACATCTTCAGCAATCTCTTGTAATTCTGCATCTTCAGCAGTCTCTTGTGATAGTATTTCTAGATATTCTGAGAGGGGCGTGGCCGCGTTATCTATATTGCCAGAAGCCCTAGAGAATAACTTAGGCCTGATACTACGATTAAAAAAGAACCACATCAAGTAAAATTCAACTTTCAGTATCGTCTATTTGACAACAGATTTGAATACTGAAATCTTAAAAACATAAAATTAGGTAGTACAATAATCAAAGTATGCGTTATAAAAAAGTTATAAACCTACACATAGTAGTAACTTATGATGGAGCTATGGAGCTTTGGTGCTCCATACTGAATGGAGTATCGTCGTCATGAAGACTTGTTCAGGATGACAAAGGCTACAATTTCCATAAGGTCTGTGAGGGGTCCTTTTAAAGAAAATCGAATTATCTAAAATTGTATTGCACTTACCTGATATCGTCCTATACTGCACCTTCAGCTTGAACACTCAAGTATATCCCTTCAGCCGTATCGACATGTGTTCTGGAGATATCGGCGTAACTCGAGAGGCTCTTGCTATGGTAGCCCATTAGGCTATCCATGACAGTTGGCATATTGTCCACACGATTCAAAAAATCCCACCCATATCACTTTAGGAGTACTTTGAACTTTTCCCCATCCATTTACATTTTCACTAAATTTTTTGATCTTCGAGTTATCCAATGCATCAGGGTTAGAACAAATAATGCACCACAGTTTCCCGAGGTGAGATGTTTCAAAACTACCCGACATGATTTTGCTCTATATATACTATATACTTTATACATGATAAAGTTGACAAGTTAAGAAACTCGATTGAAGTAGAGTCGTTCGTATATTCAATGAGACGTGTAATTTCGGCGTTCTCGTGGGTCATTGCCATATTGTGTTGGCCCGTGTCTCGGAGACCGTGAGGCTGATAAAAATAGATCCATTGTAGAACTTCATTTTTTCTGGGAGAAGGAAGCGTTTTGGCGAAAAAGCCCAAGAGGTGAAAGTTGTTTATTTTTATGTGAAGAATACATCTGAATTTTTCGATTTTTTTCAAAAAAATAAATCTAGGGAAGATCTTGTCTAAAATTATCTTCATCTAGAAAATCTGACAGACATGTTTGGGCAAAAATAAGAAACTTTTGGCTCTTGGAGTTTTTCTCTAAAATGCTTCCTTCACCCTAAACTAATTAATAATATTACTTTTTTTTTGGATTTTTTTCCCGGGAGAAGGAAGCACTTTGGAGAAAATGTCCAAGAGATAATTGTTGCTTGCTTTTGCCCAAAAAAGGTACATGAAGTGGTCCTTTGTTTTTGCCTTTCTCTCGAAGGTGTAGAGGTCAGGTGAGCTGCCGTTGGGGGAAAATGGTACCTACAGATGCCTACAACATCTCCACAAAGCGGCGCCAACTGCGGTGCCCGATCCACTTTTGTCGATGGGATCCCGTACTATTTCGTGACATTCTAAACCCATAAAAAAAAAATTAAAACTTATTTTAACCACTGCTGTAGAATAGGTGATGAAAAAAAAACTTCAGAAAAATTGTTGATCCTAGAAAAAAATGGATAGGAAATTTCATGTACTTTAATATTGTATATAGACACTTTTCGCTATAGGGCGTGGCTATCAAGTTATTCAAGAAAAACGTTAAAAGGGGACCTTTAAACTACCCCCCGCAGACAATCCACTAGCCAGGACTTTCAGTATGTTGTTCTGGGTGGGCACTCCTCCTGACAACTATACAGAAATTGGCAACTACATGAATTATATCCTTTATTTGGCCTTTCTTGGTCTTCGTTGACTGGACTAAGTGTCAATAGATAAAACATAGAGTAACCGTAAAAAAATTCCAAAAGCTTTTTTTTTTGTTGAAATAGGCTTAGAATGTCATAAAACTTCGAGATTTCAAATTTGAGAGAAAGGAAATTCTATCTATTTGTAGGTCGATCTGTTGGTGGTCTGTTTGTCTGTCTGTTGCTCTGTTTGTCTGTCAGTTGCTCTGTAACTTTCATTTTTCTGTGCGCATGTTTTCTCAGGCACGTTTTAAGATGTTGACTTGAAATTTAGGTACTTATGTACCATGACATAGAGCACTGGATATCAAGAAGAGAGGCCTTTGAAATTGAACAAATGCTGCAAAATTTTAACAAGCGAGACGAAACTCAAAGATTGTCCTCTGCATGGAAGCCCGCATTGTCAGGAAGATATGTAATGGAAAACACACGACGACCCATGGTAAATGAACCGATCGCAACGAGGCACCGTCGAGTATCGACAATTCACGAGGCGGCACCGCAAACGGCCACAAGGGTACCAATCACGAGGAGCCGGAGCCAAGCGCTGACTATTCAAAGTGGCAAACGACAACCACCAGCGACGGCTAGATAGGAGGATACACGACAATCAGCGAGAAGTCACGTGAAACGTAGCGTTTTAGCGAGGCTCCTTATCGGGTTAGCTCAGGCGCCCGCTACGCCTCCCGCAAACAGTAACATGCAGCCATACTCGCATGTGCGCCCCACTCCACAACATATATAAGAAACCGCACAACACGAAGAACATCAGTTCACTTCGAGTAACGAGGAGCAGCAGTATGCAGTTCTGATGATGGCAGACGAGACTCTAGGAATAATTTATATAAAAGTTTCGGATAACTCGGAGAACGGAACCCGGGGACCTTATGGAAAATGGCCCCTGGTGAAATTCGCTGGAATCGGTATATGTTATTCCTCTCGAGCTCCTCATCAAAAGTTCTTATGAGCATAAGATCGGAAAACCGCTTTCCAGATATCGGAGGTGCAAAGGGGGTGCTCAATTCTTATGGAAAGTGAGAAGGTTCTCTCTAAGAACTGAGATTGAGATCTTAGAGACGAACCACGGTTCGGCCTGGGGAGTAGGCAGATTGAGGCCCCGGACTCGAACCATTCCTTACACTTCCTAGACTAGACCTCCCATATCCCATACATTATCGATTCTTCTTCCCCCCTTTCTCTTGAAAATGGCTCCAAAGTGGGAGCCGAAACGTCGAGACTCCAATAATCTCAGACGCGGTTCAACCCGCGAACCTAGTATTTTTCATATATATATATATATATATATATATATATATATATATATATATATATATATATATATATATATATATATATATATATATATATATATATATATATATATATATATATATATATATATTTTTTGTGTACATTCCCCGAGCACCGCTAAAAAAGAAAAAATGCATGTAGCAGGAAGTCCCAAAGAATTGAAGAAGAAAAAAATATTTCCAGAAACTCATTTTTTAACTAATTGAAACAGTTCAGTTTGAGCAAAGGGCTCAGCAGTAGACAGCTATCATCTGAAGATGGCAGATATGATTTTACCGAAACGGCCCCATCGTTTGGACATCTTGGGGCCTTTCTAGGACTCTAGCAAGTCCGTGGAACTATACTCGGAAATCCAATTACTCATTAACTTAGAGATTTGTTTTTTAGAATTTTTTTTTACTTCATACCTTATGAAAAGAAATTAATAACAAATTCTAATGTAATATATTAGGACAGGATTTACCAGCTTTAATGTTTTACCATTTTGTTAGAAAACTTATTCATGGTTTTAAAAAGATCATTTTAAACCAAAATGCCTTTGCCCTTGTTAGTACTAACAGTAAAACAATGAAGTCAACTACAAACAGAAGCATAAGAAATTTATGACCAGAGTGCTATAAACGGGCCATTGATAGATACAAGGGTCCAAGAATACGGTCATTTACTTTCAAACTATACAAATGGGGCAAAAATATGTAAAAAATTTTGTGACTTTTAATATCAACTTTATTATTCTAAATATATATATTGTCTGAGTGACCTATAATAAATTAGTATTATGAGAGAAATATACAAATTATTAGTATTATTACTGTGTTTGAATGATTTTTTGCAATTAATTATTTAAAATGACATTTTGGAGGCCTTTCGATAGTAGTGACAATGAAACGGATGATTTTGATACAGAACCTATACAAGCGGAATTTGAAGATAAAGACTTACGCGTTCAAACTTAAAGGGTTATTTTGAATATTTACTCGTGTTTAAAAGGCGAAAATATTGATTCTTCATATAATAAAATTGTGAAAAGGATTTGTGAATTAACCAAATTTAAACGTACTACAATTTTCAGGGTTACTATAGTCGGGGATGTAGTTGATTATTCTATTAAATGGATAAGAGTTGGACAAAAACTTTAAAAACTTGATAACGTGTCCAAAGATGTTATTCGTCGATTTTTTTATCACTTTTACGATGAACGGAAGGTGTCCATATTAGAAATGATTGAGGATAGGTTACGCGACTCTCCAGATTATAACTATAAATCATTAGATACTTTACGAAACGTTTTGCTCGATTGCGGTTTTAGGTACAAAAAATTGGACAAATGAATAGTAGTTACGGAATCAGCACGCATCGTTCATCATCGACACGAGTACCTGAGTAAAATAAAAGCATGCCGAGATGCGTAGATAATACTAAAAAGTGTAATTTAAGTGCTCCATGTTCTAGGGGAAAAAGAAGTATCACGTATTTTCGCCCCTAGGAAACACCCTGCTTGAATCCGTGGGTTTCAAATAATGTTAACAAGGGATAAGCACTAACACTTTATTTAATAATTTACTGATTACACAATTCTTCTAAAGTAACTTTCACAATGTTATAAACATTGTAAAAGTTAGTTTATAAGTATTGTGTAATTACACTTCGGATTTATAACCTCACTTTTGCTACCAAACTTCACTTTAATAAGAACTCTTTCTCTCTGGACGAGTTCTCTTTTCTTTGGCTCTCAATGTAGGCCCAATTTCCGCATCGTTCAGTTGCTCTTATCTGAGCACTTCATATGTCTTTTCATTCGGTACCTTCACCTCGACATTGTTGACTGCTCCCGTGACCTGCAGTTTCTCCGCCTAGTGGCAGTGCTTGCAACATTCCTTGCACCTTTTTTCGAATGAAATATGTGCATCTTTCTGGGGTTTCATTTTATTCTCATATCCTTGTAGTGATGGACTTCTCGTAATGCTCCGAAGCTGGAAAATCGTCACTTCTCTAGGGGCACCTCGTTATCTGGCACAGCCTCACTGGTACCCTTCTTCCTCTGGTTTTCCCCTCAGCTTCACAGCATCTACCTCTACTCTCTCCAACTTCCTCCGAGGACATTCTAGCTGGATATGTCCTAGTTCTGCGGACCTGTAACATTTCATACAGCGTCCATTTGGCCTTCCACTACTTTGTGTATTCTGTACCTCTTCCATATTTTCAGCATTCACTTTCTTCCGCTGTCAACAGTCTCGTTTGATATGACCTGCTCTGCCACAGTGCTGCCAACATTTAATACCCCTGCTTGGTTTTCCTTGTCTTCCTGCAGTATCCAATTTAGCCTATTTGAGTAATCAATTTCTCCATCTTGGTCAACGTAGGGCTTTGGTTCTCCTTTTCTAGCTGGAATCTTTCGAGACTCACAGCTTGTACGCTTGAACACGGGATATCCTGAGAAACAGCTTCCACCTCGAGTGCATGCACCAACGCTTCGCTGCTGCTCTGGTATCGAGATAACCTCAGGACTCGCCTGATCTCATCGTCCTGTATACCATCCAGAAAAGCCTCTACTGCCAGTTGCTCTAGGAATTCTTTCGGTACATCCGGGTAAGCCAGGTGAGCCAGTCTCCACATGGCAGCTTCGAACTCTTGCAAGCTTTCCCCAGCATGTTGAACACGTGATTTCAGCTGGGTCTGGTACGCTTGGGCAAGGTGTTGTTAATCATATCGTAAGTCTAGGGCAGTTTCTAAAACTTTAAAATCCTGTTGTTGCTCTTCTGGGATTGTCTAGAATATTTCCAATGTTTGGCCCCTTAATGCCACGATTAACGCCATAGCTTTCTCTTTGTTACTCCAACTATTGGAATACGCAGCTGCCTCAATCTGTCTCTTGAAAATGGTCCATGAACTTTGGCCGTCAAAGGAGGGAAGTTCGAACCCCTGATCTGATAATACCACTTGCTGGCTTCCTCTATCCCTCAACTGTCGCTTAAGCAGGTCTATTTCCCCGTTGACTTCTTCTTCAAACTTGTTTACTTTCTCTTTGACTTCACTTACTTCTTCTGGATGCCTTCTTTCTAGCTCCTCCAACACTTTCTGGGATTGTGCAAATAAGTCCTGTATTTGCTTTTCGGTTGTCATACTTCTGGTTGTTATAGACATACGACAACGTTGAAATCAAGTAAATTTAACAATCACGTCAATATCGGTAATGTAACTGTCCAAATATCTCGAAAGAGCACGAAAAAGTCTTATCTAGAGTCTTTGTCACTTATCCACTAAAGTCCAAATAGAAAAGTTCTAGAAACTTCCCGAAAATGCACTTAACTATACGAAAAAGTCTTGTTTAAAGTCTTTATCTCCTTTCAGTTCAAATGATTTAATTACTACCACTAAAGAACTAATAAAATGTTCTACAATGTGTTAAAAATGCACTTAACACTAGTTTTCCGTTCGAAAATAACCCTCGAACAATGTCTAGTAAATCAGTCCTCTGTTAGCACTTACTCCGAGAATGCACAGTCCAAACCTTCTCGAACACTTCCGAAAAATCCTTTTGTTAAAATTCCGCTTCTGATGCCAATTGTTACGTGTTTCCGCCTCTAGGAAACACCCTGTACGAATTCCTGGGTTTCAAACAATTTTAACAAGGAGTAACCACTAACACTTTATTTAATAATTTACTGATTACACAATTCTTCTAAAGTAACTTTCACAATGTTATAAACATTGTAAACGTTAGTTTAGAAGTATTGTGTAATTACACTTCGGATTTATAACCTCACTTTTGCTACCAAACTTCATTTTAATAAGAACTCTTTCTCCGTCGTCGAATCCGCCCTATATATCCTAAAATTGCCTCTAGTATCAATCTAGAGATTTCCAATTCTAGAACAATATAACTCTAGAGCCATCTACAGGTCTCCAGAAGAGATGGCGTGTATTACTGGTTACCTAACCATTGGTACTTAATTTCAGCTATTAGTATCATGGGTGTATCACTCACCAGGCCTCATGGGGGTGTAATGCCTAACAGAATTATAATTCTACATGCTGGAAGTAAAAACGGTTTTATTCTAAATGTGTTTGCTGTTTTCTGCTAAAAATATCAAGCAATCCTCTGCCGACTACTACGAGGATATGACAGCCGAATTATTTGAGAAGTGGGCAAAGGAACAGCTGTTACCAAATATCCCGTCAACATCTGTAATTGTTATGGACAATGCGTCATACGATTCGAGGCAACACACAAGAATTCCGAACACCCACACAAGAAAAGGCGATATCATTGAATTTATGAAAGGTAAAGGTTTGGAAATACCAGAAGAAAACACAAAAAAGACTTTATTAGAACTGCTTGGAAAGTAAAATTTTAAAAGGAATATTCCGTTGAAAAAATTTTGAAGCACACGATCATACTATTTTATAGTAAACGAAATAGGCAAAAGCGATATATGGAGGAAGTGTGTATCTCATGTGATAAAAAAGGAAAATGAATATTCTATATTACCACTTATTAATCCAAGTATTATTAATCTAAATACCGATTCAAGTTCTGAAAACTCGGATAGTGACGAATGAAATGTTGTTTGTTTAAATTTGTTAATTTAACGTCGACCTATTTCCGCTACCCAGACCAATTACCGATGCCGGGAAACGAGTTCCCCCTTTAAAATTTTGCCGAGTCTTTCCTTTATAGATAGCAGAAATTTTGTACTTGCCTAACATCATGATACTGCAAAGTTATCATGGCCTAAGATTTAATAAACGCTGCTTTACGCCCCTTCCGAAGGATTATATACAATCTATGCAACTTCCGCCTAAGACTACATAACTTTACCGCTAGAAGTTAGACCGAAAGGTCACTAGACAATAGACGTAGCCCTAATATATCATTTATGTGACTTGTCAAACGTGATAAACATATGTTTTCATTAACCACTTCTATTGAATAAAGATATTATATAAATCACTTTCTTTAACAATTAAAAAATAATTATTTAGTATTTAAAGCATTTTTACATTTCTACCGCCGCCGCCTCTGTCCTATAAAGGAGGGGATGCCGACTTTACTCCGAGTTTTCGTTTTTATGCTGTCCCAATTGAGATCATATATACTATACTTATCTAATTGAAAATAAAATATACTTTACTTGCAACATGTACACTTTTTGACTTAAAGTAAACTGTAACGTTTTAATTCTATTCATATAACTACTATGTAACTACTACAGGGCGTCCCAGAATTGAGTTCCAGGACGGAAATTTGCGATCCTTGGGTTCATATTGAGCCCATATAACCCAACTTAAATTAGTCCAAAAATGCACCCCTGAGGAAGTACAACCTCTTAAAATGAGTCACATAAAAAAATTCCAATTATTTCCATTATATTGATTGATTGATTGATTGATTTGCCAGCGTAAGGTGGTCGTCCGTCGAACACGCCCAACGGACGGCCAAACCGCGTGCCGGAACCAAATCTCGGATGTTTTATATACCGCCGGACTGGCTGCATACGCCGAGTTGGACATTGGATATGCTTGTTGTCAGCAGCGAGAGCCGCATTACGCATGGGGTGGGAATATAGGATGGGAAGTGTAAGTGTTTGAGAGATGCTCTTTTAAGTTTCCATACTTCTATTAAGTTTCCATTTATCATCATCGGCTGGAGTGTGGTGCAGTTGTTTGCGAGATGCTGCTTTTCAGTTTCTATGCTTCTTTTAAGTTTCCATCTATCGTCATCTCCTTATTTTTCTTCTTCTAAGTTTTCTGTTTCTTCTTTCTTTGAATCTGGCAGCTTTTATTTTTGTATTTTTTTTCCTTTTCCCTTTCTTTTTTATTTATTAACCGCTCCACAATTAAACATCCATCTACGGTGGAGTTGCTGGGAAGGGCCCTATCTCGCGGTAACAATATTTTTTTTGCGCGTTATGAGAAAAGAGGTCCGAAGGGATAGTTTGCTCGCCCTGTATGTCGTTTCCTTGAACCAATCGGTTTCAATTTCGGGCAGTTTTTCCATTTCATCACCTATATATTATGTTTATTGCCTATATATTTTGTTTAATATCTTTTCAATTTTGATCTCCAATTCTTGTTTGAAATTTAATAAAGACATAAATAAACTAATGCTAATGCTACATAAACAAAAACTTATCTATAGCATTCACACATCTGGCTGGCTGCTTATTTTATATCACCCACTTCAAGAAGGGACGAATCCAGGTATAGATTTTACGGTCAAGCACTCAAGCAGTACACTTTTTCGGGTTCTTTATATACACTATTTTGTGTTGCTTTATTCAACCAACATAATTTAATCAAATATCAACTATACGAAATAGCCACACTCGCGCCAATTCATATCAATCAATGCAGAATTGTTCACGCTTTAAATCAGTACAATTTCGGTGTCTTTCACCGAACTCGACACACTTTGAACTCCTCCAAATATTTCTGTTATTTTGAAGACAAAATTTTGTAATTTTAAAAGTACTCTGTGTGAACTTGAAAACACCCAAATATCTTTTGTTTCTCAATTTGTTCTTATAGTTATTAATATTTGTCTGGCGATGTTTTATTAATTACCCTGTAAAATTACGGAATACTTGAACATTTTTGCAGACCATTGAAAGGGCTGCAAAAAAGGTCCTCTTAATTTTGTTTGTAATATTAATCAAAATACAAGAAATTGTTGGTTTTTCCTCTATTTGTATTTAATATTTATTTACAATTTCAGAACAAAAGTTTATATTAACAAAATAGTAGTTAATTTAACAAAAATTACATTCATGACAAATGCTCCACATAATGTCCAACTGTTTTAGTACACAAATCAATACTTTTAAAATTTTGTGTAATATTAAACAAAATTCAAGAATTATCGTTCTTTCCCTATAGATCATAGTTGCTTGTGAAACAGAGAACCTGTCGCATTGTCATGGCAATAGAAAAATTAATTAATTAGTAACGTCAAAAATAGCAAGTACATATTTAATTTAAATTTTTCTTGAATATATCGGAAGTAATTGGAAAAAAATATTTTTTTTCAGCCTCACTTTAAGAGGATGTACTTCCTCAAGGACACATTCTTGGACTAAGGTAAGTTGGGTTATATGGGCCCAAAATGACCTCAGGAATTATAAGTTCCCGTCCTGGAACTCAATTCTGGGACACCCTGTACATTGGAAGAAATTTAGTTTAGATGAATTATGATTTTACAGATTTTAAATATCTAAGAACTTACATTTAATATATGAGGTTGTTGGGGGTTGAAAAATATTATAAAAGAAATCGGTAAAGGTATTTACACAGAACTTCCCTCGTTATTTGTGCATGGCAGTCACTCTAAAAAATTAATAATTACGAAATGACATTGTGAATAATAATCGGAATATAGTTATTGCTATTATTACAAAGAAAACTTGATGAGTTTTGGTCAAAAGAATATACAGATTGCTCATCCAACAGCAAAAGTTCAATACTAAATAGCAGGTGCCACATATGGTAGGCTTAAATACCTTTACAAATGTCCACCATGACTGAATTATTTCTTGGGATGACCACCCTGTACATTTTTCAATAAAATTATAATAGGTGCATATGCCAGATATTATTGCCATCTGTCACATTTTCAATCCAACATTCACGTAATGGAGTGGAAGTATAGTGGTGGTTAAAAAATTTCATTTTTTTTTTATTTTTCAAAAGATGTAGGTTTAGAATGTCATGAAACGTGAAACTTTTAAATTTGAGCATTCTAGTGTTAAATTTTTTTCCAAACTGGTAACAAAATGTTGCAAATTTTTTTTCCAACATTGGTTTGGAATATCATGAAACGTGGAAATTTTAAATTTGAGCAAAAAAATGTTTTTCGTCTGTTCTATAGTAGTGATAGATAAATGGATTAAAAATGTTTTCAAATTTTTTTACAAATTCTTCAAAAACATTTTTAAATTTGTTTGAATAGTTTTAGAATGCCATGGAAACGTGGATAGTTAAAATCTGAACAAAGAAAAAAAATTCTATCTTAGTGGTAAAATTTTTTAAAAATAGTAAAAAAAAATTCTAATTTTTCTTTTGAATAGATTTAGAACGCTATGAAACGTGGAAATTTCTATTTTAGTGGTAAACAAATTTTCAAAAATAGTAAAAAAAAAATTCAAAATTTTTTTTTTGAATCAGGCTTAGAATGCCATGAAACGTGGAAATTTTAAATTTGAAGAAAGAAAAAAAAATTATTTCATTTTAGTATTAAAAAATTTTTCAAAAATATTGGTGAAAAAAATGTTCAATTTTTTTTTTCTGAAATAGGTTAAGCGTGTCATGAAACGCTGAAATTTTAAATTTGAGCAAAAAAAATTTTTTTCATCTTGGTAAAAAAATTTTAAAAAATGGTGAAAAAAATTTTCAATTTTTTTTTTTCTGAAATAGGTTTAGCGGTATATTTTCCAGTGAAATTTCTACCATTTCTTCGTTGACATTAGCGTCAACTACCTACCAAATTTGACTGCTCTCCGTCAAGTAGTTTTTTAGTAAATGCACCAACAGACAGACAGACAGACAGACAGACAGACAGACTGACGGAATTGAAAAACCTATATTTTCGTAATCTACGTGTTCTGAAACGTCAGAATCCGAAAAAATCTCGGAGGGTGATTTTTTCTCGAATGCAATACTTCCCTTCGGTATGCGAGGGAAGTAAAAACTGAGGCCTTGGCTTCTACTACATAGTCCTAATTTTAAGTTTCTGTACTATTACCAGCTTGCTTTACTCATTTTTCCCTTTTTACCACTATCTAACCCCTAACCCTTCAACGGCATCATCTCAAAATATAATATAGTTCCTGATGTCGTTATAATACACACGTGTACCAAATCTGAAGTGAATATCTTGATTTTGCTAAGTGATTTTCGGTGCACGTGTTGTGCTGTTGTAGGCAATCATGCCAGTCGAGTCAGGTGGCTTATCTCAATCTGAAATTGTGTGTGAGATTTGCGGCAATACAACTAGAAGACAAAAAATTAAAAGTGCCAATGAAAATTGTAATATAACAGTTCATAGTAGATGTTTTGAAAGTGCTTCGAAATTGTTCCTAGGCATTAATATAACTAACACAAATTGGCAATGTAAATGGTGCGTGGATGGTGAAAACCCGGAGAGCGATGTCAATCAGTCAGACGATAAGTCTAATGCACTGCATAGAGAGATTAATTTTCTTAAGCATGAAAATAGATTAATTAATAAAATGCTGATAAATTTAGAATACACTAATTCATTACAAAAGGAGCTATTGGAATCCGCCTCAAAAATCGTAAGTAGTAATAGTGATAAGCCCGAGATACTGAACTATAGTGCAGCAGTAAAAAAAGTTCATCCAAAAGAACAAAAGGGGTCAGCCGTTTTAATAATTAAGACCCCAAGAACCGAATGTGAGTGTAGTAAGCGAAATAAAAAACTGTGTTAATCCCACAGATTTAAATATTTTTGTAACTAAAACTAAACCAGTCAATAGTGGAATGTTAATTAATTGTGATGACTTTAATTCGTTAAACAAACTTAAAAATGTCGTAGAAGAAAAATTTGGGGATAAATTTAATGTTAGTGTCGTCAAGAAATTCAACGCCCGTCTGCTAATAAAGGGTGTGGATAAAAATGACAAAAATACTGATATATTAGATGATATCTTACGTAACGATATATTGCAAGGTACTGACACAACTAACATATGCATTAACTAACAGATTTGTAACAAGCATTGAAATGAAATACGGAAAAAATGTAGTAATCGAAGTTTCACCTACCGTTAGAAGCTTAATACTGAATAAGGGGCACTTATTTATTGCTTGGCAGAAATGTTACGTGGAGGATTATCTAAGAGTGACTCGTTGTTACCGATGTCAACGATACGGACATTTGAAAAAGATTGTAAAAATCCATCTCCTATTTGTTCTGAATGTACAGGTCAGCATGAAAATAAAGAGTGTAAACCAGACATAAAAAAGTGTACAACTGTTTCCATTATGTTAGTAAACTGAGTAATAATAATGGCAATATCCGCATTGATCATTCAGCTGGTGATATCAAGTCATGCTTTGTATATAAAAGTCAAATTGAGTCATTAATATCTAAAACAAATTATGGAAAGTAAAAATCATAATACATTATTTAATATAGGTCATATAAACATACGATCGTTAATAAATTGTTTTGTGGATCTGTCAAATCTAATTTTACAACATGCATTTGATGTATTTTCAATAAGTGAAACTTGCTTGACGGAAGAAATTCCTAATGAAGTTATTCAAATACCGGGGTATAAGTTGTTTCGGAGGGACCGGCTCGGTAGGGGTGGAGGCGTTGCAATTTTTGTTAGAAGTATTTTTCAGTGTGAAAATATTTCTGTAGATGTTCCGGGAATTTCAGTTTTTGAAAACTTATGGATAAAACTTAAATTAGGTAACGTGAATGTTGCTATAGGGGTAATATACAGACCTCCTCAAACTAACATACCTCAGTTTACTGAGGCAATTGACAATGTCTTATCGCATTTAGTACCCTCTTATGATTCAATAATTGTTACTGGAGACGTTAACATAAATTCGTTAAATTTAAATAACCCCTTGACACCATGTTTTGATGCATATGGCTTTACGCAGGTTATTAATGAACCGACTCGTGTTACTCAATTTTCATCAACCCTTATCGACCCTATTTTTGTAACTAATCATGATTCAATATGTAATAGCGGGGTAATTGATGCAGGTAACATTACTGATAACTTCTTGGTGTTCTGTAATGTGAAATATAACGTAACAAAGACAAAACAGAAATTTCACACCTATAGAGATTTCAAAAACTTTAATCAGGAATCGTTTGATGAGGATTTGTTTAAAATTCCTTGGCACAATATATTATACATCAATGATATAGACAGCAAAGTAGGGTTTTTAACCAACAATGTAATATCTCTTTTTGATACACATGCTCCAATTCGAATGGCAAGAATGAATAAACCTTTCGCACCCTGGCTTAATGATGGTTTAAGATTATTGAAATCCCTTAGAGACAAAGCATATGTTAAATTCAAAAATAATAAAACAGATCAAAATTGGCGTGAGTATAAAGCATTACGTAATTTTCACCTGGCGTCAATTCGTAGGGAAAAAGCAGCTTATCTAAATTACATTAATAAAAATGATTCCGGTAATTTTTGGAAAAGTTTAGAAAAATTGAACATTAAATCCAGTAAGAATGTAGTACTACCTGATGACATATTGGATTTCAATGAAATTAATAATCATTTCTTATCCGCTTTTAATAATAATACCGTAAATTATGATACTGTAGACTATTATAACAATACAACTTTCAATAACGATTTAAATTTCAAATTTGATACCGTTGAGCCTACATTAGTTCTAAAAATAATAGGTAATCTCAAATCCAACTCGTACGGATCTGATGAAGTCTCATTACAAATGCTTAAACTATGTTTACCGGCAGTATCTCTGTACGTTACTCATATAATAAACTGTTGCTTAGACTTAGGTATTTTTCCCACCAACTGGAGGACTGCAATTATTTCTCCGATACCGAAAGTAAATAATCCTACTGAGTATAATCATATACGACCCATTAGTTTACTACCTGTACTTAATAAAATTCTTGAAAAAATAGTATATCATCAAGTTGAAAATTATTTTTCTACAAATGACCTTTTCTCAAAAAATCAACCGGGTTTTAGAACTGGACACAGTTGTACTACTGCGCTGGTAAACATATCAGATGACCTGGTGAAACATTTAGATAAAAATCGTGCAAGCACACTCATCTTATTGGACTACTCGAAAGCATTCGACTGTGTAAGTCATGAATTAATGTATGCTAAATTGAAATATTATGGTTTTAATGAAAATGCAGTATTATTTTTTACGTCATATTTGTATAACAGACATCAAACAGTGCGTACCAAATTTGGTCAATCTGAAGCTAAGTTAATTAAGTCTGGAGTACCTCAAGGTTCTATATTGGGGCCAATCTAATTTTTTAATTTACACGTCGGACATTTACCATCATGTCACTCATTGCAATATGCAAACTTATGCTGACGATACACAACTGCTCTATACGTTTCATCCAGGCAACTATAATCTTGCAGTTAGATGTATTAATGATGATCTCATGTCAATTTATACCTATAGTGTAAATCACAATCTTGTTTTAAATCCATCTAAATCGGCCGTGATTTTATTTTGCTCCAAATATTATTATTCACATTTAACTAGCAATACGACAATAAAGATTAGTAACGAAAATATACTTTATAAAAAAGAAGTTAAAAATTTTGGAGTTATCTTTGATCATAAATTGGACTTTGAAAAGCATGTCAACAGTCTAGTTAAATAATCTTAGGTACGATTAAAATTATTATATTCTAATAAGCATATTTTAAATTATGATATTAAGAAAAAGCTTTGTGAAACAATTGTTTTGCCTATTCTGTACTATTGTCTTATCATGTATTATCCTTTTTTAAATACAGCTAACCAAAATGGAGTACAAAAAGTTCAAAATACTTGCTATCGCTTTATTTTTAATTTACGTAAATATGATCATCAATATGATCATACAAAAATCAGGGACTTGAAATGGTTAAAAATGGATGATACTTGGAAACATGATTTATTGGCTTTTGTGCATCGCTTGTCGCTTACTACTGAACCGGAGTATCTTGAGAATAAACTTATACCACGAAATCAAATTCATTCTGTCAATATATGAAACATTATACAATGCCTTTACATACATCTCATCTTTTCCAAAAATGTTTCACTTACAATGCTATAAGATGCTATAACAGTGTTGAAAAATCCGCAAAAACGTTTTCTATTAGCAAATTCCGCAATTATATAAAAAATAAATTACTAAATCCATAAAATCACGTTCAGTGAATGTCACCAGCTAATTTTCAATCTTTGTCAAGTTGTTTATTTCTGAATATATCTCTAATTTGTTGTTAATTTGTAACGTTGTGTTTTATATATAAGTATGTGTATATATATACATTGTGCATTCTACCTACTTTATTCCTCTCTCATTTGTACATTACATACTATTATATGTTATTATTTACTATATATTATTATTATTTTTTTTATTCTTAATATTTTGTATTATTTAGATATAAGGTTAAGTGTAAGAGTAGCCTATGGCTAAACTTCGCCTTAATAAAGGCGTTTTGTTTTTATTATTATTATTATTATTTTATCTTTAATAATGGAGTAGGGGTGGTGGGTGGTTGAACCGTATTATAAAAAAATCTGAGGCCTTTGCTTCTAGTACAAACACCGAATTTCAAGTTTCTATACTCTTACCAGCTTTCTCTACTTATTTTCCCCTATTTACCCCTATTTAACCTCCAACCCCTCAAAGGAATCATCTCGAAATATAATCTAGTTCCAGATGTCGTTATAATATATGCGTCTACCAAATATTCCAGTGAATATCTCAATTCTATTTCATCGACCCCTTTAATAATGGAGTGGGGGTAGTGAGGGGTTGAAAAATATTATAATAAAATTGAGAACTTGGCTTCTAGTACATACACCAAATCTCTTTCTGTACTCTTACCAGCTTGCTTTACTTATTTTATTTACCCCTATTTACCCCCAAACCCTTCACTGAATATGTTAAAAAAATCCAGCTCCAGATGTCGTTATAGCATATACGTGTACAGAATTTCAAGTTAATATCTTAAACCGTTCAGAAGAAAACGTGCGGACAAAAAAGTTACAGACAGACAGACCGACAGACTGACAGACCGACAAACCGACAGAGAGAATTTGCTTCACTCAAATTTAAAATTTCGACGTTTCATGACATTCTAAACTTATTTCAAGGAAAAAAAAAGGTTTTTTTGTTACGATCACTATACTCCCAATCCACTACTTGAATGTGGAAGTAAAATAAGTATATTATGATTTAAGCAATCATACTTTGTTGTATGATTTTTTCCATCTTTTTAGTTTCAATTCGACAGCATTATCTTGGACGGCGTATTAGTAACCCTACAACTCTTTCAACCACGCATTTCTCTACAAGAGATTATGGGTCACCTATTATATTTTTCTTAAGTAGAATCCAACAAAAAATCCAAAAATGAAAAGAAAACAAATTATAATAATCTACAATAGAATTCTTTAACATTAACGTAATTTTGTAGTTTATTTTGTATCGACAATATTTTTGCCAATAACCTTTTTCTTACTTCCGTAGTTTAATTAAACTACAGAACATTAGTTTACTTATAAAAAGCTTCGCTGAACCATCCTTAACAAAAAATGTTTAGAATCAAAAATACAAATTCCGTTCTCATTTTCATAGGTACACGAATTATCTACACTAAGTTTATTTTTCTTAGTAGTAATATATGTTATATAGACGGATGTAGCAATGCACTAACTGTTATACAAATGAAGTCGATAGCAGCGCCACTGATATATAGTGGAACTAAAAATTTAATTTGCGGGTATAAACGTAAGTTTCTGACCTCCAGAGAAAAATTTGAATATAGGTTTCTGATGGCATCTATAAGCTTATAGAGTTGAAAATAAGGCAAAACGTCGTCACCTCAGAAATCGGATGTAGCAACGTTATATATGAGGTGACAATGTATAGCCAGTATCTAAACGGTCAAGGTGAGATTATTTTGGGTTAAAAGTAGGTAAGATGAGATCATTTTTGGAAAGCGAGATCCATTTTCGGATCTCGTCCTTTTCGACGTGTATATAGAGTTTTTATGACATAAGAGGATCTCCGCAGACCGCTGTTAAATTTTTGAGCGGATCTCAATTTTCTCATTTTTCTCTGAACTTATACACCCTGAGTTTGAAGAATTATATGTAGGGGGCGTGCGAAACCTTTATACATGTGCGATATATCTAACCAAATTGAGATACGGTAACTTAGCAACTTTGCGGATCTCATCTTGATTCCCTTTTTATTATAAATATATTAAATTAAGTTAATTCACTATAACATAGCTTTGGGATCACGGAGACATTTATGGCAGTAAATAGGCAATGGGGAGACCTCGATGGCATGTGTCCATTCGGAGCGACCATGGGTGGTTGGGTGAAGGCGAAAAGACCATCAGACAGCAAAAATTCAATATTAAAAATAACAGGTCCCAAATATGGGACCTTTACAGATTTTCCCCATGGTTAAATAATTTCTTAGGATGACCACCCTGTCTATTTTTCAATGAGACCATAATAGGTGCCATTCTTGTCAATTGTATTAACTATATGCCATCTGTGGTTGCACATTCACGTAGTGGAGTGGTAGCAGTGGTGGTTAAATAATTGTCAAATATAATTTTTCTGAAATGGGTTTAGAATGTCATGAAAAGTGGAAATTTCAAATCTGAGCAAAAAAAGTTTTTCCGCCTAGTCTACAATATGCCTCACTTTTCAAGACTCATATCACAGCCAAGGGGGCAACCCCCTTATTGACAATGCGATTTTTAAAAAATGGGTGGAAGCTACTCACTCTTCAGGAGATTCTTTCACGGTAAAATATTTAAAAATCCACCAGTGGCGTTCGTCCTTATGAAGAAAAATGAACCTAATTTTCCAGAAAAATATATTAGACAAAGTTTTAGCTGTGAAACAATCGTATTTGTTGTTATCAGAAACTCACTAATACCGAGTTTCAATAAGATAGTGTACTTGTAAAAAAAAAAAATCTCCCTTGTTAGAATAACAATTATTACAGCTTTATTTTCGGACGTAATGAAGATTTAATTAAGATGGAGGAAGACAGGTTTTCTATTTATAATTAATGACGTGACTTTAGTACCTACCAGTCTAAATCAAACGTTAATTGACTTGGTCACAAAAAAGTTCAATTTTGAACAAATTTAATTCAATAAATACAAATAACAATTCAATAAATAATAACACTTACATAGATGAATTTAAACTTCCGCTTGAGATTTCAGAAAAAAAATTGTTTTGCATTTATTTCCATTCTCTTATATAAAATATTATTGTAAATTAAGTCATCTATTATTATTACTACTATTATTGGCTAAATCGCAGTTTGCTCAATAATTGTCATAAAATTCAATCCCACTTAAAATGTGCTTTACTATTATCAGTATGATTTTAGAAAATATAAGAAATTGGATCCGATCAAATCTCGTTAAAGTTGCGCTTAATATTACATTAAGAATGTTAAATTTGTTTAAAATTGAACCATTCTTAAATTTCCAAGTCAATTATTTTTTATTTGGGTACTGTTAAGAAAGTGACTAAAATGGAAAGCCTGTCTTCATTACGTCTGAATATAATGTTACGATTAATAATTGGTACTTTAAAGAGGAACACTTTATTTTCTTATTACATGAACACAAAGTATACTATCTTATTAAAATTTGGAATTAGTGAGTTTTCGATAACAACGAATAAGATTATGAAATTATTTTACAATTAAAACTGTGCCTAATATATTTTTTGGGGAACGTCACTGGTGGATTTAGTTTATTATACCGTGACATAAGCTCCTGATGAGTACGTACCTTCCAAGCAAATTTAAAATAAAAACTTTTTTTTATATAGGTTTAGAATCTCATAAAACGTGAACATTTTAAATTTGAGCGAAAGAACTTTTTTATAATCCGTTCCGTTTAGACGGTCTGCCCTGTATATTTTCCAGTGAAAGTCTAACCATTTCTTCGCTGGCAGTAGCGACTGTTCCCCGGCAAGTTGTTTTTTAGTTAATGCACCAACAGACAGACAGACTGACGGAATTGAAAAACCCATATTTTTGTAATCTACATGTTATGAAACGTGAAAATCGGAATAAATCTCGGAGGGTGATTTTTTCTCGAATACTTCTCTTCGGTATGGGAGGAAAGTAAAAGAAATAAAAATTTTGTAACCATTTCGCTTGAGCTTAGACTTTGAGAGGCATAAAAAACAGGTTTCTCCTCCTACATGAGGCAACATCCTAGTCCGTGATGTGAGGCAACAACCTGAATCGTAATTTCTCTATTGACATCAAAATTTGCTACAATGGGTACTTCGTAGATGAACCGAACATAAAAGTGTACGATGCTGAAGAGTATGTAATATTTTTGTACGAAGTAATTCTTAGAGCTGTGTATTTATCATACACAGCAAAAAAGATTTTTTTAAAAAGCCTTGAAAAAGGAAACAGATTAGATTTCCGAAACGTAGGCGAAATATTTAATTTCAAGTTTTTATACTTATTTGTGTTATTTATTTAAAAAGAGCAACCTCTAACTAATCCTTTGACGTAAAAGTCACAGGCGTAGAGGTTATTTATCAGTAATTGTGTTATTTGAGAAAAAAAAAATAAGATAATGCCACAAATAACATTTAGGAAATATTTAGGCTTAGAATGTCACGAAACGTGGAAATTTTAAATTTGTACAGAATTTTTTCCATCTATTCTATAGTAGTGGTAAAAAAAAAGAAAAATTGAAAAATTTTCTGTTTTTTTCTGAAAAAGTTTAGAATGCCATGAAATGCGGAAATTTTAACTTTGAGCAAAAACAATTTTTTTCCGTCTATTCTAGTGGTAAAGAATTATTCCATAATGGCAAAAAATGTTAAAAAATGTCTATTTTCTGAAATAGGTTTAGATTGTCATGAAACGTGGAAAATTTAAATTTGAGCAAAAAAAAAATTTCATAGTGTTAAAAAATTCGGGAAAGGTATTTATACAAAACTTCCCTCTTTATGTGTGCATGGCGGTCACTTTAAAAAATTATTAATTACGAAATGACATTGAAAATAATAATCAGAATATAGTTATCACTATTATTACAAAGATAATCTGATGTCTTTTGGTCAAAAAAATATACAGAGTGGTCATCCTACAGCAAAAATTCAATACTAAATAACAAGCGTCAAATATGGAAGGATTGCGCAAATACCTTTACAAATGTCCACCATGGTTTTATTATTTCGTGGGATGACCACCCTGTACATTTTCAATAAAACTATAATAGTGCATGTGCCAGATATTATTGCCATCTGTCACATTTTCAGTTACACATTGACATAATGGAGTGGAAATACAGTAATGGTTAATTTTTTTTAAAATATGTTTAGAATGTTATGAAACGTGGAAATTTTAAATTTGAGCAAGCAAATTTTTTTTTTCATGTATTCTGGTGGTAAAAAAAATTTTCATCATCTAATTTATAGTAGTGGTAAAGACATTTTCAACAATTTTTTTAATGGGTCACAAAACGTGGAAATTTTAAATTTGAGAAAATACAATTTTTTTCCGTCATCTATTTTGTATTTTGTAGTGGGCAAAAATTGCAAGTTTTCGATTTTTTTAATTTTCAAAAGTTTTTGAAATAGGTTTAGAATGTCATGAACGTGAAAACTTTAGATTTGTGCAAAAAAAAATGTTTCGTCTATTCTATAGTAGTGGTAAAAAAAAAGATTAGATTTCTTCAACCAATTTTTTTATTTTCTTTTCTGAAATACGTTTAGAATGCCATGAAATGTGCAAATTTTAAATTTGGGGAAAAATTTTTTTTTTCATCTATTCTAGTGGTAATTTTTTTTCGAAAATGGTAAAAAATTGTTCAATTTTTTTTCTTAAATAGGCTTAGAATTTCATGAAACGTGGAAATTTTGTATATCGTAATATGCAAAAATTTGCAATTTTATATATATTTTTAATTTTCAAAAGTTTTTGAAATAGGCTTTGAATGTCGCAAAATGTGGAAATGTTAAATTTGAGCAAAAAAATCCATCTATTCTATAATAGTGGTAAAAGCAAAAGAAAAAGAGAAACAATGTTTTATTTTTTCTCTGAAATAGTTTTAGAATGCCATGAAACGTGGAAATTTTAAATTTAAGCAAACAATTTTTTCCATCCATTCTAGTGGTAAAAAATTTTCCCAAAATGGTAAGAAAATGTTCAAAATTTCTTTTTTATGAAACAGGTTTAGAATGTCATGTTTAGAGTGCCGTGAAATGTGGAAACTTTAAATTTATACAAAACAATTTTTTTCCATTTATTCTAGTGGTAAATTTTTTTTCCAAAATGGTAAAAAATTGTTTAAATTTTTTTTTTCTTAAATAGTTTTAGAATGTCATAAAACGTGAAAATTTTAAATTTGAGCAAAAACAATTTTTTTCGGCCATCTATTTTGTATATTGTAATGGGCAAACGTTTGCAATTTTTTTTTAATTTCAAATGTTTTTGAAATAGGTATTGTCTATAATTGTTAATTTTTTTTTTAATAGGTTTAGAATGTCACGAAACGTGGAAATTTTAAATTAGAGCAAAAAAAAATTCCATCTGTTCTATAGTACCTAGTGGCAAAAGAAAAAGAGGAAAAATTTGCTATTCTTTTTCTGAAATAGGTTTGGAATGTCGTGAAATGTGGAAATTTTAAATTCGAGCAAAAACAATTGTTTTCCATCTATTCTAGTGGTAACAATTTTTTTTAAAATAGTAAAAAAATGTTCAAAATTTCTTTTTTCTGATATAGGTTTAGAATGTTATAAAACGTGGAAATTTTAAATGTGAGCAAAACATTTTCTTCATTGTTCATTCCCTTTAGATGGTACACCCTGTATATTCTCCGGTGAAAGTTTAACCATTTCTTTCTTCGCTGACAGTAGCGTGAGCTACCTACCAAATTTGACTGTTCTCCGTCAAGTAGTTTTTTTAGTTAATGAAACAACAGACAGACAGTCAGACGGAACTGAAAACCTATATTTTCGTAATCTACATGATCTGAAACGTGAAAATCCTAAAAATCTCGGAGGGTAATTTTTTCTCGAATGCAATACTTCCCTTCGGTATGCGAGGGAAGTAAAACATAACAAAGTATTTGTAAATATCTTTATTTTTCCAAATCTTCTTACGCTAAAATATCTATATCATATTATTAATGTCGAAAAATGTATTTACATGTCAACGATTGTAATTTTTACCTTTGGTAAAGTCTTTACGAAGTCAGTTGATACAAGGTAAAAATAGCAACTGGTGGCCGACTGGTGACTGAATTTTTTCATAAGAAATGCATTGCTGTCAAAGTTAGACGTAATTTGACAATGTGTTTTTTATGGGAAGTTTCAATCACTATAGTTAGGTAAATAATGTGCAATTCGACGACGAAAATCGAAGAGAATTATGAAATTATGAGGTGAAAATGATTGCAAAACATGTAAAAATCATATTACGCCCGCCAGACTAGTAAAAATTTGTTAATTGTTATTTTTTATCAATTTTTGAATTTAGCTTAAAAAAATTATTCTTCTTTTCAAAACATCTGCTTGAAATTTACACAGTTTGTGGTATCTATTAAAACTTATCTGCTTGATAATTTTTGATAATGAATTTGTCAGACACAACAGGCATCCTATAACACCTTAAAATAAACAACTGAAGTTTAAGATCTCCCCTAGACATCAAAATTTGTCTGTCATTGAAAAAATGTTTTTCAATTTTTAAGCGACAACGTTCTTTTTTTTTAAAAATAAGCTTTTACAATTGCCGCGTAAAAGTGTCACCTTAATTTTTTTATGTAATTAAGTTTTATGCTTAAAAGAGGTCTTAATCTTAAATACAGATAAAAACTAAGGTGTTGTTTTGATGAAGTCATTGTAAAAGCGTATTTAAAAGAAAAAACGTCACGGCGCTTAAAAATTAGGTCTGACATGTGAAAAACATTTTTTCAATGACAAACAAATTTTTATGCAAAGAGAAGATCTTAAACTTCAGTTGTTTTTTTAAGAAATAGTTCTGAGATGCTAGTGATTGATGCTGATGCATTGATGCTGCGCATTCAAAATTAAGTCTGACAAATTAATTAACAAAAATTGTCACATAGACAAGATGTAATAGATAGGAGAGATCTTACATTTCATTTTAAAACAAAAATCAAGGAGTGCACTTCCCTAAAAAAAAAATTATTTATAGCAAAAGGTCCGCCAAAAGTTAATTAACAAAAACGGTCAGCCAGACAAATTTTTTCAAAAGTGTTTCATTATTTACCATAAATTGCGTAAATTTCAAGCAGGTGTTTTGAAAAAAGAAGCATTTCTTTTAGCTAAATTCAAAAATTCATAAAAAATAGAAATTAACAAATTTTTACTAGTCTGGCGGGCGTAACATGATTTTGACATGTTTTGCAACCATTTTCAAATTTTAAATTCGAGATGTTCACCTTTAAACAAATTTTGTAAGAAAATGCGAGCGCTATAAATCACTCCCGTTAATTGTAGATTAGAAACCAACTACCTCAATTTTAAAATATTATAATCACGCATGCGTCACAAATATTAACTGAGTGGGCAAGTAATAAGTACCAGCTAAGTGAGTAAGTATTAACATAATAAACGCAAAAATCAGTAAGTGATTAAATAGGACTACGTGACTAAGTATAACCAAGCATGACTACGTACCCATGTACCACTAGTCCTTACACCATCAGAAAATTACTCCAAATATCATCAGAAACCTTTCTGGCGAGCAAAAGGGAAAATATCTAAAAGGATGCCTCTTTGTCGAAATCGACAGTTTCTCCTAACTTCCGTCGGTACGTTCCAAATTGCCAATACACAGCGTAACCCACATCTTAGATAAATTTTTCTAACTTCGTTTATTGCCACACATAATATCGTAACACATTCCGAAGACCGTTCTTAAATAAGTCTACAAACCAAAAGTAGGTTTATTTAACAATATCGGCCTTAAAAAAGCTTTTCCCAAGGCGTTCCTACCAAACAATATCCGAACGCACCTCGTGAAATTGGAATGATGTACATTGGACAGTTTTGATATTTTGCTAAGTTATATTGAAAAATGCCCTACTTTTTAAGGAAATGTTGACCATACCAGTTTTAAATTCATTATATCTTGGAAAATATGCCTACTATGTAAATAATATTTTAAATACCGATGAAGCACGGCATGTTTTGCAGGAGGAATATTGTTCAAAATTTTACATTTATTCTCAAAAACGTGACCTCGTGTTTATTCGGATATTTATTAATGGATTTAAAATAATTTTGAAAATATTTAATTATACAAAATGTAAGCATTTTCAGAAAACAGACTTGGTATATATCAAATATTAATTTAGTTATGAAACGCAATAGATAATATTACTCCAATCTCAATATTATATTTTGCGCTTGATGACTAAATTAATATTTGGTATATATCCATTCTTTTTTCTGAAAATGCTTACATTTTATATAATTAACTTTTTTAATTGTACATTTTTTAAATACATTGGTAAATAACCGAATAAACATGAGGTTATGTTTTGGAGAATAAGTGCAAAATTATAGGATAACAAATTTCAATTCCTCGTAGAAAAAATGCCGCGCTTTATCTCGGTATATAATATATTATTTTCACAGTAGGCATACTTTCCAAGATATAATGGATTTAAAACTGGTATGGTCTGCATTTTTTTTAGAAGTATGGCATTTTTCTTAGCAGAACGTCAAAACTGTCCAATATACATTATTCAAATTTCAGTGAATGATTTAGAATATGAATGTTTTGCTCCTCCGTTTCTGAGATATTCGCAGTTAAATTTAGGGGTCAATACATTTGAATCAGTTCCGCGATTCATATAAGTATGAATCGGCGCAGCCCGCTTAGGCTCCGCCCATCGGTGCTTGCAACTTTGCGCGCTCCCCATTGGTCCGACTGGAATCTATTTAATAAACTCGTTTTGCACTTTGAAATCAGCAGTCAGTCGAGACGAGTCTACTGAAACGTGCGGACGTGTTCTTCTTTCGGCAGTAAAGTGAAGTGACTAGTTAGTTGTGTAGTAGTGAAGTGGCAGCCCCACAACGAGGTTAAGGAGAGAATGGGAAATTCTAGATGTCTTTTTCAAGGCGGTGGAATTAAAAGATAAATAAAAGTCCCCCTTATTTGCGACGCATTTGTTTATTTTTATTTTATTTATATGTACTTTTCTCCTACTAATAAATTATAGGTATTCCCTTTCAGGAACAAATCAAGATGAACAACACTGTGGAGGACAGTGTTATGGAAGACGACTCCACGAGTACCATAAGCTCCAGGAGTGCGACGCCGTTTTCAGAGACGGCCGCCAAAGATGCAACCATTCATAAGCTCCTTGCAGAGAATGATGCTCTCAAGGAAGAGATTAAAAGCCTCAACCAGAAGCTGGCCCAAATGAGTCATCAAATGACCATACAATCGAGGGAACTGTTGGACGCCCAAAAAGCCCAACACAGAGAGCTCCTCACCGCCATTCAGGGCTCCGCCCTCCAGACCTCCGCCCTCCAGCCCTCCGCCCCGCAGGCCTCAGCCCCCCAGGGCTCCACCCCCCAGATTCTTCTCGCACCCCAGGCCTCCGCCACCCAGAACTTCACCCCCCAGGGCTCCTCAACTGCCAAGGGCAAGCGGAAACGTAAGAATCCACAACGCAAGTGGACACGGATGAAGACGAGCCCAAGCAGGCGAAAACCGCATCATCCACGGAGCAAAGCGAAGTCACAGCAGCAGCCAAGAAAGCAAAGATACCGCCAGTCATCCTCAGGAAGAAGGAGACATGGACTTCTGTTAGTCAAAGACTGAGAGAAGCAGGTATCAAATACCTAAAAGCCAAGGTAGTCGGAGAAGGCATCTCCATAGAACCCCAAACGGCGGATGACTATCGCAAGATGACGAGACTCTTTACGGCGGAGAAGAGAGAACACCATACCTACGCTCTACCTGAAGAAAAGTTACTCAGGGTGGTAATCAGAGGCATCCCCTCTGGAGTAGCGAACGAAGACGTCAAAGAAGACCTCAAGGAGCAGGGACTGACACCCATATCAGTCCAGAGGATGACCTCCAGGAGAACAAAACGGGAGATGCCCCTTGTTCTTGCACAAGTTCCCCTGGACCAGGAGAGAATCCTGGAAGTCAACAGATGCCGCTCACTCGTAGTCAGGGTAGAGAGGCAGAGAGCCGCTCAGACAGTCACCCAGTGCCATCGCTGCCAGCTCTTTGGCCACGCACAGGGTAGGTGCACCGCAAAGCCAAAGTGCGTGAAGTGCGGACAGGCCCACCACTCGGCGGAATGCCAGAAGAAGAAGGAGAGCCCCGCCAAGTGTGCAAACTGCCAAGGGGCCCATCCAGCCAGCTACAGAGGATGTCCCAGCTTCCCTAAGAAACCAGCAGGTCCTCAGAAGACAAACCAGGGACCCAGAGCGAAGACGGCCACGGCTGAGACCAGAAAGGTCACTGCTGGAAGGAGTTACGCAGATGAGGCGAACGCCAAGGGCAAAGCCGCACCTGAAAACAAGGCCAAGACAGAGCCAAAGAAGGGGGTCAAACCCTCGAATTCTGCCGTGGCAAATAATTTCACAGCTGCGCTGGCACAGATGCAGCAGATGTGCTCAGCAATGAGCGCATTCTTCGCTCAAATGCCAAAAATGCTCCAATAGTCCAATAAATCTGTCGAAAATATCGCGTTTTTTTGCAAAAATTATTAACAGCAAACCAAGGTATGTAAAATATCGGAAAGTTTGCGTAGAATTCAATAAACTATTTTTAAAACAAATGACGAACTTGCGTCCTCTTCAAAATGGCGGCCAAAGTTTGCAAAAAACAGTTTTTTTGCGTTAAAAAAAAAGTTGGCGCTGCACAAAAAAAAGTTTAATAGCAGAGTTGTGTAACTTTTTAATGCAGATCGAGCCGGCCCAGTCCGATCTTAGAAAATTGCAAAATTATTTAGTTATTGCAAAAAAGACGTTAAAAATCGCATTTTTTTGAAATACCTGTATCTCCGTAAAGAAAAGATATTCTTTAACGAAACTCAGTGAAAGTATAGTCCAAGATATATCGAATACTAGCATTTTTACAGACTTGCAAAATATTTCAAATTTCTTGCAAAAATCGATTTTTTCGAAAAAAACACGTTTTTTTCAATGTCCAATAGCTCATACAGGTCTTCATATTTTTATATCGGACCAGTCCGAAAAGTTTCTTCAACAGTTGCGCTAACCTGTGTAGTTATTGCGCATATAACGAAGCGATCCCTAATATGCGAAAAATCGGTCAAAATATCGATAATTTTTTTTACCCCAAAAAACTTTGAATATTTTTGACATTTTAAATTATATTGGAACACCATTATTGCCAATGGATAGCTGGCATTTTTCTACAAATTTACAAAAAAAAAAAAAAATTGCCCTCGGACTCTGGAGCCGAGATAATTTTTTTTTTAAGAAATTCTTGTGGCGCCATTTTTTAAGGTAAAGGGCTGAAATTTGCAGTGGTTATTGTACAATACTTATATTTTCAATAAAAAATCTTCGCAACTTGATCGGCCGTTGCTGAGCATTGCAAATTCAATGAAACTCGGAGCTCGATGCTGTGGCGTACGCCTGCAGCTGCCGAAAACACGGCATAAAATGTTCAAATGTGTGTTCAACGTGTGACGATAAAATTTGCTCAAATATTGAGGAGAACAGAGTCGTCGCTGATGATATCGACAAAGAAATAGACGAGCCAAATATCACAGAGACTGAGCTAGAAAGAGATGAATTTTCAAATGATGATAACGATAATGATGATTGTGATGATGATAATGCAGAAATAATATTACATGACGTTTACCGTGACAGTAGTAGTAGTAATGAAGACGAGTCTCCCATTAAAAAGCAAAAGAAAAAAAAATATTAATGCAACGTATTCTACAAAAACAATTCGAATACATAAATGAGACATAATAAAATTTTGATGTTTCTTTGGTAATGTAACCAATGTAATAAAGCGTAAAGGAATTAAAATTACTTGCCATACAATAGCACGATTTCGTAGATAGTTTGGGACGATATTTGACAAACTCCAAAATGTTATCGAGGCGGGCGATGTACTATTAGATTTTTTCAGTCATAGGTATGAAGTAATCTGTAGTAAATTTGCTAAATCGGAAATATTTTATTACCAGTAAAATACCCCTCATAAACTGATAAAAATCCGTTACGATCGATGTCATCGTCAAATTGCTTTTTATTAGAAATGTAACAAACGCGCGGGTAATTAAAGGAGGTGAATATGTAAAATAATCAAATCATAAAAGGGGTAATTGATTACAAGAATTCCCCAAACTGCACATTAGGTAGGAACTAGTTGTTTTTTCTTTTCTAAGTCCACTCGTAAAACAAATAGGTTTTTTAATAATAGGTATAATTAGCTAGCTTAGATGTAGAATATTTTAAGTTGTTTAAATGGACGTGTTATACTGAAGAGAAGCCAATTTGGCCACAGTTACTAAAGAGAACGCCACTTGCCACTCGAGTACTATGTCGGTACATAATTTCTACTATAGAGGACGCAACCTTCCGGATGACTTGATGCCTCTAAAAAGAGGCGGACTTTCATTCATTGATCTAGATTGCTTTGGGGTGGATAAAGACCACTAACTAAAAATTGACAAGGATAATCCCGTCCGGAAAGAAAGACACTTTCCGATCAGCTACTGGTGGTGTGACATCGGCCTACTTTTATCGGGATAACTTTAGTATTCCCGGGTATAGGTATTTGCATTTTTGAGCTTCTATTATAAAATTTAACTTCATGTCATCAGATTTCTCAAATTAAACGTTACCTCGTTCATATTGTCACTGGCAACTGGCGTTTCTGCACTAGTTTATAAAGAAATAATTAACTTCATGCTAGTTAAGGCTATTGTATTTTTTGGCCCTTCTGGCAATCAGTTTGAATTTGAGTGTAAATGATTTTTTCCTTTAATAAAGTAATTTTTCTTGCTTAAGTTCGAGACTACGGTCCAATTTCCTTATTTGTTTATCTTTTAAGTTGCATTTTCTTTTGTTTTAATTTAAGTATTAATTATTGTTTTTCCAAACTGACTGTTCTTTTGTAACGTGTTCTTTTATCCGTTTTCAGCCCTTTACTTAAAAAATGGCTCCACTAGAATTTCTTAAAAAAAATTATCTCGGCTTCGGAAGGTCGGAGAGCAATTATTTTTTTCGGAAATTTCTAGAAAAATGCCAGCTATCTATTGGCAATAACGACATTGCAATATAATTTAAAATCTCAAAAATATTCAATTTTTTTTTGGGGTAAAAAAAATTATCGATTTTTGACCGATTTTTCGCATATTAGGGATCGTTTCGTGATATGCGCAATAATTGCACAGGTTAGCGCAACTGTTAGAGAAACTTTCCGGACCGGTGCGGTATAGAAATATGATGGCCTGTATGAGCTATTGGACATTGAAAAAATCGTGTTTTTTTCGAAAAAATCGATTTTTGCAATAAATTTGCAATATTTTGCAAATCTGTAAAAATGATCTTATTCGACATATCTTGGACTACGCTTTCACCAAGTTTCGTTAAAGAATATTTTCTCTTCACGGAGATACAGTTATTTCAAAAAAAAGCGATTTTTAACGTCTTTTTTGAAATAACTAATTAAGTTTGCAATTTTCGGAGATCGGACTGGGCGGGCTCGATCTGTATTAAAAAGTTACACAATTGTGCTGTTAAACTTTTTTTTGTGCGACGCCAACTTTTCTTTTTCAACGCAAAAAACTGTTTTTCGCAAACTTTGGCCGCCATTTTGAAGAGGACGCAAGTTCGTCATTTGTTTTAAAAATAGTTCATTGAATTCTACGGAAAATTTCCGATTTTTTGCATACCTCGGTTTGCTGTTAATAATTTTTGTAGATAAAATCCCTCACTTACTGGACTACAAGAGAAGATGGCTATTACGCTGGTGAAGCCAAAAATCTTGCAGATCGCCTCATGGAACGTGAACGGCCTCCGACAAAGGAAGCTAGAAATAGAAGAAATCTTGGAGAGGTACAACATCGACGTGATGGCCCTGCAAGAAAACAAACTTCGCCAGGATAATATCGAACTTCGAATCCCAGGCTACGAAGTCTATAGAGAACAACGCAGAGCAAACGCATGAGGAGTTGCTCTGCTCGTCAAGAGGACTATAGACCACCACTTCATCGACACGCCGGAACTGGAGGACATGGAAGCCATTGCCATAGTAGTTTCAACGGAACGAAACGGCCCACTCAAGATTGTTTCCTGCTACCAGACAACTCAACGTCCGCTCCTACAGCATGACCTAGAGGCCCTCATAATACGGGGTACTCAGACGGTGGCTATAAGAGATTTCAACGCCAAATCGCCAATGTGGAATAGCAGGCTCACAAACACCCGTGGACGGGTGATGCTGCGATTCTTAGAAGACCACGAGGGAGACGTGCAAGCGATAGGCCCGGAAGAACCGACGTTTGACAACAGAACACATCGGCCCGACGTGCTGGACATAGCTCTGCTCAACGAGATGACTTTCACCGCCGAACTTCAAACCAAAGCCGAGGGCTCCTCGGATCACAACCCCATTTTCCTAAAACTAGGAGATGACATCGTTGAAAAGGAAACTTTCACCAAGAGAAGAACGAACTGGGAACAGTTCCGAGCAATTTTGCAAAGGAACATTGCACACGTCCCAGAATCGACAGTGAAGAAGAATTAGAAGAGGCCATCATCTCCCTGGAAAACCACATCCAGGCAGCGCTAACGGAAAGCACGACGGAAACTGTAACGAGAAGAGTTGCAATGCCGATGGGAGAACTCCCTGAGGACACCATGCAGCTCATTCGAGACAGAAGGAGGATTAAGAAACTGGTGCAGAGGACAAGACTCCCAGAACACCGAAGGGAATACAATCAGCTAACTCGTAGAGTTAAAGAAGCCCTGTAAGAACTTGGAGTCGCTTTACCCTCAGGACTGAAGCATGTGGACCACCCAGAAGGCTCTGCGTGCCAAGAGAAAACCAGTCCCGCCCATTCACGGAGAGATCGGTATCGTCTACACTCGTCAGGAAAAAGCCGAGGCTTTTGCCGACAGCTTGGAACTACAGTGTAGAGAAAACCAGATTGACGACGAGGACGACGACTGGCTGGATGACGTAACACGCAGAGTCAGAAGGCTGCGGCGCATGCCGGATGAACAAATAATCCCTCCGACTTCTCCAGAAGAAGTCAGAGAAATCCTGAGAAGTCTCAAGCCCCGCAAAGCTCAAGGGTGCGACGGAATAGGAAATATGGTACTCAAGAAACTACCCCTCAAAGGAGTAGCAGCAATGGTGAACATCGTCAACGCCATCCTGAGATTAGGTTATTTCCCCACCAAGTGGAAGAAAGCCGACGTCAGCATGATTCGCAAACCTGGTAAGAATCTAACCTTCCCTTCCAGTTACAGGCCCATTAGTCTTCTACCGGCGATGAGCAAAGTAGCCGAGAGGATCATCTTGAAAAGACTTAAAACCCTGACCGATGAGCTGCAGATTATCCCAGATGAGCAGTTCACCTACAGTACCGAGCACTCCACCGAGCTCCAAGTGTTACGTCTAACGGAACACATCACGGAGGGTTTCAACCATCGACTAGTCACAGGAGCGATCTTCCTCGATGTAGCCAAGGTCTTCGACAGGGTTTGGCACGATGGTCTTCTGGCGAAGATGCTGTCGATGGGTTACCCCATCGGCATCATCAAACTAGTGAGATCCTACCTTCACCGGAGGCAACTCTGTGTGAAGATTGCCGACAAGCTGTCTAACTACAGGCCTATGGAGGCAGGCGTACCGCAGGGATCGGTACTCTCTCCCCACCTGTTCACCATCTACACCTCCGACATGCCAAGAACCGCAAGGACCTCTTTGGCGCTCTACGCAGACGACACAGCCATCATCGCAAGATCATCGAGTGCAAGACTTGCCACCCGCAACCTCCAGGAAGCAGCATCCCTTCTGGAAAAGTGGTGTAACAAGCGGAAAGTCAAAGTTAATGCGGAGAAGAGCAAAGCCATACTCTTCAAAAGAGTGAGGAAGCAAAGCAAAAATCAGGACCCTCATTGCACCCATTGTGACGTACGCCTCAATTGCCTGGGGATACCAAGCAGCCACCTACTTGAAGAGGATACAAGCCGTGGAAAAGGTCGCACTCAAGTGTGCCGTGGATGCACCATGTTTTGTCAGAAACGCCGACATCTTCAGAGACCTGGAATACATCCCGGTAACTGAAGTCATCCAGGACAGTGCGAAGAAACTATACGCCTGTAGAGCAGAGCATGGGAATCCGCTGGTCAGATAAGCGACTGACTACAACCTCAACGACGCTCTTAGGCCACGCCGCTAGGAGATAATGACCAAAATACCCAAATCGCTCGATCACGGGAGTATCCAGCAAACAACCAGCTAGGTACCCTTAGCCTAGCCCGTGCCGACCTTCGACGTTAAAAAAAGCGTCCTTGGCTGAGCACAACCCTTGAGCTACACAGCTCAAAACTTCATTCCGACGAAATCGGAGCACATGATGGCAATTGGCACTCTGGGCTCCGACTAGTCACATACTCCCAAACCCGTCCAAACTCTGAGAGGGTGCGGCAACAGCCGTTCCCTCTCACGACAGACGAAAGACACTCCCGGGAGCCGACATGCCAGCGAAGAAAGAAACTCAAGACAGAGGAGCGCCAAAAGAAACGACCCAGCTGGCTGGGGTACACAAGTCGAAAACATCAGTCAGGATGTAGCGAGTAGCTACATTAAACGAGAAAATTTAGGAAAAAAATCAATGGGACGGTTTTTCAATAAAAACCAAAATCCTCATTTAATATTCCTCAGAGGGTTGGAGCATACTCCTCATACAAAACCTCAAAAACGTACAGAAAAATAGTCAAAGAATTCAAAGTCGGGGGGTCGATTCCGACGAACACAAAATACTTGTTATTGAACACGAACGTGACTTTTGTTTTAAGATTCGCGCTCAAGAACACTGCACAATTTAATTTTGAATGAAATTTATTTTTACTTGGTCCGGCGAAAAAGTAACATCCTGTATTGATTTTACACGAATGACTAAAAGTCAAATTTTCTGGAGTCAAATTAACGATATATTACTATTCACGTTCTAACAATACATTTGTTTATCACTAAATAGGTTTGATGTAATTAATTATGTTGAATATTAACACTTTAGAGTAGTAATTTGCCTTTGGTTGTTGCTGTTTTGTCGCGGGGCTGGATCCCGAACTGACTTACTGACTGACTCGACTCACTCTACTTACTCCACTCTCTTTACTCGATTGAATGCGTTGAGCGCGTCTCGGTTTATATAAGATAAATCAAAGCTTCTGGAAGTGTTCGAAAATCGAAGACTCCAGGCGTTCTAGTCGTTCTAGACGTTCCAGATTCTTCGGCGTTCCCGAAAATTCGATCGGTAGGGCAGAGTGGCTTGTGTATATTCTCCAGCAGACGGCTTGCTTTTCGAATTATTCTAATAATGTAAAAAGTGTTTTTTCTAGCTCGCGGGCTTTAGAAAGCGACAGAGGGACGTTAGTTCTTAATTTTGACAATATGAACTACCCGATTTAAGAAAGGTACTTTGACATTCCCCCCGTTTGCTAAGGCAAATTTCTACGATTGAGTGTTTGACATCCTAAAGTATACAAACATTTTCTTTATAGGATTTTGCAAACAGTGGAAAGAAAAGCTATCTATGAGAACTAAAGGAAAAACTATATATATAAAAATATTAATGAAATCTTTGCATTCTTTCGATAACCTGACTTCTGGTTATGCTAACAAGTAAAATTCTGATTTGCCATTCTCATTTTAACGCTAGCATCCAACCTAGTCCCCTACGGCTAAGCAGGCTAAACTAGTATCTACATGATCCCCTACGATATGTAAATTCAGTTAAAAATGAGAACAAAGGCCTGAAATTAATTTAATTGAATTAATTAATTTCAGGCCTTTGGATGAGCGGCGATGTCTTCATCATGAAAACTAGCCAATACATGGGGTATCATGCTTCTGGGTACGACTAACTTTCTTCTTCCTCGGTAGTTGCACCATAGTTGCATGTCGTGGACTGCGAAGTTGTCAAAAAATTTCTATTCCCTATAATTTCGAGGACCGTCAGTTTGAATTCTTTCCCATTGTCGTATGTCATTTTGAATGCGTCTGGAACGGAGTTGGTTATTTTTTACTTCTTCATATAGGTCAGCTCTTGTGAATATATCCAGTCCTTCCGGAGTTAAGGCCGGGGGTAGCATTCTTTTTTCGTCGATTTCCATCCGAAGTTCTTGGATATCTGGATTTCTACTCAGGAAATCGGGTAATTCGTTGTCCTTTCCTGCACAATGTTCAATATCGAAGTCGTATTCTTGCAATAGAAGAGACCATTGTGTTAATTTTGTCTTGGCGTCTTGATATTTATTTAACCACACCAGGGCACGGTTATCGGTTCTAAGTGTGAATCTTACATTTTCTAGGTACATCTTGTATTGTTTGATACATGTGACGACGGCTATGCATTCGATTTCGTTGATATGGTATTTCTTTTCAGCTGGGGTGAGACAAGCGCTAGAAAAGGAAATGATTTGTTTTGAACCGTTTTCGCCTAGCTGATATAAAACTCCCGATATGCCGGTGAGGGAGCCGTCTGTTTGGAGGATAAATTTCTTCGTAAAATCAGGGCGATGTAGCTCGAGCGGCTTGGAAGCTTCGTCCTTCATTTTCTGAAAAGCTCTCTCGTGTTCGTTGGTCCAGTGAAATTTCTTGTTTTTGCTGAGAAGTTCGGTAAGTGGTTGTATAAGTGAAGCGGCGTTTTCTATATACTCTCGGATCCAATTAAACGTTCCCAGGAAGCTTTGGAGTTGTTTTTTATTTTTTGGTGGTTGAAAATTTTGTATTTCCAAGACATCTTTTTGTTGGGGTAGTGTCTTGTTCTGGGATATTCGATGTCCGAGATAGTTCAATTCGTTGGTTGCGATGTTAAAGTTTTCCGGTAAAACATTTACATTGTGTAGGCGGATCCTTTCGAAGACTAAATGTAAATGTCTCTGGTGTTCTTCTAGGCTGTTACTGTATATAATGATGTCATCGAGGTAGACTTGTACGAAGTCATGTATGTATCCGGCTAGTACATCGCGAACCATGAAGTTCTGAAATATGGATGGAGCTGTCTTTAAGCCGAACGGCATGACTGTAAATTGATAGGATGCTCCGTCTGGGATGGTAAAAGCTGTGTATTTCTTTGATTCCGGGTCCATGGGAATTTGCCAATATCCCGATGTTAAGTCTAGCAACGTGAATACCTTGGCTTTCCCTAGGGTTTTGATAGTTTCATGTATTTTCGGTAGGGTGGATGATTGGTCCTTGGTTATCGCATTAAGCTTCCGATAATCCACGCAGAAACGGGTTTTTTTGCCAGAGGCTTCGATTATGACTGGAGGGGAACTGTAAGGTGAGTTTCTGGGTTCTATTACACCAGCCTTTAGCATCTCATCTATTTGTTCGTAGAAAATCTTCTTTTTATGAGGTGTCATTGGAAAACATCGCTGATTTATTATGGTTGGGGTGGATAGAGAAATGACGTGTTTCGTAGTCGTGGTTGTAATTCCTTTAGTAGGTCGTTCGCTGAATATGTCGGAGAATTCCATAAATACGGGTTTAAGTAATTGTTCAGCCTCCGGTGGAATACGAATTTTTTCGTGGAGTTGTCGAAATTCGGGGGTATGCCTTGTTCCTTGGTTCCAGTATACAGTTTTCCTTAACATCTTTCCCAGATACATGCACTTCCTTTCATAATCTAGATGGACACCCTCGTCCTCCAGAAATGGCGTACCAAGAATAAGTTCTTTATTTAATTTGTTAATTACCTCAAATACACCCTGAGTTTTGTTATCTTGTATGTCTAGATCTAGGACGATATTTCCCAAGGATTCTGTTGTTTGGCCTCCGCATGCCATTGCAAACAATTTTCTGTCTTTGATTTGAGGTTCGGTGTCGACGAGTCCTGCCCTGACTATGTTGCTTTCCGCACCTGTGTCAATAACAGCGTTTATTTCCCGTCCATTTGCGAGGATCTTAATATGTGGTAATTGCCTTGATTTTCGTAAATCTTGCACTGATAATAACGGGGCAGTATCGGTCTGCGTCGCCACGTCTTTTAGCGTTATTTTTTCTAGGATAGTGGAAATGTTCATAATGTTCTCAGAATCAGTCTGAGTAGCCATGTTATTTATCGGTTTTTCTTGAAAAATTGTAGAGATATTTAAGACATTGTCGAAATTTGGTGGAGTCGCCGGGTTGGTTATATTGTTTGGGCCGGACGCCGAGGAATCGTTATTTAGTTGTTGGATCTGGGACGGGCGCCGGCCCCTTGGTAGTTTTCGTGACGCCTATTGACTTGGTGGTTTTGCCCTGTGGTGTACGGATTTTGTGGGCAATTTCTTTGCCAGTGCCATCCTCCGCAAAATCGGCATGTCGTCGGTGGTCGGATTTCTTGCGTATTTTCTCCTGATGATGCTGTCCTTTTGTTCGTATTTCTGGTGGTCGTATTGGTTGCATGTCTTGGTGCCTCGTCACGGTTACTATTATTATTATTGTTTGGACGATTTCTCCAATTGTCACTATTGGTGCTTCTCGGAAGATGATATTCTTCTACCTCTGCTGCTATAGTTAGTAACTCCTCGGGGGTATCGAAATCACTGAATCGAATTTGTGCCCTTATCTCGGGTCGTAGTTGTCTATAGATGCAGTGCGCCTTCTCTTTAGGCGGTCTGGTTGGGTCTACGCTGTTAAATAAACCTATTTTCTTAGAGATGAATAACGTAACTGATTCGTTGAATCCTTGCATTTTTGTATGCAAAATGTGTTCTGCCTGAGCCCTTTTCGCGGTGTCGAAGGTCTGCCTCAGCCCCAATTTGAACGTTTCGTAATCGTATATTAAATTTTTATATGGCTCATACCATTCCTTTGCATGGCCTTTTAATTGTGATGTGATCATTATTAATTAGTAGTAATGTAAGTAATGTTGTTTTTCAAAAATGTTCTTCTATATTGAATATAAACATATTTGCACTTTCGTGATGCAGCCCTTGGAAAGTGTGCATGTGGGAGTTTCTTATGGTTTGCATAACCCTTTCCATTTTGCTCCCTTCATGATTGGCAGTAGCGTTTTGAATAGCCTGCTTAATTGCCTCCGCCATGCCCATGAAGATTTGACTTAGTTCGATATTTACATTTGTTTGCTCCCCTCGTTGTGGGGTTGTATGTAAAATCGACTTACCTGGTTGTGCAGTATTCGGGTATATATCTTGTACGGGGTCCTCTTCCCTCCCTGAGGAAGATGGTTGTCCTTCTAGCTGTGGCAGTTCTATTCCCTGTCGTGCCGCTGCCTCTCCTAGCGTTTTCATAACGTTTTCGTGAGATTCCATGTTCTTTTTATTGTAAAAATTGGACTTGAGAAGTTCTGGCCCTTCGGTGGGTCTTCACGTAGCGTTTTTGCCTTACCTTTGAAACCCCTACTCAGTTCAGAGCCCCTCGAGTAAGTCACACTACTCTCCTCTTCTTTCTTTGTTCTTTTCTTCTCGGCCACTTCTCTAAGCCCCACGTTGTACGGGCGCCATGAACACGAACGTGACTTTTGTTTTAGTCAGATTCGCGCACAAGAACACTGCACAATTTAATTTTGAATGAAATTTATTTTTACTTGGTCCGGCGAAAAAGTAACATCCTGTATCGATTTTACACGAATGATTAAAAGTCAAATTTTCTGGAGTCAAATTAACGATATATTACTATTCACGTTCTAACAATACATTTGTTTATCACTAAGTAGGTTTGATGTAATTAATTATGTTGAATATTAACACTTTAGAGTAGAAATTTGCCTTTGGTTGTTGCTGTTTTGTCGCGTGGCTGAATCCCGAACTGACTTACTGACTGACTCGACTCACTCTACTTACTCCACTCTCTTTACTCGATTGAATGCGTTTAGCGCGTCTCGGTTTATATAAGATAAATCAAAGCTTCTGGAAGTGTTCGAAAATCGAAGACTCCAGGCGTTCTAGTCGTTCTAGACGTTGCAGATTCTTCGGCGTTCCCGAAAATTCGATCGGTAGGGGAGAGTGGCTTGTGCATATTCTCCAGCAGCCGAAGGCTTGCTTTTCGAATTATTCTAATAATGTAAAAAGTGTTTTTTCTAGCTCGTGGGCTTTACAAAGCGACAGAGGGGCGTTAATTCTTAATTTTGACAATATGAAGTACCCGATTTAAGAAAGGTACTTTGACATTATCCCGGCTCAGGCGGACAACTCCATATTACTCGCTCGAAGGCAAGTCGACGTCAAAAAACTATATTTGTGTTCGATGCCGTTAGTACGTTTATAAAAGCAGGAAAACCATCAAACTCACAGATAGCTTCTTTAAGCATCCTGACAATCATTTCGATTTAGTGCAAATTTCAAAGTTAATAATTTTCAAAAAGTTTCGCATACATTTTACAAATATTACTATTTGGGAGTCTGAATCTTTTTGTACAGTCGATTGTCATATTTCTCTCGACGCTGGATGAGTTACACTCCTACGGGAGGTGTAACGGCTTGCCGAGTGGTGGTGCTCTTTGATGTTTGCCTTATACACATTAGCTAAGTATTGAATATTTATATTTTTTACATTTTATGAATTATTTCAATAAATGAAAATATATTTTGAATTCGATTTCTTATTGATTCACCAATTATAAGATTTGTGACCGACGGGCGATTCTGTGGCGTGAGTCGGACAATTACTTTCCGCGGGTCACCTTTGATTCCGCCAAGTCTGTGTACTTGTCCGAATACTCATAGAATCCATCGACGGTCTTAATTATTAATAAGTGTTTCTGAGAAAGTGCTAATTATAAGCTATATTCGTTAAAAGTGTACTACCCGACAGAAGAGTTCGACGGAGAGAGCAGACTGTAGCAATCACAGTAAGTATAATTTTGTCTATTCTCGTCTTGGGGAGTCTGAAGGGTATCTTGAATCTCCCTTGTGAGTAGAGTTGATCACTATAGTAGCGGCGACACGGCTCCGGCCTAAATTATATACAATCCTTGTCGTGTCCTTCAGACCAAACGATACTAGGTTCATCTACATGGCGCCGGAACAGGGACCTTGCTAATAGCAAAAGTAGTCAGACATTGTGAAATGGAAGGTTCTATTGAATCCACTCCCAGCCGCTGTTACGACAACGATACCTTATTAATAGCAACTGACTGAGAGATGGAGCAACCCTTCGAAGACACCCAAAGTCCGAGAACGGATAAGGTTACCACAGACGAGGTTCAGACCGGCATGCATGTGTTTGCTAAAATGGCTGAGGGCTTTACGAGAGCTATTCATAATGCCACTAATGTCCAAAGAGACAGACCACGACGACCTAACGTCGAATTTCATGGGCTGGATCACGAAGATCCTGAAACATTTATAAGACATATGGAAGAGTTCTTCGTCCGTGCCCATATAACACATGAGACGGACAAACTCTTTTCAATTACTGAACAATTAAAGGGAAATGCTAAGATATGGTTTGACCAGTATCGCACCCTTATCACCAGCTATAGGCTGTTTGTAGAAAGATTCCGATCTCGATTTCACTCGACCGAGATCATAACTCATGCTATGACAAAGCTTTACAGAGACCGTAAGGTACTCATGAAGATACAGCGGTGTTTATAATTTGCAAAATATGTCTTTTCAATAGGACAGATTGTTTCAAGCCCGAAATCCCAAAGACAAAAATAATTATGGATCACACACCCACAAAATATGAATTGGAGTTGCGATCAGCAAAATACAGGACGCCCAGTTCAAACCTCTTTCATGCCCCGAGTGCGTTTTCAAGAACTTCCTAGACGGGAGAATGTTAGCAGTACCGGGAACTCCCGAGCTGCACGTCAACCGCCTACCCCTTGTCGTTACTGCCCCAACGAACAATGGCATCATGCAGAATGCCCTAACAATCCTTATAGAAACACACGGTAGGGAAACTCAAGGGGGGACAGAGGTCCCAGCCACGGGTTCTCTCCGAGGTCCACGAACTTCAGCCCCACTCCAGTTTGAAGCGAAAGCCGAGAGCAATGAAATGAATGTAAATTAAAACATCGATCCTTCGATGACCTTCTTGATCTGTCGTACTTATTCAAAGATCCCGAAGCCACATTAGCACTCGAATGCATTAACTTTACCAGCGACGTATTCCCTCTACTTGATCTGTCTTACTTATTCAAAGATTCCGAAGCCACATTACCACTCGAATGCATTAACTTCACCAGCGACGTATTCCCTCTACCTTACATCAAAATCCTAGTAAATAATAGAACAATGAATGCCCTCGTAGATACCGGCTCGACAAGAAATATCATTCATTCGAGACTCCTAAATAATTGTAACGATCTCACAGCCCCTCAAAAATTATCTCTAGCTTGCGGAAATATGGTAGTAGATTCCTTAGGGACTACAAAAGTTGTAATAAACATTTTAGACAAACCGTTCAAAAGTACCATGCAAGTAATCCCTAGTCTAAACGAGGAGCTGATACTGGAAGCCCCGTTTTTGTATCAGAACAGAGCATTTTTTATTTTGATAGAAAATGTGTGTACATCGGCATAGATGACCGCATAACCGTCTTCTGGAACCAAGCTACCGAACGGGATAAAAGACAGCCTAGTCTACCCGAGGAGCTGGCCATTTCAAACGAAACTCTCAGGCCGCTGTTTGAATAGTTTTCGGAACTGTTCACTGAAGTACCGACTCAAGCAACCACAGTAACAATAAAACACAAAATTCTAGTAAAAGACGATTCCTCCTTTAATATAAGACCTTATCCCATGTCTGCCACGAAGAAAAAGATTTTGTACGAACAGATCGAAGAGATGCTTAAGGCAGGCATAATAGAACCAAGTACAGCCCCGTACAGTTCACCCCCGATAATAATAGAAAGGCCTGACCAGAAGCCTCGATTCTGTATCGACTACAGACATCTTAATTCAGTAATGATAGACGATGCCTCCGCCTTACCAAAAATGTGAAAGCATTAAAGATTTAGGGAAGGCAAGTATTTTCACCGTTCTAGATCTTAAAAGTGGCTATTGGCAAATACCACTCGAGGAATCGTCGAAGGATTTTTCTACGTTCACTACCCCCGACGAGGCATCATACAAGTTTAATGTCATGCCTTTCGGATTGAAGACTGCTCCTTGTACCTTTCAGAAGTTCATGGCGCGAGACGTTTTAACTTTATATCTCCACCACTTCTGTAGAGTATATTTAGATGATATAATTTATTGCGAAAATATCGATCAACACCTCTCTCATTTACAATCGGTATTCGAACGTCTGAGACTCCATAATCTGAAGGTATCCCCTCAAAGAAATAAAATATTAGGCCATCAAATTGCATCATATAAAACACGACCTTTAGGAAAGCATCTCTTCCAAATCCAAAGTTATCCTGTGCCTGCTACAAAGCGACAACTTCAGAGTTTCCTTGGCCTATGTAATTGTACGGGAGTATATTCTTAATGCTTCCTTGATTACTAAGCCCTTGACCCGACTTCTCTCGAAGGACTGGAGCTTTAAGTGGAACCAGGATGCTCAAGAAGCGTTCGAGATGTTAAAGGAAATTTTAACAAAACCTTTAGAATTGCACATGCCCAATTTCGATAAAATATTTATTCTGCAAACCGATGCATCCTTGCAAGGGCTCTCCGCAGTGCTATATCAGCTGGGGGCCAAGGAGAGAAATATATAATATTATATGCAAGCAATACGCTGTCTCCGGCTGAAAAGAAACATCACACGAGTTAGAATGTCTGAGTGTAGTAAACTACATAGGAAAATACAAGATTTATTTAGCAGACAAACCGTTTATTGTGAAGGCGGACAGCCGAGCTCTCTTTTGGTTACATTAGCACAAAGACGAGACGACCAAATTTACTCGTTGGTCATTGCTATTACAAGAATATTCTTTTAAAATTGAACATTATCCTGGCAAGGAAAATATCTTAGCTGATTACCTAAGCAGGAATCCTCAGGGACCGAACGTACCCAGCGACGACGAAGAGGATAGAATGTTTCCCCCAAATTATAGCGAACGCATATCAGCGATTTCGCACCTCGAATTACACAACGATGTTAAAGAGGCTCAATCACATTCACGTGATATTCAAGAAAAGATTCAATGATGGAACCGATTGAATGTTAAGGCAGAGAGAACGGAGGTAGAGGTGAATTTTTTAAACAATTACAAAGTACTCGAGGGCGTACTGTGGTCAAATTTTAATTCAAATTTACGATTAGTGGTACCTAAAAAGAAGGTGTTATGCATAATTTCATATTTTCACGACCGAGCAGAAGCCGGCCATCCTGGGCAAGACGAAACCATCAGGACGATCTCGAAGAGATATTATTTTAATAACATGGCGAGAGTGGTAGCTAAATACCTAAACGAATGCATGATCTGCAACTCCGTCATGAGCCGGCAAATCCAGCCGAATGCTCCTCTGAGAAGCCATGCGCCGAAAATTCGTTTGAAACCCTGAGCATAGACGTCATAGGGCCCCTTCAACTGACGCAGGAGGCGGAAAACCGCTATATATTGATGGTAGAGGACGTATTCAGCAAGTGGATCGAAGTTAAGGCATAACCCGAGATCAGTGGCAAAACTATATCCAAATATTTAGAAGAGGAGATCGTACCACGATACGGACTACCTCGAGCCATAATAACAGACCAGGGCCGTCATTTTAATGCAGATTGGTACACTACCTCTGCGAGGGAAATAACGTAGATATGTATTACACAACAGCATATCATTCAAGATTTAATCAAGTCGAAAGACGCGTCTAGGAGACGAAGAAAGTTTTAAAAACACTGATGTTTGGCCAACCCAATGATACCTGGGACAAATATATATGCCAGATGGCTTACATCTTCAGAACACGCAAAAATGCAGCCGCGGGAATGACAGTGCTATGTGGTTCTAGGCTATGAACTCGCCGAAGCCGGAGATTATGTTATGCGCGCCTATTAGCAAGAGCGTGAGAAACACGTCGACATTCCCCGACTTGAGCGGGTCAAAGAGGCTAGAAAAGGGCAAGTCAGTTATCAAAGTAAATATGCCCCGAAGGTGGCTGTAACTCTTATAGTTTTTAAAGTAGGAGATATGGTGATGGCGAAACGGATCAGTAAGGATCATACATTTCTACCATCGTGGACTGGGCCCCACAAAGTATTAAATAGACTCTCAAATGAAGTATATCTAGTAGATAAAGGAAAAACGACCACAAAGTTGCACGTAGACGGCATCAGACCGGCACCTACAGGTAAACATGCACTGGAAACAGAATCATCAGATGATACGGAAGATAGTCCGGATGAACCGCATCTCGAAGACAACTCTTCCCCATCTGAAGATGAGATTGCAAACAGGTCAGAGCGACGAAGCAATACAACTGTAATCCAAGTTCATGCACCTACGATTGTGCAAGGTGAGGCAGCACCAATTCCTCGACAGCATGCAGTCCACCGTCCTGCAGCATCGAATGCCTATGACAACATTCAAATTGATCCAGGTTAAAGGCAGATGTCTTGATAGCCATTTTAAAATTCCCCAAAATTCTTGTAGTAACTTATTCCTTTTACGGAAAAGTTAGCAATTTTACAAAAGCTGTTTCGAAATCTGTTCCTTTCATCAAAACTTTAAAGATGGTGGATTCACATGCAAGGGCGCGATTTGGATCGACTTGGTTTCTCAAGAGCGAGAACCACTAAGCCCGATGAAGGGACGAATTTCGAGACCTGTTCTTTTTATCAAGTTTCAACCATTTTCAGTCTACAAAATGTACGTTTTTCAATGAAGACTCCATGTACGAGCTTCAACCCGAATAGTACAAACTATGGATTCAAGAACCAAAAAATCAAAAACCTAAACCACTAAAACACATTTTTTCAAAAAATTTATTGTAAAAGAAAGGTTTGTTAATTTTTAATTTCATTTGTGTGTGAATAAGATCACGACACATATCAGTCGTCATCTTGCAGTCGATGTCTATTGTAATAAAAGCGGAATTAGCTTGACCAGGCAACAGTAACATAGAAATTATATTTCTCTGCAAATAAGTACATTAAAGAGGTTTAGACGGATATATTGCTCTTGTCCCATTGCCGTTGGGCTATTTCCACTTTGATTGCAATAGACATCGACCGCTATATGGCACCTGTCGTGGTCTCAGACTGTGACGTTTAACATATCGGTTCTAGATGACAAGATAGACCTCTGCATTTTCTATCGTAACATGAAATATGATATTCAGTTTCCATAAATTAAATCGTTAGCATCAATTCTTTCGAAAATTATGAGATTTTAGTGGGTTATTAAGTCTCATTTTTGTTTCTGTGTTCATGGTCATTACTTGTGTTGCTCAAAATTACAGTTTTAGAATATAAATCATCTTCTCTATAATTAGTTATTTCTTCACGGAGTTTTAAACAATTAATAAATGTTCCAAACAATTTATCAAAACCTTCGATTACAGGGTCCGGTTTCATACAAATTAAGCATAAATTTGTACGAATCTCTGTTACATTAAATTTTATTCTTTTCTCAATATTACTTTCAGAACTTATGCTATAAGTAGTATTCTCCATTTTAATTTCTTCTAACAGCACATACATCAGTGATTTATATGGTAGAAAATTTTAATGATAAAATACATACCAGCTGAAAAAATCTTGCAAATAGTAAACTAGGGACTTTCTTATGACATGCTAATCTGTTAGACACACATTTTGTGTAGGCTCATATAACCTGTTCAACAAATATACTTATATTTATTACATAGTAATCATTCTCAAGACATAAATTACAAAATATCATAAACCACAAGAGAATACGTCCATCAATTTAACGATGGGCCGATACGCGGGTTGTTGGCTTGTTGAAAATCTTAAAGTACGAACGTGATGCCGCCGATAAGCCTCGAAAATTGACATGGTTATTAGATTCTCAAAAAAATCTTATTAAGAAAATATAGCAAATATTTTATAAAGAACATTTTTTTGACCAATTGAATCTATTTTTTTGATCAAGTGCACGAAAAATAATTAATTTTCAGCTGTAGTAGGTTTGCTTCTTAATTTATTTTAAAAATAGAAATTCTACTCAGTATATAATAATTTTTGGTAAAACTATGCTTCATGATTGGCTCTTTCACATATTGTGGGTTGTAAGAAAATTTTAATATGCGTTCTTATACACATGAAAATTTCTCGACAAGTGGATTCTTAGCCTACATGACATATGCAACATATCAGGCATGCATTTTAATCAAAAAGTACCAACGGGCGGGAAAGATCGAAATTAAATTGCTCTCCTCTAATAACAATAATGCACTACACACTTCATATAATTTTATTTCGATTTTAAATCATATTGTTTCTTCAAAGGAAGAGGATTTATTTATAATTGATATTGAAACCGTGAATAACCGACCGAAATATCCTAATGAATGAGCTCTATGTTATTAATGATTGACATATTAAGTCTTGTAATCTAGTTATAAATTAGGGTTACCAATGCACTATAGCAGATTAGAGTTTGAAAATTATTCTTACCTGGAAGAAGTGTCACTTAACAAATTATCCAATTTATTTGAGTCAAGGTTCTGTAATATCGATTCATTTACATTTACGGCAAATTTCATGGTTTTACTCTGCCGACCATTGGCAGTTAAACTAATACCATCAACAATATTTAAATTTTTGAAATGAAGAGCACGGCTCATGATTTTAAGAGCCTGCACTTTTAAACACTTAAACAGTTCATTTTTGTAGGTGCACTGGTTAAGAATGTTACTCAGTATATTATAACTTTTCAGATCGTCACTATATACTAAACTGAATCCAACTGAAATTACTATCACAAAGTGTAAGAGATACATAGTTGTTATTAATGTGTGATCTAAGTTAAGACTATGGTTAAGTGAACATAAAATAACATTTTATTTGCATCTTCTGTGTTTTAGAGCGGATAAGTTAAGTGTACTTTTATGATAAATATGGCAAATTCACGCGATTTAAACTTATCAAAATCAGGATAGGATTCAGTTACATTCTATACAATTTCTTATTTTCATAATAATATTGTAGATTTTTTTTTTAATTTTACGACTAGATGAGGAAGCCAGATATTAACTTTGTAATAAGATATATAAATAGAGTGAGTTGTTTAGGTATAATGACTATTTAATGACGTGTTTGATGAGACGCTTATCAATGTGGTATTTTTGTAGAATCTTATCAAAGGTAGCAGCTTAACAATGACAACTCGCCAGGTTAAATACAGATATTTATTAATATTAGTTACCGTTATATTTGCTGATTGAATTTAAAAAAAAATAGGGTTCAAGGGTTCATCCACTAACTGACCCACCGCATTCCAATCCAATTGGGATTTACCATCTTTCATTATCTTGATGGACTAACGAACAAATGGGAAATGCTTTTATCAACAGGTAGTAGGTATTTACAGTTTTAGAAGTGTCTGATATACAATATTTATTATAATAGGACCATAAGACACTAGTGTATAATAATAGTTGACTTTGATGAAGAAAATACAGCTCTATCCTATATGTATAATATAATATACTTATGGGTTTTCAAATATTATTCATGTTATATGTTATCTCCCCCTTTTCGATTCTACTCGTGTCGATTCTGACATATACGCTCTGTATCAGATAGGCACATTTTCACTTTGAAAAGTTTTGTTAATATACAGGGTGTCTCGCTTACATGTGGAACAAGCCTGTAACTCCTTTGTTTACTGACCGATTTGATTTTTTCTTTTTTAGTAATGTAGTGCTACATAAACTCTATTCTTAAATAACACAGATGATTTTTACAATGCAAAACGTGGCTTACTGCGAGATATTTTCAAGGTCAAAAATCAGTCATTCATATTAGCGATTTTTTTTTCAAAAAACTGATTACATATTCTTTTTCACCGTCCCTTTAAACACTGTTCCTCAAAGTTTCATATAAATCGATTGTTGCTTTTCGACTTTATTAATTTTTTTACGAATAAAAATTATTAATTAAATAAAACCTAAATAATTAATTTCTAATACCATTTTATTTTTTTCCATAATGAATATAAACAAAAAATCAACCTGAATATGAATATAGAAACTAACACAACGAATTATACATTCTAAATCGAACAACAAAATAAAAAATTTAACAGGAGTAATATTTCAGTTTTAAGTAGGAATATAACACAAGTTAACTGAAATATTCAAATAATCTAAATTATAGTTCCTTCTATTAAGTCCCCATTGACAAAAATACATTTTTCTACTCTCCTTCTGTTATTAATAACAACTTGTCGCAGTTGCTGTCGCTGCACGACAAGCAGTGGTAATTCCGTTTATTAATTCATCTACGATAGCTGGGAGGTCCTTATATACTTCTTTTAACATACCCCATAAAAAATAATCTAAAGGGATCAAATTTGGAGATCGAGGTGGCCACCCGATGATAGGGCTGTTTTGCCCGATCCATTTGTTGGGAAAATTCAGTTTGCACAAACAATTCTCGATTTTGGGCTGAGGAGGATAACGAAAATCCACATTGGGCTATCAACTGTAGAAAACCGTACTCGCACATAATTAATGTTTGGTGTGGAATTCTAAACCAAACATTAATTAGACCATATTATTTTCGAGAAAATTTAAATGGAAATTCATTTTTACAATTCCTCCAAAATGATTTGTGGGAAGCATTACATGGTATGCCTATTCAGCAAAGGAATAATTTATATTTTCAGTTAGATAGAGCCTCCATACATATTCTTTAGTTGTGAGAAACTGGCTAAACCAGAATTTTCCCAACAAATGGATCGGGCATAACAGCCCTATCATTGGGTGGCCACCTCGATCTCCAGATTTGACCCCTTTAGATTATTTTTTATGGGGTATGTTAAAAGAAAAAGTATACACGGAGCGCCCAGCTACCGAGACGCTATTAATAAACAGAATTGCCGCTGCTTGTCGTGCTATTACTCGACAGCAACTGCGAAAAGTTGTTATTAATAACAGAAGGAGAGTAGAAAAATGTATTTTTACCAATGGGGACTTAACAGAAGGAACTGTAATTTAGATTATTTAAATATTTAAGTTAAATTGTATTATATTTCTATGTAAAACTAAAATATTACTCCTGTTAATTTTTTAACTTTGTTCGATTTAAAATGTATAATTTGTTGTGCTAGTTTTTATATTCATATTCATGTGTTTTTGATGTAATATTTTTTGTTTATATTCATTATGGAAAAAAATAAAATGATATTAGAAATTAATTATTTAGGTTTTATTTAATTAATAATTTTTATTCTTAAAAAAATTAATAAAGTCCGAAAGCAACAATCGATTTATATGAAACTTTGAAGAACACAGTTAAGAGGGACGGTGAAAAAGAATATGCAATCAGTTTTTTGAAAAAAAAATCGCTAATATGAATGACCGATTTTAGACCTTGAAAATATCTCGCAGTAGGCCACGTTTTGCGTTGCAGAAATCATTTGTGTTATTCAACAATAGAGTTTATGTAGCACTACATTACTAAAAAAAAAAAGTTCACATCGGTCAGTAAACAAAGGAGATATAAGCTTGTTCCACATTTAAGCGAGACACCCTGTATATTTCCAATTTAATTACATAATACATTAATACATATTGACATGTATTTTTATAAGTACTGAGCAAGATAAAACTAAAAAGTGAAATAATAGTATATAATAGGAAATTTAAAATTTCTTTGTTTTGATAGTTAAATTATTGATACAAAATCGACAAAAAATGCTTAAAAATATGGTAGTAGAGTTACATTACTAAAAGAACACAACAGGTAAACTGCGACAGCTCAAGTTCAGCAAGTCTCTGAGTTTGAAGTAAAATTAAATAATCGTTCGCAAAGCCAATGGAAAATCATAAAATTAAATTCAGGGTACAAGTTCAATTCAATTACTGCAAAGGAATCAAAATTTAGGATTCGAAAATACTGAAAAAGAAAAAATAGCATTAAATTTTATATAAGCTTAAGGAACAAAGAATACAAGACATATAAGTGAAAAACTAAAATTAAAAAAGTGATATATACCAAAGTGCAAAGAAATATAATGTCATGATAGTGATTGCGACAGGATGAAATTCAAGATAGTTGTCAGAGACTGACATTAAAGGGCACCTTACACGTTCAGTAATAATGTCATTCCTGCAGATCATTACAGAAACATCATTACTATAACTGCATATATTTTAACTGAATCTTCATAATAATAGGGGTTGTGTAGATACTGTAGATACTAGTTTAATCTGCATGGCCGTAGGGGACTGTGTGGATGCTAGTGCTAGAATGAGAATTGTCAAATAAGAAATTAGGCAAATTCATTTTCGGATTTTAATTTGCTAGCATAACCAGAATTCAGGTTATCGAAAGAACGCAAAGATTTCATTAATATTTTTACAGAAAGTTTTTCGTTTAGTAGCAGATAGTTATTTTTTTCTGCCGTTTGCAAGATCCTATAAAGAATGTGTTTCAATACAATTATAAGCAAACAAATAATAATTCATTTTTAAACATTCATAGAGTATATAGGCTCCAATACTAGTTAGCTAATAGATAGGTGAGGTTGTTTACATCAGTCAATGTCAAATATAATTATTTCACACTTATTCATAGAAATTGTCTTGGTTTTGCATGAAACATATTTATGAGTGGCTTTATGTCTTTCTGATGAGCTCCAGAATAAGGGCGAAAAACGTTTCAAAGGCTAATCATTTCCAAGAAACAGAATGATAGATTTCATGAAAATGTAATTCATTAGAATGAACATTTTTTAAGACAAGGTAGATAAATAAATTAATTTGCCTTTGTTCTCATTTTTTACTGAATCTTCATGATTGTAGGGGGGTTATGTAGATACCAGTTTAATCTGCATGGCCGTAGGGAACTGTGTGGATGCTAGTGTTAGAATGAGAATTGTCAAATTAAATAAATATTTTTTCTGCTGTTTGCAAAATCATATAAAGAATACGTTTAAATATTATTACTCTAAATTCCCCGTCATTACCTGTCATTATTTTTGACACTTTACACGTTCATTATTACTGACATTATTTTTTCGTCATTATGTTTCACGTGGCGATAGAAAGCACGTCGATTTCGTTTTATCAGAGAATGGATTTTATGAAAAAAGCATGCCTAGCTATAATTGTTGCATTAAGTATGCAACATCATGTTAAACGTCGTTATTGGATGAGAGAATGGTTGAAAAACGCTAAAATTATTCACTGCTAATGTTATTGAAGGAAATAAGTGATACGAAGGAAGTGAGTGATTTTAAAAATTATTTTCGTATGGACGAAGAGACATTTAATAAATTATTGCTCATGGTCGAACCAATTTCAATACGGAAAAACACAGTTATGCGGAGCAGCTTACCAGTTAAGGAAAGACTGGCTTTATCTCTTAGATACCTAGTCACTGGAAGAAGATTTGAAGATTTGAAATTGTCAGTGGTAATGTCACCAGCTCAAATAAGTACAGCTGTTCTTGAAATCTGCGAACTGAGTAATGACGAAATAATGATTCTCTCACTTTACACAATCATCAAGTATCCCCTCCACCTGCTAATAATGATGCTGTAATATCAAAATATCCTGATACACTTCATTACCGCCTCATACTCGTGATCATTTCACTTTTATAACTTTACACGTTCATTAATAATATCATTATTTTCAGGTAATAACATTAGTACTGAACGTGTAAGGTGCCCTTAAGGTATGCTTGCCAAGACAATTTATGATGACAGTAAAGGATAACTTAACAGGCAGGTTCTAAAAAAAGAAAAAACTTCTTGATAGGAAAGGAGATTGGAAAAAATTGAGGAGAGCAATGAACAAAAAAATTAGAGTCGTGTTTTTTTCAGGGAGGTCTGAAAAGAGAGGATCAATTAAGATAAAAGAGAAGTAATAGTTATTCAAGAAAGAAGCAGAGATTGAGAATAAGCAAGAGTTATCAAGGTTGGCCCCCTTCAGCTTGGAACTATTAAAATGCTCCCCCGGTTTATTCATAATGACTTTACTTAACGAACTTAAAATCAAGCACAAAAATCAATACCTTACCATCAACCAATTGCATTTACTGCAAATGAGGATGGGTTCTGGTCTCTAAAATATATACCTCCTGTACCTATTTCTGATAGATATTATTAAATTCGTTGGGAATACCAAACTTTTTTTGAAAATCAACGAAATATTTGATACTAAGCTCCCACTTTATTTCTGTAGGTAAAACTTTCAGTCAGCAAAATATTAGTGTTGCTATTAATGTAAGTTGCAAGAATTCAGATGCCTTTACTTTCATGCCACCGACAGATCTGCTTCGCTGGATTATTTAAAACTGGAAAATTAACACCCCCCATGCTAGTAGCATAAGACAAGGCTGCGTAGTTTTGTCGACTTTTAATTTTTCAGAAGAATATATTACCGGAAATATTGAGTGTGGCACAATAGTAAAAAGTTGTAAAAGCGTGGTAAAAAAGTAAATAACCCTGACGGCTCTTTTACACTCACACCACGTCAAACTGTTATAGTCACTTTACTTGGAGATATAATTCCATCCGTTGTTTATATAAATAGATGCAGAAGGAGAGTAGATCCTTAGATTGATAACGTATTACAATTCTATATCTTTTTGCGTTTCGGTCGTTTATCATTTCAGTGCAGAAGTCCCGAAAGCCGCTGTAAAAAATGTCGTCATTGCAATTCATTAAACCACAACGCATTATCTAAAGCCCTAGTTACAAACAACAATAAACAATTAAGGAAATGATGGGAGAAAGAACATTACTTTTAAGGTTAAGTTCAGTACAATATTAATATGGATAATATAGACAACTTGTCTCCTTTATCCGGGAGATTCTACTAAAAATTAGGGATACTAATATACCTAACAATAATTTTAATGATATCATGAAAGAAGACTTAGCATTATTTTCAAGTAGTTTCATGTGTAATTTTATTAAGGAGAATTCTTCACCTGGTCAATCAATGATGAATATCCATAGGAGTATTAATCCTAGATCGTTCGTTCCTCGTGTGTACCTCCCACGTCAACGGGAGGGCCGAGGACTCTTGAAGTTGGAGTGTATGCTTGGCAGAGTAGCACTGAGTATGGTATGCAATGTACTAAGGAGCTCAAGCCCGCTTCTGCAATTAGTGAGAGATCACGAAAATGCAGGGGTGGGTGCAGGATTGTTTAAGGCGGCAAAAAGAGCCGCAGATGAACTTGGTCTCGTATTCGACGACAGACGAGGAGGCCGGCGCCGTGCTGACCCAGAGTCAGTCACTGTACTTCTGCCACCTCGCCTGAAGGCCCAAATAAGAACTGCCGAACAGGAACATCTGTTTAGGCAGCATGTTGATAAACCCATACACGGTGTATTCTATAAGAAACTAGAAACACTGGGTTTATCGACAAGGCTGACATTTGCATTTTTAAGGTCAGCTGGGCTAAAGTCGGAGACCGAGGGATTCATTGTGGCCTGCCAAGATGGTGTAATTAACACATTGGTCTACCGAAGCCGTGTAATGTGTGTTGAGGTTCCTAATATTAACTACAGGACCTGCCGTCAAGCACCGGAATCGCACTATATGCGATTTCGGCCTACATCCATCGCCATTGCGCGGCGTTACGGGTACTGTACTATCATCTACGACACTCGTACGGAGTAGACCAGACATCAGTGCTGCCTTAAGTCTCCAGAGACATTGAGTCCGTTGTCGAAAACGAGAGGTGCCGAATGTATTGGAACTTCTCGTTTCCGACAATCAGGCTAATCCGAGCCAACAAACCTGATATAGTCCTCCTAGACCATCAAAACAAGGTGATGTTTGTGATCGAGTTCTCAGCATCTGCTGAGCCAAACATCGCTTTGAAAGAGGAAGAAAAACGGACCAAATACCGTGATCTCCGGTACGAGCTCCAAGTGCTGTACCCGGACTACACGGTTAAGGTGGTCGTAATAATAATCGGTGTACTCGGAGGTGTGAAGCCTACGCTGCTCTCAGAACTGAAGACAGTACCAGCCTGTTAGAAATCAGCCGAAGGGCTGGCAGGCCAAATGCCGAAGGCGGTTATTTTGGGGTCCCTTCGTGTACTTAATGATAATAATAATAATAATAACAATAAACTTCTGGAAGGCAATCTACGAAACGACACGTCCGTTCGATAGCAATACAACAATAGCACACTTCAAGTCTCTTTGCCACAGAACCTTTGAAGAGCCAGAAGAGGTTTGCCCGGCAATCAGTTCAGAAGAAGTTCAACAAGCTCTTATTGGAACCAAGAACTTTGCTGCTCCGGACCCAGACGGCATAATCAACTGGTGGTGGAAGAAGTTTCCTTCCACCCACCGTCGTCTGGCTCGAGTTATCAACTCGTGATTGAACGTGGGGCAGCATATTGCGGACTGGCTTGTCTAGGGACGTACCGTGCTAATTCTTAAAAAGGGAGATTTGTTCGATCCAAGGAATTATAGGCCAATCACCTGTCCGAACTCCTGCTACAAGATATTTACCCCGATCTTGTATGTTAGGACATTACGGCAGGTTGATCCGGTCTTCCAGCAGATCTACCAGCTGCGTGGTGCCAAGAAGGGCATGGCGGATTGTGAAGACAGCCTGCTGATAGACTCCTGTATTTCGCAGGATTCTGTGCAGTACAGGCGGAATCTATCGATGGCCTGGATTGACTGTCGTAAGGCATTTAACACAACATCGCACGAACTATTGTTGCATTTGCTCAAATGTCTTGCGGTAGCAGAACCACTAGTGAAATGCATAGAAAAACTGCTGCCGCTCTGGAGAACTCGCTTCACCATTACATCCGGTGCACAGCGAATCACTACAGAGCAGGTAGCATTCCAAAGAGGAGTATTCCAAGGAGATTCTCTGAGTCCCCTCCTCTTTTGCATCCCACTGCTGCCGTTATCTGTTGAACTCCGTCAAACTCGCGGGTATTATTGTAGACCACCCAGCAACCGGAGGCATAGAGTCACCATCTATTCTATATGGATGACCTCAAATTGTAGCGTGAACTTCAGAATGCTCTTATTGTGGTAGAGGAGTACACGCGAGCCATTGGCATGGAGTTCGCTTTGGACAATTGCGCGGTCATTCATCTCAAGAGAGGACGATGCGGGGACTTTGCTGAAGACACGCAGCTCGCAGACGGAAGCATCCTCAGACATCTGGATGCCGATGAGACCTACACATACCTGGGCGTGGAGCAACATCACATCCAGGATGTGCAACAAGTGAAAGAATCTCTCCGCGAAAAACAAGGTATCTGCCACTAACATGCTTACCGTTCTTGTTCTGCTCTACTCCTTTGGGGTAGTCAAATTGACTGTAAATGAGCTGCGCCAATTGGACAGAGGTACCCGCAAGATGATGAATATACATAGGACCATTCGACCTAGATGATCCGTCCCTCGTGTATACCTCCCACGAAATAGAGGGGGCAGAGGGCTCTTGGGGTTGGAGTGCATGCATGGCAGAGTAGCACTGAGCATGGCATGTAATGTCCTTCGGAGCTCAGACCCGCTCCTGCGATTAGTGAGAGATTACGAAAATGCAGGGGTGGGTGCAGGATTCTTTAAGGCGGTAAAAATAGTCGCATGAACTTTGTCTCGTATTCGGCGACAGGCGAGGAGGCTGGCGCTGTGCTAATCCAGAGTCAGTGACTGAACTACAGCCGACTCGTCTGAAGGCCCAAATAGAAGCTGCCGAGCAGGAACGTCTCTTTAGGCAGCATGTTGATAAACCCATGCACGGTGTATACTATAAGAACATAGAGACACTGGGTTCATCGACTAGGTTGACATTCGCCTTTTTAAGGACAGCCAGGCTAAAGTCGGGATTCATCGTGGCCTGCCAAGATCGTGTAATTAACACGTTGGACTACTAAAGCCGCGTAATGGTTATAGAGGTTCCTGATATAAACTGTAGGACCTGCTCTTAGGCGCCGGATTCGCTCATGCAGTTACTTTCTGCACGTCCTGCTCTTAGGCGCCGGATTCGCTCATGCAGTTACTTTCTGTACGTCCTGTGTATGCGATTTCGGCCTACATCCACCGCCATAACGCAGCGTTACGGGTGCTGTACTATCATCTACGGCACTCGTACGGAATAGACCAAACATCAGTGCTGCCTTACGTCCCCGGAGACATCGTGTCCGTTGTCGAAAACGACAGGTGCCGAATTTATTATAACTACTCGATTCCGACATGGCACTCCTCGACCATAAAAACAAGGCGATGTTTGTGATCGAGTTCTCGGCACCTGCTGAGCCAAACATCGCTTTGAAAGAGGAGGAGAAACGGACCTAATACCGTCACCTCCGGTACGAACTCTAAGTGCTGTATCCAGGCTACTCGGTCAAGACGGTTGTCCTCATAATCGGGTACCCGGAGGTATGAAGCCTACACTGCTCTCAGGATTGAGGATCATACCGGCCTGTCAGAAATCTGCTGATAAGTTGGCAAGCCAAATGCAGAAGGTTGTCATCTTGTGGTCCCTTCGCCTGCTCAGAGCACGTAATTCTGGAATTTAAGGTCACTAACGCCGCGGGATGTGGGGAGTGGCTGCGGATATTTTACTGGCGCTGTTTCTGTGTGATGTTATAGGCCACGGAAAGACTGTCCAGCGTCGGGAAACAGAAAAAAACAATAGTAATAATAATAATAATAATAATAATAATAATAATAATAATAATAATAATAATAATCAAATGGACTGTAGATGAACTGTGCAAATTAGACAGCGGTACCCGTAAGATGATAAATATCAATAGGAGTATTCATCCTAGATCGTCCGTTCCTCGTGTGTACCTCCCACGTTAACGGGGGGCCGAGGACTCTTGGGTCTGAAGTGCATGCATGGCAGAGTAGCACTAAGTATTGCATGCAACATCCTAAGGAGCTCAGACCCGCTTCTGCAATTAGTGAGAGATCACGAAAATACAGGAGTAGGTGGAGGATTGTTCAAGGCGGCAAAAAGAGCCGCAAGTTGGGCTAAAGTCGGAGACCGAGGGATTCATTGTGGCCTGCCAAGATGGTGTAATCAACACCTTGGTTTACCGAAGCCGCGTAATGGGTGTAGAGGTTCCTGATATTTACTGCAGGACCTGCCATTAGGCGCCGGAATCGCCCATGCATTTACTATCTGCATGCCCGGTATATGCGATTTCGGCCTACATCCATCGCCATAACGTGGCGTTACGGGTGCTTTATTACCATCTACGGCATTCGTATGGAGTAGACCAGACACCAGTTCTGCCTTACGTCCCCGGAGACATCGAGTTCGTTGTCGAGAGCGAAAGGTGTCGAATTTATTGTAACTTTTTGTTCCCGACAATCAGGCTGATTCAAGCCAACAAGCCTGATATAGTCCTCCTCGACCATCAAAACAAGGTGTTGATTTGTTGAGACAAACATCACTTTAAAAGAGGAGGAAAGCAGACCAAATATCTTGATCTTTAGTGGCGTGTGAGTCGGCAAAAACGCGAAAATGGTAAATATTTTGAGCCGGAATGAAATTACCTCCTTTGAGGATGCTGAACACGATGGCGGTGTCAGAATTTCTCTTTGGGGTTGCACAACCCCTCAAACAGGCCAAAAACCACCCCCTAGAGGGGTTAAACGTGATTTAATAGGTTTCCCTTCAGTAAATAGTACTTTCCTCCCGTTTTCAAGGATGCTGAGCACGGTGGCGGTGTTCGTAATTGCATCCGACCCCTACCAACCCCTCCACCGGCCAATACTCGCCCCCGGAAGGGGTGAATTTTTTTTCTCGGATTCAGCGGCAAATATATATTCCCCCCGTTTTCAAGGATGCTGAGCACGGTGGTGGTGTTCCCCATCGCGTCCAACCCCTACCAACCCCTCCACCGGCCAATACTCGCCCCGAAACGGGTGAATTTTTTTTCTCGGATTATCAGCGGCAAATATAAATTCCCCCCCGTTTTCAAGGATGTTGAGCACAGTAGTGGTGTTCCCCATCGCGTCCGACCCTTACCAACCCCTCTACCGGCCAATACTCGCCCCCGAAAGGGGTGAATTTTTTTTCGGATTATCAGCGGCAAATATATATTCCCCCCCGTTTTCAACGTTGCAGAGCACGGTGGTGGTGTTCGTATTCGCGTCCGACCCGTGTCAAAATCTTTTCTGTGTCTGTACATTGCATTTTTACATATCTTTCTGCGTCCACCACTTTTCTGCGTCCGTATATGGACGCAGAAAGGTAATGCCACGTTATTTTGAATGTCGACATTTGTACTGACCTCTATTGAAACTCCACTGATAGTGCTAGTTTCATTAATTTGAATGTCGCAAGATAGAACACTGTAAACCAATTGGTTTAAATAACATAACCTATTGAAATTTTCTCTGCCGGTCGCAGAAATAATACTAAAATGTACAAAATTGTATAAATTTAGTTCATACATTTGAACGGCAGATAGCGCTGCAACTTTACCTGTATACTTTCTTAGTGTATAATTTAAAACAATTTGAAGACGTTTCTGCGTCCTAGGAGGTGGCAACAGTGTATTTATTTCATATACATCATTAATCGTAAATAAAATTGCGATTTAGTGTGAGTACGAGCCTAGATAGCAACCTTTTAGAATTTCTTCATTTTACTTCCACATTCACCAAAAAAATGTTCAAATTATTTTTTTCTTGAAATAGGTTTAGAATGTCATGAAAGGTCGGGATTTTAAATTTGAGCGAAAAAAAATTTCCATCTATCGATTTTTTATAATATTTTTAAACCCCCCACCACCCCTACTGCATTATTAAAGGGCTTGATACAATAAAATTGAGATATTCACTTGAAATTTGTAGATGATTCCGTTAAAGGGTTGGGGGTTAAATGTAGGTAAATAGGGACAAATAAGTAAAGCAAGCTGGTAAGACTACAGAAATTTAGGATTTGGTGTATACACTAGAAGCGAAGGCCACCACCCACACTCCCTTATTAATATAATAATTTTTTCGAAATATCTCCATCCGTCACATTTCTTGTTTATTTCTTTAGAGTGACCACCTTATATATTTTTCATATTTTTTCAAATATTATTCTTCTCCGTCAAGTGGTTTTGTAGATATAGCGCAAACAGACGCCAGACCGACAGACAGACAGACTGGTGGAATTAAACTGTTTTAATTTTCGTAATCTACATACTCTGAAACGTGAAAATGCGGAGAAATCTCGGAGGATGTTTTTTTTTCACGATTACAATACTTCGGTAAGCGAGGGAAGTAAAACTTCAAAATATTTCTATTATTACGTTTCGTAAATCAAACATGTTTTTGTGTGATTATGTGCATATATTGAGGAGGGAGGCGGTGCTGCGTGTTGCGAAATTGAATTTGAGACCTAATACCAACTTAAAAGTGGCATACCTTGATACGTTCTTAACTATAATGATTTTAAAAGCTACAGATTTCTTTTTATGACATTTGTTAGCAAAATAAGGCCATGTTTGTCATACAGGGTGATTTCTGAGGCATGTATCTCATATTTTAAAGAAACTATATTTTATCGTAATTTTAGAACAAATGTTACTAAAGTATTTGATTGGGCACACAAGAATATGAAGATATACAAAATATTAAAACTATATAATACACAATGTGTTTCTCAGGAGCCAACTTTACGTATTAGGTATTCAATTTTACTCTAGTATTATAAAGGTTAATGAGGACTATCAAAAGACGCAAAATTTCGGTGTACTACTAGGACACAGTTGCATGTTTTCCAGCCGGTAATTTTGCTAATTTCCAAGTGTTATTACTTTTTAGAGTATCCATCTCTTCTTTTACCGCTTTCTTCCAATATTCCTCGTCTGGTCTTCCTTTAATATCTGACATGGTTATATGCAAATCTTTAATATAAGATTCAGTGCTAAGTGCTAAATAGATCATGTCATAATCCCTAAACCAGGACGGTGGATTTCTAATTCTAGCTGTAGTTGGCTTTTCAACTTCTTCTTGTTCTATTTCTTCTTCGGGTTCATTTCTGTATTCATTATCAACTTGCAATTGTTCACTGATTACAGAACAATCATCCTATTCATCATTTCCACCATATTGCTTTTGATACGTCCGAATGAGTAGACTTAGTTTCGTCGAAGATAACGTCATGTTCTATGACTATTTTTTGATTTTCATGATTCCACAACCTATATACATTTGGCACATAGCCCACAAAATTTAATTTTTTACATTTTGTATCGAACTATCGTCGGAGTCTTTTTGGTATATGTAAATATTCAATACAACCAAAAATTTTCATTTTAGATATATTTGGTTTTTCACCATACCATTTTATTTATCAAACAGGATGTCGGCCTACGATTTATGACATGAACAGCCGTCAAAACACTTTAACTCCATAAATGCTTCTCAAATTTCGTTCAACACATCGTTGAACGAGCTGTATCTAGAATAGTGCGATCTATCCTCTCTGCAACTCCATTTTGCTCAGGCGTACTGTATATTCAACAATTATTCCTCATTAAATGTGATCTATATTTAGAACCATTATCGTAACGCAAACGTAATAATTTTGTCCCAAAATGGGCTGCTGCCATAGCTTCGTATTCTCGGAAATATTTGAAAACCTCCATCTTATTTTCCAAAAGATAAGTTATCGTGAAATGACTAAAATCACCAATCAGTGTAAATAAATACCTCTTTCCATTCCAGGAACATGGTTCTATTGGACCACATGTATCCGGATATGTTAATTCTAAGGGCCTTTTTGTTAGAGGTCTTTTATTTGTATGAGGTTTTCTTGTTTGCTTTCCCTCAATACAACTAACACAAATACTTTTATTTACAGACAAGTCCTTATTAATGCCAAGAACCATTCCAGAATGGGCTAACTTTTGCAAATTTGTGTTTCAAATATGTCCCAATCGTTTATGCCACACTTCCGTTAAATCATTAATTGTTTGAGTACCATTTGTCCATATATTTTTACACTCGAAGTAAACTTCATAGAGTTTATTATTCCGTTTGCAAATCACAATTAGCTTTGAATTTCTGAAAATTTTAACTAGTCCTTTTTGTGTATTTGTGTATTTTATATTAATTGTTATAATTGATGCTATTTGATTGTTTTTACTGCTTTACCTGTTTATGTATGTTATCTTTGTTCAATAAAGCCATTATCATTATTATTGATAATTATCGTAAAGGTGTCTCTAACTTCATTACTATAGGTAATGAAATTGTAATTTTTTCGCTACTTTTTCGCATTTAAATTCCAAGTGCACTCTTCACAGCATATTCAAAAACTATGGTGAAAACTGCATAATCAGTCAATTAATTAATATACCTACTGGTGTTGCAATTTTTATTTGTGTGAATATAAAGATGGAAAGTCCAACGTTAATGTGTGTCTATATGCCAACGAGGTTTAAATTTCATTTTGGCACTACGTGTAATGTAAGTTCTTTATTATTAACAAATTCTTGTTAGAGTAAATCGACGTTACAATTCAGTTATTAATGAGCAAAGTTGCAAGGCTATATTATTTACTTACAGCCCAATGTACCAATTTATTTACCTGCCAGGATAAGAAATAGTAATTTTTGGGTTAATAACCTACTTTTTAAGAAGATCATAAATAATTTCATGCGTTTTCTTCGATATTTCTGATAAAAGCGCCGCACAAGTAATACTCGCAGTTTCTTCGGTATCCATATGTATTGTTAAATACACTATAAATAAATATTATGCCCGAACTTGAATTGACTATCCAAGGAATTATTTAATTATTGAGCGGTCATTTGTTAAATTCTAGGCTGTGCTTAATTTATTAAAATAGAAAATTACAGTTTAACAGGTCGTTGTCAATAATTCAATATTAACTAATTACTTATTACCTTTCGTTGGATTGCACAGTACTGCAAAAAACTATTTGCTAACCGCGAACAGTAAGTGATTTTTCAGATCTCGAATGTTTAGGAAACCTCGGGCCCACCTAAACTGCATTCTCTATTTAAAAGTATCACTTACAGTTCGTGGTACGTAATACACTGTTTTCTATGATTTGTTACCAGTCAGCTGAAAATGCTGTCTAAGAGAGGTGGCAACAATGTCAGACGCATAAGGTCTGAATTATGTAAATATATATTTTTACAGAATTTTGTAAAATATATAATGGACCTCGAAATAATAGGAAACTGTAAAGACGCAGAAACATTGCAAAGTGTACACAAAACTAAAATTGTGATTTTTGAAAGAAGTATATATGTATATAATGAAAATTATGTATCAACAAGCACAGAAAAATAGGTTACGTTTGTAGATTTCAAAATATGTAGATATACTTTGATTGACGCAGAACTTTTGCAAAATGGAAAGACGCAGAAAAGGTAGCGTGGTGTACATATATATATATATATATATATATATGTTGTTTCTTAGGTTTTCACGGGTATTAAATGAAGTGTTGACGTGCTTCCGGGTGTTTTCCCGTGTAGTTGGTACTACACGGGAAAACACCCGGAAGCACGTCAACACTTCATATATATATATATATATATATATATATATATATATATATATATATATATATATATATATATATATATATATATATATATATATATATATATATATATATATATATATATATATATATATATATATATACATATATATATATATTGTAAACAGCGTGCTTCCAGAGGGCAAAATATATTAAAATAAAATCACTCACCTCTGTGAATCCTTATTTTCATAAGGATAATAAACCAAACTGCAGATAATTCCGAGCCTATCCGCGTTAAATATGGAAATCACATTCTACAACAAAACGCTTGGTTTTGATTGAAACAAGCATCATCCGAAAGAATTATTCCTAATTAATGGAAACTCTCCTACCAGCCGTCTCAGACTAACTTGCATACTGCAGTTTCGCACTTCCTGTTGCTCATCAGAGTCTGGGTTAACCAAGTGGCCAGATCGACGTTGTAAAACGACGAAATGGGAGAGGCTGCATCTAGCGACAGCTGCCTGTTGCAATCGAAACAATAATATCCCGACATGGGGCACGTAATAGTAAACAGCGTGCTTCCAGAGGGCAGAATATATTAAAATAAAATATTTCTGTCAGTCACCTCTGTGAATCCTTATTTTCATAAGGATAATAAACCAAACTGCAAATAATTGCGAACCTGGTCGCGTTAAGTATAGAAATCACATTCTACAACAAAACGTTTGGTTTTGATTGAAACAAGCACCAACCGAAAGAATTATTCCTAATTAAAGGAAACTGTCGTACCATATATATATATATATATATATATTGTTCTATTTTCTGATATCTATTTTATTTTTTATACGTTCGAAATTACTTTTTGAAAGTAAATTGAAATGATTTTATTGAGCGCCAAACAGTTTCTTAAAAGCTGTTAATATTATAGACTATAGAACACCATTAGCATGACCATCTACAATCTATAGAATGACTCTTACTCAGGGTCCAACGAAGTCGGTTCAATAAATGCTCATCGATCAAGATAACAATCTAAATAAATCAAACTCAGTATTGAACGAACAAAGTATTAATTTATTAACAAATTTGAACTTGGAATGTAATTAACAAATTTAAATAACAAAATCTAACTTAACTAAAATGATAAATATGGCCTTTATTTAAAATAAATATGTACCATGGATTTCTGATATTGTAAAGCTTTACCTTGTCTTTCTTTCGATTCGAGTAATGTTAAATTATAACCTCTAACTGGTTATTATGATCCTTGAAATATAATGTGACTTGACTGACTTTTTAAACCTCTCAAGGCTTCTTCTTCTTCTTCTTTTCTGGATTGACGTTTGTTTATAACCTCCAATTTATTTTCAACTGATTCCTTGAAATATTTCTATCACTTGATTGACGTTTGAAATTTCTTCACCATATAAATTTGTTAACTGGATTAACAAATACTTCTAAATCTGCTTTCCAGATAATCTACTTCTTAATACTTTTAAAGTTTACTCACTTTTATATTTAACCAACTTTTACAATTTATTCTTGATATCAATATATCTGGATTGTAATATCCTAACCTTCAACTTATTCACCACTTTTATTTTCAATTTATTATTTATTCTTGGATGAATATATTTCGCAGCTCGCTGTTCAGCGGTGTGTGATCAACTGATTTGTTATTTTTAGTCGTTTCAATGGGTTAAATTCCAATATTTCAATTGTTTTTTTCTATTTTGATCTAATATTTCAAAATTTAATTTTAATTTAAAATTTAAACTATTCAGTTTTGTTTGTTCTTTACCTTAAGTGAATACTGTTTTTAATTCTTTATTTTTCCTGATAAGTTTCTTATTCTACTTTTCAGGATTAAGTGAATAATTATAATTACTCGAAATATATTGACATATTACATACACTTTCTTAAAATCTACTTATAACTACAATTAACAATTCCAATCTCAAATAAATACTAATTCATACATTTAGATGAATAGCAATGATAAACACAAAATGCTAGTAGTTAAAAACGTACTGCAGTTTCCATACTGACAGAATACTTATATTATAAACTAAAACAAGAAATTGATACGCCAACAAACATTTAACATCATACTATTAGTCCTTTCTTTCTGCATGATGTGAAATATCATTTACAAAACACCTTTCTGCAATGATATTTGAAAATATCTGAAAACTTAAAATGTCATTCAGTGTTTTGTAATATATGGACTTACTATTTCTAAAATAATTACGCTGCACTGCAACTACTGTTGATAGTCTTTCATTCAATATTCATTTTGTGTAGATCTACAGTGTTTCTACACAAAATATGATTTTCAGCCCTAAGTTTTGACATGCATGTCAGATTTTATAAAATTTACTTTTTTGTTTTCCAATTTCATTCTAAATCATTTTAAATGAGATTGTGATTCTCTATCAGTTCATGTTTTATTATATACTATTTAGAATAACCTTGTTAAACTAAAATAACTTCATTTTATGTTTATTTAAATATTTTGTTCGTATTCAATATCAAATTTCATTCTCTGCATCCTACTCGATGAGAATAAGTGAACTTGAATCAATTAAATAAACCACAGATACTCCTGCTTCTGTATGATCCGTTAAAGTAAAACTGTTATGATTAATTCCTAAATACATACAAATTTGTGAATTTTATTTATGATTTCAAACACGATACTTAGGTAGTGTTCCACAGTGTGGATATACAGCATAAAACCCCCAAACTAATAGAATTTTGACATGTGAAAATTTTGTTAGTTTTAACAACATGATGTGACATTCACACTGTCAAAGTTTATTTACAATTTAAAAGTGATCTACTCAGGATCATTTGGATAACTTAAGGGTAATCTATCCTGGATCATATGGATAATTTATCCCCATGTGACAACTTCCCGGTAATGATTTTTCCTTATTATAATTTAAAACATTTTCGTTTTCATTTAAAATATTACCTACTTCAAGTTGTTGCGCATAGCCCTTTGCTATTGTAGGTTCATAATCAACTGAATTTTTGTATTTTTGAGACAAATTTTTAAAAATTCTATCATATTTGGAGTAACGACTTATCAGAATGGTTTCAGGCTTCTTATCATTATTTATTTGAACACATGTGGTTCCCACTATATGCTCACCGCAAAATTCATTATCATTAATGGACTCTATGCCATTTGATACATTAAATATTTCGGCATCATTGCCATTCAATTCATTAACTATTTCGGCACCTTTGCCATTTAATTCATTAACTATTTCGGCACCTTTGCCATTCAATTCATTAACACTACAGAAAGGTATTCTTTCACCTTCTACTTTTAGGATTCTTTCTCCTAATACAATATTTGCCTTTTTTTCTGATAAGATGTCGTCTCCCAATATAACATCATTTTCTATACAGTCGCCTATTTTTTTACAATTATTACCTACATTTAAAACAAGTTTATCTAAAAATCCTGATTTCTATTTCTATCATTTACTTGTGCTGTTTCTATTTTATTTATATTAGAGTGCGTGTTTTCATCTACTCTATTTCCCCTTTGAATATTGATATTAGCCACTTGTGCATATGACTCATTATTTTTAACATAACCCCCTCTCTCTCTGCAATCATTATCGTAATGACGTTTCTCAAAACCCTGCTTTTCATTCTTATAATTGTCATATTTATATTGACCATAACCTCCTTGTTCCTTTCTATCATTGTCATATTGACGTTTCTCATAACCCTGCTTTTCATACCTATCATTGTCATATTGACGTTTCTCATAACCCCCTCGTTCCTTTCTATCATTGTCATATTGACGACCATAACCTTGCTTTTCCTTCCTATCATATTGACCATAACCTTGTCTTTCTCTTCTATCATTCTCATTCCTATCCTGATCATAACCCCATTTGTTATAATATCTACTATTATTTTCCCTATTTTGACTAGACTTCCTATCAAAACTCTGATGATAATCATCTAATTCTCTTAAATAATCTATCAAATCATCTAACTTTGCAATTCTTTGCGTAATAATAACATTCTGGATATCCCCTGAAAAATGTCTAGCTAAATATCTGACCATTTCACTTTCTGTGAATTTTGGTTCTAGATGTCTAATATTATATACTTTTCTAAGTACATAGTTTTCCCTAGAAATACCTTTATTTTCTACATAATTACCATTAAATAGGTCTTGTCTTATTTTTAACTGAGTGTAATCACTCCAATATTGTTTTAAGACTAGAGCTTCAAATTCCTCTATAGTCTCAAACCTGTCCATTATAACTGAGTACCAGATTTCCACTTCTCCCTTTAACATGTCTTGTATGTTTGCTTTTAAGTTTGCATTTACGTGTTGTGTTTCCATGTGTTGTTTCAAACGTGAAATGAAAATTTTAGGGTGTATGCGGTTATCTCCGTAAAAATAAAATGGTGTTTTGTTGCACGTGTATGAATGTGTAGGTAATTGTGTCAATTGTGTACGTGTGGTATCCTTCAACAACTTCGTGTTCTGTTCTATCTTGCTATCCTGTTCTTTTATTTTGCTATCTACTGCAGTCATTCCATCTTCAAACATAGTTACAACTTCCTCTCTTATTTCCTTTGCTGCCTCGTTTACCTTAATACCAATTTCTTCGTTGACTGACTCTCCCATTCGCTCCCATTTACTCTCCAAATTTTCAATTTTATTTCTTACTTCTTTATTGCTTTCTTCTATTTTTTTGTTAATGTTTTCTTCTAAAGTTTGATTATTATGTACCATCTGTGTATTTATGTTACCAATTTTTTCTTCTAGTCGTTGGTTATTTTGATTCATGTTTTCTTCGAGAGTTTGGTTATTCTTATCCATTTTTGTATTTATGTTGCTAATGTTTTCTTCAAAAGTTTGGTTATTCTTATCCATTTTTTCTCCAATACTATTATTCATTCCAGTGATCATTTCCATCAACTTCTGGAGCATGTTTGGATCAGGTTGTGTTTTTGTGTCACCAACTTGTGTTTGTGCAACTGTGGATGTACCCTGTGTAGTTTCCTCTGGATTCATGGTTGTTGTCTTACCTGACTTTAACCTCATATAAATTATATTTGTTTCTAATTTGACAAAGCCTTGTTGTCAAAACTATCAAAATAAGTTATTTGATCTATTATCTTTCAAATGTATGCTTGAAATGATAAACTATTCTCAAGTTGTATTTATTCAATCGCTTTCCTGATCGCCCCACGTTGGGCGCCATAAATGTTCTATTTTCTGATATCTATTTTATTTTTTATACGTTCGAAATTACTTTTTGAAAGTAAATTGAAATGATTTTATTGAGCGCCAAACAGTTTCCTAAAAGCTGTTAATATTATAGACTATAGAACACCATTAGCATGACCATCTACAATCTATAGAATGACTCTTACTCAGGGTCCAACGAAGTCGGTTCAATAAATGCTCATCGATCAAGATAACAATCTAAATAAATCAAACTCAGTATTGAACGAACAAAGTATTAATTTATTAACAAATTTGAACTTGGAATGTAATTAACAAATTTAAATAACAAAATCTAACTTAACTAAAATGATAAATATGGCCTTTATTTAAAATAAATATGTACCATGGATTTCTGATATTGTAAAGCTTTACCTTGTCTTTCTTTCGATTCGAGTAATGTTAAATTATAACCTCTAACTGGTTATTATGATCCTTGAAATATAATGTGACTTGACTGACTTTTTAAACCTCTCAAGGCTTCTTCTTCTTCTTCTTTTCTGGATTGACGTTTGTTTATAACCTCCAATTTATTTTCAACTGATTCCTTGAAATATTTCTATCACTTGATTGACGTTTGAAATTTCTTCACCATATAAATTTGTTAACTGGATTAACAAATACTTCTAAATCTGCTTTCCAGATAATCTACTTCTTAATACTTTTAAAGTTTACTCACTTTTATATTTAATCAACTTTTACAATTTATTCTTGATATCAATATATCTGGATTGTAATATCCTAACCTTCAACTTATTCACCACTTTTATTTTCAATTTATTATTTATTCTTGGATGAATATATTTCGCAGCTCGCTGTTCAGCGGTGTGTGATCAACTGATTTGTTATTTTTAGTCGTTTCAATGGGTTAATTTCCAATATTTCAATTGTTTTTTTCTATTTTGATCTAATATTTCAAAATTTAATTTTAATTTAAAATTTAAACTATTCAGTTTTGTTTGTTCTTTACCTTAAGTGAATACTGTTTTTAATTCTTTATTTTTCCTGATAAGTTTCTTATTCTACTTTTCAGGATTAAGTGAATAATTATAATTACTCGAAATATATTGACATATTACATACACTTTCTTAAAATCTACTTATAACTACAATTAACAATTCCAATCTCAAATAAATACTAATTCATACATTTAGATGAATAGCAATGATAAACACAAAATGCTAGTAGTTAAAAACGTACTGCAGTTTCCATACTGACAGAATACTTATATTATAAACTAAAACAAGAAATTGATACGCCAACAAACATTTAACATCATACTATTAGTCCTTTCTTTCTGCATGATGTGAAATATCATTTACAAAACACCTTTCTGCAATGATATTTGAAAATATCTGAAAACTTAAAATGTCATTCAGTGTTTTGTAATATATGGACTTACTATTTCTAAAATAATTACGCTGCACTGCAACTACTGTTGATAGTCTTTCATTCAATATTCATTTTGTGTAGATTTACAGTGTTTCTACACAAAATATGATTTTCAGCCCTAAGTTTTGACATGCATGTCAGATTTTATAAAATTTACTTTTTTGTTTTCCAATTTCATTCTAAATCATTTTAAATGAGATTGTGATTCTCTATCAGTTCATGTTTTATTATATACTATTTAGAATAACCTTGTTAAACTAAAATAACTTCATTTTATGTTTATTTAAATATTTTGTTCGTATTCAATATCAAATTTCATTCTCTGCATCCTACTCGATGAGAATAAGTGAACTTGAATCAATTAAATAAACCACAGATACTCCTGCTTCTGTATGATCCGTTAAAGTAAAACTGTTATGATTAATTCCTAAATACATACAAATTTGTGAATTTTATTTATGATTTCAAACACGATACTTAGGTAGTGTTCCACAGTGTGGATATACAGCAATATATATATATATATATATATATATATATATATATATATATATATATATATATATATATATATATATATATATATATATATATCACTTCAAGAGCATGCTTCTAGAGGGCAGAATATATTAAAATAAAATATTTCTGTCTATCACCTCTATGAATCCTTATTTTCATAAGGATAGTAAACCAAACTGCAAAGAATTGCTAGTCTGGCCGCGTTAAGGATAAAAATCACATTTTATCACAAAACGCTTGGTTTTGATTGAAACAAATACCAGCCGAAAGATTTATACCTAATTAAAGGCAACGCTCGGGAAGCCTTGCACCGACGAGCGCCACCAGCGCGAAACTGCAGTCTGCAAATGGCCTGAGACGACTGGTGCGAGAGTTGCCTTTAATCAGGTATAAATCTTTCGGCTGGTATTTGTTTCAATCAAAGCCAAGCGTTTTGTGATAAAATGTGATTTTTATCCTTAACGCGGCCAGACTAGCAATTCTTTGCAGTTTGGTTTACTATCCTTATGAAAATAAGGATTCATAGAGGTGATAATATATATATATATATATATATATATATATATATATATATATATATATATATATATATATATATATATATATATATATATATATATATATATATATATATATTGCTGTGTATCCACACTGTGGAACACTTCCCAAGTATCGTGTTTGAAATCATAAATAAAATTCACAAATTTGTATGTATTTTAGAAAATAATCATAACAGTTTTACTTTAACGGATCATACAGAAGCAGGAGTATCTGTGGTTTATTTAATTGATTCAAGTTCACTTATTCTCAGCGAGTAGGATGCAGAGAATGAAACTTGATATTGAATACGAACAAAATATTTAAATAAACATAAAATGAAGTTATTTTAGTTTAACAAGGTTATTCTAATCTAATAGTATATAATAAAACATGAACTTATAGAGAATCAAAATCTCATTTAAAATGATTTAGAATGAAATTGGAAAACAAAAAAGTAAATTTTATAAAATCTGACATGCATATCAAAACTTAGGGCTGAAAATCACAAATTGTGTAGAAACACTGTAAATCTACACAAAATGAATATTGGATGAAAGACTATTAACAGTAGTTGCATTGCAGCGTGATTATTTTAGAAATAGTAAGTCCATAGATTACAAAACACTGAATGACATTTTAAGTTTTCAGATATTTTCAAACATCATTGCAGAAAGGTGTTTTGTAAATGATATTTCACATCATGCAGAAAGAAAGGACTAATAGTATGATGTTAAATGTTTGTTGGCGTATCAATTTCTTGTTTTAGTTTATTATATCAGTATTCTGTCAGTATGAAAAACTGCAGTACGTTTTTAACTACTAGCATTTTGTGTTTATCATTGCTATTCATCTAAATGTATGAATTAGTATTTATTTGAGATTGGAATTGTTAATTGTAGTTATAAGTAGATTTTAAAAGGTATTTGTAATATGTCAATATATTTCGAGTAATTACAATTATTCACTTAATCCTGAAAAGTAGAATAAGAAACTTAACAGGAAAATTAAAGAATTAAAAACAGTATTCAATTAAGGTAAAGAACGAACAAAACTGAATACTTTAAATTTTAAATTAAAATTAAATTTTGAAATATTAGATCAAAATAGAAAAAAACAATTGAAATATTGGAAATTAACCCAATGAAACGACTAAAAATAACAAATCAGTTGATCAGACACCGCTGAACAGCGAGCTGCGAAATATATTCATCCTCGAATAATTAATACATTGAAAAGAGAAGAAAAGTGGTGAATAATTTGAAGGTTAGAAAATTACAATCCAGATATATTGATATCAAGAATGAATTGTAAAAGTTGATTAAATATAAGAAGTGAGTATACTTTGAAAGTATTACGAAGTAGATTATCGGGAAAGCAGATTTAGAAGAGGGAAGTATTTGTTAATCCAGTTAGCAAATTTATATGGTGAAGAAATTTCAAACGTCAAGCAAGTGATAGAAATACTTCAAGGAAATCTTGAAAATAAATTGGAGGTTAGAAACAAACGTCAATCCAGTAAAGAAGAAAAAGAAGAAGCCTTGAGAGGTTAAAAAGTCAGTCAAGTGACATTATATTTCAAGGATCATAATAACCAGTTGGAGGTTATAATATAACATTACTCGAGTCGAAAGAAAGACAAGGTAAAGCTTTACAATATCAGAAATCCATGGTACATATTTATTTTAAATAAAGGCCATATTTATCATTTTAGTTAAGTTAGATTTTGTTATTTAAATTTGTTAATTACATTCCAAGTTCAAATTTGTTAATAAATTAATACTTTGTTTGTTCAATACTGAGTTTGATTTATTTAGATTGTTATCTTGATCGATGAGCATTTATTGAACCGACTTCGTTGGACCTTGAGTAAAAGTCATTCTATAGATTGTAGATGGTCATGCTAATGGTGTTCTATAGTCTATAATATTAACAGCTTTTAAGAAACTGTTTGGCGCCCAATAAACTCATTTCAATTTGCTTTTAAAAAGTAATTTCGAACGTATAAAAAATAAAATAGATAGCAGAATATAGAACATTTATGGCTTGTTAACGTGGAGCGATCAGGAAAGCGATTGAATAAATACAACTTGAGAATAGTTTATCATTTCAAGCATACATTTGAAAGATAGAACAAATAACTTATTTTGATAGTTTTGACAACAAGGCATTGTCAAATTAAAAACCAATAATAGTTATATGAGGTTAAAGTCAGGTAAGACAACAACCATGAATCCAGAGGAAACTACACAAGGTACATCCACAGTTCCACAAACACAAGTTGGTGACACAAACACACAACCAGATACAAACATGTTCCAGAAACTCATGGAAATGATGGGTGAAATAAATACAAATATTGACAAAAATATCCATCGACTTGAAGAAAACATTAGCAACATAAATACAAAAATGGATAAGAATAACCAAACTCTTGAAGAAAACATTAATCAAAATAACCAGAGACTTGAAGAAAACATTGACAAAAATAACCAACGACTAGAAGAAAAAATTGGTAACATAAATACACAGATGGTACATAATAATCAAACTTTAGAAGAAAACATTAACAAAAAAATAGAAGAAAGCAATAAAGAAGTAAGAAATAAGATTGAAAATTTGGAGAGTAAATGGGAGCGAATGGGAGAGTCAGTCAACGAAGAAATTGGTATTAAGGTAAACGAGGCAACAAAAGAAATAAGAGAGGAAGTTGTAACTATGTTTGAAGATGGAATGACTGCAGTAGATAGCAGAATGAAGAAACAGGAGGATAAATACGATAGCAAAGTAAAAGAACAGGATAGCAAGATAGAACAGAACACGAAGTTGTTAAAGGATACCACACGTACACAATTAACACAATTACCCACACATACTTACACATGCAACAAAACACGATTTTATTTTTACGAAGATAACCGTTTACACCCTAAAATTTTCATTTCACGTTTGAAACAACACATGGAAACACAACACGCAAATGCAAACCTAAAAGCAAACATACAAGACATGTTAAAGGGAGAAGCGGAAATCTGGTACTCAGTTATAATGGACAGGTTTGAGACTATAGAGGAATTTGAAGCTCTAGTCTTAAAACAATATTGGAGTGATTACACTCAGTTGAAAATAAGACAAGACCTATTTAATGGTAACTATGTAGAAAATAAAGGTATTTCTAGGGAAAATTATGTACTTAGAAAAGTATACAATATTAGACATCTAGAACCAAAATTCACAGAAAGTGAAATGGTCAGATATTTAGCTAGGCATTTTTCAGGGGATATCCAGAATGTTATTATTACGCAAAGAATTGCAAAGTTAGATGATTTGATTGATTATTTAAGAGAATTAGATGATTATCATCAGAGTTTTGATAGAAAGGCTAGTCAAAATAGGGAAAATAATAGTAGGTATTATAACAAGTGGGGTTATGATCAGAATAAGAATGAAAGTGATAGAAGAGAAAGACAAGGTTATGGTCAACGTCAATATGACAATGACAGAAAGGAGCAAGGGGGTTATGGTCAATATGATAGGAAGGAAAAGCAAGGTTATGGTCGTCAATATGACAATGATAGAAAGGAACGAGGAGATTATGGTCAATATAAATATGACAATTATAGGAATAAAAAGCAGGGTTTTGAGAAACGTCATTATGATAATGATTGCAGAGAGAGAGGGGGTTATGTTAAAAATAATGAGTCATATTGTCGCATAGAAAAGGGGTACTTTAAGGGTTTGGATGGTTTTATTAAAATAATCTTTTAAGAGATAACAACGAAAGAACAGATATAAATAATCAACAACATAATAAAAATATACATAACAACTTAAACGATCTTACCAATATACATAGTGGGGAGGAAAAGGTGTCACTTTCACTTAACTTAGTGATCTCCCGGGTGGAGATCACTAAAACTGCCTGAAGGGCCTGGGCCCCACATCCTAAGATGAGGGCCCCAAACTACAACTGTCGTCGACACTAAAACGTCGAAACTCAATGAATTAAAAAGAACCCAGAGCCTCGTTTGTTTTGATTGTTCGATTTATATACTTGTTTATTTAGCAAATCTTTATGCCGGTCAATGTTATGTTTATATATATTTGTGTTTTATTATTAAACAATTCTACTAATTGGCATTGAAATTATTTAATTGTTTTTTATTTAATATGGACTAGGGTCGAATATATTTAATTTATACAAACATTTGCGACTTTCCCGGATTTGGCTGTTTCCTGCGTGACATATTTCCCTCCCGTCCAAAAGCTGGCCTCCAGCTTAGATTAGCCCTAAATAGGGAGAAAACAACAGAGAGGATTTTATTTATTCTAGTATCACAGTTCAGCAGGGGTAGCATCAACAAAGTCTCGTTATAGGTAATTTACTAATGCAACACCAAAAAAGAAGAGGAATAATGAGAACTTTGCCGATGCCTACCCTGCCGAAATATTAAAAAAAATTTACATCAATTTTTAAAAAATGTTTGGCATGTTCACCACTCGGTCTTTGATCAAGTTTTTTGGGACACCCGGTTCAAATTCATAGTTCGGCACTATCACTACAGTTCGTTCACGCAGTTCTTCCAGGACTGTGGGGGCATTGTACTTGTCACCTATTGTTCGTTTGTCTCATTTTGTGAGATAACGGTTTCAAGTGCCCGGAGGTGTGGTCGAGTTACATCATGGTAGTTTTTGTTGGTCCCTGGATGGTTATACAGCATCTCCTGTGTGCCAAGGGTCGGGCGTTGACGATACCGGCCGCCTTGGGACTGTCGGCCAGCCTGTTGTTTTTGCCATTCGAGCAGCCAATGTTTTTGTTCCTTCCGAAATGCCTGTGTTGATGGCATTTTGTATGACCAAAAATGCTTGGAGGCATCGCTCGGCCTGGGTGCGGCGGACGTTGGCGTGGAAGGCTTCTGTGGTATTTACCTGCCCCTGAATTTGCAGATAGTTCGGGATTAGTTGAAAGTCCTGCCCTTGTACAACTTGGAGGATGCTGTATATGATGTTTGGATTATACGTATGAATGTAACTCCCCGATTGGTTGACTGTATTTCAATTTCGGGTACCATCCCTCAAGAGCGGTGGTGCGCCCCTGCCAAGTGCTGGGTAGTGCCGACGAGTGTCCATGGGGCCAAGAGATCCCGTGAAACATGTAAAAAAACAATTTATAAATAAATGAACATTTTGGCCTTATGATCTATTCTTATTCTTTTTATTATTATTCTAAATGCTTATTTTTGCCAAGAGAAAAAAATTGAATAATTGTTCCTAGCTATAATTGCATTCCCAGCTTATTGACATTATATACATTTAACCTAAAGAATTCGCTGATTCTACACTTCTGTTCCTTTAATTGAACTTGGCCTGGACATAATTGCTGAGTATTACTAATATTACATTTCTATATTGTACCATTACAAGCTAGTGGGTGTTTTATTTAAAAACAAAGTTGAACTTGACACTCAGTAAACTACGATACAAACAAACTTTACGTGTATTCGCCTATTATTGCAAGTTCAAGTAACTAATATACTATAAAAATGAAAATATTTAATTATTGGAGAGACAGAAAGAAAAAAGTTATTTTTATAAGGGGTCACTTGGTGAATTTTGTGCTTGGGAGGGGGAAACATTTGAAAAGACTAGTAAATTGTTTAACTTCTCTAGTTTTTTACCTAAGTAGGGTACCGTTCTTTTTGTGTGTATCATTTCCTAATGATTTTAACTTTAAGTAAACTTTTAACATTACAATATTAATCTCTACTCTGCTTTAGGAAGGACATAGTTAAACCTTTATTTATTTCTATTTTAGGAAGAAAATAGTTATATACGTTTACTTGTTTAGCTTTAGCACGGACATTCTTAAACATTTGTTTTTGAAACTTTATCGTACGAAGATGACGTTGAGTTCCCGTTTATGAACCTTCTTCCACGCCTTCTTTGTCATGAAATATTTTACTCGCAAACTATCAGCAATGTACCCCCTTATATACCTCAATAATAATTATTCACAAATATCTCCCTTGGGGTTGTACATCTTTATTTGCAACAATGGTACTACATGTACCTTATTTGACGAGGCCGACGTTCAGTTCCTTGTGAACCTTCTTCCACGTGACCCTCATCTTAAAACCTCTTGCCCGTAACATCATAGGCAAAATAATCCCTTATACATCTCAATAAAATAATCATCAACTCTTTATATTCATCTTGCACATCTCTGTGTGCGAAAACCATAACACGTATATTTCATTTGACAAGGCTGACGTTCAGTTCTTTTTGAACTATTTTCAACGTCGTCTTCGACTTGCAACATCTCGTTTCGTAATCAAAAACATCACCTATTATCATTACATAAAAAACATATTGTCCCTAACTATTTTTATTGATTTCCTAACTTCCTGTGAGAATTTGTGATACACACTGCTCAAAAAATTGTAAAAAATCTTGGTACCCTTGTTTACTAATTAATAAAAGAAACTTGGCCATTCTACAGTTAACACTTTAAAATCTTGCCTGGATTAATTATTTGAATAAATAAATTACTTGTCTCTCACGATATTTATTTAAAAAATATATATAAAATTAAGGTGTCATTTGTGCTGTATCGTTGTCCACAAGGCAGTTAGGGCTGAGTAATCGATGTTGCGCACCATCGCAATTTTTGCCCAAATCACCTAGTAAACTCCGAGGACAGTCAGCTTGATGACTTTACCAAAAAGACAGAGAGAGACGAAGACAACAAAAAAATACACTCTAGCAAGCAGCAAACAATTATTTGATTATGACCTAATTATTTTTTCCCCAGTACCTTCCTTACTAAAACTTCTGATTTTTTTTTCTTCAATTTACTTATAATTACGAAAAAATTAAATTGCTTTTATTTGTAATTTTTTTACTATAAAAAGCTACCCAACGCTAAGTACGTACACTGCAAACTTTAGCTAAGTGAAACTTTTGACTAATTCTTATCAAATAATTAATACCTACTAATGTAATATTTCAACTTTTAACTAATTTATATTATTTCATAAACACCTATTGGAACATTTTGTTTACCCGTGTTATTCTTTACTCTACTTTATTACTTCCACATCCACGTAGTGGATTGGAAGTATAGTAATCGCAAAAAAATTTTCAAAAATTTTTATTCGTGAAATAGGTTTAGAATGTCATGAAACGTCGAGATTTTAAATTTGAGCGAAAAAAAAATTTCTGTCTGTCGGTCTGTCGGTCTGTCTGTCTGTCTGTCTGTCTGTCTGTCTGTAACTTTTTTTTTGTCCGCACGTTTTCTCCGGAACGGTTTAAGATATTGACTTGAAATTTTGCACACGTATATATTATAACGAGATCTGGAACTGGATTGTTTTTTGAGGATATCCGGTGAAGGGTTGGGGGTTAAATAGGGGTAAATAGGGGAAAATAAGTAAAGCAAGCTTGTAAGAGTACAGAAACTTGAAATTCGGTGTATGTACTAGAAGTTAAGGACTAATATTTTTTTATAATATTTTTCAACCCCCCCACCCCATTAATGGGGTTGATAAATTAAAGTTGAGATATTCATTTGAAATTTCGTACACGTATGTATTATAACGACGTCTGGAATTAGATTATATTTTGAGAGGATTCCGTTGAAGGGTTGGGGGTTAATTTGGGGTGAATATAAGTAAAACAAGTTGGTAAGAGTACAGAAACTTGAAATTCGGTGTATGTACTAGATGCCAAAGAGTCAGATTTTTTTTATAATATTTTTCAACCCCCACCACCCCTACTCCAATATGAAAAGGCTTGATAAAATAAAATGGAGATATTCATTTGAAATTTGGTACAAGTATGTATTATAACGACATCTGGAACTAGATTACCTTTTGAGATGATTCCGTTGAAGGGTTGGGGGTTAAATAGGGGTAAATAGGGGAAAATAAGTAAAACAAGCTGATAAGACTACATAAACTTGAAATTCGGTGTATGTACTAGAAGCCAAGGTCTCAGATTATTTTTAATATTTTTCAACCCCCACCCCACCCTTACTTCATTATTAAAAGGGTTGATAAAATAAAATTGAGGTATTCATTTGAAATTTGGTACACGTATGAATTATAACGACATCTGGAACTAGATTATACTTTGAGATGATTCCGTTGAAGGGTTGGGGGTTATTTAGGGATAGATAGGGGGAAATAAGTAAAGCAAGCTGGTATGAGTACAGAAACTTGAAATTCGGTGTATGTACTAGAAGCCAAAGCGTTAGATTTTTTTATAATATTTTTCACCCCCCCCCACTCCCTTATTAAAAGGGTTGATAAAATTTGGATTTTGGTACACGTCTGTATTATAACGACCTCTGGAACTAGATTATACTTTGAGATGATGCCGTTAAAGGGTTGGGGGTTAAATAGGGGAAAATAAGTAAAGCAAGTTAGTAAAAGTACAGAAATTTGGGATTTGGTGTATATACTAGAAGCGACGGTCTCAGGTTTTTTTATTAGTATTTTCCATCTCCCACCACCCCCACTCCCTTATTAAAAGAGTTGATAAAATTAAATTTAAATTTGCACTTGAAATTTGGTACATTTATGTAATATAACTATATCTAAAACTGGATTATATTTTGACATGATTGCATTGAAGGAATGGGGGTAAGTAGAGGTACACAGGGAAAAATAAGTAAAGCAAGCTGGTAAGAGTACTGCAACTTGAAATTCGGTGTATGTCCTAGAAGTTAAGGCCTCAGATTTTTTAATAATATTTTTCAACCCTTCCACTACCCTTACTACATTATTAGAGGGGTTGATAAAATAAAATTGAGATATTCACTTGTAATTTGGTAGACGTATGTATTATAACGACATCTGGAACTAGATTATATTTTGGGATGATTCCGTAAAAGTGTTGGGGTTAACAGGAGGACTAGGGGAAAATATGTATATCAAGCAGGTAAGAGTACAGAAATGTGGGATTCGGTGTATATACTAGAAACCAAGGCCTTAGATTTCTTTCTAATATTTTTCAAACTCCACCGCCTCCGCTTCATTATTAATGGGATTGATAACATCAAATTGAGATATTCACTTGAAAGTTAGTACACGTATGTGTTGTAGTGACATCTGATTGAGATGACTGCATTGAAGGGGTGGGAGGTAGTAGGCTGTGAATAGTGGAAAATAAGTAGGGTAAACTAGAAACTTCATTTTTAACGTACATGATAGAAACTAACTCCTCAAACTTTTCTATGACATCTGCCCGAAATATTAATATTCTATGACCAATAATTTCCACATACTAGAGTGCAAATATAGTCAAGATGTCTCCTTTAAAGTGATTTGGATGAAGAATCTGGATGTGGAAGTAGTGATTCCTTAGGCAGCGGTTTTTTTTAAATGATATTCAATGTATACAGCTACAACTACACCCATTTAACTAGAACTTATACTATTTGCCCATTGTATCCCTAGTTTTACTTTTACCATTTAAGCAATTTTGAAAATCTGTCATGTGTATCTATGGCCTCATTTACATTATCACGGTATTGTCAACCAAATTTGAAAGCTAAATTTCACGTCAATTTCTTAAAAATCATACGATAAAAAAATATATCTAATTTTGTATCTGCAATGTTTTATTAATTTCTATACTTCACTAAAAGGACGCGAAGTACACAATGTAAATGAGCTCAATGATGACCACATGACTTTTCCATCCCTTAAAAAAAACAACAAATGCAGATCGTCTTTTTGGCAATTTACTAAGACAATTGCATTTGCCTAATACAAACCTCTCTTTACCTACCTGGTAGAGAGCACCCTCTCCCACACTAATGTATATTGTATCTAATAAGACCGTATTTTAACATAACTAATTGATTCCGTATTACTGATAACTTTTGTGAAAAGGAAACCTAATACGAAAAATTTACGAAAAATTAATTTGCCCTTAAATACTCTACTAGAAAAACCATAAACAGATTTGTTGATGTTAACTTTTATTTTTCAAAAGGAGAATCAACCACAGAAGACATAAGATGTATTTTTGTCTACATTGTGTTTAAATATTCTACTAGAAATTCTGATATTATGAAAATAAGTAACACACTAACTTTCTCCAGAACAAAAAACCAAGATTACAAGGGTTTCTGTCTTAACCATTGGCATTACGAGAAAAGAATTTGAAACATATGTTTAATAGTACACTTACAAATTTTATGTCGGGGTTAAAAAGAAGAAAAAAAAAATACTTGCACTCAGACAAAAAGATAATAAAGGGGCAGTGAGGAAATCCTTTCAGAATATTTATCTGCCCGAGAGGAAAATATTAATTTTCTCCAAGCTAGAGACGAATTTAAACATTAAAATAGCCATTTTTAAAATTTTTAGAAACATTACATAAGCATTCTCACCAAAATTGAACGTCTTCGATTTTGATTTACGAATCATGTACATAAAGTTAAAATAGGATGGCAATATAAAATTAAAAGAATGGGATGATTATAAAAAATCATTTCTAAGAAAAAAACTTGGGGTGACGTATACGAAATTAAAAATAATGAGAGCAAAAAAACTTGTGATAGCTAAATAGGAGTGGTTACGAAGAACCAACCCCTTGGGACGAAAACTCGGCTTATCCACCATATGTCATATACATATAGCACATGGTGGGCTTTAAGAGGAGGAGTGATTATGAAGAATCACCCCTGGGAATGAAGCTAGGCGACCTCCACCATGTGTCACGACGAAAAAAGGGCTAGGGCCTGAACTATGGGCCCTACGTGACTGGGGGTTTTCTGGAGAGTGTGTGTTAAGAAGGGGCACTTTAAGAATTTACATGGTTTTATTAAAATACTCGGGATAACAACGAAACAACTCATACAAATAATCAACAATACAAAAATAGATAGAACACATAAAAATTTAAACAATCTTACCAATATACATAGTGGGGAGGAAAAGGTGTCACTTTCACTTAACTTAGTGATCTCCCGGGTGGAGATCACTAAAACTGCCTGAAGGGCCTGGGCCCCACATCCTAAGATGAGGGCCCAAAACTAAGACTGACTGTCGACCCTAACGTCGAAACTCAATTAATGAATAGAACCGAGAGCCTCGTTTGTTTTGATTGTTCGATTTATATACTTGTTTATTTAGCAAATCTTTATGCCGGTCAATGTTATGTTTATATATATTTGTGTTTTATTATTAAACAATTCTACTAATTGGCATTGAAATTATTTAATTGTTTTTTATTTAATATGGACTAGGGTCGAATATATTTAATTTATACAAACATTTGCGACTTTCCCGGATTTGGCTGTTTCCTGCGTGACAATATGCACAAGTTGCTAATACTAACATTCAAAGGGGAAATAGAGTAGATGAAAATACGCACTCTAATATAAATAAAATAGAAACAACAGCACAAATAAATGATAATAGAAATCAGGATTTTTAGATAAAGTTGTTTTAAATGTAGGTAATAATTGTACAAAAATAGGCGACTGTATAGAAAATGATGTTATATTGGGAGACGACATCTTGTCAGAAAAAAAGGCAAATATCATGTTAGGAGAAAGAATCCTAAAAATAGAAGGTGAAAGAATACCTTTCTGTAGTATTAATGAATTGAATGGCAAAGGTGCCGAAATAGTTAATGAATTGAATGGCAAAGGTACCGAAATAATTAATGAATTGAATGGCAAAAATGTCGAAATAATTAATGTATCAAATGGCATAGAGTCCAATAATGATAATGAATTTTGCGGTAAGCATATCGTGGGAACCACATGTGTTCAAATAAATAATGATAAGAAGCCTGAAACCTTTCTGATAAGTCGTTACTCCAAATATGATAGAATTTTTAAAAATTTGTCTCAAAAACACAAAAATTCAATTGATTATGAACCTACAATAGCAAAGGGCTATGCGCAACAACTTGAAGTAGGTAATATTTTAAATGAAAACGAAAGCGTTTTAAAATATAATGAAGAATCATTACCGGGAAGTTGTCACATGGGGATAAATTATCCATATGATCCAGGATAGATTACTCTTAAGTTATCCAAATGATCCTGAGTAGATCACTTTTAAATTGTAAATAAACTTTGACAGTGTGAATGTCACATCATGTTGTTAAAACTAACAAAATTTTCACATGTCAAAATTCTATTAGTTTAGGGGGTTTTATGCTGTGTATCCACACTGTGGAACACTACCCAAGTATCGTGTTTGAAATCATAAATAAAATTCACAAATTTGTATGTATTTTAGAAAATAATCATAACAGTTTTGCTTTAACGGATCATACAGAAGCAGGAGTATCTGTGGTTTATTTAATTGATTCAAGTTCACTTATTCTCAGCGAGTAGGATGCAGAGAATGAAACTTGATATTGAATACGAACAAAATATTTAAATAAACATAAAATGAAGTTATTTTAGTTTAACAAGGTTATTCTAATAGTATATAATAAAACATGAACTTATAGAGAATCACAATCTCATTTAAAATGATTTAGAATGAAATTGGAAAACAAAAAAGTAAATTTTATAAAATCTGACATGCATGTCAAAACTTAGGGCTGAAAATCACAAATTGTGTAGAAACACTGTAAATCTACACAAAATGAATATTGGATGAAAGACTATTAACAGTAGTTGCATTGCAGCGTGATTACTTTAGAAATAGTAAGTCCATAGATTACAAAACACTGAATGACATTTTAAGTTTTCAGATATTTTCAAACATCATTGCAGAAAGGTGTTTTGTAAATGATATTTCACATCATGCAGAAAGAAAGGACTAATAGTATGATGTTAAATGTTTGTTGGCGTATCAATTTCTTGTTTTAGTTTATTATATCAGTATTCTGTCAGTATGAAAAACTGCAGTACGTTTTTAACTACTAGCATTTTGTGTTTATTATTGCTATTCATCTAAATGTATGAATTAGTATTTATTTGAGATTGGAATTGTTAATTGTAGTTATAAGTAGATTTTAAAAGGTATTTGTAATATGTCAATATATTTCGAGTAATTACAATTATTCACTTAATCCTAAAAAGTAGAATAAGAAACTTATCAGGAAAATTAAAGAATTAAAAACAGTATTCAATTAAGGTAAAGAACGAACAAAACTGAATACTTTAAATTTTAAATTAAAATTAAATTTTGAAATATTAGATCAAAATAGAAAAAAACAATTGAAATATTGGAAATTAACCCAATGAAACGACTAAAAATAACAAATCAGTTGATCAGACACCGCTGAACAGCGAGCTGCGAAATATATTCATCCTCGAATAATTAATACATTGAAAAGAGAAGAAAAGTGGTGAATAATTTGAAGGTTAGAAAATTACAATCCAGATATATTGATATCAAGAATAAATTGTAAAAGTTGATTAAATATAAGAAGTGAGTATACTTTGAAAGTATTACGAAGTAGATTATCCGGAAAGCAGATTTAGAAGAGGGAAGTATTTGTTAATCCAGTTAGCAAATTTATATGGTGAAGAAATTTCAAACGTCAAGCAAGTGATAGAAATACTTCAAGGAAATCTTGAAAATAAATTGGAGGTTAGAAACAAACGTCAATCCAGTAAAGAAGAAGAAGAAGAAGCCTTGAGAGGTTAAAAAGTCAGTCAAGTGACATTATATTTCAAGGATCATAATAACCAGTTAGAGGTTATAATATAACATTACTCGAGTCGAAAGAAAGACAAGGTAAAGCTTTACAATATCAGAAATCCATGGTACATATTTATTTTAAATAAAGGCCATATTTATCATTTTAGTTAAGTTAGATTTTGTTATTTAAATTTGTTAATTACATTCCAAGTTCAAATTTGTTAATAAATTAATACTTTGTTTGTTCAATACTGAGTTTGATTTATTTAGATTGTTATCTTGATCGATGAGCATTTATTGAACCGACTTCGTTGGACCTTGAGTAAGAGTCATTCTATAGATTGTAGATGGTCATGCTAATGGTGTTCTATAGTCTATAATATTAACAGCTTTTAAGAAACTGTTTGGCGCCCAATAAACTCATTTCAATTTGCTTTTAAAAAGTAATTTCGAACGTATAAATAATAAAATAGATAGCAGAATATAGAACAATATATATATATATATATATATATATATATATATATTGTTCTATATTAAATTATCTATTTTATTTTTTATACGTTTGAAATTACTTTTTGAAAGTAAATTGAAATGATTTTATTGAGCGCCAAACAGTTTCTTAAAAGCTGTTAATATTATAGACTATAGAACACCATTAGCATGACCATCTACAATCTATAGAATGACTCTTACTCAGGGTCCAACGAAGTCGGTTCAATAAATGCTCATCGATCAAGATAACAATCTAAATAAATCAAACTCAGTATTGAACGAACAAAGTATTAATTTATTAACAAATTTGAACTTGGAATGTAATTAACAAATTTAAATAACAAAATCTAACTTAACTAAAATGATAAATATGGCCTTTATTTAAAATAAATATGTACCATGGATTTGGAATACTGTAAAGCTTTACCTTGTCTTTTTTCGACTCGAGTAATGTTATATTATAACCTCTAACTGGTTATTATGATCCTTGAAATATTATGTCACTTGACTGACTTTTTAACCTCTCAAGGCTTCTTCTTCTTCTTCTTTACTGGATTGACGTTTGTTTCTAACCTCCAATTTATTTTCAAGATTTTCTTGAAGTATTTCTATCACTTGCTTGACGTTTGAAATTTCTTCACCATATAAATTTGCTAACTGGATTAACAAATACTTCCCTCTTCTAAATCTGCTTTCCGGATAATCTACTTCGTAATACTTTCAAAGTATACTCACTTCTTATATTTAATCAACTTTTACAATTTATTCTTGATATCAATATATCTGGATTGTAATATCCTAACCTTCAACTTATTCACCACTTTTCTTTTATTTTCAATTTATTATTTATTCTTGGATGAATATATTTCGCAGCTCGCTGTTCAGCGGTGTGTGATCAACTGATTTGTTATTTTTAGTCGTTTCAATGGGTTAATTTCCAATATTTCAATTGTTTTTTTCTATTTTGATCTAATATTTCAAAATTTAATTTTAATTTAAAATTTAAACTATTCAGTTTTGTTTGTTCTTTACCTTAAGTGAATACTGTTTTTAATTCTTTATTTTTCCTGATAAGTTTCTTATTCTACTTTTCAGGATTAAGTGAATAATTATAATTACTCGAAATATATTGACATATTACATACACTTTCTTAAAATCTACATATAACTACAATTAACAATTCCAATCTCAAATAAATACTAATTCATACATTTAGATGAATAGCAATGATAAACACAAAATGCTAGTAGTTAAAAACGTACTGCAGTTTCCATACTGACAGAATAATTATATTATAAACTAAAACAAGAAATTGATACGCCAACAAACATTTAACATCATACTATTAGTCCTTTCTTTCTGCATGATGTGAAATATCATTTACAAAACACCTTTCTGCAATGATATTTGAAAATATCTGAAAACTTAAAATGTCATTCAGTGTTTTGTAATATATGGACTTACTATTTCTAAAATAATTACGCTGCACTGCAACTACTGTTGATAGTCTTTCATTCAATATTCATTTTGTGTAGATTTACAGTGTTTCTACACAAAATATGATTTTCAGCCCTAAGTTTTGACGTGCATGTCAGATTTTATAAAATTTACTTTTTTGTTTTCCAATTTCATTCTAAATCATTTTAAATGAGATTGTGATTCTCTATCAGTTCATGTTTTATTATATACTATTTAGAATAACCTTGTTAAACTAAAATAACTTCATTTTATGTTTATTTAAATATTTTGTTCGTATTCAATATCAAGTTTCATTCTCTGCATCCTACTCGCTGAGAATAAGTGAACTTGAATCAATTAAATAAACCACAGATATTCCTGCTTCTGTATGATCCGTTAAAGTAAAACTGTTATGATTATTTTCTAAAATACATACAAATTTGTGAATTTTATTTATGATTTCAAACACGATACTTAGGTAGTGTTCCACAGTGTGGATACACAGCATAAAACCCCCTAAACTAATAGAATTTTGACATGTGAAAATTTTGTTAGTTTTAACAACATGATGTGACATTCACACTGTCAAAGTTTATTTACAATTTAAAAGTGATCTACTCAGGATCATTTGGATAACTTAAGAGTAATCTATCCTGGATCATATGGATAATTTATCCCCATGTGACAACTTCCCGGTAATGATTCTTCCTTATTACAGTTTAAAACGTTTTCGTTTTCATTTATAATATTACCTACTTCAAGTTGTTGCGCATAGCCCTTTGCTATTGTAGGTTCATAATCAATTGAATTTTTGTATTTTTGAGACAAATTTTTAAAAATTTTATCATATCTGGAGTAACGACTTATCAGAAAGGTTTCAGGCTTCTTATCATTATTTATTTGAACACATGTGGTTCCCACTATATGCTCACCGCAAAATTCATTATCATTATTGGACTCTATGCCATTTGATACATTAATTATTTCGGCATCATTGCCATTCAATTCATTAATTATTTCGGCACCTTTGCCATTCAATTCATTAACTATTTCGGCACCTTTGCCATTCAATTCATTAACACTACAGAAAGGTATTGTTTCACCTTCTATTTTTAGGATTCTTTCTCCTAATACAATATTTGCCTTTTTTCCTGATAAGATGTCTCCCAATATAACATCATTTTCTATATAGTCGCCTATTTTTTTACAATTATTACCTACATTTAAAACAACTTTATCTAAAAATCCTGATTTCTATTTCTATCATTTACTTGTGCTGATTTTATTTTATTTATATTAGAGTGCGTGTTTTCATCTACTCTATTTCCCCTTTGAATATTGATATTAGCCACTTGTGCATATGACTCATTATTTTTAACATAACCCCCTCTCTCTCTGCAATCATTATCATAATGACGTTTCTCAAAACCCTGCTTTTCATTCCTATAATTGTCATATTTATATTGACCATAACCTCCTCGTTCCTTTCTATCATTGTCATATTGACGTTTCTCATAACCCTGCTTTTCATTCCTATCATTGTCATATTGACGTTTCTCATAACCCTGCTTTTCATACCTATCATTGTCATATTGACGTTTCTCATAACCCCCTCGTTCCTTTCTATCATTGTCATATTGACGACCATAACCTTGCTTTTCCTTCCTATCATATTGACCATAACCTTGCCTTTCTCTTCTATCATTCTCATTCCTATCCTGATCATAACCCCATTTGTTATAATATCTACTATTATTTTCCCTATTTTGACTAGACTTCCTATCAAAACTCTGATGATAATCATCTAATTCTCTTAAATAATCAATTAAATCATCTAACTTTGCAATTCTTTGCGTAATAATAACATTCTGGATATCCCCTGAAAAATGCCTAGCTAAATATCTGACCATTTCACTTTCTGTGAATTTTGGGTCTAGATGTCTAATATTGTATACTTTTCTAAGTACATAATTTTCCCTAGAAATACCTTTATTTTCTACATAGTTACCATTAAATAGGTCTTGTCTTATTTTCAACTGAGTGTAATCACTCCAATATTGTTTTAAGACTAGAGCTTCAAATTCCTCTATAGTCTCAAACCTGTCCATTATAACTGAGTACCAGATTTCCGCTTCTCCCTTTAACATGTCTTGTATGTTTGCTTTTAGGTTTGCATTTACGTGTTGTGTTTCCATGTGTTGTTTCAAACGTGAAATGGAAATTTTAGGGTGTATGCGGTTATCTCCGTAAAAATAAAATGGTGTTTTGTTGCATGTGTAAGTATGTGTGGGTAACTGTGTTAATTGTGTACGTGTGGTATCCTTCAACAACTTCGTGTTCTGTTCTATCTTGCTATCCTGTTCTTTTATTTTGCTATCGTATTTATCCTCCTGTTTCTTCATTCTGCTATCTATTGCAGTCATTCCATCTTCAAACATAGTTACTACTTCCTCTCTTATTTCCTTTGCTGCCTCATTTACCTTAATACCTATTTCTTCATTAACTGACTCTCCCATTCGCTCCCATTTACTCTCTAGATTTTCAATCTTATTTCTTACTTCTGTATTGCTTTCTTCCAGCTTTTGCATACTTTGACCCATTTGTACATTTATGTTGCCAATTTGTGTATTTATTTTGTCCATATTTTCTTCTAGTCGCTGGTTATTTTGAACCATGTTTTCTTCTAGTCGATGGATATTTTTGTCCATATTTGTATTTATTCCACCCATCATTTCCATGAGTTTCTGGAACATGTTTGTGTCACCAACTTGTGTTTGTGGAACTGTGGATGTACCTGGTGTAGTTTCTTCTTGATTCATTGTTGTCTTACCTGACTTTAACCTCATATAAATTATATTTGTTTTTAATTTGACAATGCCTTGTTGTCAAAACTATCAAAATAAATTATTTGATCTATTATCTTTCAAATGTATGCTTGAAATGATAAACTATTCTCAAGTTGTATTTATTCAATCGCTTTCCTGATCGCTCCACGTTAACAAGCCATAAATGTTCTATATTAAATTATCTATTTTATTTTTTATACGTTTGAAATTACTTTTTGAAAGTAAATTGAAATGATTTTATTGAGCGCCAAACAGTTTCTTAAAAGCTGTTAATATTATAGACTATAGAACACCATTAGCATGACCATCTACAATCTATAGAATGACTCTTACTCAGGGTCCAACGAAGTCGGTTCAATAAATGCTCATCGATCAAGATAACAATCTAAATAAATCAAACTCAGTATTGAACGAACAAAGTATTAATTTATTAACAAATTTGAACTTGGAATGTAATTAACAAATTTAAATAACAAAATCTAACTTAACTAAAATGATAAATATGGCCTTTATTTAAAATAAATATGTACCATGGATTTGGAATACTGTAAAGCTTTACCTTGTCTTTCTTTCGACTCGAGTAATGTTATATTATAACCTCTAACTGGTTATTATGATCCTTGAAATATTATGTCACTTGACTGACTTTTTAACCTCTCAAGGCTTCTTCTTCTTTACTGGATTGACGTTTGTTTCTAACCTCCAATTTATTTTCAAGATTTTCTTGAAGTATTTCTATCACTTGCTTGACGTTTGAAATTTCTTCACCATATAAATTTGCTAACTGGATTAACAAATACTTCCCTCTTCTAAATCTGCTTTCCGGATAATCTACTTCGTAATACTTTCAAAGTATACTCACTTCTTATATTTAATCAACTTTTACAATTTATTCTTGATATCAATATATCTGGATTGTAATATCCTAACCTTCAACTTATTCACCACTTTTCTTTTATTTTCAATTTATTATTTATTCTTGGATGAATATATTTCGCAGCTCGCTGTTCAGCGGTGTGTGATCAACTGATTTGTTATTTTTAGTCGTTTCAATGGGTTAATTTCCAATATTTCAATTGTTTTTTTCTATTTTGATCTAATATTTCAAAATTTAATTTTAATTTAAAATTTAAACTATTCAGTTTTGTTTGTTCTTTACCTTAAGTGAATACTGTTTTTAATTCTTTATTTTTCCTGATAAGTTTCTTATTCTACTTTTCAGGATTAAGTGAATAATTATAATTACTCGAAATATATTGACATATTACATACACTTTCTTAAAATCTACTTATAACTACAATTAACAATTCCAATCTCAAATAAATACTAATTCATACATTCAGATGAATAGCAATGATAAACACAAAATGTTAGTAGTTAAAAACGTACTGCAGTTTCCATACTGACAGAATACTTATATTATAAACTAAAACAAGAAATTGATACGCCAACAAACATTTAACATCATACTATTAGTCCTTTCTTTCTGCATGATGTGAAATATCATTTACAAAACACCTTTCTGCAATGATATTTGAAAATATCTGAAAACTTAAAATGTCATTCAGTGTTTTGTAATATATGGACTTACTATTTCTAAAATAATTACGCTGCACTGCAACTACTGTTGATAGTCTTTCATTCAATATTCATTTTGTGTAGATTTACAGTGTTTCTACACAAAATATGATTTTCAGCCCTAAGTTTTGACATGCATGTCAGATTTTATAAAATTTACTTTTTTGTTTTCCAATTTCATTCTAAATCATTTTAAATGAGATTGTGATTCTCTATCAGTTCATGTTTTATTATATACTATTTAGAATAACCTTGTTAAACTAAAATAACTTCATTTTATGTTTATTTAAATATTTTGTTCGTATTCAATATCAAGTTTCATTCTCTGCATCCTACTCGCTCGCTGAGAATAAGTGAACTTGAATCAATTAAATAAACCACAGATATTCCTGCTTCTGTATGATCCGTTAAAGTAAAACTGTTATGATTATTTTCTAAAATACATACAAATTTGTGAATTTTATTTATGATTTCAAACACGATACTTAGGTAGTGTTCCACAGTGTGGATACACAGCAATATATATATATATATATATATATATATATATATATATATATATATATATATATATATATATATATATATATATATATATATATATATATATATATATATTATATATGTATATATATATATATATATATATATATATATATATATATATGTGTGTGTGTATGTATGAAAGAAAAGTAAATAATTTATATAGAACATCAAATGAATTAATATCTTTACACAAAAAGAGAAAAACGCGCACATTTGGGCCTTCGAGCCGGAAATAATAAGGTTAAGGGTGGTACTCCCACAGCGTCTCTACCTCATGTTAGAGGCGGCTTAAGTAGTTTGAATCTGGCAGTAGGTATAAAATGCAAACCCGTTTTCCTGAAAAATGAATCGAAATACTAGAGCGAAACTTGCGGCTGTTCCCCAGGGCACGTTTGGAGCCGACATTGAACGTGACAGTATGCAAGTCGTCGACAATCAGAACAATATGGTGCCTACAGACGAGTCACCCACGTCCAAAAGACGACCTACAAGGCTCTCTCAAGCTGAAGGTGCTGAGGCCCCGTCGGTCACTCCCACCCAAGTGCATGAAATTATCGAACGATATCAACGAAACGATCATGCGCTGCTTTTTCAAAGTCACTAATTTGGAAAGAGATATGCTACTTTACAGAAACAAACTACATGACGAGTATATCAGAGACTACCCTGAACTAAGTCATCTGAATGTAGGAAGAATAGTATATCAAAAGAATACGATCATTAATTAGACTTAAAGGTGGGGTAGAGGAAATATGGACAGCCGACCACCTTGGTGGGAGCGACGCCTGAAGAAAAGAATGAATGACTTGAGGGTACAAATAGCCAAACTCCAACAATTCTGCAATGGCCAAAGAAGTAGACGCCTATGGAATAAAATGTTGGATAGGATACGCAAAGTCCCAGCCAACAAAATAAACGATATTGCAACAGATTTGCTGGGCACCTTAAAACAAAAGCTGACGGTGTATTCTGCTAGGCTACAATGATCCGACAAGGGCCAAAGATGAAAGAAACAGAACTCCCTCTTTGGAAAGAGCCAAAAATTTTGCGAAAAATTACAAAGAAATCGACCTTCCTGAACCACACAAGATAGAAGAGATCTGGAAAGCGATATGGGAAAACGAGACGGAACACAAGAGTAACTCACAATGGATAATACAAGAACTGAATAGACAGCGTGACCTCAGACTAATGGAAGAGATCAATATCACGAGCAACGACGTTAAAGAAGCCATCTTAAAAACTTCTAATTGGAAGGCACCAGGCGGTGATAAGATAGAAAATTCTTGGTACAAGAGACTAACTTCAGCAAATATATTTCTAGCCCAAAATTTTAACAACATCATCCGACATCCGAAAAAAACACCTGATCTCTTCACTGAGGGTATTACCCACTTAATTCCGAAAAGTGAAAGAACACCAGAACCTGATCAATACAGGCCAATCATCTGCCTGCCCACTCTCTACAAGTTGCTGTCTTCAATCATCTGTTCAAAAATATCAAAGTACTTGGAACAAAGAGGCATTCTGACAGAATAGCAAAAAGGAAGCAGACGTGAGATTATGGGTGTAAGGAACAGGTCACGATTGATACAGTAGTCCTAGAACAAGCGCCATCCTCACTGCGAAATATTCACATCGACTACTGGAAAGCCTTTGATTCGATTTCCCACAGCTTGCTTCTACAGGTACTCGAAATATACTGGGTTGACCCTGTCTTAACACAATTCCTCCGAACGACTATGAAAAATTGGTCAACCAAATTGTTATTGAAAGCTAACGGTAGAATAATCGAGAACAGCAGAATCAATATAAGAACGGGAATCTATCAGCGACTTATTTAGCTCCTTATGGTTCTGTCTTGGTCTAAACCTAATCTCGAATGCTCTGAATAGCTCAACAATGGGATACCAACTTAAGACAAGACAGTCAAATAAAAATATTAGCAATTTATTCTTTATGGATGACCTCAAAATCTATTCAGCAACCCGTACGCAATTACAGTCTCCTAAGGCTGGTCAAAAATATAAGTACTGACATCAACATATCTATTGGATTGGACAAATGCAGAACAGTCACCATGAATAAAGGGAAGTTTACTGCTACTCCAGGAATGCAAGTAGACGAGAACCTGTCAATGGAATCCATGGTGGATCCATCTTGGCATCCCGCAGACTAACAAGATTGAGCATCAGAAAATAAAGCTTATGCTGACCGAGAAATTGAAAGAGAAATTGAAAAGAATTGTGAGCATAGAACTAACCTCAGGAAACCTATGTGCCGCCATCAATTCATATGTAATTCCTATATCCTATATCCTATAAGTTACTCATTTGGAGTTGCTAAATGGCCTCAAACTGATCTCGAAAACAGTAATCGAACCATTCGGAGGATACTCACTCAACACCGCAAACACCACAAGTGTCGAAAGGACCACACCATCTAGAATTTTCGTTGGAGAAGAATTGTCGATGCAGTCGAGGCATGCCACCAACAAATTCAAATCCTACGTGATTACTTTCGGAAACGACAATCTGAGCTTAATCAAGCAGTCCTCTTAGCGGACAAAAAATACACCCCGCTCAATCTAAGCTCGGATAATTACATTGCAAATCTATCTCCCATTACGCGGTAACAAAAATCAGCAATCTGGGCATCAAAGGAACCACAAGGACGATTCCATAAAGAGCTGCACTCTGAAGGCGTTGATAAGAATGCATCTCTCACTTGGCTCACAAACTGATAGCTATATCCTGAAACCGAGTCATTAATACCAGAAATTATCAAGAGTACGTGATGAAAGTCAACATGGATAATGACAAGTGCAGAAAATGTAACACGAATAGTGAAACGGTACACCATGTACTATCAGGGTGCCGTACTTTAGCGAAATCGAAGTACATTCAGAGACATAACAAGGTGGCGGCTATAATTTACATCGAATTAACTGAAACGTTAGGGTTGAACAGATTGAGCTCTAATCCGTATTATAATTACGAACCGCCACAGGTAATATAGAACGAAAATTATAAAATCTATTGGGATAAAACCATTTTAACGGACAGTTCACCACAATAGGCCTAATATCACACTGATTAACAAGAGAGAGAGACGAACACTGCTAATCGATGTATCAATTCCGAACAATAGCAACATGAATGAGAAATATCGGGAGAAGATTCAAAAATATGCTGAACTCAGAATGGAGATTCAAAGACTGTGACAGATGTAGGAGGTTCGTGTTGTTCCTTTGACCGTGTCATCGATGGGACTGATTCCAACAACGTAGAAAGAAGAACTAGCAAAGTTGCGTTTACCGAAAAATGCAAACGAGAAGATGCAAAAATCGGTAGTTCTGGATGCTGTACATATCATGCGATCCCTCTGCAGCAGCTGACAATAACAGTGGTGGTCTTGACATAGTCTTGTCCGATAATCGCTGAGCGCTTTACACTATAAGGAGCAAAATAGTAATAATAATAATATTTATTTATTTCAGAGATGATATTACACTTTACAATTAAAGGTACATATCAAAAATGAAATATCGTCAAAATAATGTTCGCTAACAATAAATTAGCTTTTAAAATAATCTTCCAAATTGTAGGGCTCTAAATCTATTGTTAGGTGTTTTCCACCTTTTAGGAAACACCCTGTATGAATCCGTGGGTCCTAAATAATATTAACAAGGGGTAAATCTTTATTTAATAATTTACTGATTATACAATACATCAAAATAACCTTTACACTTTGTTTACTTTATATTTAACCCCATTTTTTTCGCTACCAAGTTCGCTTTCTTAAAACTACTCCCCCTGTGCCGGTAATTGCGTCTTTTATACTCTGAAATTCTACAAGTTTCCAATCACTATTAGGCATAGGCGTATTAATTTCCATTTCCAAGGGGGTGTAATATATAACACTATCAACATATTTTTAATAATTTTTTTAAATTTATTAAACCTTTAGTTTTTTACTATTTCTCTGGTAGTTTGTTAAATAGTCTTATACACATACTGGGTAATTTTTTGAAAACGAGTCATCCATCGAGATCCGTTAAAGATTTTTTTTGTAGTAAACGGCATTATCTTGAGTGTCAAGGGGGACACATTATAACGAAAAAAGTTGTGATCCGAAACGCACCCCCTCACCTCCAGCCACCCCAAGTTTAGAATTTCAAACGGCACCCCTAATTTTTTCATCGATTTCTAATAGCAGAATTATTTTTGCCATTGGCGAACCGTCATGCGATAATTAGGTGGAGCCCCATCTTGCCGAAAGTAGAGCAGTTCTTCACTTAAAATCAAATTCCCCTCTTCGTCAGGCTGATTTTCCAATGCTATTAAAGGGTTAATAATGTTTTCCAATAAATCGAGGTAAATATCACCATTCAAATTTCTATCAATGAAGACTGTGCTGATAGTGGTATCCCCACACACAAATATCACATTACCTAGATTTTTATGGCTCTTATCATTTTTTTATAAGAATTCAGTTTTTTGCATTTCTGTACAAAATTTTCTTCAAGGACACACTATTTTTTACGATTGCATTCCAAAAATATTCTGCTCTTAGAAATTGATGAAAAAATTTAGAGGTTGCTTTGACTTTACAAACTTGGGGTGGCTGAGGATGAGGGGGTGAGATTTGGATCACACCTTTTCTCGTTAAAATATGTCCCCCTTGAAAAATGCCGTTTCCTACAAAATATATTCTTTAACAGTTCTCGAGTTATTAAGAGCGACTCGTTTTCAAAAAACCACCCGGTAAAATGTGGATTCTTTGCCGTTCTTGTTAACGGATGTACAGGGTAGTTTATGTCAATTTCATAGACGTGAGAAATATTATGAATTGTGAATATATTTTTATTTTTAACAACAAACATTAGACATTTATACACACATACTTTTTGATAGGTAGTGGGGTGGTATTGAATTTGTTTGTAACACGACCCCACTACCTATCTAGAAAAGAGAACCAAAACAATCATCAATAACTCTGACCTCCATCCAGATATCGGCAAACCCCTAATTTGGTGTTTTCACAAATTTTAAATTCACTTTCACTGTGAAGATAATGCTTTATTATGGTAAAAAACAGTTGTATTTTGAGAAACAGTCGAATAATACCTTAAAATAAGCCATTTTAATTTTGTATTGAAATTTTTTCGCCAAAAACACTACATCAATTCACTATGCACTCATGGCGTCATCAGTTATATCGTCAGTGTCATTTTGTATTATAAACACGTTATGTTGCAGATAAATTTCCTAAAGTAACTTTTACAAATCCCGTATTAGGTAGGCGCTACTTATTTAATCACATGTAAAACTTAGGTTTTACATGTGATTAAAATTTATTTAGATAAATTAAATAAAATGTTGTATGTAACAATTTTTTAACGCGATTAAGAAACTAATATAACCGATGACGTCACCGCAAGTTTTGTGTACTCGTTCAATTACTAAAACTTTATGTTATTTATTTGTTGAAATTTTAATTTGATGGACGATAGAATGCTGTTTAAATATCAATAAGTGCTTTAGTATAACAAGTACTTCATGTTAATAATATCAAAAAAGCAAATTTGCACATAGTGAAAACACCTCATTCCCCGAGCAAAGTTTTCTCGAATTTCTAGAATCTACGACCTTCCTAAAAATCATAAACCCAACATTCCTTTAAGACCTATTGTTAGCGCCTTTCATTCCCCAACCCACAAACTAGCTGGACACTTAGCCAGTACCCTTCAACCTACCGCCGAAAAGGCATCATCCTATGTCAAAAACTCCGCTCATTTTATCAACCTCCTGCAACAATATCCTATTTCGCAGAATGATATACTAGTCAGTTCCGACATTGTAATATCCCCCTTATAGAACACTGCTTGTCAAACACCTGTTTTCTCTTCTATAAACAAATAACAATAACAACTTCGAAACTCAAGCCCTCAATACTTCCGATCTGAAACCTACGTGCTGGTTAAGATAAGAAGTTTTTTTTTCAACTCAAAAGGAGGAAGTTATTTAGGGAGTAAATTTTCGCAAAGTAACAAAATATAAGTTGTATGCAAGATATCTTAACTCCAACAGGTATTATCAAATACCAAATGATAATATATTTAAAACGAAAATATATACCAGTTGTTAAAAGTATAGTTGAATATAATATGTTCCTCCTGAATATGCGAAATTGACCACACTGCGACGTTTTAAAAACAAAAGAGATAACACTAGGTAAAAAAAGTTAAGCGTATATTTACATCTTAAATATTGCTTAAGTGTCGCCCTCCAGGATCGGCACTAAAAATTTAAGCAGATTTAAACTTATCATCTTAGAGAACCCCTATTCACCAATTTTCATACCAATATTTTTAAAACTTCAAGAGTTATGTGAGAAAATAAAAAATATAGTATTGATATATATACACCATATCTCTGTTGATATCACCTTTTGGACTAAGATTAGCTGAGCTAAATCACAATATTTGAATGTCTGAATCCAATTTTGCTCTATGGACCATTACTTACGGACCACCCTATCTCAGTATAGAATGTTTCACGTAATGTGTGGATACCCTCTTAAATATACAAATTAGGGGTTTATCTTAATTCTTTTCATAGTATTAAATATATTTTAATAAGCATGTCAAATACAATTTTCTGATGCATTAAAAATAAATATATCGTGTATTAAAAGTAAATTCTAAGTAATAGAATAAAATAACCTGCATTGGATAAGTTAAGGAAAAATGACAGTACGGTCCAGTAATACCATGTTAAGTTTCCAACTTCCCACAAAATATGCACATAATTACTGCCATTTAAATATTGAATACTGCCAGTTCACACACATATTTCACGAAGACAATTAACCTAGTAGTTCATTTTAACGGAATTATTCTACTTATTGTTTAATTGAATTAGCGTGCACTATAAGCTGTTAGACCAAAAGTAAAATCATGAAAGAACACGATTAATTATTATGCCAGTTTTTTATGTTCAGTCTATTATTTTTAAAATGGTAAATATTTATAATAACTTTAGTTGCCTTCTTTAAATTGACCTCAAATGTATTCAATCAATATTTATCGTGGAGATTATGAAAGTTACAGTACAGCTAATATTAACCAACCATTGCGTGCAGCCTCAATATTACGAATAGTGGCAGATTTTTTATTTATATAGTTATAACCAAAATAATTATTACTTGTTACCACTTATATCTGTGTCTATATCATTATTTATCGGGTTCCAAAGTCTAGGATATGACGTGCAAATTCGACGACGAGAAGTTACCGTCCGTCAGTCGGTAATCCAAGAGATCATATAACTACGAAACTTTTTTCTCTCTAAAATTTTTGGTATAGTGGGAGAATATGGAGGGGAGGGGCCATTTTTTAAACGAATGAATGGTTTTATATATATATATATATATATATATATATATATATATATATATATATATATATATATATATATATATATATATATATATATATATATATATATATATATATATATATATATATATATATATATATATATATATATATATATATATATATATATATTGTCATCGGCGTCGGCGTCGCGAACAAGTTATGACTTGTCTAGCGCGCTGTGCTCATGTTTTAGTCTTCTGCCGAAACAGAAGTCATTTGAGCACAAAAAATAGTCTTCTGCCGAAGCAGAAGTCATTTGAGCACAAAAAAGTCTATATAAGAAAACACTTTTTCTCAGCGAGCAAGTAGTGATCGATCCTTCAAGTAGTAATGTTCCAGCCTTCAGCAACTAATTGTCTTCTGCCGAAACAGAAGTCAGTTGAGCACAGAAGCCAACGCCAATGCTGACGAGGTCATCCCTTCCTCTTGTGTTGTAACCAGACAGTGTGTTTTATTTGAGTTTTATTGTGTTGAGTGTCAAGTGGCAATGCATACCCGGAGTGGCAAGGCAGTAGGCACTGGGGTCGAGAGCGACGTCTCCACGTCGGCCCCCCCTCACTGCACGACGCCCCTCACAGCATCTGACCACGAAGTGCTCCGCCAACACGACGCCCTGACAAGGGGTACGGGGGTCACGCCCGACGTCTCCACGACGGTGGCCCCACACTGCACAGCAAGCAACACAGCAACCCGGCTCGGCGAGGTAAGCATGTCCTCTGATTTCTCCACAGGCACAAGTGCTACGCATGGCGTCGCGACGACGGCGCCCCAATACTGTGCGTCGCCGGGCTCCGCGCCTAGGCATAGCGAGGCAGGACTCGCCACCAACATAGGACACGACACTGGGGTCACGCATGACGTCATCACGACGGTGCCCCCTCGCTGCATGGCACGCAGCGCAGCCACCTGGCATGGAACCCAGGCAACAAATATGGAATGGAGTAGCAACGATTCCCAGGCGATGCCCCCTTACTGCATGGAGCGCAACGCAGCATCGTGGCACGAAAACTCGGCGATGGAACAGGGATTAGATGGTGATGATGACCTGGTGATGCCCCCTCGCTGTATGGTGGACCCAACAGCATCCCGGGCCAACGACGATTCCTCGACGCTGGGAGATCGCCGCTTCGCTGGATTCGCTTCCACACATGGGGAAGCCTCCCACTCAGGCTCAGGGCTGCCCAGCGGTCAGTACACCATCGCTGCCACACCCGACTGGCCCCAACTCTTCAGCGACGCCTCGCTGACACCTCGCCGCCAGCTGGCCACCCCTCACTGCATGGTACCACCAACAGCAACCAGCCCAAGTCCAAGCACGCCGCCCAACGCACAGTACTTCGTCACGCCTACCTCGTCGGCCGGCGCCTACCACGTCACCCCGCCGTACCAGACGGCAAGACCTAGTGCTACGCCCCAAAGACAAATAGTGCTCCAAAACCAAACGACTGGAACGATCCCAGTCCCCTCTGCCGCCATAACGGACCAACCCCAACCGAGCTTGGGACTACCCAGCTATGAACAATTAGCGCAACTCCTGGCTCTGACCACTTCAAACCTAGCCTCCATTACCCGGCAGCAAGAAAATTGCCGGCCACCCATTACTGCACGTAACGAATCACAGCCGTACGCCACGGAAAAGGCTAACTTACGTGGACATGGCGCCCAACGTGGGGCGCCATGTCCACGTAAGTTAGCCTTTTCCGTGGCGTACGGCTGTGATTCGTTACGTGCAGTAATGGGTGGCCGGCAATTTTCTTGCTGCCGGGTAATGGAGGCTAGGTTTGAAGTGGTCAGAGCCAGGAGTTGCGCTAATTGTTCATAGCTGGGTAGTCCCAAGCTCGGTTGGGGTTGGTCCGTTATGGCGGCAGAGGGGACTGGGATCGTTCCAGTCGTTTGGTTTTGGAGCACTATTTGTCTTTGGGGCGTAGCACTAGGTCTTGCCGTCTGGTACGGCGGGGTGACGTGGTAGGCGCCGGCCGACGAGGTAGGCGTGACGAAGTACTGTGCGTTGGGCGGCGTGCTTGGACTTGGGCTGGTTGCTGTTGGTGGTACCATGCAGTGAGGGGTGGCCAGCTGGCGGCGCGGTGTCAGCGAGGCGTCGCTGAAGAGTTGGGGCCAGTCGGGTGTGGCAGCAATGGTGTACTGACCGCTGGGCAGCCCTGAGCCAGAGTGGGAGGCTTCCCCATGTGTGGAAGCGAATCCAGCGAAGCGGCGATCTCCCAGCGTCGAGGAATCGTCGTTGGCCCGGGATGCTGTTGGGTCCACCATACAGCGAGGGGGCATCACCATATCATCATCACCACCCAATCTCTGTTCCATCGCCGAGTTTCCATGCCACGATGCTGCGTTGCGCTCCATGCAGTAGGGGGGCATCGCCTGAGAATCGTTGCTACTCCATTCCATATTTGTTGCCTGGGCTTCGTGCCAGGTGGCTGCGCTGCGTGCCATGCAGCGAGGGGGCACCGTCGTGATGACGTCGTGCGTGACCCCAGTGTCGTGTCCTATGTTGGTGGCGAGTCCTGCCTCGCTATGCCTAGGCGCTGAGCCCGGCGACGCACAGTAGTGGGGCGCCGTCGTCGCGACGCCATGCGTAGCACTTGTGCCTGTGGAGAAATCAGAGGACATGCTTACCTCGCCGAGCCGGGTTGCTGTGTTGCTTGTCGTGCAGTGTGGGGCCACCGTCGTAGAGACGTCGGGCGTGACCCCCGTACCCCTTGTCAGGGCGTCGTGTTGGCGGAGCACTTCGTGGTCAGATGCTGTGAGGGGCGTCGTGCAGTGAGGGGGGGCCGACGTGGAGACGTCGCTCTCGACCCCAGTGCCTACTGCCTTGCCACTCCGGGTATGCATTGCCACTTGACACTCAACACAATAAAACTCAATTAAAACACACTGTCTGGTTACAACACAAGAGGAAGGGATAACCTCATCAGCATTGGCGTTGGCGTCTGTGCTCAAATGACTTCTGTTTCGGCAGAAGACTATTAGTTGCTGAAGGCTGGAACATTACTACTTGAAGGATCGATCACTACTTGCTCGCTGAGAAAAAGTGTTTTCTTATATAGACTTTTTTTGTGCTCAAATGACTTCTGCTTCGGCAGAAGACTATTTTTTGTGCTCAAATGACTTCTGTTTCGGCAGAAGACTAAAACACGAGCACAGCGCGCTAGACAAGTCATAACTTGTTCGCGACGCCGACGCCGATGACAATATATATATATATATATATATATATATATATATATATATATATATATATATATATATATATATATATATATATATATATATATATATATATATATATATATATATATATATATATATGTATATATATATATATATATATATATATATATATATATATATATATATTGTTCTATATTCTGATATCTATTTTATATTTTTATACGTTCGGATTTTACTTTTTGAAAGTAAATTGAAATGATTTTATTGAGCGCCAAACAGTTTCTTAAAAGCTGTTAATATTATAGACTATAGAACACCATTAGCATGACCATCTACAATCTATAGAATGACTCTTATTCAGGGTCCAACGAAGTCGGTTCAATAAATGCTCATTGATCAAGATAACAATCTAAATAAATCAAACTCAGTATTGAACGAACAAAGTATTAATTTATTAACAAATTTGAACTTGGAATGTAATTAACAAATTTAAATAACAAAATCTAACTTAACTAAAATGATAAATATGGCCTTTATTTAAAATAAATATGTACCATGGATTTCTGATATTGTAAAGCTTTACCTTGTCTTTCTTTTGAGTCGAGTAATGTTAAATTATAACCTCTAACTGGTTATTATGATCCTTGAAATATAATGTCACTTGACTGACTTTTTAAACCTCTCAAGGCTTCTTCTTCTTCTTTTCTGGATTGACGTTTGTTTATAACCTCCAATTTATTTTCAAGATTTCCTTGAAATATTTCTATCACTTGATTGACGTTTGAAATTTCTTCACCATATGAATTTGCTAACTGAATTAACAAATACTTCCCTCTTCTAAATCTGCTTTCCGGATAATCTACTTCTTAATACTTTCAAAGTATACTCACTTCTTATATTTAATCAACTTTTACAATTTATTCTTGATATCAATATATCTGGATTGTAATATCCTAACCTTCAAATTATTCACCACTTTTCTTTTCTTTTCAATTTATTTATTTATTCTTGGATGAATATTTTTCGCAGCTCGCTGTTCAGCGGTGTATGATCAACTGATTTGTTATTTTTAGTCGTTTCAATGGGTTAATTTCCAATATTTCAATTGTTTTTTCTATTTTGATCTAATATTTCAAAATTTAATTTTAATTTAAAATTTAAACTATTCAGTTTTGTTTGTTCTCTACCTTAATTGAATACTGTTTTTAATTCTTTAATTTTCCTGATAAGTTTCTTATTCTACTTTTCAGGATTAAGGTGGATAATTGTAATTACTCGAAATATATTGACATATTACATATACTTTCTTAAAATCTACTTATAACTACAATTAACAATTCCAATCTCAAATAAATACTAATTCATACATTTAGATGAATAGCAATGATAAACACAAAATGCTAGTAGTTAAAAACGTACTGCAGTTTTCATATTGACATAATACTTATATTATAAACTAAAACAAGAAATTGATACGCCAACAAACATTTAACATCATACTATTAGTCCTTTCTTTCTGCATGATGTGAAATATCACGTCAGATTTTATAAAATTTACTTTTTTGTTTTCCAATTTCATTCTAAATCATTTTAAATGAGATTGTGATTCTCTATAGGTTCATGTTTTATTATTATATACTATTTAGAATAACCTTGTTAAACTAAAATAACTTCATTTTATGTTTATTTAAATATTTTGTTCGTGTTCAATATCAAGTTTCATTCTCTGCATCCTACTCGCTGAGAATAAGTGAACTTGAATCAATTAAATAAACCACAGATACTCCTGCTTCTGTATGATCCGTTAAAGTAAAACTGTTATGGCTATTTTCTAAAATACATACAAATTTGTGAATTTTATTTATGATTTCAAACACGATACTTGGGTATTGTTCCACAGTGTGGATACACAGCATAAAACCCCCAAACTAATAGAATTTTGACATGTGAAAATTTTGTTAGTTTTAACAACATGATGTGACATTCACACTGTCAAAGTTTATTTACAATTTAAAAGTGATCTACTCAGGATCATTTGGATAACACTTAAGAGTAATCTATCCTGGATCATATGGATAATTTATCCCCATGTGACAACTTGCCGGTAATGACTCCTCATTATTATAGTTTAAAACGTTTTCGTTTTCATTTAAAATATTACCTACTTCAAGTTGTTGCGCATAGCCCTTTGCTATTGTAGGTTCATAATCAATTGAATTTTTGTATTTTTGAGACAAATTTTTAAAAATTCTATCATATTTGGAAGTAACGACTTATCAGAAAGGTTTCAGGCTTCTTATCATTATTTATTTGAACACATGTGGTTCCCACTATATGCTCACCGCAAAATTCATTATCATTATTGGACTCTATGCCATTTGATACATTAATTATTTCGGCATCATTGCCATTCAATTCATTAACTATTTCGGCACCTTTGCCATTCAATTCATTAACTATTTCGGCACCTTTGCCATTCAATTCATTAACACTACAGAAAGGTATTCTTTCACCTTCTACTTTTAGGATTCTTTCTCCTAATACAATATTTGCCTTTTTTCCTGATAAGATGTCGTCTCCCAATATAACATCATTTTCTATACAGTCGCCTATTTTTTACAATTATTACCTACATTTAAAACAAGTTTATCTAAAAATCCTGATTTCTATTTTTATCATTTACTTGTGCTGTTTCTATTTTATTTATATTAGAGTGCGTGTTTTCATCTACTCTATTTCCCCTTTGAATATTGATATTAGCCACTTGTGCATATGACTCATTGTTTTTAACATAACCCCCTCTCTCTCTGCAATCATTATCATAATGACGTTTCTCAAAACCCTGCTTTTCATTCCTATAATTGTCATTTTTATATTGACCATAACCTCCTCGTTCCTTTCTATCATTGTCATATTGACGTTTCTCATAACCCTGCTTTTCATTCCTATCATTGTCATATTGACGTTTCTCATAACCCCCTCGTTCCTTTCTATCATTGTCATATTGACGTTTCTCATAACCCTGCTTTTCATTCCTATTATTGTCATATTGACGTTTCTCATAACCCTGCTTTTCCTTCCTATCATATTGACCATAACCCCCTTGCTCCTTTCTGTCATTGTCATATTGACGTTGACCATAACCTTGTCTTTCTCTTCTATCATTTTCATTCCTATTCTGATCATAACCCCATTTGTTATAATATCTACTATTATTTTCCCTATTCTGACTAGACTTCCTATCAAAACTCTGATGATAATCATCTAATTCTCTTAAATAATCAATCAAATCATCTAACTTTGCAATTCTTTGCGTAACAATAACATTCTGGATATCCCCTGAAAAATGCCTAGCTAAATATCTGACCATTTCACTTTCTGTGAATTTTGGTTCTAGATGTCTAATATTGTATACTTTTCTAAGTACATAATTTTCCCTAGAAATACCTTTATTTTCTACATAATTACCATTAAATAGGTCTTGTCTTATTTTTGACTGAGTGTAATCACTCCAATATTGTTTTAAGACTAGGGCTTCAAATTCCTCTATAGTCTCAAATCTGTCCATTATAACTGAGTACCAGATTTCCGCTTCTCCCTTTAACATGTCTTGTATGTTTGCTTTTAGGTTTGCATTTACGTGTTGTGTTTCCATTTCTTGTTTCAAACGTGAAATGAAAATTTTAGGGTGTATGCGGTTATCTCCGTAAAAATAAAATGGTGTTTTGTTACATGTGTAAGTATGTGTGGGTACTTGTGTTAATTGTGTACGTGTGGTATCCTTCAACAACTTCGTGTTCTGTTCTATCTTGCTATCCTGTTCTTTTATTTTGCTATCGTATTTATCCTCCTGTTTCTTCATTCTGCTATCTACTGCAGTCATTCCATCTTCAAACATAGTTACTACTTCCTCTCTTATTTCTTTTGCGGCCTCGTTTACCTTAATACCAATTTCTTCGTTGACTGACTCTCCCATTCGCTCCCATTTACTCTCCAAATTTTCAATCTTATTTCTTACTTCTTTATTGCTTTCTTCTATTTTTTTATTAATGTTTTCTTCTAATCTCTGGTTATTTTGATTCATGTTTGCTTCCAAAGTTTGGTTATTTTGTACCATTTGTACATTTATGTTGCAAATGTTTTCTTCAAGTCGATGGATATTTTGATTCATGTTTTCTTCTAGTCGCTGGTTATTTTGACTAATGTCTTCTTTTAAAGTTTGGTTATTTTGTACCATGTTTTCTTTTAAAGTTTGGTTATTCTTATCCATTTTTTCTCCAATACTATTATTCATTCCAGTGATCATTTCCATCAACTTCTGGAGCATGTTTGGATCAAGTTGTGTGTTTGTGTCACCAACTTGTGTTTGTGCAACTGTGGATGTACCCTGTGTAGTTTCCTCTGTATTCATGGTTGTTGTCTTACCTGACTTTAACCTCATATAAATTATATTTGTTTCTAATTTGACAATGCCTTGTTGTCAAAACTATCAAAATAAGTTATTTGATCTATTAACTTTCAAATGTATGCTTGAAATGATAAACTATTCTCAAGTTGTATTTATTCAATCGCTTTCCTGATCGCTCCACGTTAACAAGCCATAAATGTTCTATATTCTGATATCTATTTTATATTTTTATACGTTCGGATTTTACTTTTTGAAAGTAAATTGAAATGATTTTATTGAGCGCCAAACAGTTTCTTAAAAGCTGTTAATATTATAGACTATAGAACACCATTAGCATGACCATCTACAATCTATAGAATGACTCTTATTCAGGGTCCAACGAAGTCGGTTCAATAAATGCTCATTGATCAAGATAACAATCTAAATAAATCAAACTCAGTATTGAACGAACAAAGTATTAATTTATTAACAAATTTGAACTTGGAATGTAATTAACAAATTTAAATAACAAAATCTAACTTAACTAAAATGATAAATATGGCCTTTATTTAAAATAAATATGTACCATGGATTTCTGATATTGTAAAGCTTTACCTTGTCTTTCTTTTGAGTCGAGTAATGTTAAATTATAACCTCTAACTGGTTATTATGATCCTTGAAATATAATGTCACTTGACTGACTTTTTAAACCTCTCAAGGCTTCTTCTTCTTCTTTTCTGGATTGACGTTTGTTTATAACCTCCAATTTATTTTCAAGATTTCCTTGAAATATTTCTATCACTTGATTGATGTTTGAAATTTCTTCACCATATGAATTTGCTAACTGAATTAACAAATACTTCCCTCTTCTAAATCTGCTTTCCGGATAATCCACTTCTTAATACTTTCAAAGTATACTCACTTCTTATATTTAATCAACTTTTACAATTTATTCTTGATATCAATATATCTGGATTGTAATATCCTAACCTTCAAATTATTCACCACTTTTCTTTTCTTTTCAATTTATTTATTTATTCTTGGATGAATATTTTTCGCAGCTCGCTGTTCAGTGGTGTATGATCAACTGATTTGTTATTTTTAGTCGTTTCAATGGGTTAATTTCCAATATTTCAATTGTTTTTTCTATTTTGATCTAATATGTCAAAATTTAATTTTAATTTAAAATTTAAACTATTCAGTTTTGTTTGTTCTCTACCTTAATTGAATACTGTTTTTAATTCTTTAATTTTCCTGATAAGTTTCTTATTCTACTTTTCAGGATTAAGGTGGATAATTGTAATTACTCGAAATATATTGACATATTACATATACTTTCTTAAAATCTACTTATAACTACAATTAACAATTCCAATCTCAAATAAATACTAATTCATACATTTAGATGAATAGCAATGATAAACACAAAATGCTAGTAGTTAAAAACGTACTGCAGTTTTCATATTGACATAATACTGATATTATAAACTAAAACAAGAAATTGATACGCCAACAAACATTTAACATCATACTATTAGTCCTTTCTTTCTGCATGATGTGAAATATCATTTACAAAACACCTTTCTGCAATGACATTTGAAAATATCTGAAAACTTAAAATGTCATTCAGTGTTTTGTAATATATGGACTTACTATTTCTAAAATAATCACGCTGCAATGCAACTACTGTTAATATTCCTTCATTCAATATTCATTTTGTGTAGATTTACAGTGTTTCTACACAATTTATGATTTTCAGCCCTAAGTTTTGACATGCACGTCAGATTTTATAAAATTTACTTTTTTGTTTTCCAATTTCATTCTAAATCATTTTAAATGAGATTGTGATTCTCTATAGGTTCATGTTTTATTATTATATACTATTTAGAATAACCTTGTTAAACTAAAATAACTTCATTTTATGTTTATTTAAATATTTTGTTCGTGTTCAATATCAAGTTTCATTCTCTGCATCCTACTCGCTGAGAATAAGTGAACTTGAATCAATTAAATAAACCACAGATACTCCTGCTTCTGTATGATCCGTTAAAGTAAAACTGTTATGGTTATTTTCTAAAATACATACAAATTTGTGAATTTTATTTATGATTTCAAACACGATACTTGGGTATTGTTCCACAGTGTGGATACACAGCAATATATATATATATATATATATATATATATATATATATATATATATATATATATATATATATATATATATATATATATATATATATATATATATATATATATATATCTATATACAGGGTGTTGCATCATGAGAGGGACATAGCTTAATAGGAGGTAGAGAACATCAGTGGTAACCGGAACCTCCCATAGAAATGTCTCATTGTGCCTTCACTACGAAATTACAGAGTGTTAAATAATTTTTGGCCAAACCTGTTTTTTGTCATAACTTTGACAGGAAATGAAATAACGGATTCATATTTGGTACGGCTAATGTACAAACGAGCCCCAAGAGGTACATGTATAAAAAAAATATATCCAGGTCCGGACTCACTATAATTTATGTTTCTTCTTTGCATCAATAAAACATCACCCTGTATATATTTTTTTGAAATTTCGATACGATATTCGAAAAGAGCAAGAAAAAACAAACAAAATGGCCTATTTCATTTTTTTGTTACACCTTCGTGGTTATTTAAATACGTTGTTAAATGTGCAAGAAAATGGATTACAGAACCCTATTAAATGAGAGGCACGTGAAATAAATAGTTTTATAACTAAAATTTGCAAAAATTCTATTGAGCCTAGGTGGTCTGGGTGAATCCTAATTCCGGCACGTTTTAAAGGTCCATTTTGGTAAAAAACTGTGGTCCTAATAAGTAATCGGGTATGAAATAACAAAATTTTTAATCAATCACAGTATGCAAGACAACACGGAAAGTTTCCTACTTCTGCAGTTGTGGAGCGTGTTTTACAACAAGGTGTGCAGGAACAAAACAATATTATAAACGTAGTTCAAGAAAACCCAAATATGAGCACTAGACGAATCAGTTTGGCAACTGGTATTCCTCATTGGCGAGTATGGAGAACCCTAAAAAGAGAACGTTACCATCCATATCATATCCAGCAGGTACAGTGTCTTCAACAAGGCGACGATGTCCCCCGCCTGGCATTTTGTCGTTGGTTGCCTAATCATCGCCCAGTCATTTACAGAACCTTATTTACGGATGAGGCACAATTTACAAGGGATGGAGTAAACAATTCATGAAATAATCATAAATGGGCACAGGAAAACCCACATGCGGTACGCCAACGCCATTCACAACACAGGTTTTCTGTAAATGTTTGGGTCGGACTTGTGAATAGACATTTGATAGGGCCACATTTTTTTGAAGAAAGATTGAATGGTGAAATTTACTTTGATTTTCTTCAAAACATTTTACCGAATATGTTAGAAAATATCGGTATAAGAGGCATGTTGTTTCAGCATGATGGGGCCCCACCACATTTTAACCTTCAAGTAAGAGAACACTTAAACAATGTGTATCCTAATAGATGGATTGGACGCGGGGGTCCACATGAATGGCCACCAAGATCTCCTGATTGTAACCCTTGTGATTACTTTTTATGGGGCCACTTAAAAAACGAGGTTTATAGCATTGAAATTGAAAGTAGACAACATTTAATCCAGCGCATCGTTACAACCTGCGACGAAATACGGAATAATCCAGAAATGATACGTCGAGCAATTGGTGACCTTTCTAAACGCGCAAGAAAATGCACAGAATTTGGGGGAGGACATTTTGAAAAATTTACTTTAGTGTCAATTACGTTTTATTTTTAAACACATTTAGTTATTGTTTTGTTATTTATTGTTAATTGAATGGTAAATATTTTATTTATTTAGATTTTAGTTTGTTCTCTTGATGATTTTCTTGATCAAAGTAACTGGTTGCTTAGGCCTAAATGGTTTAAATTATCTGTCACTTTTATTCTTTGAACAAGCCTACTGTGATTGATTAAAAATTTTGTTATTTCATACCCGATTACTTATTAGGACCACAGTTTTTTACCAAAATGGACCTTTAAAACGTGCCGGAATTAGGATTCACCCAGACCACCTAGGCTCAATAGAATTTTTGCAAATTTTAGTTATAAAACTATTTATTTCACGTGCCTCTCATTTAATAGGGTTCTGTAATCCATTTTCTTGCACATTTAACAACGTATTTAAATAACCACGAAGGTGTAACAAAAAAATGAAATAGGCCATTTTGTTTGTTTTTTCTTGCTCTTTTCGAATATCGTATCGAAATTTCAAAAAAATATATACAGGGTGATGTTTTATTGATGCAAAGAAGAAACATAAATTATAGTGAGTCCGGACCTGGATATATTTTTTTTATACATGTACCTCTTGGGGCTCGTTTGTATATTAGCCGTACCAAATATGAATCCGTTATTTCATTTCCTGTCAAAGTTATGACAAAAAACAGGTTTGGCCAAAAATTATTTAACACCCTGTAATTTCGTAGTGAAGGCCCAAAGAGACATTTCTATGGGAGGTTCCGGTTACCACTGATGTTCTCTACCTCCTATTAAGCTATGTCCCTCTCATGATGCAACACCCTGTATATATATATATATGCTGCTGCTGCTGCTACTGCTTCTCCTCGTTGCTCGAACTGAACAGTTCAGTTCGAGCAACGAGGAGCAGCAGTAGCAGCAGCAGCAGGCAGCTTTCAGCTAGAACCTGAAGATGGCAGATGAGATTCCGCCGAAACGTCGTTCAGACAACCATGGTTCCAACAGGAGCCTACCAACTACACGGGAAAACACCCGGAAGCACGTCAACACTTCATATGTATATATATATATATATATGTATTATATATATATATATATATATATATATATATATATATACATATATATATATATATATATATATATATATATATACATATATATATATATATATATATATATATATATATATACTTATATACGGTATTAATTGGCGTCCAACCTAATAACGTTCTCACTTGGCTTCCGTCAATATACACACTGATATTCACAAAATATATTTACAGGCTAGCTTAGCATCCTTATTTCACGGTTTAATTGGCGTCCTTATGAATATTTTGGTCAATGCGTAAAATGACATCAGAATATAAGAATTACAGGTTTAATTGACTTCCCGCGGCGTTGTCAGATGTCCGCTATGTTGCTTTATCGTATTTTCCTAAAAGAATATTATTACAATCTGCAATCTATCGACGTATAAATACATGAAAATCTGAATCATTTTTCCCTCTAATAATGTGAGTCTTCTATCCCAAATTGAGATACAAATTGTGCGTTTGTTAAGTAATTATCAATACTGATTTGATAAAGTTAAAATATTATGACATTAGGGTTGATTAATACATCTGAAAGTGTATTTTATATAAAAAGAAACGTTTATTATAAAAACACAATTTGCAATGTTAAATGTTAATGAAATTAAACATGACTCAAGTTCTACAACATATATGTTTTTTAATAGCCTACTGAATGATCTTGTGAGTTTGAATAAAGTCGTGGTTTATCGCCCTTGAAAGTGTGTACAGTATTTTCCAAATTACTTGATAATTTTGAGTCAAATGAAAAAAAGACAAGGAGAGGTTTGAAATAAATGTTGTGCCTATACATCTAACTTAAATCGTCTTAATTTTCTCTAGAAACATGTGATCGTGACGTATCATAAAACAAATTTAAGATAATGTTGTCGGCATCAATAAAGGTAATAACCCACATTCCTAAGACGCGAATTTTTCAAAATACTTCCAAAACATTGAGAATTCTGCAAAATTTCACAAAAAGTGTTTTTCAACCGTGTAGCAAATAACTAAAGGGTAATAATAGAAAATTGTTCCGTGATTGTCTAGCTGTACTAATATAGGTACTTAAAGAAATTTTACATTTTCCTTTATATGCCTTACAAAACATTTTTTGCAATAAATATAAAATGTTTTTTTCTATAATTTTTACCAGAAGTGGCTATAGAAGGCGTTTAATTTTCTAAATGACACTACTGATTCCATTTTCATATAGTTCAAATGAACTATATTTCACAATAGAAATATACAATAGTTTGTTTCATTAAACGTGTTTATCACAAATTTGGATAAAAACAAATTATTTTTAGCAAAAATATATACCAATTGATTTATTATCTCAAAAGCTACAAAAAAGTTTGAATGAATTCTTTTTTCACAACGAAATTTAAAGTAATACCTACTCCAATGTCGATTATCATAAAAAAGGCAATTTTTTAACAAGTAGCCATAACTTTGCCAATTTTTATTGAAATTGAATTTGATTGATTGATTGAGTTTTTGATATAATTCATAATTTTCAATATATTTCCAAAAACCCATTGGTTAACGAATTGAACTCAGTTCAGTTTGAGCAACGGGGCTCATCAGTAGCAGTTATCATCTGAAGATGTCATAATATAATTATGCCGAAACGTCACCGTCGTTTGGACATCTTGGGGCCCCTATAGGAATCTAATAAGTAAGCGGGACTACACGCGGAAATCCAATTACCCATTAATTCATAAATTTTTAAAGATTTGTTTATTAGATAAGATAGGATATTCTTCACACCTTATAAAAAGAAATGAATAACATTTTCTAATGTAACATAGGTATTAGGACAAAATTTATCAGCTTTAATGTTTTAACTTTCTGTTAGAAAATTTAGTCATGGTTATTAAAATCCATTTTAAACCAAAATGCCTTGGCCCTTTTTACTACTAACATTAGAACATAACAATGAGCTTCCCAGTTAAATAAGGTAGTCAATGGTAAACATGTGTTAAATTTCTAAATAAATTTATTACCAGTGTCATAAACGGATCACTGCTAGATACAAGGGTCTAAATATCACGGTCATTTACATTGAAGCTATACAATACAAAAATAGAAGTAAAAATTACTTAAACAATATCATCAACAAAAAGCTAGGTACTTATCTGATTGAAACTAAAATACACTTCCAACGTGTATGTTTTTCGACTTAAAGTAAGCTGTAATGAAATTTTAATTTTATATATACAGTGTCCGCCAAAAAGTCTGCACCATATGGAAAACTTTTTTATTCATTTGTTTTTTTTAAACGAGGTTCACTATTAGTTTTAGCATGATTAATAACCAAAAAATTGCTAAAAATATTTGTCGTGTCACAATTATGAGACCGCCAAAATGTCATTAAAAATTTTAGAATGTCCTGAAATGTCCTTATTTATCAAAATCTGGAAGAGCATCATAAGGAAAAGTTGTTTGTAGTTATATTAATAATCTAAATTTGACGTTTGGTTCGATAATTCCAATTTTCTAGTTTTTCCTTTTTTTTCCAAAAATATGTAACATTTATTTTTTTTAAATTTCTTGTCTATAGTTGGGTTAATTCGAAATATTTCAATGCAAAAATACATAAATGTTGAATTCCTTTGAATTTCTTTTATAAATGTAATTAATAATGGTAAAAAAAACATTTTTACAAAACCAACAGGACAATTGTGGGCTGTTTTCAGTAATTCTGAACCCTTACTGTGAAATTTTGTACGAGAATCGGCTTAATAGCCCAGTCGTCGGTTTTAAGGCGTCACTAAATGTTATATGGCTGAATTCTTCAGGAGAAGTATTTTTTTTTTTTTGTGTAGAATATGATAAAAAATAGTTTACAGCTGTAAGGTGCCGGCGACCCCTAAAAAAATCGAAAATATTGGCCGAAATTCGGTATTCGGCCAATAACTCGCAAAATAAAAACAGTATATCAAAAAAATAGCACTAGGCGATAAAGTGGGGAATTTCACATCAAATACATACAGGGTGTTCCTTAATGACGTCCTAATATTTCAGGGTGTGATTCCTTAGGTCATTTCATGAAGAAAAGTTCATATAAACATATGTCCACAACGGCTTAATTTTTTTGATACAGGGTATTGAATTTATTTTTCTAATCATTATTTTCTAATATCTCAGAAAGCATTTGAGATATTATTTTCAATTTCGGTATGTGTTAATAGGATATACCTAGAACCACATATTTTAATTAGAAAAATTATTTTATCACTCCACTAGTAGCGTCCCTGCGAGCATGTCCTCCGATATTTTTTACCAAAAAAGTGGTAACGTGTAACGCACGAGAATGGAACTTGGCAAGACATAAGTGTGGCGCGAGTAATATAAGCAATATAGATTATAAGCCTTAAACTAACAACATTTGTATCTTATCTTAAATAATGTAAACATTACATTATAAATAGAACCGAAAAGAGCTTTTGGAGACATTACAGTTTTCACTGGTTGTAAGAACATCTCGCTGTACGATTTTAATTTGTATTTATAGTAAATGTGAATAAAGTCGTTTCATCAAGTTTTAATTCTCTTTTTAAAAAGAGTTATTCAACAATTGATAACTTAATTGGCGCAGTCGGTAGGATAAAGCAGAAGAAATCTATTGAAGACTTTCTCGAATTTCAATTCCTAATCTGCCGAATCCTTGAAGAGAAAAGAACTTGCGAATCCAGAGTCGACCTGTGTGCTGTTCTCCAGAAGGCGAAATCAACAGTCCATCGAGGTAAGTCGAGTTTCTCCTTTTGTTCCTCAGTAGTACCTTTATTGTAAAAGTTCTCTGAAAATTTTATTATTAAGTGTGACCATCCTGGTTTACTTCCAAAAGCATTAAATATCGAATTTAATCTGGAAGACCTTTTTTAAGCAATAAGTAGGTTAAGAAATTTCAAAGAGTATTAAATATCGAATTTAATCTAGAAAACTGTTTGTAAACAAGTAAGCTAAGAAAATTCAGTACAATCTCAACACATTTTAATTTTAATAATTTGTATTAATAACGAGTAAGTTTCAACAAAAAAAAAACCTGTTGCAAAATATTGATTTTCTATCAAGAAAATGGATTCTAGTCTTTACAGAATATACTCAGAAAATATTCCCTTATTTAATGGAGACGAGCATATATTGCCCGCTTACATTAGAGGTTGTGAAGAATTGATAAATAATTTTCAAAATAATAGAGAACCATTAAATCCAATTAATAAATGCATAGTTTCCACAGTTATAAGTACATTAAGAGGTAAAGCTGCAGAAATTATATGCCCACGTAATGAATTAAATACCTGGCAATTGATAAAACAGACTCTCAGAGACGTATTTTCAGACGGACGTAGTGTAGATTGTTTATTAAATGACTTAATGACGACTAATATAAACCGAAACGAAAATCTGACACAATTTGGACTTAGATTGCAAACGTTACGTAGTTTATTAATTTCAAAACTCAATGAACAAAATGATACCCCTCAGAATAAATTGATGAAAATAGAATATTATGAACAAGCAACACTAAAAACATATATTAACAATCTTCCCGAGAAAATCCAAATGATAGTGAAATGTAAAAATCCAACAAGTATAGAACAGGCAATAACTTTCGCTAAAGTGGAAGAAGCCGATTTCGATTTCAAACAACGTATGCAAAATAGAAATATTAAATTTCAAAATATTCAAAGTAATAAACCATTCATATCAAATTTAAATAAACCGAGCTTTCAAGTACCTACTAATAACGTTCAAAATAATTTTCAACATCAGAGAATGCCGCAACAATCTTTTCCTAGCCAACCCATCTATTTACAACCCAGACAAATACAACATAAATTCCCAACAAATCAACAAGTTTTTGGACCTCCGAAAAATGTATTTAAACCTAACCCAAATAGACAAATATTTGATAAATCAACACCCATGTCAATACAGTCTAGGCAAAATACAGCCCAAGTAAATCAATCTCCACAAAGACAATTAAATACTCATCAAGTCAAACAACAATTCCCATGGGTACAGAGACAAAATTTTCCTAAGTACGTTGCACAAGAACTTAATGCTGTTGACAGTGACTCAAATTATTATGATAATGTTTACAATCACCCTAATAATATTTACGAGCCAAATTACCAAGACGATATTTACAGTACTAATATAAACAATACACAAACTAATAATATTGAATATGCTAATTACCATCCTGATAATGACAGTTTAACCGATATGAGACCACATCAAGATAACTATATTTCAGACGAAATGTTTACTCTAGATTACAATAATCAAGAGGAACAAAACAATCATTCTCAAAATTTTCCCAATACTTCCCGACTAGGACAACAGACATAACATTTAATGCATATATAAACGCATTACCTTATATACAAATTTAAAATCCCGAAATAAAACTTTTAATAGATACCGGTTGTAATATATCAATGCTAAGACCTTCTATAGCAGAAAAATACTTTCCACAAAATATTTACAAAGCCCCCTCACAATTAAAATCTCTTGGAAGAGGCGTAGAAGCACTTTATAAGGCATCTATCCCTGCATTTCCTGAACTACAAACAAACCTTGATATCAACTTCACGCTATACCCTTTCTCAGACTATTTTGACGGTATAATAGGATTAGATGAACTTAGAAAACTTCACTTGACTATGGATCTAAATAATCAAATTTTATATAATGATAGTGTTCAAATTCCTTTTTATTATCGTGACGAAAGTACACAACATCACTTCACTGTAGAAATTCCTGCCCACGAAACCTTAGAGCAAAAATTCTATGTGAATAAAAGAGAAGGAGAGATTTTTATTCCCGAACAACAAATTTTTGGTCTTACTATACCTGAAACATTAACGTACGCTGACAATTTTAAAGCTTATTTCGAAATTCAAAATAATACTGACAAAACTGAATGTGTACACTTTATGCAACCAATCCCAGCTCATTATATAGACACTGAACAATTTGACATTCATAATATTGAAAACGCTATACCTACATATCAAAATTACCCACAAGCAAACAAACAAGACTTAATAGAATGTATAAGAACTGATCACATGAATGATGAAGAAAAACAAGCTATCTTAAATCTTATAGGTAAATTTCCCGATATTTTTCACAATAATAATTCCCAACTTAGTTTCACTAATGAAATAAAACACGAAATCAAAACCTCCGATGAAATCCCTATACACACTAAGACGTATCGATTTCCTTTTTGCCACAAAACTGAAGTTAACAATCAAATTAATAAAATGCTAACTGACGGCATAATTAGACATTCACAATCACCTTGGTCATCCCCAATTTGGGTAGTGCCTAAAAAAGCTGATGCCTCAGGTAAAAAGAAATGGCGGATAGTCGTTGACTATCGCAAACTTAATGAAAAAACAATCGACGATAGATATCCAATCCCTAATATCGAAGATATTTTAGACAAATTAGGCAAGTGTAATTATTTCACAACTCTTGACCTGGCCAGCGGATTTCACCAGATTGAGATGGATAAAAACTCCATTGCCAAAACAGCTTTTAACGTAGAAAATGGACACTATGAATATCTTAGAATGCCTTTCGGTCTCAAAAATGCCCCCGCGACATTTCAACGTGTCATGGACCATGTCCTTAGAGATCTTCAGAATAAAATATGCTTAGTATACATGGACGATATTATAATATTTTCCACTAGTCTCGAAGAACATATTTCTAATCTGAAACAAGTATTCCAAAAACTTAGAGATTCTAAATTAAAAATCCAATTAGATAAGTCAGAATTTTTAAAACAAAATTTAGAATTCCTAGGTCATGTAATTACGCCACAAGGAATAAAGCCAAACCCTGATAAAATAAAAGCCATTCAGAAATTTCCGATTCCCACAACAGCTAAACAAATCAAATCATTCCTTGGTCTTTTAGGTTTTTATCGAAAGTTTATTAAAGATTTTGCAAAAATTACAAAACCATTTACAAAATTGCCTAAAAAAATTTGAGAAAATTACACATACCCCTGAATTTATTGCAACTTTTGAAAGATGTAAAAATATATTGTCAAACGAACCTCTCTTACAATATCCCGATTTCGATAAACCCTTTATTTTAACTACAGATGCTAGCAACTACGCCATTGGCGCTGTGCTTTCTCAAGGTACCCCAGGTATGGACAAACCAATAGCTTATGCAAGTAGAACACTCAATGCAGCTGAGCAGAACTACAGCACCGTAGAAAAAGAGTTATTAAGCTGCGTGAACTTTACAAAATACTTCCGCCCCTATCTATTTGGACGTAAGTTCACTATTATCACAGATCATAAACCCCTTGTCTGGTTAGATAATCTTATAGAACCAAATTCGCGCTTAATCAGATGGAAATTAAAACTTATGGATTACGACTACACTATAGCATATCGTAAAGGTAAAGACAATAAAGTAGCTGATGCACTTTCACGCATTGAAATACACCCAATCGATAATGAAAATCAATCAATTATAGCACAAGCTGACAATGACGAACAAAATAAAATCACGACTTTCCTGAACTAACTTTTGACGACTTAATAGAATTAGAAGAAACTCCCATAAGGAGCCCAAGCCCACCAAATTCAGACGTCCCTTTAGATAAGAGAATAAAAATAATTTCTAATATACCGCTACCAAAAGAACAAATACCTGCGAGTAACGAAACTATTCATTCCGCTTTAGAGAATCCTATACTAAATATCCCTATCACCCAAAATAATATAAACAAATTTAAGAACCAAATAATTATGAACATCAGTGACGATACCATATCATCACAAGAAAAAATAGAAAAACCTCATAACACAAAAAATAGATTAAGAATTTTTTTACCATCCCGAAACTTGGAAAACGAATTAATTAAGACCTTCAAAGAATACGTAATACCAAAAACTTTATACGGTATATATTTAATAAACGGAACAATCGAAGAAATCATAACATTATTACAAAAACATTTTACGAATTCCGCCTACAACTTAGTTCAATCATCATCTTACTTAAAAGACATTGAAAACGAACAAGAACAAGTAAATCAGATTAAATATCATCACGAAACCAAGACTATACATAGAGGTATAACAGAAACCGCATTAGCCATAAGTAAAGTATATTATTGGCCTAATATTACAAACTCAGTCACAGAATACGTCAACACCTGCATATATTGCCAAAAATCAAAATATGAAAGACATCCGAATGAAATTAAATTTAAATCCACACCAATAGGCGAATATCCTTTCGAACACCTTTATATAGATACCTTATCAGTTCAAAATCAAAAGTTTCTCACTATTATAGATAGTTTCTCTAGATTTACTCAAGCATATCCAACCTTTCAAAATAGCGTTGACATTTTAAACAATCTTTTAAAATTCATATCACACTATGGAATACCTAAGAAAATTACATGTGATTTAGGCACTGAATATAAAAATCAATTATTTGAAAATTTCTGCCAAAAGCACAAAATAAATTTACATTTTATAACAAGCAGAAATCCCAACAGCAATAGCCCTATAGAGCGTCTACATTCAACATTAATAGAACAACTAAGAATTTTAAGACACGAAAAACCTAAAGAAACATTAGATACTCAAATGCTATATGCCATATTAGGATATAATATCCATTCAAGTACACAATATACACCATTTCAAATAATCAAAGGTAACATAAATTTCGAAACTCCTTTTAACTTAACAGATGATCGCATCGCATCAGATTATATGACTAAACATACTCGAAATTTAGAACTAATAAATTCAGAAATTAACAAAAATAATTTAAAGTCAAAAGATATTTCGAAAATAAACGAATACCGACAAGATCCGGAACCTGTAAATAAAAAACAAACTGTGTTTGTCAGAAATAAACGCCGGAGTAAACTAACACCTTTATATAACGAACGAAAAGTCATAAAAGATTTAGACAATAAAATAAAAACAAACAAAGGAACGTATCATAAAGCTGCCATAAAACCAAAAAGAAGTTCTATTAACAATAATCCATCTGTTTCAGATGCAGATGCTACTGATACTCCTAGCACTTCCTAATTTCTCCCAAGAACAAAAAATCGAGTTAACTCCGATAAGAAACCCAATCCTACCTTTTTCTTTAGGATCCGCGAGAATTACAACTCATAAACATTCATTCATTAAATACATAAATTTAAATGAAATTGTACAACCGCTAAGCAAAATAAAAAATAATATAGAACGCATGACAAACTTAACACGAATAGACACAGATGACTTATACCCACAATTGAATCATATCCACGAACATTTAAATTATTTAGCCCAACAAGTAGAAATTAAATTAACTAACATTAAACCACAATTTAGGACAAAAAGAGGTCTAATAAATGCTGGAGGAAAAATACACAAATGGCTGTTTGGAACTTTAGATTCTGACGACGCTGAACGATATGATAATGCCATATCAACTCTCGAAAAAAATCAAAACTTGTTACATAACGATTTGGAAAATTATTTAACGATATCACGACATTTCATGAACAAAGGCCTGAGTACATTCTCAAAAATAATTGAAAATCAGAATCACATAGAAAGTCAAATAAAAACTTTAAATTCTGACGTACACAAAATCCTACTATTTTTCAAACTTCAAAATTATATGGATATAATGATTATAGATTGTCAAACCCTAATAACATTAATAGATAACATACAAGATTCGATATTATTTGCTCAATTGAAAACCGTACATAGTATCATATTACCAATTAATGAACTACAAAATCAAATTGAAATTATAAATTCAATATACACAAATGGTTTACCAGATTTAAAAAACACTCAGTCTTACTATAAACTCATGAAAGTAGAAGTACACTATATACGAGAATATCTTTGTTTTATATTTCACTTTCCTATATTACAAGAGAACTATTACAATTATTATCACCTTTACCCAGTTCCAATAAAAATCAAACACTGATACCAACCAAACCCTTTATCCTAATAAACTCGACTTGACCCATGCCCAATGATTGAAGATTCCTGTATATATTATGTGGACCAGCAGATCCAGAGCAAAGACTGTATTTCGAAAATATTACTTGGCAAAACCAACCAAACCTGCCAAACGACCCCAGTCCAGATAGAAAAAGACATTATAGAACATATTAATGACGCTTACATACTCGTGATTCCTGCAACAAGGATAAATATCGAAATTTCCTGCCAAGAACATAGTTACGAAGAAATAACTGAACCCCAACTTATCTATATACCCCAACTATGTAGTGTGCAGATAGCAGGTCTAATATATACAAATAATCAACCTCAACCAGAACAAACACCTTTAAAACTGCTACCAGTCAGGATGCTGACACCTCAAGGAAACGACGCCCAATGGACGCCCATCCACCAAGTCCGAATTGGTCAACTTAGCAACATCCAGCAATTGGCCGAAAAAACGCAACTACACGAACTTTATAAGATGAAAAATAACAATTTAAATAATGTAACCTTTTATATTTGTATCTTTATTATATTAATTATCGTAATATTCGTAGTTTATAAGTCAGTATTGTCTAATAAACAAAAACTTATAAAAATAATATGGATCAAAATAATAACACCCTATTATTTTCCTCTTAGAAGGGAGGAGTAATATAAGCAATATAGATTATAAGCCTTAAACTAACAACATTTGTATCTTATCTTAAATAACGTAAACATTACATTATAAATAGAACCGAAAAGAGCTTTTGGAGACAGATTACAGTTTTCACTGGTTGTAAGAACATCTCGCTGTACGATTTTAATTTGTATTTATAGTAAATGTGAATAAAGTCGTTTCATCAAGTTTTAATTCTCTTTTTAAAAAGAGTTATTCAACAATTGATAACTTAATTCGCGCAAAGCATGCGCGCTCTTGGACGCGCTTCACTAAATTTGTTGTAACTTTTGAACTAATTAATGAAATTGAGCCCAACAAAGCTTAAATGAAAGAAGAAACATGTGACTATTATATTATTATATCTTCAAATATAAAAATGAATCTATGTAGAAATAGTATATACATATGAAATCGGAAGATAAAGAAATTTGCTATGAAATGGGTGTAAGCTCTTCCATTTCTACAATGTTAAAAAAGATAAAAACCTGAAACTTTCATATATTACTCTTGAAGTAATGTGCAAAAAGATCTGACGAGAGAAAAAAAATCTATTTTTAAAGATGTACACTTCCAAAATTTCAAGATTTTGAGAAATTGACAAAATTTGATATGTATAACTAACTTTAACCACCTATTACTCTGATTTAAATCGCGTTATTAGATTTCTGTAGGTGCGATTTTTAAAGCTTGAAATGTGTACTTTAAGATGCTTCAAGGGAATTTACTTTAAAAATTAAATTAACCCGTTTTATTTTAAAAAATAAAAGAGAAATTTTTCTTTGCTCCAAAATTCGTGAAACTAGGGGTAAAATAAATGTTAATAACTTTTACTAAAAAAATTGTTTAGCATACCTATTCATCGGATCTTTTTATACATTACTTCAAGAGTAAGATGTGAAAGTTTCAGATTTTTATTTTAAAAATTGTAGAAGCGGCAGCTATTACCGATTTCATTGGAAATCTCTTTATGTTCCGACTCCATATATATATACTATTCCTACACAATCATTCTGTATTTGAAAACATGATAATCCAATATCTACATATTTCTCGTTTAAGCTTTGTTGAACTCAATTAGTTCAAAAGTTACAACAAATTTAGTGTAGCGCGTCCTAGACCGGGCACGCTTCACGTCGCCACGTTCTATTCTCCTGCGTTAAACAAAAAAATCTGGAGCCTACATTTTTGATCGTACAAAAAAACTTCATGTATGTTTTTGATATGAAATTCCCCACTCTATCGCCTAGTGCTATTGGTTTTTTTATTAATATTTTTTATTTTGCGAGTTATTGGCCAAAAACCGAATTCCGGCCAATATTTTCGATTTTTTTAGGATTCTCCGGCACCTTAGAGCTGTACATTTTTTACTACCCTCGCATACCGAAGGGAAGTATTGTATTCGAGAAAAAATCACCCTACTAGATTTTTTCGGATTTGAACGTTTCAGATCACGTAGATTACGGAAATATAGGTTTTTCAATTCCGTCAGTCTGTCTGCCTGTCTGTTGGTGCATTAACTAAAAAAACTACTTGACGGAGAACAGTCAAATTTGGTAGGTAGTTGACGCTACTCTCACCGAAGAAATGGTTAAACTTTCACTGGAAAATATACAGGGAGTAAATAATGATAAACAAAATTTTTTGCTCAAATTTAAAATTTCCGTTTCATGACACGCTAAACCCATTTCAGAACAAAAAAATAGAATTTTTTTTTCACCAACATTTTTGAAATTTTTTTTACCACTAAAATAGATGGAATTTTTTTTCCTTTGTTCAAGTTTCAAATTTCCACGTTCCATAGCGTTCTAAACCTACTTAAGAAAAACAATTTGAAAATTTTTTACCACTTTTGAAAAAATTTTACCACCAAAATAGATAGATTTTTTTTTCTTTGTTCAGATTTTAAATTTCCACGTTTCCATAGCATTCCAAACAAATATCTATTCATCACTACTATACATAGATTGCATGAAATTTTTTTTGCTCAAGTTTGAAATTTTCACGTTTCATGACATTCCAAACCTATTTCGGAAAAAAACATTTGCAACATTACCATTACCATACCATTTTGGAAAAAAAAAATTACCACTAGAATGGATGGAAATTTTTATTGTTCAAATTTAAAATTTTCATGACATTCTGAACATATTTCAGAAAAAAAAATTGAAAATTTTATTCACCAACATATTTGAAAAATTTTTTAACACTAAAACAGATGGAAAAAAAATTTTTGAAAAATGTTTTAATCTATTTATCACTACTATAGAATAGATGGAATTTTTTCTTACTCAAATTTAAAATTTCCACGTTTCATGACATTCCGAACCTATTTCGGAAAAAAAAATTTGCAACATTCTTTTACCATTTTGGAAAAATATTTAATCACTAGAATAGATGGAAAAAAAATGTTTGCTCAAATTTAAAATTTTCACGTTTCATGACATTCTAAACCTATTTCAGAATAAAAAATTTTGAAAATTTATTTCACCAACATTTTTGGAAAATCTTTTACCACTAAAATAGATGCAAACATTTTTTTTTCTTTGCTCAAATTTAAAATTTTCATATTTCATGGCATTCTAAACATGTTTCAAAAAAGAAAATAAAAACAAATTTGTAATCTTTTTTACCACTACTATAGAATAGAAGGAAACTTTCCTTTTTGCTCAAATTTAAAATTTCCACGTTTCATGACATTCTAAACCTATTTCAGCAGAAACAAATTTTGAAAATTTTTTTACCAACATTTTTGAAAAATTAAAAAAAAATGAAATATTTTAATCACCACTATACTTCCACTCCACTACGTGAATATGGAATTGAAAATGTGACAGATGGCAATAATATTTGGCATATGCACCTATGATACTTTTATTGAAAAATGTACAGGGTGGTCATCCCAAGAAATAATTCACTCATGGTGGATATTTGTAAAGGTATTTGCGCAAGCCTTCCATATTTGGCACCTGTCATTTAGTATTGAACTTTTGTTGTTGGATGAGCACTCTGTATATTTTTTTGACCAAAACTTATCAGGTTTTCTTTGTAATAATAGTGATAAGTATATTCCGATTATTATTTCCAATGTCGTTTCGTAATTGTTAATTTTTTAGAGTGACCGCCATGCACAAATAAAGAGGGAAGTTCTGTGTAAATATCTTTACCGATTTTTTCGTCATATTCAACATCAACAAAATTTTTTCTGAAAAATTCAGCCATATATCATTTACTGACCGATTTTTATCATTTTCTGTCTGACAACTGGACTATAAATATTAAAGAAACGATTGTTCATTCATATCAAATTTAGATCACATAAATAGAACTGAAAATTCCTATTAAAATTTATTTCAAAAACCTTAAAAGTGATTATTATTATTACGAATTTATTTGAGGTCATTTTTAATAGGAATTTTGAGTTTTATTAATATGATCTAAATTTGGTTTAAATGAACAATCGTTTCTTTAATATTTAAGCCCATTATCATACAAATTCCACAGTAAAGTTTCTGAATTACTCAAAATAGCCCACGATTGTCCTGTTTCTTTTTTTAAAGCAATGCGACATTTATGTATTTTTTGCATCGATATGTTTCAAATTAATACAACGAAAAATAAAAAAAATATTGTTACATATTTTTGGAAAAAAATCAAAAACTAAGAAATTGAAATATTCAAGCCAAACTTCACACTTAGATTCCTAATGTAATTGCAAACAACTTTTCCATATGGTATTTTTCATTTTTGATAAAGAAGGGCATTTCACGCCATTTTAAAATTTCCAATGACATTTTGGAGGTGTCATAGTTGTGACATGACAATGTTTAGCAATTTTGTGGCTATTGATGATGCAGAAACCCGTTAAAAAAATAATTGTATAGACAAATTTTTCCATATGGTACAGATTTTTTGGCAGACACGGTATAAATATATATTATGGAAAAAAAATGTTTGTTTAGAAGAATTATAGTTTTACAGATTTTAAATATCTATGAGCTTACATTTAAAAATAAGGTGTAGACGCTCCAAACTGATTAATTTTGAAGCATAGTGGCATGCATAAAATAAAAAAGGAATTATAATTTTAGTTATCAAACTTTGTCGAATAATTTTTTTCCCTTCTAGTTTAATTTCGACCACGCATTTCTCTTGAAAGAGATTATTCTTGGATCGCTTACTTCTTATACTTTTCTTAAATAGAATCTAATAGGAAATACGAAATGAAAAAAAAAGACATTAACATAACCTCTAATAGAATTTTTTAACATTAATATAATTCTGTAGATTATTACGTATCTAAAACATTTTAGCTAATAACTTTTTTCCAACTTCTGAAGTTTATTTAAACTACAGAACACTATTGTACTTATAAATAGCCTCGCTGAACCATCTTCAAAAATTGTTTATAATCAAGAAGTACAAACTCCGTCCTCATTTTGATAGGCTACATGAATTGTCTCCACTAAGTTTATGTTTCCTAGTAATAACATACACATGCAAGCTAAAGAATCTGGCTCATGGTATATATTAACCTTCTTCCACGGTGTTGCCAGTTCACTGGATGCCATCTGAACCGTTTCTGTGGTTAGCAGGTATTCAAATTGTATATTTTTCGAGCGACAGGCACGGCAGTTAGTAGCAAACCGCTGAACTAAAATATTCACCAGGGTGTTAAAATGGGTCTTTGACTTCCAGCCTAAAATAAGTTTTAATGACATAATACGGCATCTGTGAAGCACTTGCGTTAATATCGCTAGCAGGTCAGATGGCATCCGAATACCGGATGCCATCTGACTCGTGGAAGCCAATTGAACCTAAAATTTTACATTGTGGGATGCCAACTAATGCCGTATATATATAGATATATATATATATATATATATATATATATATATATATATATATATATATATATTATATATATATATATATATATATATATATATATATATATATATCGATTTTGAAGCAGATATGAGGAAAATAAAAAAGTGGAAATTTTACCACTACCATTAATTACTATATGAAAAATCATAAACTCTTGTGTCTATTTCACAAATATTTGATTAGTTTCGACAAAAACTGTATGTATTTTAATTGAATAAAGGTATTTGCATGTAAAAAAAGAAACGAACCCCCAATAATATAGCATGTTTTAGAAATCTCAATAATACAAATTTTTCCGATATGTAGCCAACTTTACGACGGACACTGTAGGTACATAGGTTCGGCACAAATGAAACTGATAACAAAAAATGAATTGCCCAATTCAGTCAATAACAATGAGTGATCAGAAAAAGAAATCAAAGACTAATATTGCTACAGTCCAGCAAGAAACACGGGAAGGTTTGGGCATTTCTTGCCAGGAAAGGATAGGATCGTAGTATTAGTAGGGGAAACGATGTCAGTAAAAATAAAATATTTCATATAACAAAAAAAAATCTGAAATCTCTGTAAGAATAACGAAAATAAATTATTTTTCTTTTAGCGGTAATAAATAAAAACTCTGGTTGACAAAATAAATATTAAAACATTTTCTTACTTTTTATTGGGTATTTTGCCACTGAAAAATATTTAAAAATTTTAATGAAAAAACCTCTGCGCCAAACGGATCAGACAGAGGTTGGTTCTTGAGTACTTGCCTGTTTCAAAAAGTCTCACACCTAAAAATATATAAAGTAGAACAATGTTATAAACTAAAAACTGAAAATCAAAGCTATAATAAAAAGTAAGAAAATCTGAATATGCCACAAATAAACAATTACAGAAAATATTAAAAAAATTAACAATAATTTTAAAACAAATAAATTAAAACAATTCTGAAAGAACAACGCAATGACACGTTTTCATAAACACTAAAACACTACACTTGAACAATTTATCTACTCGACGCACGTTTCACGATTCATGTATTAATATATAATATAAGAGAGTAGATTTTAATAGAGATAAACACACGCTAGTAGTAATAAAAGACACATTTTTGGGGAAAATAAAGTTTTAACAACACTCGAGGCGCAGTTTAATAAAATCAAAATTATAGAACGAAAATTATTAACTTTTAATAGAGCTTAATCAAATTTTAAAAAAAAGTAGAAGTGCTGGGGGGATCGATCCCGCACCAACCCCATTTATATTTATTGCTCGATCGAGCATCTTACCGATTGAGCTAGGCGATCCTACTTTTGTTCTGCTCTAAGACGTGTACTATGTACGTAATAGAAAATTGTAAGACTTTGTGGTTTGATATTGTTCGTTTAACAGATGAATATCCACTATTTACCACTAAAAATAACTTAAATATTTCATATAAAGACGTTTTTTATATTTAGAGTGGTGTTAATAAATAATATTCGTCGTCAAATCACACAGTTTGAGAATCGCTGAGCTTATGACTATGTTTCTCACTCCTCAGTGTACATTTCATATTTCCGTCTCAAAAGAAGTGGGAAAGAATTTTAGTAGACATACATTGACAATGTCTATAGGCTATGGCTTTAAGTTTGTGTGCAATAGATAGTGAAAACGTATGTGCAATATAATTCATACAACGGGCTTTTTAAACTTGACCCGACTCTAGTAGTATTTCCCCTCTTGAACCATCCTGTATAATAAAGTGCATGAATGATCTGGTATTATCTCTTCCTTATAAAAATAAAAGTGCATATTACTTCGTTCGTAGGCCGCTAACTTTTATATTCGTATATTATTATTATTAGCATTTTTTTTAGGAAATGGATACCATACTCTAAAAACTTAAATGTAAGGAACTCTGGTAGTTAGTGACAATGTACAACACCGGCCTGCAAATTTTAATACTAATAAGATACTTTCAAAAGCTTAACAATAATGCTATCCTCCTTTAGTTCGTCTCGTGGATTATCATCTTGTATATATTTTACTTCCACATCCACGTAGTGGATTGGAAGTATAGTAATCGCAAAAAAGTCATGAAACGTCGAGATTTTAAATTTGAGCGAAAAAAAATTTTCTTTTTTTGTGCGCACGTTTTCTCCGAAGCGGTTTAAGATATTGACTTGAAATTTTGTACACGTATATATCATAACGAGATCTGGAACTGAATTGTTTTTTGAAGATATCGGGAGAAACGTCGAGATTTTAAATTTGAGCGAAAAAAAATTTTCTGTCTGTCTGTCTGTAACTTTTTTTGTGCGCACGTTTTCTCCTAAACGGTTTAAGATATTGACTTGAAATTTTGTACACGTATATATCATAACGATATCTGGAACTGAATTGTTTTTTGAAGATATCGGGTAAAGCGTTGGGGGGTAAATAGGGGTAAATATGGGTAAATCTGTAAAGCAAGCTGGTAACAGTACAGAAACTAGAAATTTGATGTTACAAGCCAAGGCCTCAACATTTTTTATAATATTTTTCATCCCCCCAATACCACCACCCCACTCCATTATAAAAGGGATTGATAAAATAAAATTGAGATATTCACTAGAAATTTGGTACACGTATATATTATAACGGCATCTGGAACTAGATTATATTTTTAGATGATTCTGTTGAAGGGTTGGGGGTTAAGTAGGGGCAAATCGGGGAAAATAAGTAAAGCAAGCTGGTAAGAGTACAGAAACTTGAAATTCGGTGAATGTACTACAAAACAAGGTCTCAGATTATTTAAAATATTTTCCAACCCCCCCACCCCTACTCTATTATTAAAGGGGTTGATAAAATAAAACTGAGATATTACCTGAAATTTGGTACACGTATGTATTACAATGATATCTGGAACTAGATTATATTTTGAGATGATTCCGTTGAAGGGTTGGCGGTTAAATAGGGGTAAATAGGGCAAAATAAGTAAAGCGGTAAGAGTACAGAAACTTGAAATTCGGTGTATGTACTAGAAGCCAAGGTCTCAGATTATTTGTAATATTTTCAACTCCCCCACCACCGCTACTCCATTATTAAAGAGGTTGATAAAATAAAATTGAGATATTCACTTTAAAGGTACACGTATTTATTATAACAACATCTGGCACTAGATTATATTTTGAGATGATTCCGTTGAAGGGTTGGGGGTTAAATAGGGGTAAATGGGGCAAAAGAAGTAAAGCCTGCTGGTAAGAATACAGAAACTTGAAATTCGGTATATGTACTAGAAGCCAAGGTCTCAAATTATTTATAATATTTTTCAACCCAACCACCACCCTACTCCATTATTAAAGGGGTTGATAAATAAAATTGAGATATTCACTTGAAAGGTACACGTATTTATTATAAGAACATCTGGCACTAGATTATATTTTGAGATGATTCCGTTGAAGGGTTGGGGGTTAAATAGGGATAAATAGGGCAAAAGAAGTAAAGCAAGCTGGTAAGAGTACAGATACGTGAAATTCGTTGTATGTATTAGAACTCAAGATTATTTATAATATTTTTCAACTCCCCACCACCCCTACTCCATTATTAATGGAGTTGATAAAATAAAATTGAGATATTTACTTGGTATTTGGTACACGTATGTATTATAACGACATCTGGAACTAGATTACATTTTGAGATGATTCCGTCGAAGAGTTGGTGATTAAATAGGGTTAATAAGGGAACATAAGTAAAGCAAGCTGGTGCAAGTACAAAAACTTGAAATTCGGTGTATGTACTAGAAGCCAAGGCCTCAGATTTTTTTATAACATTTTTAACCCCCCACCACCTCTACTCTATTTTATTAAAGGGGTTGATAAAATAAAATTGAGATATTCACTTCAAATTTGGTACACGTATGTATCATGACGACATCTGGATCCAGATTATATTTTGATATGATTCCGTTTAATGGTTGGGGGTTAAATAGGGGAAAATAAGTAAAGCAAGCTGGTAAAAGTACAGAAACTTGAAATTCGGTGTATCTACTTGAAAGCAGGGCCTCGCATTTTTTTATAATACTTTTCAACACCCCAATTCCCCTACTCCACTATTAAAGTGGTTGATAAAATAAAATTGAGATATTCACTAGCACTTTCGCACACATATGTATTGTCACAACATCTGGAACTATATTATATTTTGAGATGCTTCCGTTGAAGGGGTGGGGGTTAAATAGGGGTAGATATGGGAAAATAAATAAAACAAGCTGGTAAGAGTACAGAAATTTGGGATTTGGTGCATATACTAGAAGCGAAGGCCTCAGGTTTTTTTATAATATTGTCCATCCCTCCACCCCCACTCCCTTATTAAAAGAGTTGATAAAATTAAATTTTGATTTTCACTTGAAATTTGGTACACGGATATATTATAACGATATCTGAAACTAGATTATATTTTGATACGATCAAGTTGAAGGAGTGGGGGGGTAAGTAGGTAAATAGGGAAAAAGGAGTAAAGCAACCTGGTAAGAGTACAGAAACTTGAAATTCGATGTATATCCTAGAAACCAAGGCCTCAGATTTTTTAATATTTTTCAACCCCCCACCACCCTTACTCCATTATTAAAAGGGTTGGTAAAGTAAAATGCGGATATTTACTTGAAATTTGGTAGACGTATGTAGTATAACGACATCTAGAACTAGATTATATTTTGAGATGATTCTGTTGAAGGGTTGAGGGTTAAATAGAAGTAAATAGGCGAAAATAAGTAAATCAAGCTGGTAAGAGTACAAAAATTTGGGATTTGGTGTATATACTAGAAACCGAGGCCTCAGATTTCTTTTTAATATTTTTCAAACCCCACCACCTGCGCTCCATTATTAATGGGATTGATAAGATAAAATTGAGATATTCACTTGAAAGTTAGTACATATATGTATTGTAATGAGATCTGATTGAGATGATTCTATTGAACGGTGGGAGGTGGTAGGTTGTGGCTAGGAGAAGATAAGTAGGATAAACTACAAACTTTATTTTTAACGTATATGGTAGAAACCAACACCTGAAACTTTTCCATGATACCTGCCCCAAATATTGTTAAAATTCTTTTACCAATAATTTCCACATTCTAGAGTGCAAATCTAGTCAAGATGTTTTCTTTAAAGTGACTTGGATAAAAAATCTGGATGTGGAAGTAGTGATTCCTTAGGCAGCGGTTTTTTAATTATAGACATAAAGGGTGCACCAATAAAAACTACCAGGCATAATATTTCGAGACATAATACAGATATTTGAGTTCTGAAAAAGTCAATTGCTAGAATGTGTAAATGGTTTCAGTTTTGGATACAAAAAGTTTTATAATATGTTAGGATCTAGACGGCGCTGTGCTGCAAATAAAATTTTTTCGATGACAGGCACTTTGAAATGGACGGTATTTAAAAAAGCTTTAATTTTCAATTAATTTTCGAAAATATAACTATTCTATCTAATTATTTTTAAATAAATTTTATGCAATAAACCACTGGAAACTCTCCACATGCAAAGTTAATGCGAATAATATTATAATAACACAAAGTAGACAACTTTCGGTTTAAGCGAAAATGACCTTGACTTTGGACTTTTAAATGTAACACTCTGTTTTTATTACAAACTAGTAAAGAAAATTGCATTCTAAGAATTATTTCAAATACTCATAAAGATAACGGTAAACTTAGCAATAAAAGAAATATTAATGAACTACTAATTATTGCTATTACCTAGTCCAGAATCATAATCTAGTTATTGCAGGTGCCTTTGGAATTTTTTGATGTTTTACATTCAGTTTCAAATGTCAACTGTTGTGAATATAATTTGTATGTCCACTGTGGGTTAAATTGTTATAAGTGTTTACATACAAAGCTATACAAATTACACACGACTGTAATTTATGGGGAATGTCGTAAAAATGCTTCTGCTGCTGTGGTCGTATATGGAAGACGATCTCCTGGGAGATCAAATCGTAATCGTAAGACAATTGTAAAATTACATGATAATTTAGTTAATAATGGAAGTTTTAAAAGCCGAGAAAATTAAGGAGAAAAAGAGCTACAAGTGAAGAAAACACAGTAGCAATTATAGGAATAATAAGAAAAAATCCTCACACATAGTGGCGCTAGTTAAATATAGTAACTAACGTTTCTGCAACTTCGTGTAGAAGATTTTTTTTATATAATACATTTTTCGCATATAAAGTTCATTTGTTGCATCTTTTAAGACCAAGAAATAATGAACACAGATTAGATTCTAGGCACAAGTTTCAATTTTTTCAGAAAGAAATCCTAATTTATTGTAAAACAGTATGTGTAGCGACGAATCTCGATTCCATAATAATGGAGTAATAACCGGACATAACTGTCAATACAGGTTTCAAGAAAATTATAAGTTCATGTGACCTACCAGACTATAAACACGAATTGGTGTAAACGCTTGGTGTGGCAATGCAAGTGGACTCATAATTATAATTTAAAAATATTTCAAATATAAAAACAAAGGACTGTTGTTCATTCGAAAATACCAATTGTCCTGTGACATACCGGGACCATCGGTGAATAGAGAGCACCTTTTACTGAAACTTCTTCCCCGACTGTACTGCGTTCGTAATTAAGAAACTTGTCTCTATCCAACAGCTACGATATTTCTTCTCTCTCTGCGCGGCTATCGGCCATCCAACAATGGTTTACTTTGTAGAATGATCACTCTGTCTATTTCTTACCAAACGTGTAGCAAGCTACTTCCTTTGCAACCGTGTTAACTGATAGAGTTAACTATCTGCTAAATGTATTTCTTTTATTCTATTTACTTTTTAAAGCTGTGCGACCATAATAGTTATTGTTACAAACAATTTAAACAAACAAAACCGACAAAAATTGACAATGAGACGTTCATTTGACAGTTGTTTAAGTCAACACAGTATTTTAAATAAATCAGAATCCATCAGTGGACTTTGTTGGCAATTTCGGATAAAAATCAAAAACAGGAATTTCTTCACAAAATTTCGTATGAACTTATTTGATGGGTTGCAGAATCCAGTTATGTACTTACACCTCAAATTAAAAAATCGCTAATATTATTTGATCATTTTCGGCTGCGACAAATGGGCATATTTGGTTGACTTTATTATGTCAATTAATATACTGCAATAAGGCACTTTTTAAAGATAGCATAGCAGATAGGCCAGGTAAATAAGGTTTTGACGTATATAAATTAGTAGCCGCAATGTTTTTGCAGAATGGCTTTGGGAGAGGTAATGGGAGAAGCTTCTCATTTCGTGAGTCAAAAGTTGTCAATTGCACCATCGTGTTCTATTAACAATTAGAACGGAACATCAGTGTTATCGAATACTGAAAAGGTTATCGTCCATAGGGGAAAGTGAAGTGTGAGTGATTTGTGCGCAATTAAAATCCCTGCATTATGAGACTTTTCAAATTAAAATCGCTCCAGCGATAGAAAGGTTATTGAAAAAAGACTGTCAACTTCATTACTCACTTTTAAAATGTGTGTGTTTTAAGTTTTCATTGGTTTAATTTGCAAGAACTCAGCTTAAAAATAAAAAATGTTATACCTTTTGCTTATTAACGAAAGTCAAGCCTTTTTTAAAGTAATAATTCACAGCCATGCTTAGCAAAAATTGGTTGCTCATTTTTGCGATAAGGTTAGTTAGATCTTGAATATTATATAAGTATTTTGTTCATCAATTATAGTTAAAAATTAAGAGCTCCCTGGGAGGTAAAAGTTGTCAATTTTCCCCTCGGTGGGAAAAACAAATTGGATTGGACAAAAATCATTGCACCGACCGCATCCATCTCTTGCATACTTAAAAAGCACCATAAAACACACTTATTTAAGAAAGTTTTATAAAATTTTAACAACAAATTAACAAGTTATGTTAATAATTAAAAAATTACTATATTGCAAGTTTCTTTGCAATAACCTTTTTATCGTTCCATCGATTTTAATTTGGAATCATAATGTAGTGACTTTAATTGAGCACAAATCGCCATTCTTTACTTTCCCCTATGACCAATAGTCTGTTTTCTCCTCATTTGTCTGGCCTATATAAAAAAAATTGGTTTAAATTGCACTTAACATATTTTTATTGCGGGAATACTTCGAAGCAAAATGGGACAAGCTGAATATATAAATAAAATCAAACTATTGTTTAATAATTTATTTTTTCAGTACTAAACAAATATAAAAATCTTTACTTGCTTGGTAGTAAACAATAATAAATAATATAAATAAATAATTAAGGCTACTATTACTTTACAACTTAGAAAGTAATAAAAAGAAGAAAAGAAAGTGACCAGAAAAATTGATCAAACTATTATTTGTACATAGCAGCGAGGATAAAAATGATAAATATATACTAATTTGTAGTTCGACCAGGAATCAGTTGTCAAGAAAGTGGCACTTGAGTCCTATTAGTACATTTTAAGAGAGATTTGACATATAATGATCAATAATGCATGATGGCGAAAAGTTCAAATAAATATCAGTTAATGTTGAAATCATTATTCTAGTCGATTTTGCTTTATATTATTGGATTTTTTTAGATTTCCTCGCCGATCGATCATAAATATTATTTCACTTTGGGCTATACGCTTTGTATGCCAACTTTTGCGAATCATCAATTGATCTTTTGTCCCATCCTGTGCCACCTGATTGCCAGCCTCCACCCCCATGTCCACTAGACTCCCAACCATGTCCATGCCCGCCGCCGCCACCTGCACTTCCACCTCCGCCACTATGTTTGGCTCCAAACAATTTTTTTATGGCGATGATACCAGACAAAAGCAATGCAATTTTTGCAGTTATAAGGGCCTTGCCCGCCAGTAAGAATAGTCCTGCTATGGCAACCGGAATCATGGCAGCCATTTTTGCTGCAATACCCATCATCATACCACCCATCATGTTTTTCATCCCACCTTTTCCTTTGCCGCCACCGCCTCCGCCTCCACCTCCGCCACCTTCACCGCCTTTTCGACCTAGAATATAAAGTTACATATTAAAAATAGATCGATGTGAAGCTTGCATAAATGTTTACCCTGTTCTACTCCCAAATCTTCTGCAGTAAACTTGGGCATAGTGATTTCTAAAGTCCTAGAACCAATAAATTTGGCAACTTTATTAAAGAGCATGGAATTGAGAGCATCGTCTTTGGCAATAGCAGCACGGGGTAATATTTTTTCTAGTTGGTCTTCGGTGACGGTGGATTCTTCTGTTTGAGTAACGGGTTCACGTATGACTGTTATCCCTTCAGTTAAATAAAATTTCTCCATTCGTCCTAATCGATCCAGAAATGTGATTGCTTTTTTCTTTAAACAAGAAGTAAATTCGTCGGCCTTTGAACAATCGTCGTAAATTTTAAGGACAACGCGCACACCGGCATTTTCAAAATTGTCTTGTGCTAGAACACTTATAACGCACACGGCAAACACTAACACAATGTTTTTCATTATCACTATGCCACTGCGCGTGTTGTGTACGACCGAAATGAAACTGATGCCCACCTGAATCTTACTTCGTTGTTTTATACTATAAGTTTGACACCAACTGACCTTTCTTTCCTTCAGTGACCTCCTAAGAAATTCTCTCAGTGAGATGCGAGCATCGCCCACAATAAGCTTCACTGACATATTTGCCGACTACCCTATAATGCTGATTGGTTGATCATGACCTAGAAAATGAATCTTGTGTCTTCACTGAATTGTTGAGAGAACACATCGCAGCGTTTAATTTACACCTGCATAAGTTTGTATATATGGTCGAGCAAGGTTTCTAAAAGTAAGGTAGGTACATTATAGACAGTGAATCTGGTTTGTTATAAAAAGTGTAGCGTGAAATTGAACGTTCTAGTTCTATATAGTTTATTTGATGTATAAATAACTAGAAGCGAGAAAATGCAAGTACTCTTATTTAAATTACCATAGTGTATTATGTGTTCATTCATTCGAGTTACTTAATTGATTAAAATGTTGTTAATAATAATATCGCATATTCATGGCTAATTTGGTCATCTTAAATTATTTTTATTTAAAAAATACGTAATTAAGGTGTCTAATTAAAGGAATTAAATATGGCTGCCTTATATGAAAAGTATAAATAGATCATCACAATTAAATTATTGAATAAAAAAATAATAATTCAAAGATTGATATTTTCCTTAACAAACGTTACTTTTCATTAATTTGAATGACTATTCTTCTTCTTTGAGAAAAACTAAATAAAGATTATGATAAGGAAAATCTAAGAATGAACTTACGGTAAATTTTGGATTTAGTCACACTTAGATGGATCTAGACGAATTCATTATACCTATCTGATTGGGTGTATTATTACGGAGCATATTTTTGTAATAATTATGTAGAAATAATGTTTGTACAAAAATCCGGTTCATAACAGATTGAACTGAAGCGAAGTATCGAATAAAAAATGTCTGTGTGTATACATGTAGACTGTTTCTTATTTACAATACACGATAACTTCATTTAGACTTTTTGTTTCAAATCAGTACCCAAGCAAAATAACATGGTACAACACTCCTTATTGAAATATTGGACCATATATTAGTATTCTTTTTAACGTGCGGTAATGTAAATAACTCAGGCAGATGAAATTTGCAGCTCGAGCCGCAGGAGAGTGTGTTGTTACCACTACCGCCAGTTGAATACCATGCTTTATCAATGATTATAAGGATAAATGTTAATATAATTGTTTGACAATGTCCAAACTATTCAAACATCAATTGAACTGAGTCTGCGATAGGATCTTGCTGAAACATACTAAAAAGAATAAGTATTAAAAACACTTGGTATTACTGTTCCACAATTTTTATTCAGATATCTCTGACATATGTTTCGGCCTTTCGACCATTATCAAAGAGTTATAACAACTAACCTAAAAGTGACCATTACAAGATATTTATAGGATTTGAGAGGCATAGATAACCTAATTAACATTGTATTACTTATTTTTAATATAGCTACTACTCGGAATTTAATTTAAATTTTCAATTACCATTTCTGGGTATCCTTAATTTTATTATGGGGGTATTACGAAATTTGGTTTGTGTATAGTAACGTTTTTCTGTTTATTTGAGGCCTTCTTGATTTCTGAAATTTCAAGCATGTGTAACCTATTTCACTTATTGACATTGTGCAAAAGTTTAATACTACTACCGTTGAAAAAATGGTTTTTATCTATACAATGTTCTGCGAAACCATTTGATTTTTCTCTAAAATAGACTTCTTGCGTTCATTTATCCGTACGTCTAAACTTCGACCACTCTGACCTATATATAGAGCATCACAATCATCACAATCTATTTCATATACTGCCGCCTTTTGTGAGTCATCAGTTTTTTCTTTGTTGTTAATCAACAAGCGGCCTAAGTTGTTTGTATTCGAGGAAATGTTATTAATGTCAAGCTTACTTAACCTATTACAAATTGAGTTGCTAATATGTTTTGCAAAATTAATACTATGCCACTTTTTATTTTCTTTGGGTGCGTTATAAAAATGTTTTTTCAACAGCTTTCTTTGTTTTTTCTTAACTAGAGATGTGTGATATCCATTGTTTTTTGCTGTTATTTTAAGGGTGGTAACTTCTTTTACAAAATTGACATTATTTAACTTAGTTATAACAATCTATGGACATAACTATGAGAAGCTGACATTTTTAACTTCCAGGATTGATTACCATTTGCATGTATGAATGTGTCAGTAAAAGTGAGATTTGTGTAAATATCGATTTCTAAAATAAAACCTTTTCGTGTCAATGAAATATCTAAAAAGTTTATAGAACGTTCTGTCTCGATTTCTACCGTAAAGTGAATTTTATTGTTTATAGAATTAATAAAATGAATGAACTGTGATATTTGCCTATCCGTACCAGTTCATATACATCATCCAGGTATAATAAACAACAAAATACAATAAGATATTCGTAGTAAACTGTCTTCCAATGACTTAACCTTATATAAAGCTGATAAAGGTAATACGGTGACGATACTTTCTAAATCAGATTACATTCATAAAATGATCGAAATTCTGAATACAGATGATTTTAAAGAATTAAAATATGACCCTATGTGTGTTTTGCATATGGACTGGTACGGATAGGCAATTATCACAGTTCATTCATTTTATTAATTCAATGAAAAATAAAATTCAGTTTACGAAAGAAATCGAGATAGAACGTTCTTTAAACTTTTTAGATATTTCATTGACACGAAAAAGATCCATTTTAGAAATCGATATTTACAGAAAACCCACTTTTACTGACACACTAATATATGCAAATAGTAGTCAATCCTGGAAAATAACAATGTCAGCTTTTCAGAGCTATGTGATTGTTATCATTAAAGTTAAATAATGTCAATTTTGTAAAAGAAGTTACAACCCTTAAAATAATAGCAAAAAACAATGGATATCACACATCTCTCATAGACAAGCTAATTAAGAGCAAACAAAGAATGCTGGTGAAAAAACATTTTTATAACGCACCCAAAGAAAATAAAAAGTGGCATAGTATTAATTTTGTAAAACATATTATTAGCAACTCAATTTGTAATAGGTTCAGTGGACTTGGCATTAATACCATTTCCTCGAATACAAACAACTTAGGCCGGTTCCACATTTATACGACATTTGGCTACGACATGCTTTCGACATATGTTCGACATGTCTTCGACATGTCCTTATTTTTATAAGGCTAAGATTCTAATGAAGCTACCCACATCAATTTTTTTAAATAAGAATCATACGGCGAGATAATGTTGTTCGAATTTCAAAGGACATTATTTGTCGAAATCGTGTCGACAACAAGTTTGTCGTCAACATGCTGTATATATGTGCAACCGGCCTTAGGTCGCTTGTTGATTAACAACAAAGAAAAAACTGAAGACTCATAAAAAGCGGGAGTACATGAAATAAATTGTGACGATGGTGATGCTCTATATAGGTATAGTCACTGTGGTCGAAGCTTATACGTACGGATAAACGAACTCAAAAGTCTATTTTAGAGAATAACAAATCAACTGGTTTCGCAAAACATTGTATAGATAAAAACCATTTTTTCAACGGTAGTAGTATTAAACTTTTGCACAATATCAATAAGGGAAATAGGTTACACATGCTTGAAATTTTGGAAATCAAGAAGGCTATAAATAAACAGAAAAACGTTACTAATACACAAACTAAATTCCATAATACCCCCATAATAGACACCATACTAAAATTAAACATACCCAGAAATAGTAATTAAAAATTTAAATTAAATTCCTAGTAGTAGCTTTATTAGAAATAAGTAATAAAATGTTAACTAGGTTATCTATACTTCTCAAATCCTATAAATATCTTGTAATGGTCACTTTTAGGTTAGTTGTTATAACTCTTTAATAATGGTCGAAAGGCCGAAACATATGTCAGAGAAATCTGAATAAAAATTGTGGAACAGTAATACCAAGTGTTTTTGATACTTATTCTATTCAAACATGTCAGATCACCTTCCACCCCTCAATAATAATATTAATTATATTTTATTTTGCGAGTTACACCTATTGGACATTCTAGGCATGAAAAGATGATTGGTGTAAAAATGAATCACAAGGGTGTAATGATTTCACACACTATTTGTTTATGGATACTAATACATATTCAAGAGCAGTTGAATAATTAATATATAATGTAATTATAGTAGATAAATTAAATTTTCCCTCTCAAGTTTGAACGAACGTTACGTACATTAGGGGATACAAATTTTTAAATGGGAAGTAGGTGCTTGTGATACCTCATTTGAAAGGTATACTGATTCTCCATGCAAAAATGCTACGGTTTTAATATTTACTGCAAAAATTAACGGTCCGCTTGACGAAATTCGCTACAACAAATGAAAAATATAAAAACTTACAGGCTAGCAAAAACAATTTCAGCGTTCTTTTACAACATTATCAACTAAAAAAAAGACATAAAGACTTCATGCAAACATTCTTCATAGCTGACATGGAGTTTTGCTAACTGCAATTTCTAAACATGGTTTATTTAAACGAAATGCATAGAATAATAATTTTACAGATTGTTGGTTATGGAGTAGATTGCGATCACAGGACGAAGATGTCCGCCTATTTCAGGAAAAATTTCCTGACTTGCCGCCTATATTCTAAGGTACAGTGATTGATGAGGACAGAAAGGAGTACTAAATATATCTTTCATTATTTAGTTATTTAGATGTCTTTTGACCCCAGTGCGTGCCTTCTTACTCTTTAGGAGACTATTTACTCATGCTGGATGACTTTTGATCGCAGGAGGGATACCTTTTACGAGAGAAGGTGGTCTTTGGGCCTCATGGGTCAACCCAACGGGGTGACTATTGCTCCCAGGGGAGTGTCCTTTGCCCCAGGGGTTTATTCATTACCCAAGCCCCAAAGGTTAATCCCTCTATCTAATTAACGTGAGTTTTTGTTAAAAAAATGAAAACATTGAATTTTGAGCCTGACGCTTATGTTCTCGCATTTTTACGTCTCGACGCCGACCGACGCCTAGCGTCGTTTTTTGTAAAACTAGTGTATTTGATACATTTTGATGCCTAGACTCATATTATTGCATTTTTACGTCTCGACGTCGACCAACGCCTAGTGTCGTTTTTGTAAAACTTGTGTAATTTGATCAATTTTGATACCTCAGTTTATGTTCTTGCATTTTTACGCATCGACGCCGACCGACGCCTAGTGTCGACATTATAAAACTTATGTGGTGATAAATTTTGATACCTAGATTCACATTGTATTTTTACGTCTCGACGCCGACTCACGCCTTGCGTCGTGTCTGTAAAACTTGTGTATTTGATGAATTTTAATATCTATATTCATACATTATTACGTCTCGATGCTGACCGAGGATTAGCGTCGTTTTTGTAAAACTTACGTATTTGATATATTTTGATACCTAGATTCATATTCCTGCATTTTTACGTCTCGACGCCGACCGACGATTGACGTCGTTTTTGTAAAAATTGTGTATTTGATAATATATTTATCGAATAATTAATTTCCAACAAGCTGAAAATCGTTTTAATACCTTGTTTTGTCCTAAATGCGTATATTCTGAGTTTGCCCATCCCAGGAGGTGAGCATAACTTTTGGGAGCCAAAAAACAGCGAAATTTTTGCACTATTTTCAGTTTTTGCTTGTAACTCGAAAACGGTGCATCGGACGGAAAATGTTATCCCATTCAATATTAGAGAGGGTTAAATTCTGCGTCGAATGAACATCTAAAACTTATATTCGGTTCAGTGGTATAGGCGAAATCAAAAGTTAGAAACCGGGAAAATGTTCAAATTTTGTTTTTTCTGAAATACGTTTAGAATGTCATGAAACGTGGAAATTTTAAATTTGAGCAAAAAAATGTTTTTTCATTATTTATTTCCGTTAGACGGTCCACTCTGTATATTTTCCAGTGAAAGTTTAACCATTTCTTCGCTGACAGTAGCATCAGATAGCTACCAAATTTGACTGTTCTCCGTCAAGTAGTTTTTTTAGTTATTGCACCAACAGACAGACAGACAGACAGATAGACTGACGGAATTGAAAAGCCTATATTTTCGTAATCCACATGATTTGAAACGTGAAAATCAGAAAAATTCTCGGAGGGTGATTTTTTCTCGAATACAATACTTCCCTTCTGTATTTTCCACCATGCAGATGCTGATCCTGAGGACCTCATTTCAGAAGGTCAACTCTTCCTGGCAGCGCTCTATTCTATTTAAGGCTATTTAAGGCTGATGCATATTCTGCGGGTAGGCATAAAATGTCCAACAATTTGCCTCAACTGCCACGCCCAGTCATACTCAAATTCAGCACCGTTCGAGGATGAGGGTGTGTCCCACATGCCGATCGCCGTAGGAGCAGAAATAGGTGAGGATAGTCCCTTTGAAGATAATACCGATGAAGAGGGCCTCGACATTCCACCGCAGCTTGAGAGCTTCGTAGATGAAGGACCATCGACATCTAAGAAAATGCGAATATGAATGTTGCCTCATTTTATGCTGCATGCCTATTGATTTCTATAACATACTTTGTTCATATTTTATCAATGTCATGTAAATTTTAAATGTTTTTGTTACTTCATTGCACCTGAATTATTAATAATTATGATTCAATACTTATTAATTAATTAATATAAATAATACTTACTAATTAAAGATTTAATGGCAATATACAACTTTGTTAACATTAAATATGTTTTTCATTCGCACTACCTCGAATCTCTACTCAGGGTGTGTATATTACCTCCACATTGCAAGGCAATGGAGGGTGTTGTCTTGGTGAAAAATTTCGAAAACATTTTTTTTTGGCTTAAGTGACTTAAAATGACTCAAAACGTCGATAAAACCGATTTTGAATTGATGCCAAATTTAGTCTTACAAAATGACTGAATTTGAAAATTGAGGTATCTATACAGTGTGAAATTTTATTCTCTACAACTTTTGATTTTTTAATAGGAGTATCTGTTTCAAAGATATGTGGTCCTGGAAAGTCGCAAAACGTAAGTTTGCGTTGAAATGAGAAATTTTCCCGGCATCTAACTTTTGATTTCGGCTATACAGAATTTAACCCTCTTTAATATTGAATGGGATGACATTTTACGTTCAACGCACCATTTTCGAGCTACAAGCAAAAACCCGAAAAAAGTGCAAAAATTTCGCGATTTTTTGACTCCCAAAAGTTATGCTCACCTCCTGGGATGGTGCAACCTCAGATTACACACATTTTGGACCAAATGAAGGTATTAAAACGATTTCCAGCATACTGGAAATTAATTCCTCAAAACGCTTTTTTTGGATCTAATTTGACTGGCCTAAAATTCTGACACCTAAATTCGTATTCTTGCATTTTTACTTCTCGACGCTGACCGACGCCTAGTGTCGTTGTTGTAAAACTTCTGAATTTGATTTGACTCGCATTTGTAAAACGTCAAAAGTCAAGGTCAAATCATGACCTATTTTACAGAATTCTCACCAAATCTTAAAGCCACGAGTTGATCACGTGATCAGCGTCATAAAAATTGTAAATTCTGCAAAATAACTGCAATTTTGAGATGACCTTGATGTCATAATTTGACCTTGACATTCTACATCATCAAATTTGAAAAATTGAAGCGACCTTGATGGCGTCATCATTTGAACGTGACCGTTGACCTCTGACGTCATCAGTTTGAAAATCTTGAGAGATTGCAAGAAATCAATTTTTGGTAAAATAGCCAACTGATTGACCATCTTACTATTCCAATATGTGCGTGCCATGCAATTTCTCTCCTCTTACTGCGTACCCATGAACTTTTTCAGATTTTTCCTAACCATCGAAATTTTATCACCCGATGACGACCACTTTCACACCGAAAGTGAAATATCACGAAAAACGCCTACACACGAAAAAAGTGAAATTGTTGCAATTGCCGAGGACCCTACCAGAAAAAAGAACCCAGATTGAGAACGCCACTGTGTGCCATTCGATTTCTCTCCCTTTACTACATGCCCCTTGAATCTTTTCAGATTTTCCCTTAAACATATAAATTTTGTCAACCAATGACGACCTTCTCTTCTTCTTCTTTTAGCGGGGCGCCTGGAGGTCGCCGCACTCAGGCCTTGTGGCCCATTGTGCTACCGCTAACAAATTAAGGAGCTCCCCCGTACAGACCGGATTCCAGCCCAAAGGCTAAATCCTTCCCACGGGAGAACTCCTTATTTCCTCCAGCACTGGAAAGCCAGCGCCGAAGTGCTTGTGCCTCAGATTCATCAGTCCTGGGCAAGAAGTGAGAACGTGGATGGAAGTCTCCTCCTCGTCCTCACAGAACCTGCAATTTGGGTGGTCAACCACCCCCATTGTGTGTAGGTGTTTCCTAAAAGAGCCATGTCCGGTCAGGAGGCCTGTTACGGCTCTAATTTGCTTTCTGCTTAGACGCAGAAATTGCTTTGTTCTCTCCGGCAAGGGTCCTGAGATTAGGAGCTTCGCTTGCCGGAGTCCTGGATAGGAATCCCAGAGGTCAATGAACTGGGAGCGAGTCCAGTTATCTATCAACCTCTTGGCTTGGGATCTAGGGTAGCAGAGAGCCGACTCCGGACCGAGCAGAGGTTCACGAGAGCCCCTTCTGGCCAGAGCATCGGCCCGTTCGTTACCCTCAATGTTGCTGTGTCCAGGCACCCAGAGAAGCCTGACCCAGTTTGATGAGCCAAGTTCACAGAGGGCCTGTTTACAGTTTTGGATCAGTTTTGACTTGGTCCGATTCGATGCAAGGGCCTTGAGGGCCGCTTGGCTATCGCTACATATATATATATATATATATATATATATATATATATATATATATATATGTTCCTTTTATGTACACTTCGAGTGCAGTGGAAAAGTGGGGATACATATTGTAGGGGAAGCGTTAAATCGGTGTTAAAATGGTGACGACCTTAGATTTCTTCGTGTAAAACGGTAAATAATAATGAGTAAGGACAAGTAAGTACCTACAATAAAGGTTGTAAACTACATCAATTTAAAGTAAATTAATAACACTAATAACAGTGCACATACGTTAGTATTTACTTTCGGACGGTTCTATGTATTTTCTCCGAAACTTTTGCTGGATTCTTACCAATTGCTGAACACACTATTTACTATTTTAGCATTGTAGAAATAATAACAGAAGTAGTGAAAATAGATACGTATTTTAAGACGTGAATATGTTCCCAGGTGTTTCACTCAATTGAAATTATAACCTCACATTACGTTATTGTTTCAAATGTGATTGTTTGATTTATTTGACTATCGTACATATAAGAAAATTAGTACGGTATTTTCCCAAGAACTGTAAGTACTTTTTCCATTATTAGGTTATTTAATAAATTCTTGTAGGTACATATAACTTTCTTACTTTAGTCAGTTCAAATATTCAGGTAGGTAACATTCGTAAATCGTAATTTTCAGATGTCTTTCTTTCACATAGGTGGATTTTGCCACAGATTTAGTCTGTGGTTATGCTACATACAGTGTGTCGCAAATGTGTGGACCGGCTCTTGTGAAATCCAAGTTATGGGTAAAAAAACAAAATATGGAGGGTATAGGTGTATATTAAATACATTTGTGTAAAGTGCGACATGATTTTGATTGATTTTTGTCATTGTTATTTCAAAAATGGGGTCAATTATTTAAAAAAAAAAAAGGGTCAAGACCAGTCTTTAGAAAATGAAATATCTATTTTTCTGTATCGAAACATGAATCACAAATTCGTACTTACCTAAGTGTGGGATTACAACCGTTGCAAAATAATTATTGTTCTTTTCATTGAAGAATAATTATAATACGTAAGTAAGTTTATGTCTAAACACGAATTTCAAATTAGTTTTTCATTGTTCAAAATTAATATTACCAATAAGAATTTTTTATACATTTTTGGGATCAGCAGAATACTAGGTACTTTTCAGAAAATATTAAAAATTGCTATTTAAAAAGAAAATGAGATAACAGTAAGAAAAATTTTGAAAATGAGCAAAATGTACATAATTTCGATTCTCTAAAAATCATTTCTACAAGGGCCCGGGTCATATATTTGTTGCAGACAGTATGATATGATTTTGACTACTGGAATGTCTGGGCATGCAATTAGTAAATTATCTCATTTCATTTTTATTGGTGAATCAACATATAAGTATACAAAAAAATGTAATAAATGTATATACTACGTCTATTTGTACTTAATTTCGTAGAAAATTGGACACTTTCTTTCACCTGACACGACAGTGGAAATGTTTATATTGTATGTATTTTTTTTTGAATTTTTTAAGCAGACTTCAATTCCCAGGTAGAGTGCCTCATTATAGCCGAGTCCAGATCTTCAGCGATGATTGGGGCAAAAAGCTCAAGCTCGACCACTAATCATCGGAGACCGTCATCATTAGTCAAGAATATTGGCGAGTTAAAATATACAACTATAGCGCAAGGTTGGACTGAAGGACAAAACACGTCTTTCTTTTTATTTCCCTCACTTACTTTACCGAAGGGAAGTATTTGGGTGGAGAGCCGATTGTACAGATTTGCTATGAATAAGACATGAAAAACTTTGTGTGAGTGAGTAAGTACTACCACAGACATATAGGGAGCCACTTTTCATATAAGCAAATTTTGCCCGCGTCATGGAATTTTGACGTCACTTCCGGTCACGATTTTTTGTGTCATCCAATACATGAATAAAACTTACGTCAAATGTAGGTTTTGAGGTATACAATGAGATTGTAGTAAAAAAATAGGGTGCCTCTTCTTATTTGCCCGGATCCTCCCATTTCGACGTCACTTCCAGTAAAATTCCATGAGCGGGCAAAGTTGGATTATATGGAAAGTGGCTAGTGGCTCCCTGTAGTACTTACTCACTCATACAAAGTTTTTCATGTATCTTATTCATAGGAAATGTGTATAGCCGGCGTAATTGTAAAAGAATCACCCTTCGAGGTACCTTCAGATTTTCATGTTTCAGGCTTTAGATTACGAAAATTAAGGTACCTTTATTAGAAATAAACAGTAAGGACTGTACATAAAACATAAGGTTTTATCAAATTTTAAGCTAGTAAGTGATATGTTTGATCTATTTATACCTAAAAATGAGTTATATTTTGCCGAGATAAAATATAAATGTGTTTTATGGTTTCTACCAATGTTGCCCTTTGTATTAATACCCCTAAAAAAATAATAGATTTTGTTTTATTTGCCCTTTATGTTTTAATAAATATTTTACCATTTATTTTTTTTTTATTTCTGAATAGCTTTAAGTACAACCAGTTTTGAAATTTAGTAAACTTTTCTATAGAAATTATTCAAATACCTGTTTCAATCCAACGATTAAATAAAAATAATAATAGTAATCTGATCTAATATTGTTACTTTTGAGCTGATCATCACAACTGTAGGTAATGTCAATGCCTACATTTGTACCAAGGTTTATACAGTACGTCTGTTTTTCAAATTAACAATTTTGTGTATGAAACAGACATTCAGTACAAGTGAGAGCACTGTACGGTGAACACTGGGGTCAAGAAGACTGACTGTCTCCCTCAAAGAATGTAGTCTCTCTCACATATATTATGTGTTTTTTGCACAAAAAGGAGCACGCACATTTCTTAGGTAAAAGTGGTTTCGGTCGAATAAGCTGAAATTCGAATATGCTGTACTTCTTGTCGTTGTGAACAAGAGCCTCAATGGATGACCTCCGAAAATGGACAGTTTTTGAGCTACACTGTAAAAATATAGTATGGATGATGGTGTGTATTTACTATAAGATTTGTTTAAACTGCATCCTAGCGGGGATATGGCTCAGTGGCAGAGCGTTCGTTTTGAAACGCCCCGGGTTCGATCCCTGGTATCACCAGAATTTTTTTATATACCATTTCTGTTTAATTACTATCATTTTTAAAACTGCATATATAATTTTACAACCATAAAAATTAAAAATTAAAGAACATGATAATATTCCATAAATATAGTTAAACGTTTGGATACGTAGTATTACTGTTTATCATTATTATTCACAAGTAAAAATACATTTGCAAAAACACACACTTGCTTTTTTTCCCAGTGGTTGTCTTATATTTGTCTAAACGAAAATTCTACGTTATTTAAATTTTAGAGCAAGTGTGTTTTTGCAAATGAATTTTTACTTGCGAATAATAATGATAACCAGTAATACTACGTACCTAAACGTTTAACTATATTTAAGGAATATTATCATGTTCTTTAATTTTTATGTTTGTAAAATTATATATGCAGTTTTAAAAATGATAATTAAACAGGAATGCTATATAAAAAAAAATTCTGGTGATACCAGTGATCGAACAAATCACATAGTAAATACACACCATCACCCATACTATCTTTTTAAAGTGTAGCTCAAAAACTGTCCATTTTCGGAGGTTGCCCATTGAGGCTCTTGTTCACGATAAGAAGTACAATATATTCGAATTTCAGCTTATTTGACCGAAACCACTTATACCTAAGAAATGTGCATGGTCCTTTGTTGACTGGAGAAGTAAATTTACTATATATATTGGGTACATGCTTCAATAAAATTGGGAAACAGGAAGAAAAAAAAATCACTCTTTATTTAAACTATTTTTAATGAACAGAGAAAATTTTACCTTTGTACAGCCAGCATAATTTTGAATACCTACTGAATGTATTTAAACATTTCAAATATATTTTTTTTAAACTGGTGCCTTGGATAATGGATCTTGTTAATAACTCACCCAAGGTTTTATTAATAAATAGGATGTATAAACATCCAAAAATAATAAATAAACCTGTTAATAAATATGAATTTATTCAACAGAAAATATGTTCTTGAAATATTTAAACAATGTGTCCATGGGAATCATTGCTATAGGTGTCAGCAAAAATGTTTGCGTATGAATACGTATTTCTGGATTTTGCTCTTGCTTGACCTAAAACTTATTTCTAGTAATTTAAATTCCTTCAGGTAAAATAGCTTTTTCTGCGCAATTTTAAAAAAACTTAATAAGTTTCTTATGGGAAATAACTAGGAGTGTATAATAATTGATAGCTCAATTTTTTCACATATTTATTGTTTGCAGATCCACAAGAAATTACAGCTAATTTAAAGCTAAAACTGAAAAATCATTAAATAGCTATCAAATTTGGTATGAATCATATTTTTCGATCCTCAGCAAGATTGTCTTATATAATTTCTTTACTTAACACAGAAAAGGCTATTAACCTGAAACGATTTTTTTTCTTAAGCTGACCGCTCGTGCGCGCTACTGGCACCCACTGTACAGTTTTAAAAGTCGAATGAACTAAAAATTTTGATATACAAAAATTCTTTGTCACTGACATCAACAATGAACCTTTTTCGTGGACACGTATAAAAGTAACTATATTTCTTATGCATACAATTATTTTTAATAATTATAATTTATTTACTTTTGGTTACTACAATAAAATGGATAAGGTAGGTTTAAATTCATACAAAATAGTTAGAAATACATGTACAAAAAATTAAACTGAAACAACAAGTTTACAAACATATTTAGACAAAAAAAGACAACCTATGAGTTTGCCTACTTTGGTAAAAGCAAAAAGATAAAAGATAGGTGGTAAACGCTAAACATAAAAGCATATTTAAAAATGGCGCAAATAATTTGAAATGGAACGTACTACATATGTTGACACATAAAAATATTGCACAGTTAATAGAATTCCAAACAAAATTTGTAAACGCCACGGGAGGTCTGTACCTTTGCTACCTTTTTGAGTGTGGTCCCACCTTTTTGAGTGTGGTCCCTTCCAGTGAATGTACGTTTGTATAAGATACTACCACAAGATGTTTTGACCTCAAAACCTTGTTTTCGTAACTCTGAAAAAAATATGTTTCTTAATCAAGAGAATCAATTTGTTTGTATTTCACATATCGTAAATTATTTACAAGACAATTAATGATATTTTCAGGGGATCCTTTGGATAAAAAATAAAATCTGGTAGGTACTTACACATTAGAGGCACCCACCATTTTCTAATTAATTATACACCATACAATAAACAATGACGTATGTTTTTCACAAAATTCTATGGGAGCAGTGACGTAGTGAAATTGGCAAAATTAATTATTAGGTGAGTGTTTTTCCCCTTATTTCGAGTACACTAACCGATCAATCAAATGGCTAAAAATTGTCTCACGTAAGAGTGTAACAGCGTAATAATTCTTTTGTGTTTTGTCCGATTTGAATTAAATTGTTCTTAAAAGATAAAGGTTATCAAGTTCTATTTAAGTCCACAAAAACACTTTCCATCTTTAAATGCAAGGCCATCTACGATACTAAATTTTATGAGAAAAATGAAAAAATCATAGTAGGCATTTTTTAATCAAAACATTTTGTTAACAAAACTTGTTCGAAATCATTCAAAAACCCCGAATCCCAAGTTTAGTTAAATTCTAAAAACTGAGGTTTTGATTAAAAAAAACCTTTCAATGCATTTAAATTAAAATTTCTAAATTTATTTTTTTCAAAGGGGCCGTCCATAAAATACGTATGCAGAAAGAGGGAGGGGGGGCAATTGGCTAGCATGATGATATGTGACGAGGAGGGGAGTGAGAGTCTGAATAGATGTGACGTAATGCTACGTTTGAAATACCTACATCAATTAGATTCCTCCATGAGTAAATGAGATTGTTTAGACAATTTTTGTATGTTACCAATAATCATTCACTAGGGTGGGGGTCCAGGTTTTGTGACGTATTATTAGGTGGGGGGTTGAAAAAAAATGTGATACAGCGTGACAAAGGGGGAGGGAGGGGTAATAAATGAGTAAATTTTGCGTGACATAATATATGAAAGGCCCCAAACAATTTATGCAAATGAATAATAAATACAATCAAAAGAATTAAATATTATGTTCTATGAAACTTCCATCAGCCCGATTGCATGCCGCAATTCGCTTTCTGTTATTGTTCATAACTTTTCGGAGGGTTGTAGGCGTAATCTAAACTTCAGATTCTGGATCTGAATGAGTTCAAACAAATTTTGGTAACAACATTTTGATTAAAAAATGTCTATGATATTTTCATTTCTTGATGACCCCTATCTTTTAGGATCAGTTTAATTCAAATTGAACAAAAACCAAAAGAATTATTACGCTGTTACCCTCTTAAGTGAGACCATAAAAAAAAAAATTTAAAAATTATGTAAAGCTTCACTGGATTAAAATAAATATTTTTTGTCTCATCAAATTTTTCTTTAAAGCGGTGGTTTTTATGAAAAATTCTCAGAAACTAATTGTTCAATCAAAATAAATCAAAATTGAAAATAGTCGGCTAACTTTAAATTATAAGAGGAATTTTTTAAATTCCAATTAATTACTGTTATTAACTGTGAGATTTGTTGGGGTCGAACTCGCACACAGAATCGTAAACTATAATAATATATAAATAATAATATAAATAATTTATGAATGAAGAATATTTTATGATTTAATCGAACATTTTATTCTCTTTTCACCTACCCAAAAAAATTATTAATTCGAGAGAACATGTATTCTCTTTTCGAGTATCCTTTTTTCCAGTGAGTATTTAGTCCTCCGGTACATAACACAATTATTGTTATTTCATATTTATTGTTGTGGGTTACAATATTATCAAATTAACCCAATGATTTATATTCAGAGACAAAAAAAATAATACTTATGAACAGTCTAATATTCAATGTTAATGAAAACTTTAGCTTTGATAGTATTATGTAAAGACAATTAATAAATATCTAACAAACCAGTGAAAACACTTAATACTGAATGACTGTGAGGTCCGATAAGTATAATAACAAAAGCTGGTGAGTGAAACAAAACATACACGAATTTGGAGAAACATGCTTGCCGTTGTGCACATTCGTAAGTGGTAAGCGAGCTCAACTCTAATAGTTTTCACATTTAATAATGGTAATAATCAAAATGAGAAAAGTTCAAGTTACTGTCTAAAGTTAGCTGATTATTTCTGTTTCTAATTTATTCTGATTGAACAATTACTTTCCGATAAAAAAATTAGGAATTTTTCGCTATTTTTCATCATAACAACTATTGGCTTTATAAAAAAAGTTTGTTTTAATCCAATGGAAGCTTTTATAAATTGTTCAGATTATTTTATGGAGGTTGTTTATAACTATTAAAGGACCGAATAACAAAATATGATGTGACGCTTTTTCTCAGAATAATAGAAGTAATTTAATAAAATCATTTTTAGCCACTAGAACATTGAATGGTCAGTGTAATTGCCATAGGGGTAAGCCGCTGGCCTTTAACTTATCTTTTCCAATTTGACTTTGTTACTACTTATATAATTTTGTGAAAAATATGTCTCTAACATATAAGTACATCATCAAAAAAACTTCCAAAAATACCATTAATGAATTGATTTACTTGATTAAGAAAAAAAAAATGTTTTCGGATTTTCCACAAGTCTTTTTTCTCAGATACTGTGAAGATTTTGAGGTAAATACTTTTTAGTAGTATGTTATGCAATGATACATCACTGGAAGGAACCACACGCAAAAAAGTAGCAAAGGCATGGACGATTAACCTGCCATGGCCTTTGCCATTGTAATATTCAAGGTCTATCTACATACATTGTTTGCTTTCCCTATTTTTTTTAATTGCATGTTGAATATGACCAATTATCATGCCTGGAGATCTGTGCTTTAGTTCTGGATAACAATTGATAATTGCTTGGCATTTTTTTCTAGTAGGATATATTTCCTGTTCAACATATTTTCCAAACTCCTTTCGACAAATAATTTTCTCTGGTGTAGTCCATGTCCTTTTATGTGTTACTCGAACCTCTGGAAATGTATTAGTGTTATTTTTATTATAATATCTATGCATCAATGAGTTATATTCAAAGATAAAGACATTTAAAAAAATATATTAAATTATTTTGTGATGACATATGAAACATAGAATTCAAATCGCCAGGACCTGATGGTATCCGGCTGACCCTAAAACTATTGGGACACCTGTAATATCGGATAGATTTTGTCTAGCTCCGAGATATCTACCAATGTGTTAGAGAGTGGTGTATGTGGTACCATATATAACCAAACAAGGCATTTAGAACAATAAACCTGAACTCCTTTCTTTTAACTTTGAAAAAGTTAATAGAAAGGTATTTAAAGGTTGATACTATCACCAATTCACCCCAATCAGCAAGCATACCAAGCTTGAAAATCTACATATCAATATGTCAGTGCCTTTTCAGAAAGGGGCTAATGAAAAAGATTTTACTCGGTAGCATTTTGGTATATCGAATATATCATTCAATAACTAAACCCTGGATGTAAAAGCAGTTGTTGATCACAACATGGACCACACCATAATTAGGTGGTCGAACTGAATGAAGCAGACTTCTATGAACAATTATATGCAGACGATCTAGCTGTCATGAAAAGTTAATTTGTAAAAATAACTATAACAGAGCCCATTTAAAGGACTGAACTGTCTTGAACAGTTCAAGTACATGGGCTCTCTGTCAACCCTAGCAAAACAATGCTAATGCTGTTCACAAAAAGAAAATAAATAAGCAATTTTCTGCCTTACTTCATGGATACACTTGCCTTTACTTCACAGAGAGGTATCTGAAGGTGACCCAAAATGTCATGAAGTGATCACATCAAAATTTAAACAGAGAAGCCTGCATATCTCTATGTGCAATTGCATCTTCAGTCTCAAATGGAAGACCAGTCTCTAGACAAATACTGTTCTGGCAAAACCACTCATAACATACATGATCCTAACATGATGGCGTTCTTAGGAGCGTTCCACAATTACAACTTGCGTAAGTCAAATTCAAATGTTAACCTGTCTAGGAATATTAGACACTTATAGCAGTACCAATAACCTGTACGTAACTCTTAGGAGTAAACGTAGAAATGTACGTAAATTCATATTACGGTATACGAACTTAAATTGAGATAAAGCACCGCTAGAAACGTACGTTCGAACTAGGATTCAGTATATGGTTGTCTGTCAGTATATAACGATCTGATCTGTGACTATAAATACTAGGATAAGCGTTGAGTTTGAGAATAATATTTTTCTTTCGTGTCTCGTTTTACTTATATTGCATAATAAATAATAATACCGTAAATAAGCCGAAAATTGAATTTTACTGTTTTCTCTTTATTCAAGAATTTATTTACTAAAATCCTCATTCTAACTTTAAACGTTCTAATATAGAAATATGTATTCCTTTAATTTGAAGAATATTAACTTGTATCAAATTCCATGGTCTCTTGTTTACAGTTCTTAATTATGTGACGCGACCGTTACATTTACAATCGAATGTCGGATGCAATCGGGGATCCCATCGCCATTACTCGGTTCGATACGCATACGTTTTATCATGGTGTTAGGGTAACGTACGAACACGCAAGTCTACGTCAAACGTACGTACAAACGTACACCAATTCACTACTGCGCCTGCGTATCTGTTATTTTATACGTTTACGTCCTAGTCGGTGCTATAAGTGTCTATTATAATAATATACCTAACCTAACCTAACCTGTCCAGGAATAATATGAGCCATATAGATCATTAAAAAAAATCAGTGTAAAAGGTAATTAGTAACTAATAACAACTAAGCAAAATTACAAGTAGAATAAAAATTTTATGGTGTCTGCAATTGCAGACCTATATCACCTATTTAACTGTAAAAATTGATCGACCATCGATTGTGTAAATTATCTGTGCTAGTAGGATTGTAATTAGTTCTTGTACATTAAATTTTTATCTTGTTTAGTTGATTTAAGTTTGAATTTAAAATTTCAGCTCAAATTTTCATTTTTTTAAATTATATATTTTATATTTTAACCTCCAGCATTATAAAATGTGTTTAAAAAATTAAAATTATTATAAACTGAACTTAACACATTTTTGCTTACCGGTGTCTCTATGAACTTGATTGGATATCCAAGATTTCACTTGGCCAGGTGTACGATCCTGAAGGGCCCTGCATACATTAATCGCTTCTTTACACTTCATAATTGTCGGGGAACCACCAGCTAATAACTCTTGATGAAAAAATTTTCTAGCAGCCTCTCTTTCCTCTGTAGACCAGGATTTTCTAGTTACGTATCCCAGAGACATGTCTAAAAGGATAAAAATTCAGATATTTACATTATATTAAGAAGTTAATACCCAGTAAAATACTTGTTTGTACGATTTGTTATATTGCCACTCTTACTGTGAAGAACATAGTAATTACAAAGGCTATTACATAAAAGTCAAATATAAAAAAGTGTACCTTACCAAATCCTTATTAATTGTTATTTCAAGGTGATAAAAAGCTTATTTATGATACATACAGGGTGTCCCTGAACTATGAGGCAATACTTTGGGAGCGTACCTCTAGTTTGATTCGAAATAACACTAAAAGTGTAGCTACTGAAATTTGATCCTGTAGTCATCTTCGATTCAGAAGGAAACCAGAGGTGGAACTGTCCTAATGCATTTTGACCCCAAAATTTTGGCTTAAATTGATTTTTTAAAATTTAGGTGACATTTTTAAATTCCTTAAAGAAAATTGTTTAATGAATTTAAAAATGCCTCCTCCAGTTTCAAAAATTAATTTGCCAAAATTTAGGGATAAAAGGTATAAGGGGTGTCCCACCCTTGGCTCCCCAAACAAGATATGATAGGTACTATATTTCTGAATCATAGATACATACTTTCCATATATACTTTACACATTACAATCTATAAAGCAGTTTGGACGATATCAGCAAAAACATCTTCAAGATGTAACCCGTAAGGGCCAATAGCTAAGAAAAGGTACGCCCTAGGGAAAAAATTGTAGGTACCTTTATTGTGTTATTTTGATCCAAACTATACACTCACAAAATATTGCCTCATACTGCAAGGGTAGCCTGTATATCACTTTATACGAGATCATACGTTTGATTTCATGGCTGAAATATTTTAACGGTTAGTACTCACCTATAAGTCTACTTCGCTTCTTTCGCTTTGGAATCTCTATTTCACTTTCAGAGCTTTCCGAGTCATTGTTTGAAGGTGTTTCATAGTTTGGGTCAGAGCTTGTGTCACTTACAATAGTTTGATTTTCTTGCAGTGGAGTGATAAGAGAAGATGAAACAGATGAATTATTATTTATATTATTTTTTGCAGGAATTGCAGATCTAACTGAATGGAATGCGTCAGAATCTTTGTTAGTACCAATAGGTGAAACTTGTGTGGTGGAAGGATTATATCCTATTTCTGTATTTCCTACAACAAAATTTAATACTTTGGGCATCATGACCATATCCTTATTTACATCAGGTTGTCTGTATATCGTTTTATGAATTTTTTCTGAGTGACCCATAAAATTCATAATATGCTCTCTGTCTTCAGGTTGAAGAGGGAGCTTTGATGTTTTAGTAGCCAAGTTTTTTCTTATGTTGGTTGCAATAAAGCGATCAGGATATTCTAAATTAGCATCAGCTACATACTTTTTTAAAAGGTTTCCTGCACTTAAAAATTTGTATGGTTTTGTACTGGGCATTCCAAATACAAACGGATTTTCAGAATCGACTCCAGCATCTTCTCTTTTTTCAAGAATAATATTTATACAACTCACTTCATCCTCATGAAGCATTACAGACACATTGCTACATAATTTCCCTCTAATAAGACATCGAACATAATGATCTGAATTTTCATTTTCCTGTCTTAATTCAGGATGCTCTCTAAGGGATTGCGCAGAATCTTTATAATCTTTAATGGTTATTCTTTCAATTTCCCCTGGTCGTCTTCCATTATATATCATGATTCCAACTAATACATACCCAGCAAGATTTTTCCAAGTACCAAATGTGAACTCTTTTGTAACTTTATCTAGATAATTTTCTCTTCTATTTTTCAAATACCTCATAAATGTCTGTAAATCTGAAGCTGGTGGAAGAATTACCTTTTTAAGACGTCTAATAGTAGATTGATTTTCTGTCGCGGTTTTATTAATATCAGTAGGTAGTTCAGTTCTTAAAAGTTTCAAAAAATTTTCTACTTCTCTCCTTCTTTCTTCATCTTGTTTTTTGATACAATCAGATTCCAAAATAGCGGAACAAAATTTTAACAATGTACCTAGTGTGGAAGCTGTGTTTGGAGCTTTAAATTCCCCTTTACTATTGTCAAAACCAGCTACAGATCGAATAGCCTTCACCACATTATCATACTCGCTTGGTTTGAAACATGACGAGAAATCAGTTATATTGGGATTAATTTTTTTCATTTCTAAAAGAAATCGCCCTATGTAACGGATATTAGATCTCATCATTTTATAATGGTGAGGTGCCCGATACTTTGCAACTAATTTGTTTCCATAAAGAATTGCCAAATAATCATGGCGTAATAATTGAATACTATTATCATTTCTGAGAACTGGAAAAATATGTTCTCTTAGAACTTCATCTGCTAAAGGGTGTAGGGTTAAAGTTATTTTTTTGCTTAACACATATGTACTTCTGCTATTACTATTGTGCTCAGTAGAATTACAAGCTATATAATGTCTTCTTAGAGATACTTTGGAAACACGGGCGAAACAAGATGGACAGTCTACATATTCTTTTGGTTTAGGTTTGTTTATTGGTCTCCTTGTCACAATTGGATTCTCCTTATTACATTGATTATACATGAAGTTACCTTTTGTTCTTATAATATCTATCATTTTTTTACGATCTTTTGATTTTTTTGGAAAATTAAGAATTTTCTTGACATCTTCTTCAGATTTATGGACACTTAATAGATGTCTTCCAAACCTCTTTACCAATTTTTCGCAAAATATACAATATTGGCTTTTAGTATAATATTTTTCTTTGATATATTTATTTGGAATTAAAGGAGTTGATTGTTCCGATGGTACTGCACTATCAGGCTCCAGTATCATTGTAGATGGTGCATTTAAATCGAAAGTTGTAGAAGTGGTATAAGTGCAAGGTGTGACAGATTGTATAGAAGTGATATTTGACCTAACGTCATTGTCATTATACACCGAATGGAAAACATGCTGTGGAGTTGTATGACATATGATAGCATCATCCTCACATTGCACTTGTGGATGTTGTGAACATGGCATATTGAGGATGTCATTTGTGCTTAGCAAATCTTCACCGGCTGGACTGAATATATCATTAACACCTAAAGTTTCTTCACTGGCTGATATAACATAATCTTGTGTAGATATTCCATCTAATGTAGTTATATTCTCAATATGGGGCTCCAAATGCACAGAATTGGATTTCTCCTCACTATTTACAATTATCACCGTGGCCTCTTGTATCAGTGATTGGTAATCTGTTAATTAGAAATCCATTTTAAATTTACCTATTATAAAGTATACTAACAAACATAAACACACCACATAATAGACAACCCCCAAATCCAAAGCCTACTCATCATCCTCATTTTAGAAATTTGATTGATAGCATAGGCCATAATTAATTGTATTGTATAGGGTGATATATAAATGGATAGTAATACCACATTGAGAAATTTAAAAAAAAAATTATATAAATAGTAATATAGACCGTACCAAACTTATAGCAGTCTAAGCCGTAAAACAGAGAAGCACTCGATCTAATAAAGACACGACGTTCATCTGTTCGACAAGAACTTAAAATATCAGAATTTTACTTTTCCACCAAGGTTACAGGTATTGCATTGTCATCAGAATCAAAATTGTGTGCAAAATTTCAGGTCAATTGGATAAAGGGAAATGGAAAGACGATTCTTCCAAAAGCGCAGCCAAACATTCGACAGTGTTGTACGTCTCTATCTTAGTCGGACAGCTACATTAAAATGAAACGAAAGGAGGTACACAGATTAATGACAGGCATCATAATAATTGCCCGCATGGCGATAGTGTAAAAGAAAGGGATTCACTTGATTTCGCAGCTCAGCTGGACACTTTTACAACTCAGAACGCTATAAGTTTGATATAGAGTATACATTGTAATATTAAGGTCATAAAGTATCAGATTGTGTATTTTTTTTGTATAGATGCCGTATCAAAAAGGCAAGACTAAAAATATTATAAATATGAAAAATCGGCGAGACAAAATTTTTAGATGTGAAAAACACTCTATAAATTTGTAAGCGCACATATCCAGCAACTCCAAATTATTTAATATGTAAAAAAATACGAAAGCAAGGAAATAAGAAATAAGTCAAAATTCACGTCAATATTTCCAAACAAACTAACTATAACATCCAAAAATGTATAAAATCTAATTATGTTAGAAATTTAAAAATTATGCAATTGTAAACATTTCCAGATATTTGTAAATACGATTTGAAAAAAATAATTCTAAAAATTATGTAATTTTCTACATACAATTTAAACAAAAATAAACAACCAAATCTTTTATTTCATTGCACTGAAAATTAATTATTTTTCTGATTCTTTCTGCGTCACAAAACTATCTCTCAAACTATCAGTGTGTTATACTTTCTAGATTAAAATGATTCATAAACATTTTCTCTAAAATTGGTCATATGACAAATTGACAATGAAGTAATTTCTACAAACACTGATCTACTGCACTACATGTGTATCCCAACGAAGTAACTATTTCAGGATCGGTGAAATAACAAAGGTTTCTCAGCCTCATTAAGACTGACAAATTGCTAAAATTTACTAAAAAGAGAAAAAATTTGGCAACTAAAAAAACAGATATGTGCGCTTATAATTGATATATGAAACAATAGCAGCTTTTAACATTAAATCACACCAAGTCTTACGATTTTATCTCAATGCATTAACAATATACTTTTTTCTTATATTTTCATGTAGACCTTACCAAAAGTAAAAATTAGAAACACTATTTATAAAACAAAATATAAAATTATATATAAAAGTGGTACAAGGAAAAAAAATATACAAACTAAGTAGATAAATTCTAAGAGCCGTTTAAATATTAAAAACAACACAATATGTTGGCAGCATCAAAATCTTATACATATTTATATTTAACAAGAAAACGTCACTAATATTTCAATTATGTTGAAAGGACCCCGCACAAACCTTATGGGAAATGGGTTTCGGTAGAATCATCTGAATTTTTGGTATATTGCAGTTTTTGTTATCCTGGACAAAAGTCTCCATGGCCACGATGCTCCATATTTAGTGTTTTGGCGCCTATGGAGTACCAAAGCTCTACAGCTTCATCATAAGTTATTACTTTGTGACAGTTGGCAGCTGTCAAACAGCAGTCAATTAGCAAGGAACTATAAAAAATTAAAAATCAATGTTGAACTTTATGTTTTTGACGTTCAAATTCAAATCTGATGTTAAATATAAATTGACCGAAACCAAAAACAGCTATTCCATTGGCTCTGTACGTCACATAATTGAAAATTTTATCTCATAATACTAGGTACCAAATTAGAAAATAATCCATCCATCCATTCATAAGTTAAAGGAAATGTCCTGTGGGCTAAAATGAATAAAATGCTGTGGATTGATTGATTGATCAGCAACCTCAAAAACATGAAGTTAGGTAATTCAATAATCAAAATATGCGTTATAAAAATGACATAAAACTACTCAAAGTAATAACTTACGATGAAGCTATGGAGCTTTGGTGCTCCATAGGCGCCAAAATACTATATGGAGCATTGTGGCCATAGAGACTGTTCAGGATGACAAAAGGTACAATATACCAAAAATTCAGACGATTTTACTGAAACCCATTTCCCACAAGGTTTGTGCGGGGTCCTTTGTGACAAAAGGACCATCGACATACTGGAAGGGGCGAAATCCGTCACAAAGAATGGAAATTTCAGTATTTCAACCATCTTTTAAGCCAATACTGCGCACTTTAGCGAAAAAATTTAGAAGACAAAACTTTATTATAACTTTGGCAAGAACACGACAGAATTTTTTAGAAAAAAAAAAAACAAAAAATTTGGTACTTAAATGTTTGAAAATTTTTTTTTGGATGAAAACATTGTGAAAAAATTCTGCTCTGTTGCAGAAAAATAAAGAACCTTTGTCTCTTACAATTTTTCTCCAAAGTGCAAATTTTTGGCGTAAAAAATGATTTTGTTATTTATTTATAAATTTTTCCAATAACTTAATAAATGCTTTTTAAGTAATCATTATAAAATATGTCCATTACACATGTCCTTTTCAACATTAAAATATAATTTAATGCTATCTTTATGTAATTTATACCTTTTATTCATGAAATGGACACGTCAAATTGGTAGATCTTGTGCTGGTAATGGCCAATTAGGCAGAAAATTGGTTTTCCATGAGCTGGATAACTTTACAAAGAAAATGGCACAACAATAGTCAAATGGGTGACCTTGGAGACAAGAAATTATGTTTTCATTAACTTTGGGCATGTTATTGAACATCCTGTCAAGGTTAGCATTACAATTCCAATTTTTCTTTCATTTTTTACTTTTTTTTGACTATTTGAAATGCTCTCAAAATTTACAGCCGAATTCATGTTACCATTTTCTGAGAAAGCGTATTTTATTTTTTTAATTTTAAAATCTGAGGCCCTCCACCACCTTCCAGCAGCGGTATGGGCCCTTCATTCACAAGAATAATTTTTAGAGGTTATTATCTGACCAAAAAACCATAATGTATTCTCTTTGCTGAATAGCAGTAACATTGCTCCTGGCAGAATCGATCATTAGTGTACTATTCTACTGCTAATGATCGATTCTGTTAATGAAAATAATTCCTCGATTTTGTTATACTGTGCTTATATTTAATAATATGCTATACAATTATTTATGTATTAAGGGCAGCAAGTCCTTCATACCAGTTCTTCGGCTCTATATCCAATTCTATCCGACACTGGTAGAGTACTTATTCACCATAAGCCTATTACATTTTTTGTACAATTCGACAAGATAGCGAATTGGTAGGATTTAAAATTTTATGAAAATTTTATGTTGTAAAAATGAAATCAGTATCTTTCATAAAATTCAATCCTAACAAGGGGTTGCTGTGGTATAATAAATAATTCTAGTTTACTTTCTCTTTCCGATTGGTAAGTAATTTACCTCAGCAATTTGCAAACATAACCTAGCGTCATAATTAAATCAGTAATCATATAAAATTTCCCAATTGTGCAAAAATTAAGTAATAATAGCTTTTAAATACTTACCACCATATGACAAAACTTTCCTTTTCTGCTCCAAATTCGAAATATTATCTAGAAATAAATGATTACATTACAAGAACGAAAGCAGGCTTTTGACATTTTTTTACCATCACTGCAGATGAAAATGCCTTTATAAGTCGCTCCTCGGTACTTAACAGTGACCTCCTCATCCTTAGATCTTCTAATCACTTTTGAGGTAGGATGAATTTCATAAACTCCATTGAAATTTATTAAGGAATTCATAATAGATTTTCCTAGAAAGATAATAAAGATATTGTTCATAAATAATCGTAACACTGACCCCTATCTAATACCGATGCCTATATTTTGATTTCTCACTTAACACACAAAATGGAAAAAATATATTTCTATAAGGTCTAAGATAAATATATTTATTCATCAAACCTTCATTACTTTTTATATTGTTCTCAACAGAGAGCACTATCAATTACCTATATAGTTACATGAATAAACTCCATACTCTACTCAGGTATATCTTACTTTGCTGTTAGGTAGGTACATTTTTGCTTGATATTTATGTAATTCAGTACAATCACAGCAGCACTTAAATATAAAAATCACACGATATGCATCCCGCATGATAAATTTTAAAATATAAACGAACACTGTTTTCTCGGATAGTAATCGAGATTAAATTAGTGAAATTAATAACATGCTAATATTTAATTTTCTCACGAGATCAAAAGAAAAATTTGCTGTTTTCGATGAGGAGTAGTTTATTAGGTGTCTACCCAATAATTAGTAAGGTGCATTAGATACCAACATAAACAAATCAGCATAAAAAATTACAAATATCTTTTTTAATCTAATGGAAAAACTAAATTTTAGGATATCATCATTAATTTCACTAATTTAATCTCAGTTACCTTTCGGAGAAACAATGTTCATTTACAATACTTTATCCCAAATTTATTGTCGGTATAAAAAATGTCGGGATCTTTATTCTTTACTGCACTATCAATGGCGCCGACATTTTTTATACCCAGAATAAGTCAGAGGTAAACCATACTTTAAAACTTTTAAGTGATATTAAGTTTTGTTCTGATTATAATACATTACATAAATAGAAAGTATTAAACAATGTGAATAACATAATATGTCAAGGCAATGTAGGTACCTAACTACTGAACACAGTGTGCTAACCTACCTAGGCATGTGGAGCACCTCATGGGTTGTTAGTTACATTAATAAATTTGTTTAATACTTCAGTTCAGTTATGAACAACTTCGTTTTAGAATCAGAATCCGGTAGTATAGTTCGATTATCAATTTATCAATAAAAAATCGCTAATCAAATTCATCCGTTTTTAACATTGGAAACAAAATCATATTAGGCCTTGAAATTTGAAATTAAATAGTCTCTAATATCTCTATCTTTTAAATTCTGTTAAAATCGAGTAAGAAATAAACCCATTTTTTACAGGGGTGTTCCCATAAAATACTGTCTACGTTAATTTTGTCATAAATCTGTCATTATAGGTATTGCATATTCTTTCATGAAATTTAGTATTTACCCATTTGAGAGGTTTTTGAACCCAGCGGTAGTTAGATTTTCAATAAAAAAATCACTAACCAAATGTACCTATTTGTTTATTTTTGACAGAAAAAAGAAACCATAGTACTTAAGCCACGAAAATGTATCTAACTGTATTAATCTCTAAATTTTTGTCATAAAGTGAAGGGTTTTGATGGTATATATTTAGCAAAAATCTCATCGGGTAATAAACACAATTTTTATTATTAAAGTCTCATATAATCTCGTATCTGCGCCGCTAGATATTCAAGGTCAAAGTTCATGAAAATCGATTCTTGGTAATTATCTTGTTTCCTATGCGAAATACGTACGTCATTTACAACTTGTAGATTATAAAATTATCAACAGTTGTTGTTTCAAACAACGCGGAGGATGGCAAGCGAAGCACATATCAGAAAATCGCCAATATTTCAAAAAGTTGTAACTTTAACCCCTACAATGCCTATACTAAAAGGAATTTAATTTTACATAATTTAATATAAATTGATTTGGTGTTCCATTTGAAATAAAAGTTTTTGAGGTTTGAATTTGACAAAATGTAACGTGAAAATAGAACACTTGGTATACTATTATGGAATTTATTTTTATTGGAGAGACTAGCTCATCTTGTGTTCTTTCTGCGTGCTAAAGAGCAAATAAGGATCCCCTACATGAAGAAAAAGTTATAACGGTTAACTATTGCAAACTGTTGCACCTGTCAATTTATTTATAAAATGTCAAATATCCCCGAAACTGTTGGTATAGGATGTGCTACATGTCTCGACTCAGAATTTTATGGTCATTTCGAGAAGTCGAAAATATGTAAGTAGGGTGTTCCATTTAAAATAAGCAAGTATCCGCACTGTATTTCGAGAATGGTTGATGATACGAAAAAATGCTTGAAATGAAAACTTAAGATAATCTTATGGTCTACTAGGTTTACAATAACCTTAAATGACGTATTTTGCATAGGAACCGAGATGATTGGGAAAAACCAATTTTCGTGACCTTTCACCTTGAATATAACTGACAAATTATTAATTTGCGCTTAACACAACAAAAAATGATAAAAACCAGTAAATTAAAATTCACAAATTATGCTTTTCAAAAACTTTCTCCTTTTCCTATACTTTCTTGAAAAATTTCTGTTAGAACTAAAATATGGAACGAATTCCCGCGCTTTATAAGTATGTCAGCCTCTGATTGGATGAACATTAGGTACATGCAAAGAATTTATATGGTACATGCTACCCGGTAAAGGAAGGAAAGAATGGCGGCCAATTTGAAAATGTTGACAACTTTGGAACAAATATTGACTTAGGTAGGCAGGTATATGTAAAAAAAAGCACCGATTCGGGGCCATTACTTTCAGTCTCCATTAAACGTAAACCGTGGGTTAAACTGATTCAGTTACCATGGAAACAATTTCAACGATTTGGCAGAAGTTTAACGAAGACCGAAAGCAATGGCCCTAAGTACGATAGACGTAGTCATTTTATTCAAAAGGTGTCTAAACACACCTATAATTCCATATACTTACCTACTTACATATTATATACCCACATAGGTATATATATTTAGCGTAGAAAATGGACTAAATCGGTATTTATGTATTTTTTTCGAAACAAACACAAGAATAAAAAGTTTCTGAAATTGTTTTCCATGCGGAATTTCTGTTAAAAAATAAATATTCCTCACGGCTTTTCCGAAAAGTGGAAAATTGTCATGTTTTTAAGTATGGATAAAATGCTTAATCCCTACCCCTGCATTTTTTTTGAAAAAATCATAAGAACAGGATGTGCTGTAAATGGCATAGTAGTCCGTGCAACATTACTTTTAGAAAATATACCTATTTTCCTGCGCGCTTTTCCGGAAGCCGGCAAATCCAGCCAAAATTCAAAATATTACATTACGTAGGATGCCCGTTTTTTTTGGGGGAAAATTCAAAATAGAATTTTCTATGCGGGATTAATAATTTAAAATTGCACCTATTTATCCCAAAGTTGACAATTTTCAAATAGGCCGCCATTTTCTCCTACGTTTACTGCGCAAAAGCCAACTTTTAAAAGTTTAATAACTGCCTAACGACTAACAGGGCTTTCAAGAATGTGGAAAATAATAAAATATTTTAACTAAACGTTACCAAACTATATTTTGTAGTTTCCCCTTAGCACAAAAATATCATTTACTTTCGTGATACTTACCTCTATACGTATTTATTTTTGAAGAGTAAAAATGCACGATATCCTGTTTCACAGTTAATCACACAACAATTAAAGCAAACCACAATGGAAACATGTGCGTAAGAACTTCTACAGTATAATCTATGAAAAATTTAACAGATCCATAATAATATAGACTAATAAACACATAACTTTTATGTCGGTATGACTACATGTATGACTAAAGTTTTGCACTTCGTCTTCGATCGATACAAATTAATAACGTGTTGTATCTTGTACCTTCCGTTACATCGCGGTAGAAAGAGGAAGGGATCACATGCGCATATTAGCCACGAATTGCTTCTCTACGAACATCGGCGCCACAAAAAGGGATAATACTTTGGCTATCTGTATTCATTTATTAATTATTAAATCGAAATTCGATGATGAATAGGTACCATGCGATTATTATTATAGGTATAAGTGTAATATTGTTTGGCTCAGGTGCACTTTAGTTCGTAATAAGGTATTTGTTGTTTTCACTTCAATTCCATAACAATGAAGTACAAGTTCACTTTTACGAGTCTATTTAGGTGAGGATGAGGATCACAATTAATGGTTGAAATATACAAATTTTATATATTTTCACAATGTTTTTATATGTTGAATACGTGTTGATAGGTATTTGACATTGTAACAGATTGCACCAGTTCAGAAATGTTCATTGGTTATTTCGGATATTGTCGTTATTTCTAGCTTGACATTTGCAAGGATTACTTAGATTGTATTTGTTCGCATATTTACATATTTCAGAGAAATATGCCTTTTAAATTACATTTTTCTTGCTTTTTTTAATAAAGAACGGGGGGTGCTTCTTTCACAAAATAACTTGAAATTAATTTCAGTCTTTTCTGTGATTTCTTTAGGATAGGTTAGTACGTTTTTATTGGGGTATCTAATTGTTCATATTTATTTGCGCTGCAGGCACTATTACCGCCGCAGATAAAGAAAAGGGGGGTGCAGGGGGTTTCCCCCCGCCTTTTTTTCACTAAATTGTTCGAAACATTTCCGACATTTGCTATGAATATATAGATTGTTGAGCGATTTTGTATTGCCTCTCTCGTTTTTTTTTTTTTCTCTTAAATTTATGGTTCATCCAACAATTTTTTTTTTAATATACCTACCTATTCTATTCATCTTATACTTTTCATTACCATTTAGAAAATTTTCAAAATCACGACGAACTAAAGTGCACCAAACCCTATATTGTTCAGTTTCAAAATTATGACTAAGTAAAGGAGGTATGTCGTAGGTATGTCATAATAGGTAGGTAGGTATTCAATATTAAAACTATCCATTTGACTTACTCAAATAGTCATTTGCTAACCGCACACATTTTTAAAATAATTGTAAAAAAAACATGTTTGTACAAAAATCCGTTCCATAACATTAAAAACACGTATCTGTATGCGAACATTTTTCACTTAATCTCCCAAGTGCTTGAATTATATCCGGAAATTTTTTGGGTACCTAGGTACGTGGATTTTTTAAAAATTATCCTGAGCCGCGCAGCGATGAGGGTAATTTTCTTAAAAAATTCATGTACGAGAAAAATTTCCTGCAATTAATTCAAGTACGCGGGGGATTCGGTAAGAAAATTTCACACGAAAATAAACTAAATAAACACTAATTTCAACTGACATTAAGATTATTCTAAGACATATAATAACAAGGTATAAGATTAGTAGGCCATGAATAGGTCTTTTGTTTACAAAGTGACAGAAACGCATCGGAATTAGTAAGTAGGTAGTGTTGTTGTGTCAAAAGTTAAAAGTACAAGAGTTCTTTGAAAATGGAATACGTATAATTGATAAATAATATCATTTTTTATTGGTACCCTATTTTGCTTATTTAAAGTACGCCTCAGAGTGTTTAAATCCAACTTTTAAAAACGCGCGTGTTTTAAAGGTTACCATGGCAACAACTACAACCCGAGTCAAAATGTCAACTTTTTAATTATTGATCTGACAGAAATTTTTGCGGTATTAACCGCGAATCTGCTTTTCTGTTTAAGTAATCAATGTTAGAACTCATTTTAAAGCAATATGCAATCAGTAACAACTGTAGTGACAATAATTAATCCTATGTGACAGATTGCAAATAAATTTTTGCATTCCTCATTTTACACTGACAGGCATCCTGACGCGCGTGTTTTAAAGACCTTATTATCCACTTATACTTTAATATACCATTTCCTCCCATTTTAGTTTTAAAAAATTACCGAAAATTATTTAGGACAACTCTATTTATTGTGTGTTATGAGATAAGTTTTATTCACTAAAATAAGTGGAATGTTGTTTTCTTACTATATTTTCATGTTTTATACACATGGCATAGCCAAGTTGCAGCCAAGGACTTTATATATATGGACTCCGCATCCCATATAAGTTTTAGTCGGTTTCGCGGTATCAAGATCTAAATAAAGAACACATCTGCATAAAAGTCAGACAACCAAAATATCAACGAGAGGGTTTCTACGCATGCTCGAATATTTAAACGTCCGCGAACTTTTTATTCAAATTAAGGAATTTTACAATTATTGAAAAGATAACCCCGGTACCTATACCCATTTCGGTTGATCTACCGCAAATAAAACAGCTAACCATTATTAATTATTAAGTTTTAGAAACCAACAGCAGTCAACTAAAAAAGTAACGAACATAAAACGAAATAAACTGTCATAATGCGACCAAGGAGTATAAAGTCCTTGAATTTGATATATTTGCATTTATTTATGCTGTGTTGCCATATTGTCTTTCTAACTTTACAAACCCAGGTAAACGCAAGAGTTAAACGTCGCATGTCACGAATTATGTAGCCATTAGGAATAATGATAACAATCTGTAAATAGAAACTCTGCCCTAATGTTAGTAAATATTATTGCCTTCTATAAGACATACGTCACAGGCTCATTATACCTAGGTAAATACCAATTAACCATTAGCATAGACATTCATTTTTACTTTGTACTTGTGACCGCGCAAAGGCTATATGTAGTTTTGAATCTTAATATCTTGTAAAATAATAGTTAATAAATTTAATTAAAAAAAAACTGACTTTTGCAAGTATTAAATAAAACTCACATGTCAAATTCCCTGCTTCCCACCAGATCAGTATAAACGTGGCAAACTTCAGAATATTTGTAAATAACCAATTGACGCACGCGTAGGTATATGATAAAACCTTTACATTTTGAATGGTCCAATAATGGAGTAATAGTGGAGTGAGTAAGGGATGATATATCACTTCCTTGGACCATAATTTGCTATACGGATGCGGAGTCCATATAGTATATAAAGTCCTTGGTTGTAGCACATTTAACTTGACGGAGATGGCTTTGACAGTAAACGTCATTATATAGTTATTTCTCATTATTTCATTTACAATTTAACCATAGTTTAAGCTCAATATTTCTATTGTTGAGGTTGTTTTCGGGATTTTTAAAGAATAAGATTATAGAGTATGGAAAAAGAACATAATGTACATGCGCACATTGCGCGAAGCACTTTGTGAAGTAAAAAAAGCCATCCAAAATTGAAATATACTCATCATACCTGATTGAGAAGTGTAATATGGAGGAAAACCAAAGTGAGAAGTTATTCATGATCATAATTAAACATGAAATAAAATGTTTTTTCACAAATAAGTTTGATGATTTTTTAAATACTTATCTTGTTTAATATGAAAAATAGAATTCCACTTTTATTTAAAAGCAAATGTCAGATATGATCATATGTCAATAATTTGACAGAAAAATTTCCACTTATTAATTTCGTTCAGGGTACCCTGGAGGATAAAAATTTCCGGATATTTTTTGGGATGCCATGGTAACGACACAAAAAACAAAATTCTGATTGGCTATAAAAGAGACGTGTGAAATTTTCATGTAAATAATAATAATAATAATAATAATAATAATAATAATCGGAATCTATCGATGGCCTGGATTGACTATCGTAAGGCATTTGATACAACGTCGCATCAATAACTATTGTTGCATTTACTCAAATGTTTTGCGGTAGCAGAGCCACTAGTGAGATGTATAGAACAGCTGCTGCCACTCATCTGGAGGACTCGCTTCACCATATATAACATCCGGTGCACAGCGAGTTACGACAGAGCAGGTGGCATTCCGAAGAGAAGTTTTCCAAGGAGATTCTCTGAGTCCCCTCCTCTTTTGCATCTCACTACTCTGCCATTATCTGTTGAACTCCGCCAAACTCGCGGGTACTATTGTGGACCCCCCAGCAACCGGAGGCGTAAGGTCACCCATCTATTTTATATGGATGACCTTAAACTGTATGCCTCCGGAGAGCGTGAACTTCAGAATGCTCTAAGGGTGGTCGAGGAGTACACGCGGGCCATTGGCATGGAGTTTGGGTTGGACAAGTGCGCGGTCGTCCATCTCAAGAGAGGACGATGCGGGGACTTTGCTGAAGACGCGCAGCTCGCAGACGGAAGCATCCTAAGACATCTGGATGCCAGAGAGACCTACACATACCTGGGTGTGTGCAACAACACCACATCCAGGACGTGCAGCAAGTTAAGGAATCCCTCCGCGGCAAGTACAGGTGCCTACTCCGAAAAATTTGGTCATCCGAACTTTCGGGGAAAAACAAGGTGTCTGCCACTAATATGCTTGCCGTTCCTGTTCTGCTCTAAATGGACTGTAGATGAGCTGCGCCAATTGGACAGATGAGGTACCCGCAAGATGATGAATATCCATAGGAGCATTCATCCTAGATCGTCCGTTCCTCGTGTGTACCTCCCACGAAATCGGGGGGGCGAGGGCTCTTGGGGTTGGAGTGTATGCATGGCAGAGTAGCACTGGGCATGGCATGTAATGTCCTTAGGAGCTCAGACCCGTGAGAGATCACGAAAATGCAGGGTGGGAGCAGGATTGTTCAAGGCGGCAAAAAGGGCCGCAGATGAACTTGGTCTCGCATTCGACGACAGACGAGGAGGCCGGCGCGGTGCTGACCCAGAGTCAGTCACTGAACTTCAGCCACCTCGCCTGAAGGCCCAGATAAAAGCTGCCGAACAGGAACGTCTGTTTAGGCAGCATGTTGATAAACCCATGCACGGGGTGTTCTACAAGAACCTAGACACACTGGGTTTATCGACACGGCTGACATTCGCCTTTTTAAGGTCAGCTGGTCTAAAGTCGGAGACCGAGGGATTCATTGTGGCCTGTCAAGACGGTGTAATTAACACGCTGGTCTACCGAAGCCGCGTAATGGATGTAGAGGTTCCTGATATAAACTGCAGAACTTGCCGTCAGGCGGCGGAATCGCTCATGCATTTACTTTCCGCATGTCCGGTGTATGCGATTTCGGCCTACATCCATCGCCATAACGCGGCATTGCGGGTGCTGTATTATCATCTTCGGCACTCGTACGGGATAGACCAGACACCAATGCTGCCTTACGTCCCCGGCGACATCGAGTCCGTTGTCGAAAACGAGCGGTGCCGAATTTATTGGAACTACTCGTTTCCGACAGTCAGGCTAATTCAAGCCAGCAAGCCTGACATAGTTCTCCTCGACCATCAACGCAAGGTGCCAAACATCACTTTGAAAGAGGAGGAAAAACAGACCAAATACCGTGATCTCCGGTACGAGCTCCAAGTGCTATACCCAGGCTACTCAGTCAAGATGGTAGTCCTAATAATCGGTGTACTCGGTGGTACGAAGCCTACGCTACTCTCGGAACTTAAGACCATACCTATCTGCCAGAAATCAGCAGAATGGCTGGCAGGCCAAATGCAGAAGGTTATCTTGGGGTCCCTCCGCCTACTTAGGGCACACGATTCTGGTATTTATAGTCACTAACCCCACAGGTCGTGGGGAGTGGCTGTAATTATGGCCGGCGCGGCTACCGTGTGGTATCGGTCGGAAAACATGGAAGCCCTGTCCGGCAACGGATAAACCGAAATAATAATAATAATAATAATACATTTATTAACCCAAGAGATCATAGTACACGATATAGGCTAAGTCTAATGAACACTTTGTTCAGTTGACTTAAAATTAAAAGGAAAAAGATTAGGTACAGTAAAATAATTAGTTAAAAAACATGAAAAAGATAGTCGTTGACAGAGTAAAAAGCATTGGATAATGGTAGTTTTCTGACATAAGAAGTAAATTTGTTTAAACTAACATTTTTAACACTCGTTGGTAGTTTGTTATATAATTTGGCACCAATATAGTATGGACTTGACTTATATAGTTGTAATCTGTGTATATCATATTGCAAATTTTCACCATGTCTGGTATTATAATTGTGATGGTTATTTTGTAAGTTAAAACTGGATATATTCTGTTTCACAAATTTTAGAATTTCAAATATACCATATACCAGAGAAAGTGAGTATTTGGTCTCTGACAAAAATTTGTTTACATGACTCGATCTCGATATTTCAACCCAAACATACAGCGAATCGCTCTTTTTTGCATTAGGAAAATTTTATTTGCTGCTGATGAGCATCCATATGCGATAATTCCATATCTCATAACAGATTCGAAATTAGAGTAATAAAACGTCTTTGTAATATTTTTATTAGTAATGGTGGAAAGCCTTTTTAATGCAAAACAAGTACTTGCACATTTTTTGCATACATAATTTACATGGTCTCGCCATGTTAGTGATAAATCTATGTGTAGTCCAAGTAGTTTAAAACTTGTTTTTGTTCAATAGATTTACCATTCAACTTAATTAGGGGGCTGCTCGTATAATGGGCAGTAAGTGGGTGAAACTGTAGGATATGTGTTTTTTCTTGGTTTATATTTAAATGAATACTACTAAATAAAGCTAGTAAGTTGCCATTTAGCTGTTGGTTTACATCATCCTTTTTTATTGTATGCAGTCAGCGTCATATCGTCCGCAAACTCGCAATGAGATATAGACAGATATTCATCTATATCGTTGCAATATAATAAAACTAACAATGGACCCAAAACACTTCCCTGAGAAACCCCAACGTCTACTGCAAGCTCATCCGAATTTTGACCAAGATAGTTAACAAACTGCTTTCGATTAGTTAGATACGATCTTAGTAAATCGTTGCATTTACCACGCAGGCCATAGAGTTCCATTTTTTTCAACAGAACTTCATGGTCTACGCAATCAAAGGCTTTTGATAAATCTACAAAAAGAGCCACCGCCTTGTTATTTTTGTCCAGTTGTCTATAAAATGATATCTAAGGTATTCAGTAAGGCTGACATTGTCGATTTTTTATGCCTAAATCCATGTTGAGTGTTTGCTAAGAGATTATTGGTTTCTAAAAATTTTGTAATTCTTTTAGCTAGAATTTTTTCAATAACCTTAGAAAACACTGACAAGAGCGAAATTGGACGATAGTTGGCGAGTAATTTTTGATCTCCCTTTTTATATAATGTAATAACTTTAAAGATTTTTAACATGCTTGGAAAGCAACCCTCAGAGATACAAATATTGGCTATATGACATAGCGGCTTAGCTAGCTGGACTGCACATTTCTTTATAATTGAGGTAGAGAATTGATCTGGACCAGTAGAGTTTGTGTTTTTTAAGTTATTTAGTATGCTAATAACCTCAGATTCAGTGACTGCCTCTAGAAAAATTGTTTTCTCTGTGAAATTGGATCTATATCTATATGTATAGTAGATACGTACTGTCATATTTTACACAAACTATGTTCGCTTATAATAAATAGTATTCTACCCATCGAATGTTACCAAGGTTATTAATTAGAAAACAAAATCAAGGAGAAATTGCCAGTCTTCATCAGGCATGGTGAACGCAAAAAATAAAAAATAGGTATGTATAGGTACCTAGATTGCTCTGTATAAGTATATACTTATTCTCATCAGTTTGACACCATGTAAAAGGAAATTGTACCGTAATCGATCAATATTTTAATAAAATGAGTAGGTGGTAGGAACTCGCAGTTGGCCATATCTGATGCAACTTCTACTCGTTATACTTACCTACTTTGTCACTAAATTCTCAGTTACTTTAGAACCCAGGTTGCGAATATATTTCAGATTGTTATAACGCATTACAAAGAATATTTAGATCTAGGTATTTCTAATTCAATTGACTCAACATACCTAATATATAAATATCTAAAGTTCAAAGCAAGTCTATATATTCTTAAAACAATTTTAAAAATTTCTCCTGTATATTTGCTGCATCCAAGGACAGTCTGATAATTTAAAATAGATTGTAATAAAGCCAATGAATATAATACACAGAAATTTAAATACAGTAAAATTTATTAGGAGAAATGTTGGGGAAACCATGATAATGTTCTGAGGCGGAGTGTAACTCTTTACATGGTGAAATAGTTACACATGCCACCCAAAGTTGTGTGTTTTTTTTGCAAAGTACCGAAGAACTATAAAAAAGTGATCCTAGATATTTTTAAATAATGATTTTAGTGCAGTAGAATAAGACAAAAAAATGGGCGTAACTTCGGAATCCTTTGTAACACGTCGGACTTTTCTCCATTTTCTTTTAAATTGTATCAATAATATATGATAAAAAGTCTTCTACCTAAAAAGTGCCGCTGTAAAAATTATTAAACTAAATAGGTGTAATAGCTGTATTAAGGTTTTTCGCGAATGGCTTTTAAAATTCAATTTTATAGAAAAAAAACTGCTTACGCCAATTGACAGTACGAGAAATTTCAAATCAAAAACGTATATGGAGTTTTTTTGTACGACCAAAAATGTAGGCTCCAGATCTTTTTGTTTAACGCACAAAAATGGAACGCAGCGACACGTAAATGCGGCGCGCGAAGTGTGCGCGATCTCGGACGCGCCACACTAAATTTGTTATAATTTTTGAACTAATTAATGAAATTGAGCTCAACAAAGCTTAAATGAAAGAAGAAACACGTACCCATTGGATTATCTTATTTTCAAATATAAAAATTAATGTATGTAGAAATAGTATATATATATGAAGTCGAAACATAAAAAGATTTCCGAAGAAATCGATAAAAGCTCTACCATTTCTACAATTTTTAAGATAAAAACCTGGAAGTTTCACATATTACTTTTGAAGTAATGTATAAAAAGATCCGATGGATAGGTGTGCTAAATAATTTTTTTATAAAAGTTATTAACGTTTATGTTACCCCTAATTTCACGGATTATAAAGCAAAGAAAAATGGTTCTCATATTCTTGTAAAATAAAGTGGGTTAATTTAATTTTTAAATTAAACCCCCTTAAAGCATCTTAAAGTACACATTTCAAGCTTTAAAAATCGCACCTACAGAAATCTAGTAATGCGATTTAAACCAGAGTATCTGATAGGTCGTTAAAGTTAGTTATATACTATATATAGCTACTTACTTATATGTTGTAATAAATTTAACATTGTGATCAAGTGCATTTTCAGAGACATAGCGTTCACTATGAGTCCAGATCACCAGATCCGGTCCTGCACCCAATGGTTGGCGATTATCTAGGTAAATGCCTACATACTTTATATAATGTGTAGTCTACGTAGGGACTCGACAAATACTATTTTCTGGACCCAGATGACTCTGTTTTTATATTATTAATTTGGTTGTGTCTTAGTACCTGATAGGTGGTTAAAGTTAGTTATATACTATATAGCTACTTACTTATATGTTGTAATAAATTTAACATTGTGATCAAGTGCATTTTCAGAGACATAGCGTTCACTATGAGTCCAGATCACCAGATTGGGTCCTGCACCCAATCGTTGGCGATTATCTAGGTAAATGCCTAGGTATATACTTTATATAATGTGTAGTCTACGTAGGGACTCGACAAATACTATTTTCTGGACCCAGATGACTCTGTTTTTATATTATTAACTTGGTTTTATTTGCGGTCGTCTCGTTGTACATAGCAAAAACTAGTATCATTTGCGTACAAATGATGTGTTGTTTGCAAAATGTTGAGGTAGGTTAAGGTCGTCCGTTGTAAGTCAGTAGATGGTATCTGAGAAGGGCAAGGAGCATTTGCGCCGTATTCGCAATTTGGGTATTCTAAAGACACATCATTTTTACGCAAATGATACCAGCTTTTAATTATATAGTTCTCTTCATATATTCAAGGCAAATAAAAAATGTATGGGCTTTTGATCTTTACCGCAAAGTCAAACGCTCCGACACTTTTTATGTGCCTTAACTATATGGAGGCAACTATATAGTAGATGTAATAAATATACCTGTAATATATTTCCTCAGTAAATATTAAAAGCTCTGGGTACAGCCAGGTTTTGCGTCTTGCGTCTCAACCCGTCGACCGAATTTCGTTTGCGTGTACTATACCTACTATATGTACGAAAATGGGCTATTCGCAAATAAGACAACACTTAATTTACTTCCAACACTTTTTCTCAAATAGGTATAACAATTCATTTGAGATAAACAGTTCCATCATAATTTATAATTATTTGCACAATTTCTTTTTATACAGATAGGTATGAACGTAATGAAAGGGAAATGTAGGTCATAAAAAGACCTTGAACTTGGCTTAACTTGGCCGACGTTACTGACCAAGTCAATATTATTGGTACTACTATCTGACCTGAAAATGTATTTTTATAGGTAAAATATTTACATTAAGAAAAACCGTTGGAGTAAAGTATAAGTATAAAATTTATAACAGGATTCAATGAACAAGATCATAAGATACAAAATTGCTTGGTAAGGGACAACACATGAAACAGCTAGGTTACTATGATTACGAATCATTCTGCGGAACGAAAGGAGCTTTTGCTACAACTAGGTATTTGATTAGGGAAATAGGTATAACCGAGAACATAACCAGACTCAAACTTTTAATAATCATCGTAGAAAGAAAATTGTACAGAAATTCGTACCTAATACACTGAACTCAAATAGGTACCTATCAAATAATAAAAAAAATCGCCTATGTAGAACAATAAACCGTTTCTTGTTAATAGGTAGGCACAATAATTTCTTATAAACTTACATTTTTTTGTTTGTAAATGTATGTAAAATGGCATATACCTACCCACCTAACCTCTTTGAAAAAGCAGAGATGAGTAATAAATCCAAAGAGTTATATAAACTCTTTGAATAATCACTCAGAGAAAGATCAACCATGGGCGTACTGCTACTTTTCTTCACGTTTATGGACATTAATGTAGAAAAATTAATTACTAAATACTTAATTCAATTATTTCCTGTTCTTATTTTTGCGCTGGGTAATTTGGTAATTGTATTGACATCACTGCAGAACTTACCTGTTACACAGTTTAATAATATACAGTTGAGTCACTTCCCCTCATATTTGTCCATGAGCCACCACTCTTGCCATCGACGCGTGGGCTACACTCAGTACGAAACAAGTTAGTTCTCGGTTACAGCGAGCTAATAGAAGAGTTCGGTACTCGATTTTAAAACTGGCGCCATTCCCCTCTGTGCGCGTGGTCTTGCGCACTCGGTCTGATCTGGTCTGGTCTAGAGCATAAAAAACTAAACCAAGTCCCATTTTTTCTACATAGACTAGATAGGAAGTGAGTCTACTGTATATTTCTCTACTGTGCCTGTTAAAGTAAACTTCATATTTGTGTTAAATAAAAAATTTCAAAGCTTTGCCGCCTATTACCACTAGGATAGAGCGGGGCATGGATTAAAATAAGAAATTAAGGGAAACTCGCCAGTATCAGTTATAATTTCTAATAATTACGCCACTGACTCCTAAAATAGTTTACGATATAACGGTCACTACTGTTTAGGTCGGCTTTGACACTTTTATGGCCGAGTTTTATGGCTTTTTTTTGGGTGTCTAGCGCCGTGTTCACTCCATTGTCGGGAATTTTTTATTTGACTTAGGAATATGAAGTTCACTTTAATGTTAATGTAAGAAACGCACAAACTTCGTCGGAATATTCAGAGGAAGCATTTTAAAACACGTTTGCATTTTACATATTTATACAACACTACATTATATTTTATATATTTTATTATAGATATCGTGTTCTATTCTGCAATTCACTTTTTTTAATAATTCAATAATTAAAAAACTAATTGGTCAAACTATTGTACAGTTGAGGACAGTAAATATATGAGACACCAAAGTTTGTACAATTTAAAGTGGGCTTTTATTTACTTAACCCCCAAAATGCCATGGAAGGCCCTAAAAAAATTAATTTAGATTCTGATAAAACTTTATTTCAATTTCAGTATTAGTAAGCTAACAACCTTTAAAGGGCTGTTTAATATAGAGAATGTTTACATATCGGTGTTTGAAAGAAGGTTAAAAATTAATATTGTTATGAATTACACCCCCTTGGAACTGGAGATGATACGCCTATGCCTACTAATTGTGACTGGGAGCTTCTAGAAGGAACCATGGACTTTTCTAGAGTGTGGTTGGAGAAGATTCTGGTTTAATCTAGAGGTAATTTCAGAGAATATAAGGCGCGATTACCGGACATTAATTAATTAGTTATTAATTAACGAGCATTAGGGCCATAAAATGCACGATACAGTTAAAATTTCTCTCTTAGTTAATATCATTGTAGTGCAATTGATGTGTAATAGATTTTTAGTACAATTTTCAAATCGAGTATACTAACTCGATTTTAATACATTTTTACCAATACCGACGTAGATTTACTTAAAAAAATTATCACGCTGCTAGCAAGTGATAGTATTAAATATTCGGTGAATACTGGGGCCGAGAAGACGGATCTACGTATTTATTTCTTATTTACACTATAGGTGTATGTTTGTTTCTTACACAAAGTTGACCATTTTGAAAGTGTATGTATAGTATAAGATTTAATATGGGGTTATCAAGTGCATTTTCAGAAACATAGCGTACACAATGAGTCCAGACCATTCAGATCAGGTCCTGCACTCAATCGTTTCCATTTACCTACTTTGTAGATATCCTGCTCTACATAGGAACTTGACAAATGTGATTTTTTTCGACACAGGCCCATCTGCTGTTACTCAGACGCTTTTTAGTTATTTTTCTTGAACATGTTACATTGTCTATTTGCTAGGCGTGGTTAAGTTCCTTAATGTTTCGGTGCAGTAGTTATGGATTCAGACTAAATAATGTTAATCTATTTATTATAATTGTAAATTAGATGTTTTCTGTATTTTGTAATTCACACTTAGTATATGTAAAAATTGAATAAATAAACTATAGTGTATGAAATACATTAGTTTTAAATGCAAATCAGTAAATAAACTTTAGTGTAATTTTCTAAGAAATGACAATCATAAAAATCTGATTCACTCCATTTCGGCGGATCGTGGACCACGAGGTCCATCAGTATCCCGTACTGATTTCAACTATGTTAAATACACGCTTGCTATTTCCAACAGAGCTGTTTCAAATATTTTTAAGATTCTCTCATTAGTGAAACGTTATTTTGTTTTTTTACTAATACACCGTTGAAACAATAGTGTTCTTATGTATTATAATCGTTAAGGTACGAAAATTTGTTCTAAGACATACATATAAATATATTGTAGAACATTTAACGGTATGATCAAGTGCATTTTCAGAAACACAGCGTTCACAATGAGTCCAGATCAGCCAGATTGGGTCCTGCGCTCAATCGTTGACGATTAACTACTTTGTTCACTCTCTATGTAGAAACTTGGACAAATACTATTTTTCTAAGCGCAGACTTTTCTCTTGTGCTCTTCCCACGGCATTACTTAAATTTTTTCTTAAACATCTCGTATGTGTACATACACATATGATGTAATGTCCACAGTATGAAAGCAACCACTAGGTGTGTATGCATGTTACAAAGTACTATAGTCCAAATAACTAATAAAATCTTTTCTTCCTTATAAATAATGTCTTTAAAATATAACTTAAGTAACATATTTAACCAGAAAGTATTCTGAATCCAACTCGCTGGGTACCTACTGATATGTATAAACTATTATATATTATCTTACCGATATTTAACATTTCTTTTAAAAATGGTAAATACGTAAATACCATAGCTACATATATGTAATATATATATATACATAAATATATATGGGTGTCATCAAGTGCATTTTCAAAGATGCAGCGTGCACAATCAGTCCAAACCATGTAGATCTGGTCCTGCACTTAATCGTTTACTTTACACTTAGGTACTGCAAAGTGGGATATGTTCACCTCTTGTTGAGCATGTATCTATTTACGCTTACACTGGCATTGCATGTCCGAATAGCTCAAAAGCAATAGCCATCAAAAAACATTTCACATGAATTTCTTACCCATTTGTGTAAGTATATTATCCTAATAAGCAATTGAAAGGTGTAAACTCATGATAATCTATTAGTTTCTGAGAATATTTATGATGAGACAATTTTGCAAAATTTAGCATCGGTATATATTTTTACTAATAAAAAAAATGTTAAGCCTTTTAGTTAGCTGTAGCAAATCTTAGAGTTGACCTATATTATTTGCACATGATAATCCATATGTGACGCTTATTTAAATTTCTACTTATGGACGAACTAATTTAATATAGTGCTCTTGCGGTTTATAACAACATTGATGTAATGTAGGTATTTAGGTATTGTAGGTAATTATTTATTGACAGCTCTTGAACAACTATAATTATATAACTATTTAAAGAATATACATTATTTGATTTTATGAAAATGGGCATTTATAATTTTTAGTTTAAATTTTTTATTTAGCCGCCACAAAAGATTTTTATTTTATAAGATGTTTATTAAAACGCTTAATTATAATTTTAAACCCCGTACTAACAAAATAGTAGATGTTTATAATTTTAACAATGTAGGGGAATCTCTTCCCCCTCTCCATTTGGTTTGAACCAATGACATTGCAGCAGTGCACTCAATGTGTTGTATCCAGGAATGATTTGTTGGCCAACGATTGAGGCCCGGACCTAATCTGTATACTCTGGACCGATTGTGAACACTATATATGTTAAAATGCACTCGATAACATCGATAAATATACATATATATATATATATATATATATATATATATATATACATATATATATATATATAGATCTTTGTATCAATCCTGATCCAATTTGTATTAAATACCAATATGCTCCACCATTAAAGCAAATAGTTACAGCTTAACTTGCGGAATATATCGAACAGTTATCATTCTTGTTTCTTAGTTCTGAAATATATACATCAAAAAAACGAAAAAAAAATTTCAAAGAGTATATAGGATATAAATGATACATCCCAGAACCAGTAGATATAAACGATACAATCCTGAACCACTAGATTGTACTATTCTGAGAGTGGTTCAGAATTTTATATACATATTTATATAAACTCATATAACAATTCAATACATATTACAAGACAATTCTTTGCTCCATATGGTTCAGGAATGTGCATATTATGTATATATGTATATACTATCTAGTGTTATTGTACCTTTTACCTATTTAGTGTATCTAATCATATAAATATATTATAATCTGACCAACAAATTCAATAAATATGATAGAAAAAAATGTAACCTGTAGCTTCATATCCCTTCAACTAGTGATTCGATTTTGATGCGGTTTTTTTAATTAATAGGGTATTTTGTCAGCAAGGTTTTTAGTAAAATTTCACCTCGATAGACAGGGAGCTACACTTCATCAATAAACATGAAGGAGCAGTATTTATACTATAAGGCTTTCAACTTAAAATTTAATGTATTCTCTTATGGAGGTTCATTTAAATTTTGTAAGTAATGATACCAAAGAATTTGTTTAACTTGCTTTTTTTGTTAGTATGTATGGGTTAAATGTTGCAATTAAAATTTCGACTATTTCCAATTAAGCTAGAGCTTTGAAATTTGGCACAAGTGTTTAAGTCCGGTGACAATGTAATATAATGTATCTGCTATGGTTTTAAATTCAATATGCCGAACGTCCCAAGATGGTGGGAAGGTGCCTCCTTCTTTGCAACCCTCTTCACATGGGTATTAAATGAAAGGGCTTGAGGAGTAAAATACGATAAACTATGTGACGTCCTTCTGAATTTAATATGGCGGAATCTTTCTCTTCACAAACCCCTTGACATGGGCATCAAATGAAAACGTTTGACGAGTAAAATACGATAAACTATGTGACGTGATTCTAAATTGAAAATTGCGGACACCCCAAGATGGCGAAGTATTTTTTCTTCACAGCCCCCTTGATATGGCTATCAAATAGAGGGGTTTGACCAGTAAAATATGATAAACTATGTAACATCCGTCTAAATCCAATATAGCGGGCACCCTAGGATGGCTGATTAACTTATTCTTCATAACTCCCTTGACATGGGCTTTGTCTGTCTGTCTGTCTGTTTGTAAATTAAATAAAGACCAAAAAGTGAAAAATAAAATTACCTAAAAAAAATATTTTTAAACATCAACTGTTCAATAGTGCTATAAGACCGCCCCCAAAGCTTTTGGTTTCCAGATACCTCTATTTTGAAAACATATTTTCACTTAGTACATTTATTTTTAAACAAAAGTGTTTTCTTAAAAATATTTCTCTTATATAATTTTATTACCCTTACGGATCCTTGTTTATTATTTTAAAGTAAAGGCTTGTTAAACATTGTCTACAGGCCTGCACTATTAGAAATATATATATGATAAACTGTGATTTAGGAGTAAATTTGTAACGCCATCACAAGAGGCGGGATGTTATGAATTGGACGGGTGTTCACGATTTCGACATCTCTTCACATAAATAGCTGTATCTTTTTCTAGACAAAATTGACCTCCCTTCTTTTGTATTCAGTCGATTGTAAATTAAGTTTCCAATCCGATGATGCGGGGCACAATATTTTCCGGCGATTTTTAACTGAGATATCGGCCGCCAAAAATAAGTCCGAGGATTTCGCTCTTCGAGAAATCGAATGGCGCAAACCAGAAGTCGATGAGCTCCTCCGTTTCCGAGATACGGCCGCTTTTCAACGGAGTCATCTCAAAATTTAATCTAATTCCAGGTGTCGCTATAATACGTACATGTAAAATATTATAAGAAGATCAGAGGTCTTGGCTTCTAATACAAACGCCATATTCCAAGTTACTGCACTTTTACCAGTTTGCTTTACTTATTTTGCCTTATTTAACCCTATTTAACCCCCAACCCTTCACCGAAATTAGTGCAAATTATAATGGTATTCCTGATCTCGTCATGTTACCTATATGTACCAAATTTCAACTTAATATCTTTAACCGTTCCTGAGAAAACGTGCGCACAAAAGAAAAAGTTACAGACCGACAGAATTTATTTTCTAGCTCAAATTTAAAATATCGATGTTTTATGACATTCTAAGCAAAATTCATAAAAAAAATTACGATTTTTACGATTACTATACTTCCACTCCACTACATGGATGTGGTAGAAAAATAATAAAAATGGATTAAAGAATAAAACATAATTGAAATCCTACATAACTTTTAATTAACCGGTATAAATTTTGTAACTCACCTCCTTGATGGATGTCCATTTTCTCTCGCCAAAAAATTTCGGATGTAGTTTAATTAGTTCTCGTTGAACATAATTCTGCAGGATGTTCTTCACGATGAATTAAATGTTTACATTTTAAAACTGTCATAACTCAGTTTTCTCAAATGGCTACATGGTGCAGGGTGTCCTGTATGCTTATAAGGATTTAGGTTAACAAAATTGAGTTATGACAGTTTAGATATGTAAAAATTTGGAACAATGTGGAGAACACTGTAGAATTAAATTCGACTTTGAGAGGATTGGAAAGTAGTACATGACCTTGTCTAACATTCACAGCGAAATTTATGAAAATACGTTTCTTGCAGATTATAATCTTGACATTTGCAAATATCTTTTGTCTCGGGAAAAGTGAAATAACGTGGTTAAATTATTTTTTTATTTTTTAGAAAACAATGGTTTTCTTTTAAAATTGAATTTCACTAAAAATTTCGTTTACTCTTGTCAAACTCGTTCATTTGATACCCTTATCAAGGGGGTTGTAAAGAAATAGGTAATCCGCCATTTTGTGTCGGCCGCCATATTTGATTTAGAATAACGTTACACAGCTTATTGTATTCTACTTGTCATACCCTTTGATTTGATACCCATTCCAAGGCGGTTGTAAAAATATAGGTGATCCGCTATTTTGTGCCGACCGCCATATTGGATTCAGGGTGACATCACACAGCTTATTGCATTCTACTTTAAATACAATTTCATTGGATACTCATGCCGAGGGGGTTGTAAAAAAATAAGTGATCGCCATTTTGAGGCGGCTGCCATATTGAATTTAGAATGACATCTTAAAGCTTATTGTATTTTACTTGAAATACCATGTCATTCAATACCCATGTCGAGGGGGTTGTCAAGAAAAAGGTAATCCGCCAGTTTGTGTCGGCCGCCGTATTTGATTTAGAGTGACGCCACACAGCTTATTGTATTCTACTTGCCATATCCTTTGATTTCATACCTATTCCGAAAGGTTTGTAAAAATATAGGCGATCCGCCATTTTGTGCCGGCTGCCATATTGGATTTCGGATGACATCACATAGTTTATTGTATTCTACATAAAAAAACCCTTTGATTTGATACCCATGTCGAGGGGGTTGTCAGGAAAAAGGTAATCTGCCATTTTATGGAGGCCGCCATATTAGATCTACCATATTATTTTGTATTCTACTTGTCATACCTTTTCACTGGATATTCATGCCGAGGGAGTTGTGACAAAACAGATGATCCGCTATTTTGTGCCGGCCGCCATATTGGATTTAGAATGACGTCACACAGTTTATTGTTTCTACTTTAAATACCCTTTCGTTGGATACTCATGCCGAGGAGGTTGTAAAAAAATAAGTGATAGCCATTTTGTGGTGGCTGCCATATTGGATTTAGAATGATGTCATACAGCTTATTGTATTCTACTTTAAATACCCTTTCATTTGATACCCATGTCGAGATGAGTGTCAAGAAAAAATTAATCCGCCATCTTGCGGTGGCCTCCATATTGGATCTACCATAATGTCTTGTATTCTACTTGTCATACTCTTTCATTAGATACTCATGCCGAGGGGTTGTAAAAAATAGGCGATCCGCCATTTTGTGGCGGCCATATTTGATTTAGAGTGACGTCACACAGCTTATTGTATTCTAATTGCCATACCCTTTAATTTGATACCCATTCCGAGGGGGATGTAAAAATAAAGGTGATCCGCCATTTTGTGGTGGCCGCCATATTGAATCTACCATAATATTTTGCATTCTACCTGTCATACCCTCTCATTCGATATTCTTGCCGAGGGAGTTGTAAGAAAATTGGTGATCCGCCATTTTTTACCGCCATATTGGATTTAGAATGACGTTATACGGCTTATTGTATTCTACTTTAAATACTCTTTCATTTGATACCCATGTCGAGGGGGTTGTCAAGAAAAAGGTAATCCGCTATTTCGTCGTGGCCGCCATATTGGATCTACCATAATATCATGTATTCTACTTGTGATACCTTTTCATAGCATACTCACGCCGAGGGGTTGTAAAAAATAGGTGATTCGTCATTTTGTATCTGCCGCAATATTTGATTTAGTGTAACGCCTCACAGTTTAATATATTCTACTTGTCATACACTTTGATTTGATACCCATTCCGAGGGGGTTGTAAAAATATAGGTGATTCGCCATTTTGTTTCGGCCGCTATTTCGGATTTAGGATGACACCACAGAGGTTATTGTATTCTACTTTAAATACCCTTTCATTTGACACCCATGTCGAGGGGATTGTTAAGAAAAAGGTAATCCGCCATTTTGCGGTGGCCGTCATATTGGATCTACCATAATGTCTTCTATTCTACTTGTCATACCCTTTCATTAGATACTCATGCCGAGGGGTTGTAAAAAAGTAGATGATCCGCCATTTTGTGTCGACCGCCATATTTGATTTAGAGTGACGTCACACAGCTTATTATATACTACTTTAAATACCCTTTCATTTGATACCCATATCGAGATGATTGTCAAGAAAATGGTAATCCGCCATTTTGTGGTGGCCGCCATATTGGATCTACCATAATATTGAATATATTGTATTATACTATCTTCAGGACCAAAGTTGTATGCAAAATTTTAGCGTGATTGGATATCGGGAAATGGTAAAAAATTCGATCACCAGATTTGAACATACTGAATACAACATATCAAAGCTAAAGAAAACCGTTGAAAAATACAACTATTAGCATGTGAAATACCCTGTTGATTTTAAAATAATTTTCTATTGCCACTCTCAGTAAATAACTAATTCTTTTATCCTCTCTACTCAAGATACTATTAAGAAATACTTTGGCTGCAATGTATCTCTTCCACGTAGTTTAGCCTATTCTAACGATCACATCTATAATATCAACTGTAGCAACTAAGCAAAACAATTTCTTTAAATTTCCCACAACTCTGAACCGTTCCGTCGGCCGGGTTTAGGCTCTCGTCGCAGAACACAGCATGATTCAGAATTGTTATATTTGTATATCTGTATAACAGATATACGAATAGAAGTAACTACAGCGCCGCCATTGTAAAGGGTGGAAAAAGCCGGAACTACAGTTTGGAGATTACTACAAAATTGAACCACTTTTAAATTTATTCTACATACTATAGGGGTCACTATGAAGAAAATCTATCTATCTATACTGGTAATATATGGCTGTGGCTACAGAGCCATTCGCACAACACCGATGTTTAGGCACTAGGAATTCGTCTACATGGGTTTGAAATTCTGAACCACATATATGGATCAGGTCCATTCGACTGGTTCAGGACCATGAGCCCGAAAACGTATGCCTGGTTCATGATTATATTAAAGCGTAATATATATATATATATATATATATATATATATATATATATATATATATATATATATATATATATATATATATATATATATATATATATATATATATATATATATGTGTTTATTGGAGTATTTCCTTCGGATGTTCTCCTGTGCGCAGATCAAAATAGCGAAGATCTCGGTCTGGAATACCGTGGCGAATTTGCCCAGGGCATAGGAAAGCTCAGCCCTGGGCCTTTCCCCAAATATACCCGCTCCGGTACTTTCCTCTAGCCTCGATCCGTCTGTGAACCAAACAATATCTGCAGGCCTTAGTATGTCCTCGAGTTGTCTCCAGTCTTCCCTTTTCGGGAAGACTACCTCGAAGGGTTGTGCGAAGGAGAAGGAAGGCATCACGTCGTCACTCCTGGCCTCCAGAAGTGAGTGGGCTCCTATCGCATCAGCTAGGGCCCTTGTGTGACCTGATTGTTCTCCTCCTTTCTTCCACTGACCTCCGCATTCCAGTCTGTAAGCCGCTTTCCGAGCCTCGGTCACAATCACTAGGTGAAGGGGCGCAAGGTCCAGAAGGACCTCCAGAGCTGCTGTGGGGGTCGTGCGTATTGCTCTTGTGACTCCTAAGCAGGCAAGTCTTTGGAGTTGTGTTAGCTTCTGTCGTATGGTTGACCTGGTTGTGGCAGGCCACCAGACAACAGAGGCATACGTAATCATGGGTCTAACTATGACAGTATAGTACCACATAGCCACCCTGGGGTTTAGCCCCCATGTTTTGCCAAAGGTTCGTCTACATACCCATAGGGTTGTAGTGGCCCTTTGTAATTGTCTCTCTATATGATCTCTCCAGGTCAGCTGAGAGTCCAGGATTACCCCTAGATACTTCACTGTCCTTGAGATCGTTAGAGTAGTGTTGTAGAGTACGGGTTCGACGAAACCGTCTAGCCTGCGTCTCCTAGTACAGATGACCATTTGCGCCTGTGAGGGATTGACTCTAAGGCCCTGGTCATTGCACCATCTTTGTACGATCTGCAAGGCCCTTTGCAAGAGTCCGCTGACCGTATTTGGAGGTCATCTGCGTAACCTTGCGCAAAAAGATCCTCGTTCTCGAGTTCCTGTAATAGGCCATCGAGAACGAGGTTCCATAGCAGAGGAGATATGACGCCCCCTTGTAGGCAGCCTCTCCTTACTGAAACTTTAACTGCCGTTTCCTCATTGGCAGCTGTTATTTGCCTTCCCGCCAACATGGCCCTCAACCATCTAATGATGGTGTCTTCGATGCCATGATAGGGAGCAGCGGCGCAGATTTAATCGAAGGAGGTATGGTCAAAGGCTCCTTCGATATCTAAGAAGGCTCCGGCCGCAAGTTCTTTGTGGTGCAGCGCCTTCTCAATCCTCAAAATGATCGGATGAAGGGCCGTTTCCACTGACTTACCGGCCTGGTAAGCATGTTGTGACGGATGCAGAGGTACTGAGGTCTTTGACGTACCTTTCAACCAACCTCTCTAAAGTTTTGAGAAGGAAGGATGTTAGGCTGATAGCTCTGTCGGAGTTGGCAGTGTCGTACGACGTACGTCCTGCTTTAGGTATGAAAACCACCTTGACGGCCCTCCAGGGTATAGGAATATACCCCGTGGCCAGGCAGGTTCTCAACAAATGATAGACCGGACGGATGAGTGTCTCTGTCCCCTCTTGCAGAAGTGCCGGAAACACTCCATCCGGTCCTGGGCTTTTGAACCGCTCAAACGTGGAAATAGCCCACCTGACCCTTTCCACTGTTACCACCCTCGAGGCTGTCCTCCAATCCGCTGTCGTGACCGCGGCGCGGGGGGGCCGAGGCGGTGGTGCTTCCTCCGTCTCCACTACGGATTCGGGGAAATGAGTTGCTAGTAGATGCTTGAGGCGCTCCTCATTGGTAGACGTTAGTCTACCGGAAGGAAGCCTCAAGTCCTCCAGCTGTGAAGGTCTATCTTTCTTAAGGGCATTGCAGAGCCTAGCGGCTTCTGGAAAATCTTCAATGCTTTGGCAGAATTTCCTCCAGACTGCCCTCTTATTGCTACGAATGTGGCTTTTGTAGAGGCGTTGGAATCGTTTGTAGTCGTCCCAGTCCTCCGGGAGTTGAGTGCGCATAGCCCTGTTAAAGAGCCTGCGTGTCTCCTTGCGTAGGTTCAAAAGTTCCCTGTTCCACCAGGGAACTTTATTCTTTCCCTTGCTTCTTTTTAGAGGACAGCTGCTCTCGTATGAGGCAGTGATCGCTCCATTGAGAAGTTTGGCGGAGGATTCTATCTCCTCTGTGTTTCTGGGTATAATAACCCTGTTTATTTTGTCCGAGAGGGCTCGTCTATAGGCGTCCCAGTCGGTGTCTCTGGGGTTCCTGTACCAGCTCTCCTCTGAGGAGGGAGCGCAGTCCAGTTTGAACCTGATGTGTCGGTGATCCGACAATGAGGGTTCCGTTGATACGTACCAATTTTTGAACAGGGGGACCGCTAGTCTGGATCCCAGTGTGACGTCGATGACCTCCTGCCTCCGTTGGGTAACGAAGGTTGGAGTGTTGCCCCGATTTATTATCTCTAAATCGGTAGTGTGCAGGTACTGTAATAGACTACTGCCTCTAGGATTGACCCCTGTGCTGCCCCAGCAGATATGGTGAGCATTGGCGTCACATCCTATGATGAGAGGCAGTCGTCTATCAGTACAGAATTGAACCATCTTCTCCAGTTCGGTTGAAGGTGGCGGTGTTGACTGACCTTAATAGCAACCGCGTCCCTGGAACAAAGTTCGGGAATTGTTGTTGCTTTTATCTCCTTCGAGACATATATGCATACTCTAGGTATATTGTGTGCGGAGGAGAAAATGGCTCCATGCCGCCTGTCTAAACCTCGAACGGAGCTGCGGCCACCGCCACCTTGACCCCTTTGCTTGCCACCTGACTGTTTGAAAGGTCAGGCCTAGCTCTTTTTGTAGGTTTAGAGGTGCTGGGGGGGTCTCTTCCTCGGTGGAAGGTGTACCGAGGTGTACCCTCCCCAGAAGTCCTCTCCACCCGCAATTTCCTGGCTCTCTTTCGAGCCGCGCCGCTGCGATTACGTCGCTTGGGTTGCCCATCCGTAGGGTTGAGCCCTCCAGCGACGTCCGAAATAGAGGGAGGCCCCGAAACGGAGATTCCCTCTTGTGTGGGAGGTGTGGGATTGGGGAAAGCCCCCCGTGAGGAGCCTTCTCCGGTGCCACGGGATAGGGTTGCCCCATTTCTGGAGCCACCCTTTCTAAGGAGAGGGGAGATCCCTGCAAAGGAATCTTCCCCGGAAGAGGTGGCAGAGGAGGCCCTGTGATCAGAGCACTCCTCGGAAAGGTTTTTATTGTTTTTGGAATTCATTTTTGAACCCACGAGTGAACAGGAAATGTGGTCGACCCCCGCAGAGCCTGTTACGGGGGCAAGGCTAAATACTATGAGAGGTCGCCCGGTTTCCCATAGGCATCGTTTGAGGTACCATCACCCCGGTACCATTCAGCCCTCGGCACGATGGCTTACACCTTGGCTTGGGGGATATTTATTGACCTCCCGGTCTAGATCCGCCGCCTTTTGTTTAAGCAGTGTCACCTCGTGCAGGGTGTGGTTCTTCACCACATGCTTACCAGCACCTCCGAAGGGGCATTGGTGAAGCTGGCGGACGGTCTTGGACGGTGATAGGCTAGGGCCAAAACACTATATTCGCGTCAACCGTCCCTGGTGTGTGTCAACTCACCACGGTAAACCCAGTTAAGGGGCCGAGTGAGACAACACACTCCTTGACACTAAAAGGTTACTTTACACCGAAAGTGAAATACACGAAAAAAGTGAAACGGTTCGAATTTCCGAGGACCCTACCTGAAAAAAGAGTCCAGATTGACAACGTCACTATGCGCCATTTGATTTCTCTCCCATTACTGCATTCCCCTGCATTTTTTTAGATTTTTTCCTAAAACATCGAAATTTTGTCACTCGATAATAACCATTTTCATACCGAAAGTGAAATATCACTAGTAACACCTACACACGAAACCCATTGAATAACCATCCTACACGGCGCGAGACAGGCCTCGGCCTGGCTCGCTTAATATTAAAATCTGAAGGGTCTGTACCCCTTCCTCTTTGCGAAACGGCACCGGCAAAGGCTTTTCGGGGGGGCGGTTTTTCCTGTCGGGCCCGGTGTGGATCGATTCGCGGGCAAATTTTATTTTGCTTAGGACGTATCCGGAGCGGGTATTTTTGTGGTTTTTGAGCAATTAACGAGCAAGAGTCAACCATCTCTTTCTCGACCTGTTTTTACGACCCTCAAAAATTATTCGCGATGCTCCGATATATATACTCGACGTGCGTCTGGCGCCGAATTTTTTATTTGTGCCGGCGGTGCAAAGAGGCGAAAAATACGACATTTTTACCTTTAAACCGTCATAACTTCTAAACGGGGCCTCCTAGAGCAAAATACTTTGCCCTGTCGAAAATGTAGAAAATTAAATTATCTAAAAGCTTCTTTTTCTCCTACTCCAAAAATAAACGAGATACGGGCGGTCAAAGTGGAAGAAATTTTCGCGATGACGAATTATTTTAAATTTGAAAGATCCCAGAAAAACTACTTTTGTCTCGCTCGCCGCAGGCCCAATTTTCCATTTTACTGGTCAAACTTGGTATCGCGAGAAAGCTACGTTCTTCTACTTTCCAGAGAGACATCGAACGTCGTTTCACTGCCGGTTTTTATTTACTTATGAATTTATAAAGTACTTACGGTTTTCAATTTTTACGAAAATATCCATTCTTATTTCGCACAGAATTACACTAAATTTTTTATTTAACCCAGAGCACGTGCTGCGTGGATAAAATGCCAATCTCCGTGTTCAAATAGAGACTAAGGTCGAGCCTCTACGTCAAGTATTAAGTAAAATATGAAAATTTCATATTTTAAAATTTTTTAGGTTACGTTTTAACACATTCAAATTTGTCACATTTGTCTCGCTCCTGCGAGGCCGAAATTTCGATTTTCCCTGTACAATTTAGTATCACGGGAAAGGGCCAAGCTCCCCCTTTGCATTCTGACACAGAACGAGCTTCTTGCTTAATTATGATTTTTTTTGTACGTATATGTTTTTCACTTTCTCACAGAAAACCCAACTTTCATACGCCCGTGCCGAGCCGGATTTCCGGTTTGGCCCTTTTACTCCACAATCACAACAAAATATCGCCCTTTCCGATTAATTTGAGACATAGAACACCTTTCAACTCTACATAATTCCTGAGGAATCACCGTTTTTAAAGTCCATGTTTTTCATCCGCCATTTTAACTAACGTACATAACAATATAATATACTAGACTAGAAATTCTGCGTAATTGGTAGCTGTTCAGGGTGCGAAAATAGTGCTTGGTATAGGGTGAGCCAAATTCATCGAAAATCGCAATTAAATTTATTTGTCATCCGATTGACCTGTAAGTTGGTACTCGGGGATTATCGACCACGCTGATCACGAATATGACGTCAGAATCTCAAAATTCAAAATGGCGGCGCCAAAGTGGCGGACGGTGTTTGTCGATTATGGCGTCACACCACTCAAAATCAGTATGTGGGGGTGTTCGAGGTTGCTGATTACGAATCCGAAATGGAAATTGAAAAATTCAAAATGTCGGCGGAGTTGCAGGACACATTTTGCCATTTACGGTGCCATTCGTCTGAAAATAGGTATGTATGTGTTATCGAGGTCACAGATCACGAATATATTATCGTAACTCAAAAATTCAAAATGGTGGTGTCCCCATAGCCTTATATCCCTCATTTACTGTAACTTTCTTATTTACCGTCCGATTTAAATGACACTTGGTATGTAGAGGTTATCAGTGTAACTAATAACGAATATGACATCACATTTACAAAATTCAATATGGCGGCGCCAAAATGGCGGACAAGATGTATAGTTTATGGACCGATTCGACTGAAAATCCGTACCTGTATGTTTTTCACGTCTCTGATGATGAATCTGAAATCGAAATTGACAAATATTAAAAACTGGATGAACAATTGAAAACTTTATATTGATTTCGAAGCAATCAACATTGAGGGCGAAGCCCTCACACCCCTCCGGTAAGAGCTAGAAATGCGCAGCATTTCTAGACCATATATAATAAAATCCAATAGGTGCGAGCTCCTTGCTCTTCGCGATCTGAACTAGATAAAGGCTTTTTAGGCAGGCCTTTTCAGGACACGCGCTCGGTACGGATCGAAGCAGGACAACGGCCGACGTAGCGCCGCATATGTGTGGATGCTAATTACTAGAGAAATAACTTCTTATTAATCGATTAAATTTGACCATCTCTTTCTAGGCGTGCTTTTACGACCCTCAAAATCGCGATTCTCCGATATATACCCGACGTGCGTCTACTAATTTTTTTAAAACGCCAAATACTCGATTAAAACGTCGAAAAATTCCGGTTTTCGTTCGCACCTGTGGCACCGAATTTTCGATTTGCCCCGCGCATTTTACGATGCGGATTTGCTAGAACCTTTTTTCTTTCTGTCGCGACGCCATACGATCCCACCGAAAGTGTATTTTGAAAAATTGGTGTGAAGATCGCACGGTTTCGAAGTATTTTCGCCTTCCAAGAGCGCAATTTATTTTTGCGGTTTTTATAAAAATCTCAAAGGACAAGTTCATTGCGTGAGGAATCATCTGGCTCCATCGGCATTTTCCTGCGGCTGCGGAAATATCTGCCGAAATATGAGGCGACGAGTGCGGACAATGGGACATTTTTCGCTTTAAACCCCCATAACTTCTAAACGGTGGCTCCTAGAACGAAAAACTTCGACCGTATCGAAATTGTACACATCTAAATGATCTAAAAGTCGTTCTCTTTATTTTCGTCCGGCTCCAGAACTAAGCGAGCTGTGAGAGGTGAAAGTGGAGGCCCATCTCGGCAGTGATGACGTCACACATAAATTTGAAAAGTTTAACTCATTTTGTTTTAATGTGACATGCTACTTCCGACATGCAAGTCAAAGAATTTAATTTTACAGGTTATTAAACATTTGACATTATGAGTCAGTCAGTTTAATTTTATAGCTTATATATGTAGTGTTGACATTTATTTTAGTTATTTTATATTTGAAGTTTAAGTCGTTTTATTTTAATGTGGTATTTACTCTGATAGTTCTGATAGGGAGTTTATTTTTATGTTTTTAAATATTTGACGCTTTAAGTCAGTCAGCTTAATTTTATTGGTTATATTACGAGCGTTTAAGAAAAATCAATAATTTCATCATATGCACGTTGTGAACAATTTACCAGTAATTGATTTAAATTAAATTTTCTTAGTTGTCGTCCGATTGGGCCAAAATTCGGTACTCGGGGGTTATCGACGACGTTGATCACGAATATGACGTCAAAATCGCAAAATTCAAAATGGCGGGTGAATTTTCTCATTTATGGTCCCATCCCGCTCAAAATCGGTTTGTGGTGTTTTCGACGTAGCTGATGACGAATCTGAAATCGAAATTAAAGAATTCAAAATGGCGGCATGAGCCGAAGGACAAATTTTCTCATTTATGGACCGGTTCATCTGAAACTCGGTATTTGTGGAAAACTGAAATCCTGAAAAACTGAAAATTGGAAAACTAAAACACTGAAAAATTGAAGTGAAGAATTGGAACACTGGCAACTGAGGAATGAGCAACTGAAAAGCTGAAAATTAAAAACTAAAAATAGAAGAACTAAAACACAGAAAACGGAAAGACTGAAAAACTAAAAACTGAAAACTGAAAAACTGAAACTGAAAAACTTAAAACTGAAAAACTGAAAACAGAAATACTAAAATACAGAAAACTGAAAGATTGTAAAACTGAAAAGTGAAAAACTGAAAACTGAAAAGTGAAAAACTGAAAATTGGAAAACTGAAAACTGAAAAACTGAAAACCGACAAAATGGAAAACTAAAACGAAAAACTGAAGGATTAAAAAACTGAAAATCTGAAAAACTGAAAATTGGTAAATGGAAAATTGGGAAACTAAAAAACTGAAAAACTGAAAAACTGAAAATCGACAGAATGAAAACCTGAAAAACGAAAAACAGAAGGATTAAAAAATTGAAAATTGGAAAAAAAATTGAAAAACTGAAGAACCGAAAATTTAACTGAAAAACTGAATAACTAAAAATTGAAAAACTAAAAACAGAAAAACTAAAACATAAAACTGGAAGATTGACAAACTGAAAACTGAAATACTGAAAACTGAAAAACCAAATACTGGAAACTGAAAAACTGAAGCTGAAAAATGAGCAACTGAAAACTGAAAAACTAAAAACAGAAAAACTAAAATACAGAAAACTGAAAGACTAAAAAGCTGAAAACTGAAAAACCGAAAACTGGAAAACAAAAAACTAAACAGAAAACTGAAAAACAGAAAACTGAAAAATTGAAAACTGTAAAACTGAAAATTGGAAAACTGAAAAACTGAAAACCTACAAAATGAAAAACTGAAGGATTAGAAAACTGAAAATTGAAAAAAATTGAAAAACTGAAGAACCGAAAACCTGATTGAAGAATTGAACAACCAAAAGTTGAAAAAATTAAATACAAAAAACAGGAAGATTGAAAAACTGAAAACTGAAAAACTGTAAACTGAAAACTGAAAAACTGAACTGAAAAACTGATAACTGAAAAACTGAACACTGAAAAGCTTGAAACTACAATATTACTGCGAAAGCAGTAAACACTGACGGCGTAAGCAGTCACACCCCTCCGGTAGGAGCTAGGAAACGCGCAGCGTTTTCTAGTTAAATAATAAAATTTGAAAAATAAAATCAGAAAAAACAATATCTAACAATAACTGGAACTATTACTGCGTTATTAGATTTTGTAGATAGTTGTGGTGGTTGCGATCTAAAGTAACCATGAACTATTTTGTTATTTACGAACATCAAATCCTATTTCAAAAGTTACGAAATAGAATAGGAACTGAATCATTTTCTAATTCACTGCTGTAAATCTAGTCAAGGCTTCGCACACATACTGTCCGTACGGTCCTGTACAATTCTGTTGCCAACAACTGATAATGAAATCACTACGTACAGCTAGCCAATCTATGGTTCCGGTTATATCGGCATAACCATTAGGTCGCTATTTCTATATACGAATTTACTGTGGCGTGCAAACGCAGCCTTAAAGGTAAACTTCTTGACTATATTTGCACTTCAGTATGCGGAAATAACTGGTCATAGAATTTTGATTATATTTGGGGCAGATGTCATAAAAAATGTACAGAAGTTGCAATTTAGCAAGCTTCGTTAGGATATTGCAAATGAACTTGGCTAACTTTCAAGCCTGAGATGATATTTACAATATCTGCAAAATGAACAGAGAATAGAAATAAAGAAAAGTTTAAGAAATTTCCAAACTTTTATTAAGCTGTGGATAAAAAATTAAAAAAGTTGCACAACTCGGAGTAATTGTAATAGGCTCTACATTAATTTTTCACAAAAAAACGGGTTTTGTAAAAATTCGAGAACCTGAATCTATTATAGGTATCAAAATTTATCAAATGTACAAGTTTCACAAAATCGATGGCGTTGGTCGGTGTTCAGACATAAAAATTCAAGAATCAAAAAGTATCAAATACACAGGTGTCACAAAAACGACGCAAGGCGTGAGTCGACGTCGAGGCGTAAAACTACAGTGTAAATCTAGGTATCATAATTTATCAATACACAAGTTTTACAAAATCGACGCTAGACGTCAGTCGGCGTCGACGCGTAGAAATGCAAGAACATAAACTGAGGTATCAAAATTGATCAAGCTACAAAAGTTTTACAAAAACGACGCTGGGCGTCGGTTGGCGTCGAGACGTAAAAATGCAAGAATATGAATCAAGGAATCAAAATTTATCAAATACATAAGTTTTGCAAAAACGACGATAGGCGTCGGTCGGCGTCGTGACGTAAAAATGCAAGAGTAAGAATCTTGGTATCAAGACTTATTCAGATTTTCAGTTTTTAGTTTTTCACCTTTCGATTTTTTAGTTTTCAATTTTTCAAGTTTTCAAGATTTCCAGTTTTCAAGTTCTCAAGTTTTCGATTTTTCAAGTTTGCAAGTTTTCAAGATTTCAAGTTTTAAAGTTTTCAAGTCTTCAACTCTTCAAGTTTTCAAGTTTCCAAGTTTTCAAGATTTCAAGTTTTCAATTTTTCAAGTTTGCAAGTTTTCAAGATTTCAAGTCTTCAAGTTTTCAAGTTTATCAGTTTTCATTATTTCAGTTTATCAGATTTTTAGTTTTTCAGTTTTTCAGTTTTTCACTTTCATATTCGATTAGGTACTTCAGCAACCTTCACATTCCAAGTTTCAGCTGAATCGGACGGCAAATAAGAAAGTTACAGTAAATAGCGGATATTAGGCTATGGGGACGCCGCCATTTTGAAATTTTCAATTTCGACGTCATATTCACAATCAACTACTTCAGTAACTTCAACATATCGAGTTTCATTTGAATCGGACGATAAATAAGGAAGTTACAGTAAATGATGAATATTATGCTACGGGGACGCCGCCATTTTGAATTTTTGAGTTACGATTACATATTCGTGATCTGTGACCTCGATAACTTTTACATACCTATTTTCAGACGAATGGCACCGTAAATGGTAAAATGGGTCCTGCAACTCCGCCGCCATTTTGAATTTTTCAATTTCGACATCATATTCACAATCAGCTACTTCAGTAACTTCAACATACCGAGTTTCATTTGAATTGATTGAAAAATAAGGAAGTTACAGTAAATGATGAATATTATGCTAGGGGGACGCCGCCATTTTGAATTTTTGAGTTACGATAACATATTCGTGATCTGTGACCTCGATAACATATACCTACCTATTTTCAGACGAATGGCACCGTAAATGGTAAAATGGGTCCTGCAACTCCGCCGCCATTTTGAATTTTTCAATTTCGACGTCATATTCACAATCAGCTAGTTCAGTAACTTCAACATACCAAGTTTCATTTGAATTGATTGAAAAATAAGGAAGTTACAGTAAATGATGAATATTAGGCTATGGGGATGCTGCCATTTTGAATTTTTGAGTTACGATAACATATTCGTGATCTGTGACCTCGATAACACATACGCACTTATTTTCAGTCGAATAGCATCGTAAATGGCAAAATGTGTCCTGCAGCTCCGCCGCCATCTTGAATTTTTCAATTTAGATTTCGGATTCGTAATCGGCGACCTCGAAATCCCCCACATACCGATTTTGAGCGGTGTGACGCCATAATCGACAAACATCGTCCGCCATTTTGGCGCCGCCATTTTAAATTTTGCGATTCCGACGTCATATTCGTGAGCACCGTGGTCGATAATCCCCGAGTACCAAATTTCAGGCCAATCGGACGACAAATAAATTTAATTCGATAAATTTGGCTCACCCTATATCGAGATTTGTTTTGCGCACCCGACTAGTGGCATTCTATTTAATTTGTAAAAATTTTACATCAAAACTTATTTCCGCGTTGCTGGCAACGCCGCGTTGCCAGCAACGCGTTGCTAACTTCACACACATAATTTTTACCACCTATTACAGTGGTCTGCATTGCCGACAAAAATTTATGTCTGAAAGGAAAACATGGACTTTAAAAACTGTGATTTTTCAGGAAATAATGGGAGTCGAGAGGCTTTCTAGGTCTCAAATTAATTAGAAAGGACGATATATTGTTGTGAAAGTGGAGTGTGCGGGCCAAATCGGAAATTCGGCCCGACACGGGCGTGTGAATGTTGGGTTTTTTGTGAGAAAGTGAAAAACGTCTACGTACAAAAAAATTCATAATTAAGCAAGTACATAGAATAGAAGCTCGTTCTGTATCTCGATGGAAAGGGGAGCTTGGTCCTTTCCCGTGATACCAAATTTTACAGGGAAAATCGAAAATTCGGCCTCACAGTGGCGAGACAAATGTGACAAATTTGAGTGTGTTAAAACGTAACCTAGAAAATTGTAAAACATTGAATCTTAAAACACTCATATTTTAGTTAATACTTGACGTAAAAGCTCGATCTTAGTCTCTATTTGAACACGGAGATTGGCATTTTATCCACGCAGTACGTGCTCTGGGTTAAATAAAAAAATTAGTGTACTTCTGTGCGAAATAAGAATGGATATTTTCGTAAAAATTGGAAACCGTAAGTACTTTAAAAATTCATAAGTAAATAAAAATCGGGAGTGAAACGGCGTTCGACATCTCTCTGGAAAGCAGAAGATCATAACTTTCTGATGATACCAAGTTTGACCGGAAAAATGGAAAATTAGGCTCGCGGCGAGCGCGACAAAAGTAGCTTTTCTGGGATCTTTTAAATTTAAAATATCACGTAATTACGAAAAATTCTTCCACTTTGACGGCCCGTAGCTCGTTAATCTTTGGAGCTGGAGAAAAACAAGAAAAAACTTTTAGATAATTCATTTTTCTACATTTTCGTTAGGGCGAAGTATTTTGCTCTAGGAGGCCCCGTTTAGAAGTTATGGAGGTTTAAAGGTAAAAATGTCCAATTTTCCGCGTTTTTGCACCGCCGCGCCGCACCTTTCGGCCGATATCTCCGAAACGAAGAAACGTACGGAAATTTTGAAGATACCGGAGGAAGCGGGAAGAAACGCTCTTGTCCTTTGAGATTTTTTTATTTTGAGCTAGCTCCGACCGTTTTCGAGTTATAGGCGAAAAACCGAAAAAATGAGACGCGCTTCGGAGCCGAAACAGTGCAAAAACGTGCAATCTTAAAACGTCCGTATTTTTCGAAATACATATTTTGGAGCGCCGTACGGCATCGCGGCGGAACGGGGAGAGATTCTAGTTATAGCTAGCCGCAAACTGCGAGGTCGAAATCGAAAATTAAGTCCGGCAGGAGCGAAAGGAAATCGTACATTTTTGACGTTTACGAAATACCAAATCGCCTTCCCCTATTTTCTCTTTTACCCCTCGACTCCTCATTCCCCAAAAAAGCAGGCGAGAGAGATAGGTGATTTTCGTCCGATTGTAACGGAAAAACCCGGAAAAATACCGGAACCGAGTATAGCCTATACACCGTAGAATTCCGTCCCAATCACTTTCGAGGCGGGCACGGACCGGCGAAATGAAGCACGTCTCGACAGCAGGTACCTTAAGATCGCAAAGAGGAAGGGGCTCGCACCAGCTGCTCTTTAATATTATGCCTAGAATGGGCTATCGCCCATTCTAGCTCCTCCGGAGGGGTGACAGCTGAAGCTGTCAATGCGAGTGCTCCGCACTCGATTAGGTAACGCTTGAATCATTGTAGAAAGCTTGAATCAATGTAGAAAGCTTGAATCAATGTAGAAAGCTTGTTTTTCAGTTTCGATTTCAGATTCGGTATCAGCGACCTAAAAAACACCTAGGTACCGATTTTCAGTCGAATCGGTCCATAAATGACACATGTTGTCAGCCATTTTGTTTGCCGCCATATTGAATTTTGTAAGTCTGATGTTATATTCTTTATTAACTATACTAATAACCTGTACATACCGAGTTTCATTTGAATCGGACGGTAAATAAAAAAGTGAAAATAAATGGCTATGGACACGCCACCATTCTGAATTCTTTAGCAACGGTCATAGATTCGTGATCTGTGGCCTCGATAACACCCACATATCTATTTTTGGACGAATGTCACCGTAAATGACAGACTGTGTCCTGAAATTCGTGCCGCCATTTTGAATTTTTCAATTCCGTAATCATATTCGTTACCAGCTACTCTAATAACCTCTGAATACCGAGTTTCAGATGAATCGGTTGGCAAATAAGAAAGTAATAGTAAATAAAGGATAATAGGCTATGGGGACGCCGCCATTTTGAATTTTTTAATTCCGATGTCATATTCACAATCAGTTGCTTCAGTAACTTTATAATACCGAGTTTCATTTGAATCGGACGGTAGATAAGGAAGTTACAGTAAATGATTAATATTAGGCTATGGGGACGCCGCCATTTTGAATTTTTGAGATACGATGATATATTCGTGATCTGTGACCACGATAACACGTACATACTTATTTTCAGACGCATAGCACCGCAAATGGAAAAATGTGTCCTGCAACTCGGCCGCCATTTTGAATTTTTTCCATTTCGACGTCACATTCACAATCAGCTACTTCAGTAACTTCAACATCCCGAGTTCCATTCGAATCGGTTGGAAAATAAGAAAGTTATAGTAAATAATGGATATTAGGCTATGGAGACGCCGCCATTTTGAACTATTCAATGTCGATGTCATATTCACAATCAGCTACTTCAGAAACTTTATAATACCGAGTTTCATTTGAATCGGTTGGAAAATAAGAAAGTTATAGTAAATAATGGATATTAGGGTATCGTCCGCCATATTGGCGTCGCCATTTTGAATTTTGCGATTCTGACGTCATATTCGTGATCAGCGTGGTCGATAACCCCCGAGTACCAAATTTCAGGTCAATCGGATGACGAATTAATTTAATTGCGATTTTCGATTACTTTGGCCAACCCTGGATATCAAGCTAATGCAAAGTAATCTTTGCGCACCCCTGTAACGCAGAATTCTTAGTATATTGTTATGTACGTTATTTAAAATGGCGGAAGCAAAAACATGGACTTTAAAAACGGTGATTTTACAGGAAATAATGGGAGTTGAGAGGCTTTCTAGGTGTCAAATTAATCGGAAAGGACGATATTTTGTTGTGATAGTGGAGTGTGCGGGCCAAATCAGAAATTCGGCCCGGCACGGGCGTGTGAAAGTTGGTTTTTTTGTGAGAAAGTGAAAAACATCTACGAACAAATAAATTCATAATTAAGCAATTACTTGGAATAGAAGCTCGTTCTGTATCTCGATGGAAAGGGGGAGCTTGGCCCTTTCCCGTGATACCAAATTGTATAGGGAAAATCGAAAATTCGGCCTCGCAGGGGCGAGACAAATGTGACAAATTTGAGTGTGTTAAAACGTAACCTAGAAAATTGTAAAACATGAAATCTTAAAACACTCATATTTTAGTTAATACTGGACGTAGAGGCTCGATCTTAGTCTCTAGTTGAACACGAAGATTCGCATTTTATTCGTGCAGAACGTGCCCTGGGTTAATTAAAAAATTTAGTGTAGTTCTGTGCGAAATAAGAATGGATATTTTCGTAAAAATCGAAAACCGTAAGTACTTTAAAAATACATAAGTGAATAAAAATCGGGAGTGGAACGGCGTTCGACGTCTCTCTGGAAAAAAGAGGAACGTAGCTTTCTGGCGATACCAAGTTTGACCGGAAAAATGGAAAATTAGGCCCGCGGCGAGCGCGACAAAATTAGCTTTTCTGGGATATTTTAAATTTAAAATATCACATAATTTCGAAAAATTCTTCCACTTTGACCGCCCGTATCTCGTTAATTTTTGAAGCTGGAAAAAAACAAAAAAAAACTTTTAGATAATTCATTTTTCTACATTTTCGTTGGGGCGAAGTATTTTGCTCTAGGAGGCCCCGTTTAGAAGATATGGAGGTTTAAAGGTAAAAATGTCAAATTTTTCGCCTTTTTGCACCGCCGCACCTTCCGGCCGATATCTCCGAAACGAAGCGTCGTACGGAATTTTTGAAGATACCGGAGGAAGCGGAAAGAAACGCTCTTGTCCTTCGAGATTTTTTTATTTTGAGCTAGCTCCAGCCGTTTTCGAGTTATAGGCGAAAAACCGAAAAAATGAGTCTCGCTTCGGATTCGAAACAGCGCAAAAACGTGCAATCTTAAAACGTCCGTATTTTTCGAAATACATATTTTGGAGCGCCGTACGGCGTCGCGGCGGAACGGGGAGAGATTCTAGTTATAGCTAGCCTCAAACTGCGAGGTCGAAATCGAAAATTAAGCATGACAGGAACGAAAAGAAATCGTACATTTTTGCCGTTTACGAAATACCAAAACCACCTCTCCTATTTTCTCTTTTACCCCTCGACTCCTCATTCCCTAAAAAAGCAGGCGAGAGAGATAGTGGACTTACACGTTAATAATTAAAAAACCACGAAAAATACCCGCCCCGGATACGGCCTAAGCGACGTAAAATTCGCCGGCGAATCGAAAGACGCCGGGCCCGCGCCGGAAAATCGCGCCCCCGAAAAGCCTTTCGTAGATCAAAATGGCAATTTTAGAGGGGTACATACCAACTTGCTTTTCATATATAGGGTATATATTACGCTTTAATATAATCCTGAACCAGGCACCAGGCATACAGGCATACGTTTTCGGGCTCATGGTCCTGAACCAGTCGTATGGACCTGATCCATATATGTGATTCAGAATTTCAAACCCATGTAGACGAATTCCTAGTGCCTAAACATCGGTGTTGTGCGAATGGCTCTGCAGCCACAGCCATATATTACGAATATAGATAGATATCTTCCTAGTGACCCCTATAGTATGTAGAATAAATTTAGAAGTAGTTGAATTATGTACTAATCTCCAAACTGTAGTTCCGGCTTTTTCCACCCTTTACAATGGCGGCGCTGTAGTTACTTTTATTCGTATATCTGTTATACAGATATACAAATATAACAATTCTGAATCATGTTGTGTTCTGCGACGAGAGCCTAAACCCGGCCGACGGAACGGTTCAGAATCGTGGGAAATTTAAATAAATTGTTTTGCTTAGTTGCTAAAGTTGATATTATAGATGTGATCGTTAGAATAGGCGAAACTACGTGGGAGAGATACATACGTATATGTATATATATTTAAATACTATACAGTGTATATGTTTAACATACTATATATTTTTACTAAGATATTATTATTGATGGTACTTGTTGACTATATTGTTTCTCAGGTATATATTAAAATTTCGATTTATTCATAGAATCTACTTGATTGGTGCATAAGCATATCAGTTTTACCTAGTTTTAAGTCCTCAGTTTTATTGATTTCTAATAAAATCAGTTTTATATTTTAGTTGATTGATTTATTTCATTGGTGTTATACAAATAACTATTCTAAAGTTGTAGTGAGCTAATAACAACTTCTATTTCTATTACATTTGCTAAAGTATGATTAAGACTCACCAACGTATTAAATTAAATTTGCATTTTTTATATAAGATCTTGAAAACTCTATTATTGGTTAGTTTATCCGTTTGATAACTAATTTTTCTTATAAAATGTAAATTATAGTTGCTAAAACGGATTGGCGCCTATATCTTTCGCTCTCACTCTCTGGGAAAATTTAATCTCCACTAAAAAAAATAACAACTAAGGTGTGTATGACAATACAATATTTTTATACCGAAACTTGAGCTAGGGGTGATTTATCGTAACTATACCTTTCTTTATCAACGATATATTCCATTATCATGTAACATGCTTTGAGCAACTCAAAAAACTAGAAAGTAAGTATGGTATACGGTACAATATTAACTACTCTGCTTAATAGCCTAACCCATATATATGCCTATTCAAACATGTCTCTCCAAAACATATGTTTATCCCAAATATAAGCCTCTCCAAAACACTCTAATAATGACAATAAGTAAGAACTAAATAAAACTCCAAACTAAGTAAAATAAAAGCTCACCTCATATAGAGAGTATTACATAACCTCACGAAACACGTGGCGACAAACTTACGGCAACCAACAGAATTCCTTCCTGGAATTTACAAAATGCTTTCGGCAGGACGGTAAAGAAACACTGGGTACATCAAATCAAATCCAAAACAATGTTAGCGATGCAAAACCCAAATTCTTCGATAGAAAACCGGAACCGCCGCCGTTCAGCTATCTCGCCGCTGTCGAAGAAGCAAGCTCGACTGGAAGTCTCCCACAGTTCTCAGTGTTGCCAACTTGAGCACCTAGAGAACACTTTCTCTAGCCAATGAAAATGCGCCAACAAAGGACTTTGCAATCAAAAGACTGAATTACGCAATTATGCATTATCTCAACTACAAGAATATACGACTAACACCTCTAACTCAAAATTATACTTAAAGAAAACATGTTCAATTCTCATAATTTCACATCAAAATAGGCAACCATTTACTATCGAATTCTAAATCGTGAAGCTGAGTGGGTTGCATACCTCTATACTCAAATAAATGAATTAATCAGGGTTAATTTACTGTATTCAAATATGAAATTATTCATGTAGCTTTTTGAAATGCTACAACTAAAACTTTGCTTCCCTTGACTTTTGTCGTAACTGCAACGGTTATCGATTGTGGGAAAAACTTTTTCATAGCAACAATTTCTTTTGGCCATATCTTTTTTTCATAGTACATTTATTAAAAAAAATTATAAGACTACCTAAGTAGAACCATAACAAGACTATTTTTATGAGTGTTCACTCAATAATTGCAGTTGTTTCCAAAATAATGTGATTTCAAACTACGAAAGATTATGCTATTAGTATTAGTATTCATAATTATTAAATTAATTAACCTCTGAATGAATAATAGAAAAGTTTGATGTATGTGTAAAATAGTAAACGTTACAAATAAACGATTTTATTTAAAAAAAAATTGATAGTCCGAAAAAGATTGCCCCACCCCCCAATAGATAACCATTACAGTTACGACGAAAGTACATTGACATTAGTGGATTTGTTTTACTACAACACTCAGGCCTCAAGGCCCATTGTGCTCGTAGGGATCTACAATTTTGCGTGAACTCCAAACCACGGTCATCGGCTATCGACTTTGACACACTCCCGGCCATCTCACCGCCTTTCTGGCGGGCCAATAGCCCTTGGGGTCTTCTCTGCAGCGAAGACAGTTGCCCTGTGCCATCGGCCTTAACATTGCTCATCGAGTGTCGGAAATTAAACCGGTGACCGTACCTCGTCCCCCCACGACGAAAGTAAAGGGAGCAAAGTTTTAGTGCTAGAAGCGCCCTCTAGGCTGATATCATCGCCCTTGTTGTAGCTTCAATAGAAGCAGAGATAATTGGAACAAAGTTTTTGCACCTGTTAGGCCCCCCCTCCCCCCAGCGGGACTTAAAAAATATAGAATTTTATGCAATTGGGTTACTTAAGGGGGGCCTAAAATGTATGCAAAAAGTCAGCGAGGTAGGTGATCCTGTCACAATAATTTACCTGCCGCTTAGACTATTAATGTTGCTAAAAACATAGATTCAAATAAAATACCGAAAGTTCACCAATTCCGTTGAAAAAATGGCTAATATTGTTCAACATTTTCTTTTGTTTATGAAAATATCTGTTTAGCTATATAAATTATTATACTTGTATGTATATTATTAAAAATATCTAAACACAGCACATACATTTATAATTTATAATTTAGCGAAATATTTGAACATATTGAAATGGAAAAACAAATAATAAATAACTTAATCTTGTTTCTGACTCAATGCTCGTCATTGCATTGTAAAATGTAAGCGGTGAATTTTTAGACATTCCAATGCTCAATGGCTGAATATCAAAGCATTGCAGGTCTTGGTGGGCACATTTCGGTGCATTGCAATGGTTCACTGAAAATGCAATGTTTGATAGTGAATTACGGTATATTGCAATACATTTAAATGCTTTAGTAGTAGAATTATGAGCACTCTGTACACTGCAATGCACTTTGGTGTACAAATTGTAGCCAGCGGTTTTCCCCACACCCTATAATAGCGTTTGAGTTGGTATGTTATACATAATTTGTGAAGCAGATTCACTAAAAATAATGTACAGTAACAGAAATAAATATGCTCGACGTAACAATTTTTTCCATCAGCCGTGTCACAAGCATTTAAGTAAGGTGTGTTGTTTCTGCAATATTTGAATATGTTTTATTTTTTTGTACAATGTTATATCATCATAATAAATTACATACAGAACAATGCTAATTAAAAATAAAAACATCTTTAATATTAAACTTCTCAGAAATATCTATGCATATTTCCATTTCCTGTTTTAAGTCCCATTACGGCTGCAAATAAGGCGAAGAAAAATCCAGCTAATCCCGTCGCTCCTGTAAGAAGGACAAGCCCTCCGATAAGTACAGGAATTAACGTGAAAAACTTTAACTTATATGCCAACAGCAGGGGAAACAAAAATTTTTTAAATTTTTTCTTCACTTTGTATTTGCCTCTTTCTTGTCGGCTTGCATCAATAAAATCTGAAAAAAAAAATGAAATTTAGGTATTAAAAAAAATAATCTAATAATAATAATCGTTCGAAAAGCATGGAAGCCCTGTACGGCAACGGAGAGACCATATAATAATAATAATAATAATAATAATAATAATAATAATAATAATAATAATAATAATAATAATAATAATAATAATATCCGGTATTGTGATATAAACCAGGAGAACCTGTGAAAAAAATAATAATAATAATAAGAACAATTCTCACGAAACATCGCGCCCTCCACCCCAAGTCAGCAGTTGAGAGATTAACAATTCCCCGAGAAGAGGGTGGCCGTGGCTTAATTAATTCTGACATTCCTCCATAATAAGCTCACACATGATCTCCAACAATACTTCTTAAGTAAGAAAGATTCAGCCCCTCTCTACACTGCGGTATGTGTAGCTGATCAAAACTACACCCCTCTGTGCCTAAGTGAAGCTGCCCCCTCTGAACTCACAAATAAAGCGACCCACATAAGATCCCTACATGAGCAGTGGATACAAGAACAGCTCTACGGCAGGCATCCTAGTGACCTCGGCTTGGATTATGTCGACAAGACTGCGTCGAACTACTGGCTGAGCCACGGAGACCTGTTTCCGGAAACTGAAGGATTCATGATGGCCATCCAAGATCAAGTTATTGCCACGAAAAATTACATGAGATACATTGTTAGGGATCAAGATACAAGAGATGATCGGTGCCGAAAATGCGGAAGTTCCCCAGAAAGGATTCAGCACATCACTGCAGGCTGTACGCTACTATCATCGTCCGAGTACCTGCACCGCCGTAATTGTGTTGCGAAAATTATTCATCAGCAATTGGCAACAAGAATCGGACTGAATACGGAACGCGTGCCATATTACCGATATAGCCCGCAAAGTGTACTTGAAAGCGAAGATCATCGATTGTACTGGGATAGAACTGTTCTCACGGATAGAACTGTTACCGCAAATCGACCTGATATTATTTGGGTCGACAAAAATAAGAAAAAGACCATTATCATAGATGTTGCAGTACCTAACACTAATAATCTCCGTGACACTTACGCAGCAAAAGTTACAAAGTACATGGATCTTGCCATTGAAATCCAGCAACAGTGTGCGCAAGATAACGTCCGAGTGGTGCCCATAATCATCTCGTCCACTGGAGTTATTCCAAATAATTTAAAAGACAGCTTGACCGCATTAAATATAAATCCTAGTGTCGTGAGGGATATTAAAAAATCAGTGATCTTGAACACCTGTAGCATCGTCCGCAAGTTTCTCGCGTAGATATGACTGACTTTATTGCACATCTTGCCGTCAGGCCGATGTGCATGAGATAAAGTACCGCTCAGTGCGAGAGAAAGGAAAGAAAATAATAATAATAATAAGCATGAGCATATTATTGGAAGCTGCCCTACTTTGGCCACAGGAATGTATTTGGGTAGACACAACGAGGTGGTAAAAATCATACACAGGGAGTTAGCGCTGAAACATGGGCTCCTTACCAACCCGCCGCCCTTCTATAAATACACACCTCAAGCTGTTCTTGAAAATAAAGAAACATTACTGTACTGGGATAGACCAGTCCAGTCTGAGAGAACTCTAGACCACAACCGCCCTGACATCCTGGTGATCAAGAACAAAGAAAAGAAAGCCATCATTATAGACATTGGATGCCCTCTAACAAACAACTTGCAGAAGACGGAGATGGAAAAGATAAATAAATATCAAAATTTGGCTATCGAGCTACGACACGTATGGAGAGTAGAGGAGGCGCGAACTATCCCGGTCATAATATCAGCTACAGGTGTAGTGACAAAGAGGTTCTTGAAATATGTGGAGCAGCTTAACTTACCCAGCACCATCGTAAGGATTATTCAGAGGACGGTGATTCTCACATCACGAGAAAGTTTTTGAACGATGGAGGATAGGCATCTGAACCATCCATCGGACTAATGGGATATGATGAATTTCATCTCCATTAACCGAGCCGAAGCCCAAAGGTGCGCGCGAGGGATCGGTAAATTATTTCCAGCCTCGGCTGAGAAAGTGGATCGCTTAATTCAATAATAATAATAATAATAATAATAATAAATTTATTTTCCAACAGAATTATCCCCTTGCAGGACAATTTTACAAAATAGAAATAAATTACATAAATGCAAAGCATATAATATAAAATATAAGAAGTGTAAAATACGCAAATATAAAATAACTATTTAATTTACAGTAGCTAGGGTAAAACCAGTTATATAAGCTCACAAAACTGAAAGCTTACCTCGGAACAGAACGGATCTAGCTATGACGACCCACGCGAGAGGGTAAAGGTTTTTTTTTAAGAAATCAGATGCGCTTTGCTACACGGAATGTAAAATCATTTAACAAAGATCAGAAGCGCTAAAACAACTGACAGAGAACAAAATCGAGGTCGCAGAGTAGAAAAACAGGAGAGAGCAAAAAAGGAGTTGCTATAGCCATCCACACGAAATATTAAAACTGTATACAAGAGTGTAACTACATATCCTCACGAATAGTAGTCGTTAGAATGAAATCAGAACATCAACAGATAGACATTTTGTCAATCTACGCACCGGAAGACAACAAGCCGCAATATGAGAGAGAATTTGTTTTTGACCAACTTACAATCCACAATTGACTCGATACCCAATGACCAACTGATGATCATCCTTGGAGACTTTAACGCCTGCATCGGTAATGAAATAGTGCCAGGAATCAAGCAAAGATATAATGAAAATGTGGAAAATGGTAATGGAGAACTAATAGTAAACCTGGGCACCTTTAATAAATTACGAATTAATAACACCTTTTTTGACCATAGTGTAAATTCACATTCACAAACACCAGGGATCATCAATCAACAATTGAATGTACTGTGACTAATAGACATTTCCACCTACACCAAATAATAGAGGTTAGAACGCTTAATTCAGCAGACATAGGGAGTGACCACAGCCATCTACTTGGAAAAATTAAAACGAAATTTAAGCTACAAAAAAATTCAAAACCTACGATACAAGAAAAAATCAATGTAGAATCACTATGGGACCCGACAATAAAAGAACTCCAGTAGAAAGAATCGAGACGGATCCAATAACAGAAAGGGACGGCATTAATTTAGCGTGCAGGAAATCAAAAACAACATAAAAACCCTTCTCGCGAGGCACTTGGAACTAGAACTGTAAAAGAGAACCATAAGCACAAGTAAAACCCCATGGTTCCATCCAGAGGGTTAATTAGATCACAATGGAGAGAGATCGATAGATTGAAACAACTCATATAAACAAACAGGACTGGGTCAACTATTTAACTGACCTATATAGAGCAGAACACAAAGGAGAGGAAGTGGGCACACCAGGAATAGTTATCAATGAAAACGCCCAAATTGATACACCCGACGTGTAAATTGCACTACAACAGTTGAACAGCAGAAACAGTGCTGGACAAGACGCAATAGCAAATGAACTGCTCAAATACGGCGGACAAAAACTCACGAATTAACAACTATGATTCGAAAGATTCTTTATCACTACAAAATCCTAGGTGTATGGCGAACTAGCACCACCATCCTTGTGTTCAAAAACGAGGATAAGAGAATTCCTTCAAATTATAGAGGAATAAATCTCTTAAATACCACATTGAAATTAACAACAAAAGTAATAACGAACAAAATTAACAGTCTCATTTCGCTGGCAGATGAACAATAAGGATTTTGGTGGTGGAGGTCCAGCACGAACGCCGCTTTTATCTTAAGACGAGTAACAGAAAAGTCAGTTGAATACAATGAGCCAGTCTACATATGCTTGACCAACCTAACCGCGTCCAACAGACAAATCCCACCTGAAAGAAACTATAGAGAACCTATATACAGCAAACCAAATACAGACAACTCCCCGTACCAATATCGGTTAGCAGTGGTATCCACTAAGGGGATTCATTAAGTCCGTTTCTCTTCAACATCATCATGGACGAAATCATAATAAATGTTCGCTTACTGAGATCATGTGCTATGCCGACGACGCCGTGCCGACTGCAGATAAAAAAGAAAAAACTTGCAGAGACTCTTACACTCATTCAACCGTACAGCTAAATCCCTTAACATGGTAATATCTTCCACAAGAACAAAGGGTATGACAATATTTAAAACAACATTGAGATGTAAAACTGGAGGTAGATGGCAAAGCTATTCAGCAAGAAAAGAAATTTAAGTATCTCGGCGTGGAACTCTCGGGCTATGTTGATGTTGAGGCAGGGGTAAGGGAACAGACAACGAAAGCAGCAAGAATAGCAGGGTATTTAAATAATACAATATGGTGCAATAAATAAAACATAGGAATTGAGGGCAATACTAGAATTTATAAAACAACAGTAAGACCTATCTAACATAAACAGCAGACACTAGACCAAAAACATCGAAAATTAAGCGACTATTAGGAACAACAGAAATGAAGGTACTTCGTAGAATTGCTGGTAAAATACTTTTAGGCAGAGAAAAGTGAAACTATAAGAAATGCGTATAAAATAGAAGACAATGGCTGGGTATCAAACAGAAAAAATGAGTGGAATGCCCACATAAATAGGATAGACGATGGGAGAATGGTAAAAATTTCCCGTGATAAATCACCGCTAGGACGCAGGAGCGTGGGGCGACCTCGAAAAAGATGTAGCGACATCCTAAATGCAGAGCAATAGACGAAGAATAAACAGGCGATTCATCTAGAGTCAAGACGGAAGCAGAAGAAGACAGTAACTTAATATTGTGGTTATGTACTTAAATGCTGGTTACAATCTGTTTCGAACATAGAGTATTATGGTCGGAGTAATTTATTCAAAGAAATACTAAACATGTCACAATGGTCACCAAGAGAGTTATTATATATTTCCATTATGGAATAAAAGGGTGGATAACAAGAATGTTTGTTAGTTTAGATGGTAGTGCAGAAGTACAGGTTTGAATCGATCCCAAACGTAAAATTTTAAATTAGTTTGGAAAAGGAGTTCTGGAGAGTCTATAGTATTATTGATAAAATTGTAAATACGCATTAAATTAGAGATAATTCTCCTGCTTTCTAATGAATAGAAGTTATACCGTATTAACTTAAAATAATTTGGATATAGGGATATCGAACAGAGGTTCGGAGTATTGGTGATCTATTTCAAAAGATTGTTAAATAGGAAATATTATTAATCATTTAAATCGGGGAAAGCAGCAAATGCGTAAATATACAAACATATTCGACATTGGTCCATTTATAAATTTGAAAATAATAAAACAGTCAAAATCGATATTGGAATTATTTAATAATACAACACAAGCATATATAAACAGGACATTGACATTGTTTAAATCTTTTGCAAAATAAACAGTTGCTAGTCATATACACTGAATAATCAAAACAAACCAGGTTCCTTCAGTTCTTTCGGCGCTTACTAGACAGTTAGTTTTGTGGCCTCATCTTAAAGATGAGCGACCCGGTTCCTTCAGGCAGTTTAGCTATTTTCGCCCTGAAAATTACCTGTTAGTAATTAAGTGTAATTAAATTGACATGTGGCTTTGATATGTCTCGAAGGCTTGTGACAACGGCCTTATGTCACAACGGCTTCGGACGTAGGTTTTGAAACTAGGCACCTCCACCATATGTCACGTTGGGTTTTTTGGAGAGGTGTACTGAGAAGGGGGAATTTACACGGTTTTATTTAAACACTGGTTTACGAGATAGCAATCAACAGAGACGTATGGCACACATAATAACAATTTGAATGATCTTACCAATACACATATAGTGGAAGGAGAGGTTCCACTATATGTATATTGGTAACATCATTCAAATTGTTATTATGTGTCCTATATTTATTATGTGTACCTTACTTCTCTGTTGGTTGTTATCTCGTAAACCAGTGTTTTAAATAAAACCATGTAAATTCTCCAAGTCGCCCTTCTTAGTACACCTCTCCAGAAATCCCAACGTAACATATGGTGGAGGTGCCTGGTTTCTAGATCCACGTCCGAAGCCTTTGTGACGTAAAGCTCTTGTCCATAAGCCTTCGTGACATGTCAAAGCCATATTCAAAATTTATTTTTTAAATGTAGCTGATGTCGATATGTTGTTGATTATTTGCTATCTCAAAGCCTATCACCATATGTTCGTGACATATTGTGGAGGAACCGTCTTCGGTTCTAGGTCAATGTGGTTGTCGTAAGATTTTCAAAATTTATTTTTTAAATATGGCTAAGGTTCATATGTTCTTGATTATTTGCTATCTTAAAGCCTACCAACATATGTTAGTGACATATGGTGGAGGTCTCTTAGCTTTATTTCCAGAGGTGACTCCTCATACTTATTCCTCCTCTTAAAGCCCACGATATGTATATGACATATCAAAATGTCAATTTTTCGCTCTCAGGAGTTGGTTTTTCAGAATCACTACTATTAACTATCACAAGTTTTGCTCTCATCCTTTTTAATTTCATGTACGTAACCACAAATATCGTTCTCAGGGATGATTTTCCATAATCACCCAATCCCTTTTAATTTCATACAGTTATTCTATTTTGACTTTGTGCATGACTTATGAACCAAAACTGAAAGCGTTCGATTTTGGTTGGTTGTGTAATATTTCCGAAAATGTAGAAAGGAGACGGTTATTTTATTGTTTTCATTTGTCTCCAGCTTGGAGGTAATTAATACTTTCCTCTCAGGCAGAGAAATATTCTTGTAGGATTTCCGCACTACTCTTTATTATCTTTTTTGGCTGAATCTAAACTCGTTTTTCCCTCAACATTAAAAATAGTAAATGTACTACTATACATGTGTTTCAAATTGTATTTTCAAAATGCCAATAGTTAAGGCAATATTACTAGATTTTTTGGAGAAATTTAGAGTGTTACTTATTAATATAGTATCAAAACTTCTATTAGAACATTCAAACATAATGTAGACTGAGCTACACCGTCTGTCTTTTGTAGTTGATTCTCTTTTCGAAAAATAAAAGTCAGCATCAATGAAATTATTTATGGTTTTCCTGTTAGAATATCTAAGGCCAAACAAACAAAACAATGCAACAAAAAACCAATCATTATTCATCTTATGTCAAGACGGGTCTTATTAGATGTAATGTACATTAGTGAGGGAGAGGGTGCTCTGTACCAGGTAGGTAAAGAGAAGTTTTGTATAAGGTAAATTGTCAAAAAGACGATCGGCATTTGTTTATTTTTTTAGGAAAAATAAAGTCATGTGCATCAACACTGAGCTCATTTACATGGTGTACATCGCGTCCTGTTGTTAAGTATAAGAATATAGTAAAATGTTGCAGATATAAAATAATTTTTTTTTACCGTATAATTCTAAAGAAATCGAGGTGAAATTTAACTAAGATTTGCTTGGCAATACTGTGACAATATAAATGGCCGTAGATACACATGACAAATATTGAAAATCATTTAAAAAGTGAAAGTCAAAATAAAGTTAGGAATAAAATGGGTAAATAGTATAGATTTCAATTAAATGGGTATATTTATAGGTGTTTACAAGATAATGCAAATTAGTCAAAAGTTTAATTATTACATTATTAGTCGACTAAATTATAGGAATTAATTAAAAGTTTCAGTTAGTTAGAGTGTTATGATTCACACATACTCATAGAAAGTAGGTAGGTAGCTATCTATAGTAAAAAATTACAACCAAATGCAATCAAATTTTCTCATGATTGCAAATTATTGGAAGTAAAATTTCAGAAGTTTTTAGTCAGGAAGATATCGGGGAAAAGGAACTAGTGCATAGGCAAATAATTATTTGTTGCTTGCTAGATTGTATTTTTACTTCCCTCGCATACCGAAGGGTAGTATTGTATTCGAGAAAAAAATCACCCTCCGAGATTTTTCGGATTTTGACGTTTCAGATCACGTAGATTACGAAAATATAGGTTTTTCAATTCCGTCTATCTGTCTGTCTGTCTGTCTGCTGGTGCATTAACTAAAAAACTACTTGACGGAGAACAGTCAAATTTGGTAGGTAGTTGATCCTACTGTCAGCGAAGAAATGGTTAAACTTCCAATAGAGAATATACAGGGTGGACCTTCTAAGGGGAATAAATAATGAGAAATTTTTTTTCGCTCAAATTTAAAATTTTCACGTTTCATGGCACGCTAAACCTATTTTAGAAAAAAAAAATCGAAAAATTTTTTACCACTAAAATAGATGAAAATGTTTTTTTCTTTGTTCAAATTTAAAATTTCCACGTTTCATGGCATTCTAAACCTATTTAAAAAAAAATTGAAATTTATTTTTTTCCAACATTTTTGAATAAAATTTTTCCACTAAAATAGATGGAAAAATTTTTTTTCTTTGTTCAACTTTAAAATTTCCACGTTTCATAGCGTTCTAAACCTATTTAAAAAAATCGGTAAAGGTATTTACACAGAACTTCCCTCTTTATTTGTGCATGGCGGTAACTCTAAAAAATTAATAATTACGAAAAGACATTGAAGATAATCGAAATATAGTTATCACTATTATTACAAAGAAAACCTGATAAGTTTTGGTCAAAAAAATATACAGAGTGCTCATCCAACAGCAAAAGTTCAATACTAAATAACAGGAGCCACACATGGAAGGCTTGCGCAAATACTTTTGCAAATGTCCACTATGACTGAATTATTTCTTGGGATGACCACCCTGTACATTTTTAAATAAAAATACAATAGTTGCATATGCCAAATATTATTACCATCTGTCACATTTTCTATTCTACATTCACGTAGTGGAGTGGAAGTATTGTGGTGGTTAAAAAAATTATTTTTTTTTTATTTTTCAAAAATGTTGGTAAAAAAATTTTCAAAATTCTTTTCTTCTGAAATAGGTTTAGAATATTGTCTAAATGTTATTTGTGGCATTATCTTAATGTTTTCTTTTCAATTCTTTGAAACTTCCTGCCACATGTATGTTTCCTTTTTAACCGGCGCACAGTGGTTTAAAACGCGAAAAACACGGCCAAAAGTAAAAATATGAAGTTCTCTGTTCAGGAATGTTTTGTCTCTGTACTGTTAGAGTAGTATCCGTAGCATATTATAAGAGTGAGGAGGATGGTCAGGAATGCGTCCCTTAAATTTTAATATTTTTAGAGAATTGATTTGTATTAGACGCTCAAAGCGGTAACTCTCAACCAAAAGTGAACATGCCAGTTAAACGCGAATAAAAAGTTTGCCATTGTCCGATTTCAATTTTACAAAATGGATTCATCTCCTGAAAGTAAGTGCAATAAATTATTGTTTATAAATGTATAATTTTTTTTTCTATAGGAATATGTTAATAAAATTAGTAAATTTTATGTCTTATGATTTTTTTATAAATAGGGCAACAAAAGAAGTCCTACGAGATCGCAGTTTCATTTTTTTATTTTTTTTGTCCACTTGGTATGTAAAACATATCTCAAAACCAGCTGCATAACTTTGCATAGGTACTTTTTTTCTAGGACACTTTTTATGTACAATTTAATGTTTTTAAAGAGTATATTGAATTAATGAGTCGCTATGTTAATTTACAAACGTTTTTTCTCAATAATTGTAGTAAAAATATATAAAGATGTATTTTTAAACATAAATAAGTTTTTAATATTTCCTCTAATAAATAAATAAAATATGTAGAACTTTTAATAAAAAACTAACATATTTCGAGTTCTCGGTTTTTTTAAGCGATTAAAATAAGCAAACAAAAAAATGTTTTAGATATATGAAGGTTTGATAGTAAATTTGGATGCAAAAGAATGTGTCACTAGTCACACCTTGTTACAAGCTTTTATTTAACTTGCCATGTTAGTGAGTAGATGTGTGTAAGGGTCAAATCTTGCAAGCCAAATTTGAACCACTTCCTCTAAACTTACGACTTTGAAATTTTGCACACATACGTAGTTTCTGGAGACAATGCATTTTAACACTTTCCTGTACAAAAATTCAAGATGGCGGACAAATTTTAGCATTTATAGTCCGATTCGACTCAAACTCGATATATGGGTGTTTTAGGGGTCGCAAATTACAAGTCTTTTGTCAAAATTCAGAAATCAAAATAGCGGCGCCAAGATGACAGACAAATTTATTATTTATAGTCTGATTCGAATCAAAGTCGATATGTGGGTGCTTTATGGGTCGCGAAGTAGTTTTTATCAGGGAAAAAAGTTTTTAATATTATGGCCGCCATGTTTCTTGAAAAACAGTTGACAAATTCGAAATCAGTAACCTCAAAAACCCCAAGATATCAATTTTCATAGGGAAAAATCAATTTAAATCATTTTTGGTCTCCATTTTGAAGCCGACATTTTGCTTTTTTTAACAATTGTGGTATTCGAAATCAGCGATCTCGAAAACCACACCATGCCAAGTTTTATGTAGAAAAAATAATTTTCAAACTTTGTTGGCAGTCATTTTGAAGCCAACATTTGTTTTTTTTTAAGCAATTGATGAATTCAAAATCAGCAACCTTGAAAACCCCACTATATTAAGTTTCATGTAAAAAAACATAAATTTCAAACATTATTGGCAGCCATTTTGAAGCCGCCATTTTGTTTTAAAAATAATTTTTTGTCAAATTCGAAATCAGCGACCTCAAAAACTCCAAGATTGTGGCGTTGTTTTGCAAGGTTTTAAGTTGCCCAAGTGTTCAAGTGTGGGCCACCCTACGAGCGACGTGATTAGCGTCACTGGTGTAACCTGGCTAGCACAGTAAAGATACGGAGAGCTAAAGGGCATGGAGTTCAAGGCTTGGGTGCCATTGATTACTTAGGGTAATCAAAGAAAATTAAAGATAAAGATAAACAAAAGACAAAAGTTACATATATACAATAGTACTTACTATATTACAAAAATATTATATTACAAAAAATGAACGAGCTATCACAGCATCAACGATACTGTATAGCAAAATATCTCACAGAAATATGTAACAAAATACTATATTACAACAAGAGAAGCTCAAGATAAGCTTGAGACTTTTACGAGAGCCAAATTAAATATATTACAAAAGAGATGACTCGTAAATTGTCTCAATTATGAAACAAAAGTATATATTACAAGATATTAAAATACTATATTATAAGTTGCACTATATTACAAATTTGCTTAACAGCAAAATAAATTTGAGGTGTTTACGAGAACCAAAAATATATTACAAAAGATACGTCTTGTAACTTTTACCTCAATAATAAAATCATATATTACAACAAAATTAAATAAACTTGAGATCTTTTACGAGAGACGAAATAACTATATTACAAAAGATAAGTCTCGTAAATTTATCTCAAAATTTATAAACATTAGACACTCTCGTTACAACAAAAATTGAACCACGACTTACGATATCACTAACAAACGAGCATTATAGTACTACAATAAGATATTAATCATAAGGAAGCACGACAAAAGCAACTATAAAACAATACTACGGCGAAGTATTTGCGACAACGAATTCAAGATACAAGCAACTACGAATTAATATACAACAATGGATTTAATGATAACAACGGATTTAAAATGTAATCTAACCAAAAATATAATAGATTTAGCTCTTGAATCTAATATTTTAAATTTAGACACTTTTAACTCTTATAACTCAACAATCATGTGAAAATAATCCCTTTTATTGGTAACAATTAAAAGTACTTATCTTTTATTTTGTTATCCTGATGGAGAGAACTCCTAGATAAGGTCCCGTTCTCCGATGATCATGGATTTAAAAATTCACATGTGGTTGCCTTAATCCTTAATCCCATTGGGAGGTTATGAAATCGTAGAAGATTGTCGCCAAGACAAAATGAAGAAAATCTCTTCGCCCAGAATGTTTTCGTATATTCCAATTCAAAATGTAGTATAGAAAGGTTGACTTCAAATGAATATTACTGGCTTAGTAGAAACGTAGTAAGTCTTAAAACTTGAATGTAAATAATCTTGCTCAAAGCAAATAATGTAGCGTGAAAATACTTCGACGTTAACAGCATTAGACGTAATTACATTTGATTAAGAAGTAATTCTTTATAAGAAAATACTTATCAAAAAAATTTATAAAAAAATCGTTTATGAGAAAATTATAAGAAAAACCTAAAACAATATTTCAAATGTTAGACGATATTTGCCGGTATAATAATTAAAACCTTACCTCATGTGATCATCACGAGGTTTTTCAAATTCTATGATCCCCTTTACAGGTCAAACGAAATTATAAATACGTCTTATTAGTTCAATGGTTCAACGAGAAAGAGTTTTACCCGGCGTTATTTAGTTGAAATATCATTCCTCGAGCGCTATCTAGTATTCGCTAGCGTTAACTCTCACAGATGACGTACGTTCATCATAGTACAGGGAGTAAGGGCACTCTATTAATACTAAAGTTTGTGGGAATAATATTTCCGATAACTTATAATTTTTATAATAATTATTAACAGTGTAACAAAGGATGCTATCGAGCATTCCGCGTGTTACAATATCTCGCAGCCCACATAAAATATATATTTCATATATATTTTTTATAAGAGATTATTTCCACATCATATAAATCATATATCAACCTTATCTAACTATAATACAACATAATACAATTTACATTTATACAGGAAATTTACATAAATCATAAGTACAACATATATCAAATAACACAGATTATTTGGTCTATTTATCAACATTCTAACAATTATTTACCAAATCTAAAGAAGCGTTATCAATGGAGGTATCGTTATGCATGGCCTTTAGATCTTTTATATGATAACGACCAATGCTCTTCCCTTCTTCGTCTTCCAACTCACATAATACAGGCGAAATTTTACTAATTATTGTGCATTTAATGAACTTAGGAGCCAATTTAGCTGAAAAATAGTTACCAGCATCACTCAAAACATAGTTCCTTTTATAAACTATATCTCCTACTTCAAATTCAACATCTCGTTTCCTTAAGTTATAATATTTTTTATTTCGTTCATAAGCTAACTTTATTCTCCCCGCTACGTTCTTATACAGATCGGGCAATTTACTTAATTCGTTTACAATGATGTCGCGATTTGCAAATTCATATGGAGATAGGTTTCTACTTTTAATCTTACCATAATATTCTCCGTTCCAAGGTGTGTGTCTTCCAAATACCAGAAAATTTGGGGTATACTGTGTCACGTCGTGCACAGTATTATTTATAGCACTCATTATTTTAGCGATAGGTAAGTCCCAATCACGTTGACTTGTCTTAATATATGACCTTATGGCGGTACCAATAACACGATTAGAACGTTCAACATTATTAGTTTGCGGATGATATTTAGCATTGTACCATATATTTTTTTTTTTATTTTTTTTTTTAACGTCTTATTTATTTTAACGTCCTGGCGAAGTTTAGCTAAAGCTATTCCACCACTTAACCTGGACGGCGAAATGAGATACGGTCACCCATCCAAGTAACGGACTCTCCCGGCGTTGCTTAACTTCGCCGATCGAGTTCTCGCTACTTAAACTGGCACCGTACCTCGCCTCATTTTCTACCTGATACGTTGTTAATAATTTTTTGAATTCCTTTGAAGTAAACTGTGACCCATTATCGAGTACGATTGTTTGGCATACTCCAAAAATTAAGAAAACATTTTTCTCTAGGTAAGTACAAATATGTTTTGCAAGAGCACGCTTTAAAGGATGTATAAAAGTAAATTTGGTAAACCAATCAACAATAACTAAAATATAGCAATTTCCTCATTTTGATTTAGGAAAAGGGCCCATTAAATCAATTGATATTAACTGAAAAGGATGTGACACATTTTTAGGATTACCCATCAAACCCATTCGTCCTAATTGACTAGACTTTTGTTCATTACAATTTCGCAGTTATAAATAAACTTTTTAACATCATATTTCATACCTGGCCAAAAGTATTCTTCACATAAGCGATTATAAGTTTTATTTACACCTAAATGTGCCGATAACTCATTATGGAATTTTTCTAAGAGTTCTTTTCTCTTTATTTTTGAAATTACTAATTTCCATTGTTTTAAATTAGTATTAATGTTATGTTTCTGCTTTACATATTTATACAAATTATTACCGTTCTCGTAAAAAGAGGGAAATTTCTCAGGATTACTTAAGACATTTTTAATCATTTTTGAATACCATTTATCGTGTTGAGCTATATCTATTGTATCTAACTCAACTGGTGGTCTACTTAATGCATCAGGGACTACGTTTAATTTTCCTCGCCTATGTTCAAATTCGATGTCATATTGTGATAATTCTACAGCCCATCTTGCTAATCGACCAACTGGATTTTTTAAATTATTTAACCATAAAATAGATGAATTGTCAGTTATAACCTTAAACTTGGTTCCTTCGATGTAACAACGAAACTTAGATACGACCATAAGAACACTTTTTAATTCTCTTTCTAAAATAGTATAATTTTTTTCAGATTTGGTTAACGTTTTTGAAAAGTAAGCTATAGCATGTTCACTATCTCCCTCACCTTGAGTTAAAATGGCACTAGCGCTATGATCACTAGCATCGGTTTGTAAAGTAAACATTTTAGAAAAATCAGGCTTAGCTAATACTGGAGTTGAAATTAAACGTTCTTTTAATATTTTAAAAGAATTCTGTGCCTGATCAGTCCATACTATTTTCTGACCTTTTTTACGACCTTTAATTACATCATTCAAAGGAATAATTAATTCTGAAAAGTTATTTATAAAGCGTCGATACCAAGATGCCATACCGATAAATCGTCTCACCTCAGTGGTATTTCTAGGGGCAGGATATTCAACAATAGCTTTGACTTTATCGGTATCACTATGTAAACCATTTCTATCTACGACATAACCTAGAAATTTTAAGCTTGGTTTACAAAATTTACACTTTTCTAAATTAATAGTAAATCCTCCAGATTTTAAAATTTCATAAACCTTTGTCAAGGTTCCGAGATGATCATTAAAAGATTTATTTACTATAATTAAATCATCAAGGTATACAAAAATATTACTATTAATATCAGATGGATCAAATAATCTATCCATTACTCTTTGAAGTGTACTAGCACTTGATATTAAACCCATGGGCATTCTAACAAACTCAAATAGACCTCAGCCTATCACTCTAAAAGCTGTCTTTTCGCAACATTCCTCGGCTAATTTAATTTGGAAAAATGCTTGCTTGAGATCGATAGACGTTAGAAAGTGTGCATCTCTCACTTTATCTAGTATACTGTTTAAACTTGGCAATGGGTAAGAATCTGGTATTGAAATTGAGTTTAATTTCCTACCATCGAAACATAAGCGATACTGACCAGATGGTTTTTTTTACTAAAATAGCATTAGAGGCATAAGGACTCTTTGATGGACGAATAACACCTAAATCTAATAAACGATCAACTTCGTCATTCATATGTTTTTGCATATAAGGAGATAATGGAAATGCTCTTTGTCTAAAAGGTTGATTATCAGTTAAAGTTATTTTATGTTCAGCTAAAGAAGTTAAACCTAACTTTGGAGATACTAACTCTTGAAATTTATCTGTGACTTTACTTAATTGTTGTTTTTGACTGTCGGTTAAATCATACTGAGCAGTTATAGAACAAGTGTACAACGTATCGCTTGGATTTAATAAAGGATTACTTTGATTAATATTTTCAGCATCATCGACTGGACTATTAGTTTTATTTAACATATGATTTTTGTTTTTATTTAAATCCCAAACTTCCTTTTCAAAATTTAAATTTAATTTGAAAGCTTTACAAAAATCTACACCTAAGATCATAAAATGGCGAATATTGGATACTATTAAACATTTTAAATTGTGAGTAATATTTCTTAAAGTTATTGGTAAATTAACGGTGCCTACGACATGTTGAGATTTTCCATCTGCGGTGGTTACACACATATGATCTACATTATAATCTACTTTGAAATTCATATCTAAAATGGTTTTAAAGGCAGAGCTTCCTAGAACACATTGGTTAGCCCCTGTATCTAATAAGCCTGAAAATTGGCTGTCTTTTATAATTATATCCATGTAAGGACGTGAATCGCCAATCTTATTTGAAAAGACGGGTGACACTTCGTTATGTAAATAGAAATTTTTAACAACGTTTAACCAAACTGACCAACAATTTTCTAATGAGAAATTTTTATTATTTTTACTCAATTTTGGATTACTCCTGTTTCTTCGATTTGAAATATAAGTATTACTGTAATTAAATTCAATTTTATTTCTATTATTTTTCAAACTACCTTCGGTCTTAAACTTTCTTAAACAGTGTCTGCCGAATTGGGCACTGTGGGAAGTCGGCTTTTTGACTTACACTTAGGACATTTAGGTTTTGTTACGTTTTTCATACCGCAACTATAGCAAAATATACCCTTTGGCCATTTACAATTTTGATGTGAATGACCCTCTTTTCCACAGTTCCAACATTTTATGTTTTATGAATTCAAAATTTGACTGTTTTGTGCCTCGTTTGAACTCTCTGGGAATTGTATAGTTGGTAATGAATTTAAATTATACTCAGTATTAAAGCTTTCTATCTGGGAAGTAATTTCATTTACTTGAAGTCTCTGATTATGACTACTTGGTGGCCGATATGCCAAATCAGGTGCTAAGGTATTTGCAGTAATAGGTGGTGGATTTCTAAATTTTTGTGCTCTATTTCTGGCATCTTCTACTACTCGACATAAGTTTTTTAAGTTCTGATAAACATGTAGGATTTTGCAAAGATATATGGTATTGAAAATACGGTTGTAAATTTCTCAAAATTACTTGTAGCATGAAAGATTCCTGGGGTGGATTAGGTAGTCGTTTGAATAAATTTTCCATTATAGCTATATAAATCAATGATCGCTCATTACTACCTTGTGTTCTTAACAGAATTTCATTCCACAAGTCAATTTCAAAATCCACAGGTAGAAAAATAACTTTTAAAGCGTATACCAAGTCATCCCAGTTTGTAAATAAATTTTTGTTAGCTCGGAACCATTGTAAAGCATCCCCTTCAAATAATTCATAAGCAAAATTTAATAGTTGTGCTTTATTTACACTACACAGCACAAAATTCTTCTACTTTCTCAAGAAAACTATGTAAACTTTGGTTAGAACCTGAAAATTTCAATCATGTCCTGTTTATATATGAAATTTTATAATTTAAGTTTGAATCAATCTGACTCGTAGAAAAAGTGAGGTTATCTCTAGCTATATTCATGTTAGGATAATTACTTTGACAAGTTGTTGGTAATCTTTGACCATATAACCCTACATTATTAGAAGTTTGATTGTTTAAATTTTGATGATTTCCCTGAAAACTTGGAAAACAGAAAGTACTACTAACTTGATAAGTTGGTTCCATGTTTGGATTCCTATTTAAAGCATTGCTAAGATTTTGGTTAGGTAGTATTGACCAAAAGTCAGAGGTTAAGTTATTTGTAATTGGGGGCTGTAATTGAGAATTGTTTACACCCTCATTACCATACCGTATGTTAGGCATTGAAGTTACATTTCGATTCACAGGCGACATATGGCTATTAAAATTTGGACAAGAAATATTTTCAAAACGCACATTTCTATTTATAGGCTCGTTAGTTTGTATATTATTTAGTAAAGGTATATTATCATAAACATTTTCGTTAGCTGTGTGAACGTTATTATTACTGACTAGATCCTGTTGTTCTAGTAAGTTTTCTACAGATACTCTATTATTTAAATTACTAGGACTATTTTGTAACTGAATATTTTCTGCACTTGAAATTTGAAGGGGCACATCTAAATTTATTAAATTTTCATTAGTACCTATGTTTTGAGATATTCTTTGTTCTAATTGATCAAATGATAACATAAGTTGAGTCATAAGTTCAGCTTGCAAATTAGCTACTTGTTGATTAGACATCGGAAAATGATTTATACGGTTATGTACATGTAATAATTTAGTTTTTATCTTTTTATAATCAGGATGTCGAACATCAGAATTAAACCTAGATATCATACCCTCTAATATACTAATTTTTTCTCTACATATTAATGTTTCCTCATTAACATCAATCAGCACGGTGGGGTAAGAGACTTGGTCCATTCTCTCGCGTTGAAAATGTCATCTAAGAATTGATCTTTTTACAGTCATATTTCCATTAACGATAGCTCTTCTGATTCTCAGTTCATAGTCCAATTCATCTGAATGCAAATAATTTACCTCCATATTGTATAACAATTATATTCTCACTAAAACACAATTTCCAAATAACGATCAGTAAATATCAGACGATTTACTAAATCATTAGAAAATAAAGGAAATTTTAAAAGTATAGCATAAATAAACTAATATTAAATGTTAAAAACAATAACTATTTACAACTTACTAAAGCTAAGAAAATAAAAGCTAGCAAAACAGTAAAAGATAAAGGACAAATAGATAAATAGCAAAAGATAAAAGACAAAGATTAAGATAAACAACAAAAGATAAAGATAGCAGACAAATAGTAAAAGATAGATAAAGAGAATTTTCCTTGAACTCTATTCCTTTAAAGTAATCAAGCCCCGCGTTGAAAAGGCGCTACTTTGTGTGGCGTTGTTTTGCAAGGTTTTAAGTTCCCCAAGTGTTCAAGTGTGGGCCACCCTACGAGCGACGTGATTAGCGTCACTGGTGTAACCTGGCTAGCACAGTAAAGATACGGAGAGCTAAAGGGCATGGAGTTCAAGGCTTGGGCGCCATTGATGACTTAGGGTAATCAAAGAAAATTAAAGATAAAGATAAACAAAAGACAAAAGTTACATATATACAATAGTACTATATTACAAAAATATTATATTACAAAAAATGAACGAGCTATCACAGCATCAACGATACTGTATAACATAATATCTCACAGAAATATATAACAAAATACTATATTACAACAACCGAAGCTCAAGTGAAGCTTGAGACTTTTACGAGAGCCAAATTAAATATATTACAAAAGAGATGACTCGTAAATTGTCTCAATTATGAAACAAAAATATATATTACAAGATATTAAAATACTATATTACAAGTTGCACTATATTACAAATTTGCTTAATAGCAAAATAAATTTGAGGTGTTTACGAGAACCAAAAATATATTACAAAAGATACGTCTCGTAACTTTTACCTCAATAATAAAATCATATATTACAACAAAATTAAATAAACTTGAGAACTTTTACGAGAGACAAAATAACTATATTACAAAAGATAAGTCTCGTAAATTTATCTCAAAATTTATAAACATTAGACACTCTCGTTACAACAAAAATTGAACCACGACTTACGATATCACTAACAAACGTGCATTATAGTACTACAATAAGATATTAATCATAAGGAAGCACGACAAAAGCAACTATAAAACAATACTACGGCGAAGTATTTGCGACAACGAATTCAAGATACAAGCAACTACGAATTAATATACAACAATGGATTTAATGATAACAACGGATTTAAAATATAATCTAACCAAAAATATAATAGATTTAGCTTGAATCTAATATTTTAAATTTAGACACTTTTAACTCTTATAACTCAACAATCATGTGAAAATAATCCCTTTTATTGGTAACAATTAAAAGTACTTATCTTTTATTTTGTTATCCTGATGGAGAGAACTCCTAGATACGGTCCTGTTCTCCGATGATCATGGATTTAAAAGTTCACATGTGGTTGCCTTAATCCTTAATCCCATTGGGAGGTTATGAAATCGTAGAAGATTGTCGCCAAGACAAAATGAAGAAAATCGCTTGGCCCAGAATGTTTTCGTATATTCCAATTCAAAATGTAGCATAGAAAGGTTGACTTCAAATGAATATTACTGGCTTAGTAGAAACGTAGTAAGTCTTAAAATTTGAATGTAAATAATCTTGCTCAAAGCAAATAATGTAGCGTGGAAATACTTCGACGTTAACAGCATTAGACGTAATTAAATTTAATTAAGAAGTAATTCTTTATAAGAAAATACTTATCAAAAAAATGTATAAAAAAATCGTTTATGAGAAAATTATAAGAAAAACCTAAAACAATATTTCAAATGTTAGACGATATTTGCCGGTATAATAATTAAAACCTTACCTCATGTGATCATCACGAGGTTTTTCAAATTCTATTATCCCCTTTACAGGTCAAACGAAATTATAAATATGTCTTATTAGTTCAATGGTTCAACGAGAAAGAGTTTTACCCGGCGTTATTTAGTTGAAATATCATTCCTCGAGCGCTATCTAGTATTCGCTAGCGTTAACTCTCACAGATGACGTACGTTCATCATAGTACAGGGAGTAAGGGCACTCTATTAATACTAAAGTTTGTGGGAATAATATTTCCGATAACTAATAATTTTTCTAATAATTATTAACAGTGTAACAAAGGATGCTATCGAGCATTCCGCGTGTTACAAGATATCAAGTTTCAAAAAATAAAAATTATTCTTTCCACTTTTGACCAGTTTTTTAAACACTCTACGGTGCTCGGGGAATCTACAAAATATCACAATTAACCAGTATGTTACTGGTAAATAACGTCTACGCCTGTGACTTTTACGTCAAAGGATCAGTTAGAGGTTTCTTTTTTTAAATAAACAAGTTTTTATACTTATTTGTGTTGTTTATTTAAAGAAAGAAACCTCTAACTGATCCTTTGACGTAAAAGTCACAGGCGTAGAGGTTATTTACCAGTAACATACTAGTTAATTGTGATATTTTGTAGATTCCCCGAGCACCGCTTAAAAAGAAAACATACATGTGGCAGGAAGACCCAAAGAATTGAAGAAGGAAAAAATTAGGTTTAGAATGTCATGAAACGCGGAAATTTTAAATTTGAACAAAGAAAAGAAAATTGTTTCATTTTAGTGGTAAATTTTTTTTCAAAAATGGTGAAAAAAAATTTTAAAATTTTTCTTTCTGAAATAGGTTTAGCGTGTCATGAAACGTGAAAATTTTTTTCATTATTTATTATTCCCTTTAGACCCTGTATATTTTCCAGTGAAAGTTTATCCATTTCTTCGCAGACAGTAGCGTCAACTACCTACCAAATTTGACTGCTCTCCGTCAAGTATTTTTTTAGTTAATGCACCGGCAGACAGACAGATAGACAGACGGAATTGAAAAACCTATATTTTCGTAATCTACGTGATCTGAAATGTCAAAATCCGAAAAATCTCGGAGGGTGATTTTTTCTCGTATGCGAGGGTAGCATGGAAAAAAATTTTTTTGCTCATTTAAAATTTTTACGTTTCATGACATTCTAAACCTATTCAGAAAAAAAAAAAATGAAAATTCTTTTCACCAACATTTTTGAAAAACTTTTTACCACTAAAATAGATGGAAAAATATTTTTTCTTTGCTCAAAATTTTCACGTTTCATCGCGTTCTAAACCTATTTCAAAAAAAAAAAATACCACTGCTAAAGAATAGAAGGAAAGTTTCCTTTTTGCTGAAATTTAAAATTTCCACGTTTCATGACATTCTGAACCTATTTCAGAAGAACAAAACTTTGAAAATTTTTTTACCAACATTTTTTGAAAAATTTAAAAAAAATTATTTTTTTTTTCCACCGCTATACTTCCTCTCGACTACGTGAATGTGGAATTGAAAATGTGACAGATGTCAATAATATTTGACATATGCATCTATTATATTTTTATTGAAAAATGTACAGGGTGGTCATCCCAAGAAATAATTCAGTCATGGTGGACATTTGTAAAGGTATTTGCGCAAGCCTTCCATATTTGGCACCTGTTATTTAGTATTGAACTTTTGCTGTTGGATGAGCACTCTGTATATTTTTTTGACCAAAACTCATTAGGTTTTCTTTGTAATAATAGTGATAACTATATTCCGATTATTATTTTCAATGTCATTTCGTAATTATTAACATTTTAGAGTAACCGCCATGCCCAAATGTTCTGTGTAAATACCTTAACCGATTTTTTCTTGTTGTTTTCGTTTTTCTCTTTGGTAAAGCCATCAAGCCGACTGTCCTCAGGGTCTATCAGGTCGTGTAGGCTAAAAATTGCGATGGTGCACAACATTGATTACTCTCCCCGACCTTCCGTGTGGACAACGATGCACCACAGATGTGAAATTTTAAAAGACATGTCTTGAGAGACAAGTAATATATTTCTACAAATAACGCATCCAGGCAATAGCTTAAAGTTTTGAATATAGAATGATCGAATTTGTTTTTCTATTAAGAAACAAGGGTATCTATTATTAAATTTTTTAATAGTATGTGTCACAATTTTTCATAGGAAGTTAGGATAGTTAATAAGAATAGCTAGGGACAATATGTTTTTTATATAGTTGTGGTATATTATATTGCTCTTGATTACGAAACTAGACGTTGTAAGCCGGAGATGATGTTGAAAATGGTTCAAAAGGAACTGAATGTCAGCCTTGTCAAATGAAATATACGTAATATGGTTTTCGCACACAAAGATGTGCAACGTGAATATAAAATATTTTATGATAATCTTATTGAGATGTATAAGGGATTATTTTACCTACAGTGTTACGGGTAAAAGGTTTTAAGACGAGGATCGCGTGGAAGAAGGTTCAAAAGGAACTGAACGTCGGTCTCGCTAAATAAGGTACATGTGGCACAAGTGTCGCAAATAAAGACGTATAACCCCAAGGGAGATATTTGAGACTTATTATTATTGAGTTATATAAGGGGGTACATTGTTTATAGTTTGCGAGTAGAATATTTCATGACAAAAAAGCCTTGGAAAGGGTTCATAAACAGAAACTCAATGTCACTCTCGTAGAATAAAGTTTCATAAATAAAGGTAAAGGTTTAACCAAAGCACAAATAATAAAGAGTTGACTAGGTCCTACCTAAATCAGAATAGAGATTAACTGAGTGATTATGACAGTTTGTTTAAAGTTCGAATTAATAGGAAATGATACATACAAAAAACAGTACACTAGGCCTAGTTATGAAACTGAAGAAGTTAAATGAATTCACAATTTTCTGTTCATTTTCTCCTCCGTGCAAAAAAAATCATCACCAAGTGACACAACTTGTAAAGAATGTTATTTATTTTTTATTATCAGGTTCAGTTGCGCAAACTTGCTAGAGGAGAATACACGTAAAGTACATTTGTGAATAATAATTATAGTTTAGTTTACTGCGGACAAGGTCAAGTCTGTTATTAAATAAAACACCCACACCAGCTTACGCTGGTAAAATAGAGAAATGGCAAGACCACTCAGTAATTGTGTTTCCCTTAATTGTAAACAAGACCAAGTTCATGCAACGGACCCGATACAGTATAGGTTTAATAGAAATAAATCGATAGTGTCAGCGAATTCTTTTACGTCAAATATAAATAATGTCGCTGACCCAATAGATAGGGAATATAATTCTAATTAGTTCTTTAAAACAACAATTATTTAATTTTTTAATAAAGGCGTTTATAACGCATGTCCTTTTAATAATAGATCATAGGTCTAAGATGTTCCCTTATTTATTAGTAGTTTCTTTTTGCATATTTCACGGACCATGTGGCACACTAACATAGAACACTCGTTCGCACGACCTACCAGAAGTCAAACAGCAGTTGGCAGGGACGGCATCCTCCTAGAGGGATGGTTCCCGGACTGGAAACACGGAGTGAGAACACTCCGTCTGCCAGTCAGGGAGTTACATCCATATGACTAGAATGAATCCATACACCATTACGTATAATCCAAGTTGTGCTCCCGAACTACCTGGAAATCCGAGGGTAGGAAGCTTCTCAATCCATACACAGGCATTTAGGAAATATTACATCATTTGCCCAAACTACAAAAACTACATGTTGGCCGACATTCTCAAGGCAGCCGAAATCGTTCACGTTCGACAAACCATTAGCACAACGGAGATTTTGTATAAACATTTAGAGAGCAAACAAAATAGGCATGATGTGTAGTAGAGTACAACCAGGGCACACAAACGATGGTGACACGTGCAACGTCTCAACAGCATCAAATACTGGAAGAATTGCCTGAACAAACTATAGTGATAGTGCCGAAATATGATTTAAACCATATTCCTTTCATTAAAGGACCTCACCATGAACAATATGAACATGCCAAAATCAAAATTGTATAAATTGTCAGATATTTTGAAGGGGTAAGCATCGGCAAAGATCTATTTTTTTCTTCTTAGTACATTGTACATCATAGCAAATCATCGTTAGCTTTAAGCTACTGGATATAACGAGACTTTGTTGACGCTACCCCAGCTGAACTGTGCTATCAGAATTAATAAAACTCTTTCTATTGTTTCCTTACTATTTAGGAATTGTTTGATCGTTGAACTTTAAAGCTGGGGACCAGCTCTGTTAGGGGGAAGAAAGGTGTCACATTGGAAATATTATTAATTATTCAAATGCTTATAAAAACAAATATATTTGATCCTAGTCCATTTACAAATTTAAAAACATTTAAAATGTGAACTTGTATAATTATTGCAAAAAAGCATTTGTTTATTAAACAGGCACTTTTTTTAAATGAATTTCTATAGCTTAGGGGTGTCGTGGCGTAACATGGTTGGGCTTATTTTCTTCCTCAAGAGTTGCACTTTTGACAACAGCAACATCAACACTTACATCAACAATACCGATGCAAAAACAATAATTGTTGCAAAGGCATGTGTGGAAGAAAGGAAAGTTAAAACAGGTCCGTTTTATGGACTGAGATGGTTATTTTTGCTATTGCGATATTTCGTTCTATCTCGTCGAGCTACCTCAAAATTGTTGGCTATAAGTTTTTGTAGGTCTACAGGAAGCCGAGATAATGATGATTTTGCGAATGCGCACGATTTTGAACGTCCGAATTCAGTTTTCCTTGCGCCCGCTACAGCAACTGAATTCGGAGCCCAGACTAATTCAGACTTTACACACAATGCTATTTCCTACGTTCACAGTTTTATGTTTTATCTTGTGGCGTATACCTGCTTAGAATATACGCAGATGTGCCTTGCGATAGACATGATTGGCTTCATCTCAAGAGTTACTTCAGACAGAGGTGGTATTAAGTATTTCTTTACATGATATTAGAATATGATCAGTGATCCTAAATAAATTCTAATCATTCATAATTTTGTTACTTTTGCGTTAACAAATTACTATTCTTTATTATTGCATTTACATGCATACCTAACCAAAATATACCGAACTTTACTCAATTATTTACAATTTAAAAGAGACCGTAACATTTTATTTCACAATATTTGACAACATTTTTTGGAAAATCTACGTGACAAGTCATCCAACTGAAAATATCCAATTTTACTTTTATCTTATTAATTAAAAGAACATTTCTTTACGTGGATAAGTGATCATTCAAAAATATAAAGGAATATTAAAAATTGTATATCTTTTTACTCCGGATTATCGTAAAAAATGTAGGCTAACAAAAAAATGATTTTTCAAAATTTGTACATAAGTGCTTTTAAATTGTTGAAAAAATACATAGAATAAAGTTTTCTGAGTTAAAGTCTCTAAAAACTTTCCAGCAATAGTTTTCAATATTTCGATATTAGTACTTTCCGATATTATCTTGGAGTAAAACATCTACGTTTAATTTTTAAAGTTAATACTCAGTAGTCAAAGAAATATATATTTTTAGAAATTCATAATGAATATTCAATTGTTAACTACATAGCACACTGAAAATGGGTATACAGTGTACATTTACTGCGAATGAAATTTATTAAAAACAGATAAATAAAAATATACTTAGATATCTCGATAACGGAATATTCAAAATAGTTTTCATCAATAATGATAAAGTATATATATATATTTTCTTGAGGTTGCAGTCAGAAGTGTAAAGTTGTTATGGCCAAACACACAAAGAAAACTCTTCGTTACTTGTCAAGCTTTCGGAAATGTTTATTTCCTTTCTCAAGACATCTATAAAGTGTATTATTTTATAAATAAGTCATATATATATAAAACAATTAATTACTTACTAACATGAGGATGTTTGTTGAGGTGAAGCACAAAAATAGAAATAAAATCATCCTCGAGGAAAAACATAGAAGGTTAAAATATTCTTATAAACTATACCATATTAATAATTTAAAAGCATTTTAGTGCGAAAATCTTAAAACAATCACATTTTGAAATAGATATATATCAATACATTTTGTTAGTATTAGGCGTCTACTAGTGAAGGTAAGGAGAAACAATTCTACGAAAAAATATGAGAAAAAACTTTTAAAAAGAACACATTTGATTGGTGTTAAGTGTTTGGGGAATTTTCTAGGGTCCCTAGACTACCAACTGACTGGTGACGATTTATTGCCAACTTGAAGGTTACAAATTTTGATTTGTCGTCCTAACATTTAGATCTTTCTCTAACTTTATCTAACTTTAGAATGTAGGTGTAAATATTACTTAGGATTTCAATGTCTGATTTCTTATTTAATATGTGAGTTTCGTTGTTTATGTGAACCATTTCTAAGAAAGATCTCTTTTTTAGGTTGTGCTCAACCGCTAAAATTTTGGTACTTTCATAACTCATCTTGTGGCCTGTTGTTATTACGTGTTCGGCCAGAGCACACGACTTTACATTTCTGTTACAGTCACTTTTATGTGACGTTAAGCGTCCACTGAGAGTCCTAGAGGTTTGACCTATATAGGCTTTGTTACAGTTGTTACATTCAATGCGATAGACAACGTTGGACTTCTCCTGTGCTTTTAGTGGAGTTTTCACTCGGCTAAACAATGTTGCAATAGTTTTGATATTCTTTTTTGCTATTTTGATATTTAAATGTTTGAAAATGTTTAATAATTTGGGTGTTAAGTCTTCTACATGTGGTAGAGACCTAAATATTGTTGGAGTTATACTGGTGTTGTTTTGAGGTTCCTCTGTTACATTTATAGATATATTGTTGTTAGAATTATTGTTCTCACTATTAGTATTGTGTAGGTTATTAATATTTGCATTATTTTCATTATTATTGGGACGGTTACAGTTTAGTTCGTTGTTATTGAAATTTTGGCTGGTAGTAAATAGCATTTGGTTTAACAAGTGAGCTGGATAAGAATTCTCCGTCAGGATGTCACGTAACTCCCTTAACGACTCATGTCTATGCTGTACGTGGGTGAGTCTAATTACTCTGTTTTTTAGAGCGAGGATGAGGTTCATTTTCATACGAGTAGGGTGATAAGAGTGGTAGTTTAGGTATCTAGCACTACTCATAGGTTTTCTATACCATTTTGTTTGTAGGACGTTATGTTCTGTCCTAATTACTCTCATATCTAAGAAAGGTATGCTATTGTCACTTTCTATTTCAACAGTGAACTGTATGTTTTCGTTGTAGTTATTGAAAATGTGTAATACCTCGTCTACGCTGTGAGCAGGGACTGGCAGTAGGAGGTCATCTACGTATCTTTTTATAAAGGGGATGTTAAATGGTACCCTGGTGAGACAATCCTTAACCAAATCATCAAGTACAAAATTTACCAGAATGGGAGAGATTGTGGATCCCATTGGTGTGCCAAAAATTTGTTTATAGTAACATTTGTTGAATTCCAAATAATTTGAGTCAAAAATAAATTTTAGAATGTTAATAAAAGTATTTAAATCCATGGAGCAATGCTCTGAAATTATGTCCCAATTGTCTGTTATGGAAGATATTATTAGTTCTAGAGGCAAATTTGTGAACAGGGAAACCACGTCAAAACTCACCACTATATAGTTCGGTGGTAATTGATAGTCGTTTATGAACTCACTAAAAGCGAAGGAGTCTTTTACGTAGAAATCATTGTTTGTATTATAGGCTTCTGTTAAGATGTTAGTCAGAAATTTGGCAAGTTTACCATTAGGACAGTCAATGGACGACACGATTGGTCTCATTGATAAAGTTGGTTTATGAATTTTCGGTAACGCGTAGAATCTAGGAGCGACAGAGTTATAAAATCTCAAAATCTTAGCTGTAGCGTAATCAATTACGCTATAATTTTTTATGTGAGTGACTAATTTATTGGCTTTTTGTTGTAATGTACAAGTAGGATCATTTCTGAGTTTTTTGTAATATTTATGGTCGTCTAGCAACTCTTGGCTTTTGAGGATATAATCTTGCTTGTGCATAACCACGGTTACATTACCTTTATCACTTCTTACTACATATAACTCTGGGTGCTGTTTGAGAAACATTTTGCATTCATTGAAGATGTTAACTAGATAATTCCTAGTGAATTGATGTTTATGTAAGAAATTAGTAATTATGTTGGTGAATTGCGATCTAAAGAAATTTTTTGATTCTTCATCGACATCTTGGATAATCAGTTCTAGATCTGCCAGTAACGATGGCATTTTTAAATCATGTGTTGAAGGACACAAACTGAATTTGGGGCCTAGGGCCAATAATTGCTGAACTTTTATCGGTATTTCGACTGTAGTTAGATTTTTGAGCAATTTTTTTTGAGTTATAATTTTATTGATTTCATTTTGTTTTAATCTGTCAAACTTATTTCTGTTGGTGTTTCTTAACTTATGAAAAGCTGTATTGTATTTGATTTTGAGACGTCTATCATATTCCTGCTGAATCAGGAACAAGCAGACCTGATTCAGTCCAAACTGGTGGAAGCATTGGATGCCATCCCTCGTGGGGTGGCGGGCCCGAAGTTCCAGCGGTTTCCAAAATATGAGGGGGGGATCCTCAATGTAGTTTGTGCAGACCCCTCCACCGAAAACTGGCTCGGGGAGGCAGTACGAGGGATGAAGGAGCTTGGGGAGGGGGTGTCCATCACTGTGGTGGACACCAAAGACCTTCCCAAGCGACCGAAGGTCCTCGTCTACATCCCCGAGACAGTAGACGAACCAAGGGTCAGAGACCGGCTCAGGAAACAAAACGAAGACCTGAGCACGGAACAATGGTCCTTGATGAGCCGCAAAGTCGAGGAGAAGGGGCAAACGCTGGCCTACTCCATCGACGAAAGGTCGTTGAAGGCACTTGAAGGAATGGACTTCAAGGCCTACTATTCCTTAGGAAGAGTCTCTTTTAAAAAACTAAAAGAGAAAACCAACACCCCGGATGAAGGTGGTGCAAGTAAACCTGCACCATAGCAAGGCGGCAACGTCGGTCCTTGCTAAGGTCATGCAGGGGTGTGATGTTGCACTGATCCAGGAACCCTGGGTCTACAAGGGTCAGCTAAGAGGCTTGAAGGAGGTCGGTGGAGAACTCATCTACAGTAGATCCACTGAGACTCCCAGAGCGTGTATTCTTGTTAAAGTTAAGCAAGCAGTAATGTCACTAACTAATTTCTGTTCCAGGGATTTAGTGGCAGTCAAAATCAGAGGATCATGTGGAGGTATGCCGAGAGAGTTAATTCTGGACTCTGCGTACCTTCCATATGACGACCCTGAGCCACCACCAACCAAGGCCGTGGAGGAACTGGTGAGGAGCTGCAGAGGAAGAGGATCTCAGGTCATCATCGGGTGCGATGCAAACGCGCATCACACAGTCTGGGGGAGCACCAACACCAACTTAAGAGGTGAGTCACTTTTTGAATTTATTATGGAATACAATTTAGACATAGCAAATGTAGGCAATACTCCGACCTTTGTAACTAGACAAAGGCAAAAAGTGATAGATATAACAATAGGAACAACGCACGCGTGTAACCTAGTCAACAACTGGCATGTGTCTGAGGAGGAGAGCTGCTCAGACCACAGACACATTCGATTTAACATAACGGGACTGGACCGTGTAACTGAAATGTATCGTAATCCCCGCAAGACGGACTGGGAAGGATATAAAACAGACCTCGCCCGGGAACTTGAGAGGATAAAGACGAACATTAGCAAAGAAGAGGATGTAGAGATGGCTGCGGAACAAATACAGAACGCAATCATCTCTGCATATGAGGACAACTGCCCTCTAGTGGTAAGGAAATCCACCAGGAATGTGCCCTGGTGGAACAATGAACTTAGCAACATGAGGAAAGAAGTGAGAAGAAAATTCAATATCGCAAAAAGATCAGCCAACTGGGATGAATACAGGACCTCTTTGACTGAGTACAACCAAGCACTGAGAAGGGCCAAGAGAGAATCCTGGAGGAGACACTGCGAGAGTATTGACAGTATCCCGGAAAGTGCCAGACCCCTCCCTCCTAACGGAGACAGGAGAGTACACCAAGACAGGAAAAGAAACCATGGAGGAACTGCTCCGTGTGCACTTTCCTGGATCTAACATTATTGAACAATCACTTGAGGAGTGGCTAAGAACAGGACTGGTGACAACTGGAATCAGGGCCACCAGGACAGACTGGTCAGTAACCAAAAAAGTGATAGATCAATCCAAAATCAAATGGGCAATAAACTCATTTGAGCCCTACAAATCTCCGGATCCGGACGGAATTCTGCCAATAATGCTTCAGCAGGGTATAGACCTGTTGGCATCTAAGCTCTGCACACTGTACAGGGCCAGCCTAGCGCTGGGATACATACCAATGAGGTGGAAACCAGTTAGGGTGGTATTTATACCAAAGGCAGGGCGGAACTCATACACCCTAGCCAAGTCCCTAAGACCCATCAGTCTTATGTCATTTCAACTTAAGACGATGGAAAAAATGCTCGACAGGCATATTAGGGATGATGTTCTGGTTAGAAGTCCATTACACCAGAGCCAATTTGCATACAGAGCAGGCATGTCTACAGAAACAGCACTTCACCACCTAATTCAGAAGGTGGAGAAGGTTCTGGAACATAAGGAGGTGGCACTGGGTGCTTTCCTCAATATAGAGGGAGCATTTGATAACACCTCCTTTAACTCCATCATTAGAACTGCAAGAGAGCGTGGCATCGAGGACACCTGCTGCAGGTGGATCGATGGCATGCTCAGAGGCAGGATGGTATTCACCACTATGATGGGTGAAAACCTAGGCGCGTCAGTTGCAGGAGGCTGCCCGCAGGGGGGTGTTCTGTCTCCTCTGCTATGGAATCTTGTAGTTGACAGCCTACTACAGAAGCTCACAGTTGAGGGATTCGAAGCTCAAGGATATGCTGACGACATAGTCATCATAGTTAGGGGAAAGTTTAACACCACAGTCAGGGATCGATTACAGATGGCACTGAATATGGTTAAAAAATGGACCGATGATGAAGGGCTGAAAGTCAGCCCTTCAAAAACCCACATCGTCCCATTTACCAGAAGGAGAAGTCTGGAGGGACTAGGTCCTTTAGTTCTTCAAAACACACAACTGCAGATGTCGGGAGAGGTTAAATACCTTGGAGTCACTATAGACTCCAAGCTTACCTGGAACCAACACCTAGACAGGATAATACATAGGTCGGTAGACACATTGGCAACCTGCAGGCGATCATATGGTAAAACATGGGGGCTCAGGCCTAGTGTATTGCACTGGCTTTACACTAGTGTTGTAAGACCCACCATTACGTACTCTGGTCACTCTCTAGTCTGGTGGTCAAAGACAACTCAGACTACTGCGGCGAATAAGCTGAGCCGGGTACAAAGACTGGCCTGCTTAGGAATCACAGGTGCTATGAAGAGCACCCCCACGGCAGCCTTGGAGACCCTATTAAACCTCCCCCCACTTAGCATAGTGATCCAGGGAGAGGCCAGAATGGGGACATATAGGCTGCAAAACTCAAATACCCCGAATCTAAGATCGGGAGGACATTTGAGGATAATAAACACTGTAGAAGACCCTCTATTGAACATGAGGTCAGACTACATGGTACCAAAAATCACCTTTAACAAGCCCTTCAATATCACCATTGGAGATAGGAAGGACTGGTCAACAGAAGCTCCTGCCATACTACGAAAGGGCCTAACCTGGTATACTGACGGGTCTAGGACAAACACAGGAGCTGGAGCTGGAATACATGGTGAAAGACCCAGGGCAAGTATAAGTCTTCCCCTTGGGCAACACGCCACTGTATTCCAGTCAGAAATTCTGGCTATACTTGAATGTGTACGCGAGAATGCAAACCGACAATATGTGAATCAGCAGATCTCCATTGCATCAGACAGTCAGGCAGCACTTAGAGCACTAGCCTCTAACAGACTGTCATCCCGACTGGTATGGGACTGCCATGAAGAGCTGAAAATTCTGGGCGAGCAGAACAGAGTCAAACTACTCTGGGTGCCAGGACACTCCAGAATTGACGGCAATGAAAAAGCTGATGAACTTGCTAAACAAGGGGCAGCTAACATATTCTATGGCCCAGAACCCGTGCTGGGCATTTCTAAAAGCTCAGCCAGAGGGGCGAACCACTGGAGGAACATTCCAGGAAATTGACATGGAAAAACACTGATTAAAGGTCCATGCGCAAAACAAACTGAAGAACTGCTCACAATGAACAGGACGCAGTTAAGACTAATAACAGGACTTCTGACGGGACACTTTCCTGTAAAGAAGTACCTGAATACAATCGGCAAATTCGCCGGAAACGGTCGACCACATCATTTTTTACTGCGAGGAATTGGCTCGCAGAAGATATGGCATCTACGGGCAAACACGAACAGACCCGGAACTTATCAGCACCCGTCCGACCATAGACCTGTATCATCTGATTAGAGGTACAGGGGTACTGGAGTGGGCGGAGTGAAACATGGCAGGGAGAGCACAATAAGCCCAGGAGGCTGCAGTGCCCTCGGAGTTTTCTACTAACAGACGAGCCCTGGAAAAAAAAAAAAATCGTATTCGTTGAAAATATTTTTAGGCAAAGTTAATTTATTTTTTACATGAGAGAGTTCTTTTTCATATTTATTTAGATCGCAAATCGTAATACTGATTTCTAAATTTAAAATTTTCCTCCTTAACCTTACATTAAAGTTGTTAATTTGTTGTCCTGTCCGTCCTCCTTGGTGCTGTAGTAAATTATTAATATTGTAGATCCCATCCGATACATGATTTGGGAACACTTGGAACTTTCTACATTTTAACAAGAAGATTCTTCTATTTCTTAGTGCAGCTAACCTGTTGTTAATTTTGGCCCATTTATTTAACCATCCTACATTAGCAGCTCCATAATGTCGGTGGACATCATCGAAAAACCCCATATCTATAGATAATAAAACCAGAAAGGTAGTCTTGACTGATTAGTTAAGCAGAAAAAGTAAATTTTTTCTTGAGGTTGCAGTCAGAAGTGTAAAGTTGTTATGGCCAAACACACAAAGAAAACTCTTCGTTACTTGTCAAGCTTTCGGAAATGTTTATTTCCTTTCTCAAGACATCTATAAAGTGTATTATTTTATAAATAAGTCATATATATATATATATAAAGCAATTAATTACTTACTAACATGAGGATGTTTGTTGAGGTGAAGCACAAAAATAGAAATAAAATCATCCTCGAGGAAAAACATAGAAGGTTAAAATATTCTTATAAACTATACCATATTAATAATTTAAAAGCATTTTAGTGCGAAAATCTTAAAACAATCACATTTTAAAATAGATATATATCAATACATTTTGTTAGCATTAGGCGTCTACTAGTGAAGGTAAGGAGAAACAATTCTACGAAAAAATATGAGAAAAAACTTTTAAAAAGAAAAAATTTGATTGGTGTTAAGTGTTTGGGGAATTTTCTAGGGTCCTTAGCCTACCAACTGACTGGTGACGATTTATTGCCAACTTGAAGGTTACAAATTTTGATTTGTCGTCCTAACATTTAGATATTTGTCTTTCTCTAACTTTAGAATGTAAGTGTAAATATTACTGAGGTTTTCAATGTCTAATTTCTTATTTAATATGTGAGTTTCGTTGTTTATGTGAACCATTTCTAAGAAAGATCTCTTTTTTAGGTGTTGCTCAACCGCTAAAATTTTGGTACTTTCATAACTCATCTTGTGGCCTGTTGTTATTACGTGTTCGGCCAGAGCACACGACTTTACATTTCTGTTACAGTCACTTTTATGTGACGTTAAGCGTCCACTGAGAGGCCTAGAGGTTTGACCTATATAGGCTTTGTTACAGTTGTTACATTCAATGCGATAGACAACGTTGGACTTCTCCTAAAAACTCCACTAAAAGCACAGGAGAAGTCCAACGTTGTCTATCGCATTGAATGTATCAACTGTAACAAAGCCTATAGAGGTCAAACTTCTAGGACTCTCAGTGGACGCTTAACGTCACATAAAGGTGACTGTAACAGAAATGTAAAGTCGTGTGCTCTGGCCGAACACGTAATAACAACAGGCCACAAGATGAGTTATGAAAGTACCAAAATTTTAGCGGTTGAGCACAACCTAAAAAAGATATCTTTCTTAGAAATGGTTCACATAAACAACGAAACTCACATATTAATTAAGAAATCAGACATTGAAAACCTCAGTAATATTTACACCTACATTTTAAAGTTAGAGAAAGACAAATATCTAAATGTTAGGACGACAAATCAAAATTTGTAACCTTCAAGTTGGCAATAAATCGTCACCAGTCAGTTGGTAGCCTAGGGACCCTAGAAAATTCCCCAAACACTTAACACCAGTCAAATTTGTTCTTTTTAAAAGTTTTTTCTCATATTTTTTCGTAGAATTGTTTCTCCTTACCTTCACTAGTAGACCCCTAATGCTAACAAAATGTATTGATATATATCTATTTTAAAATGTGATTGTTTTAAGATTTTCGCACTAAAATGCTTTTAAATTATTAATATGGTATAGTTTATAAGAATATTTTAACCTTCTATGTTTTTCCTCGAGGATGATTTTATTTCTATTTTTGTGCTTCCCCTCAACAAACATCCTCATGTTAGTAAGTAATTAATTGTTTTATATATATGACTTATTTATAAAATAATACACTTTATAGATGTCTTGAGAAAGGAAATAAACATTTCCGAAAGCTTGACAAGTAACGAAGAGTTTTCTTTGTGTGTTTGGCCATAACAACTTTACACTTCTGACTGCAACCTCAAGAAAAAATTTACTTTTTCTGCTTAACTAGTCAGTCAAGACTACCTTTCTGGTTTTATTATCTATAGATATGGGGTTTTTCGATGATATCCACCGACATTATGGAGCTGCTAATGTAGGATGGTTAAAACAATGGGCCAAAATTAACAACAGGTTAGCTGCACTAAGAAATAGAAGAATCTTCTTGTTAAAATGTAGAAAGTTCCAAGTATTCCCAAATCATGTATCGGATGGGATCTACAATATTAATAATTTACTACAGCACCAAGGAGGACGGACAGGACAACAAATTAACAACTTTAATTTAAGGTTAAGAAAGAAAATTTTAAAATTAGAAATCAGTATTACGATTTGCGATCTAAATAAATATGAAAAAGAACTCTCTCATGTAAAAAATAAATTAACTTTGCCTAAAAATGTTTTCAACGAATATGATAGACGTCTCAAAATCAAATACAATACAGCTTTTCATAAGATAAGAAACACCAACAGAAATAAGTTTGATAGATTAAAACAAAATGAAATCAATAAAATTATAACTCAAAAAAAAATGGCTCAAAAATCTAACTACAGTCGAAATACCGATAAAAGTTCAGCAATTATTGGCCCTAGGCCCCAAATTCAGTTTGTGTCCTTCAACACATGACTTAAAAATGCCATCGTTACTGGCAGATCTAGAACTGATTATCCAAGATGTCGATGAAGAATCAAAAAATTTCTTTAGATCGCAATTCACCAACATAATTACCAATTTCTTACATAAACATCAATTCACTAGGCATTATGTAGTTAAAGATAAAGATAAAGGTAATGTAACAGTGGTTATGTACAAGCAGGATTATATCCTCAAAAGCCAAGAGTTGCTAGACGACCATAAATATTACAAAAAACTCAGAAATGATCCTACTTGTACATTACAACAAAAAGCCAATAAATTAGTCACTCAACTAAAAAATGATAGCGTAATTGATGACGCTACAGCTAAGATTTTGAGATTTTATAACTCTGTCGCTCCTAGATTCTACGCGTTACCGAAAATTCATAAACCAACTTTATCAATGAGACCAATCGTGTCGTCCATTGACTGTCCTAATGGTAAACTTGCCAAATTTCTGACTAACATCTTAACAGAAGCCTATAATACAAACAATGATTTCTACGTAAAAGACTCCTTCGCTTTTAGTGAGTTCATAAACGACTATCACTTACCACCGAACTATATAGTGGTGAGTTTTGACGTGGTTTCCCTGTTCACAAATTTGCCTCTAGAACTAATAATATCTTCCATAACAGACAATTGGGACATAATTTCAGAGCATTGCTCCATATACTCCAAATGCTCCAAATACTTTTATTAACATTCTAAAATTTATTTTTGACTCAAATTATTTGGAATTCAACAAATCTTACTATAAACAAATTTTTGGCACACCAATAGGATCCATAATCTCTCCCATTCTGGTAAATTTTGTACTTGATGATTTGGTTAAGGATTGTCTCACCAGGGTACCATTTAACATCCCCTTTATAAAAAGATACGTAGATGACCTCCTACTGTCAGTCCCTGCTCACAGCGTAGACGAGGTATTACATATTTTCAATAACTACAACGAAAACATACAGTTCACTGTTGAAATGGAAAGTGACAATAGCATACCTTTCTTAGATATGAGAGTAATTAGGACAGAACATAACGTCCTACAAACAAAATGGTATAGAAAACCTATGAGTAGTGGTAGATACCTAAACTACCACTCGTATCACCCTACACGTATGAAAATGAACCTCATCCTCGCTCTAAAAACAGAGTAATTAGACTCACCCACGTACAGCATAGACATGAGTCGTTAAGGGAGTTACGTGACATCCTGACGGAGAATTCTTATCCAGCTCACTTGTTAAACCAAATGCTATTTACTACCAGCCAAAATTTCAATAACAACGAACTAAACTATAACCGTCCCAATAATAATGAAAATAATTCAAATATTAATAACCTACACAATACTAATAGTGAGAACAACAATTCATACAACAATATATCTATAAATGTAACAGAGGAACCTCAAAACAACACCAGTATAACTCCAATAATATTTAGGTCTCTACCACATGTAGAAGACTTAACACCCAAATTATTAAACATTTTCAAACATTTAAATATCAAAATTGCAAAAAGGAATATCAAAACTATTGCAACATTGTTTAGCCGAGTGAAAACTCCACTAAAATCACAGGAGAAGTCCAACGTTGTCTATCGCATTGAATGTAACAACTGTAACAAAGCTTATATAGGTCAAACCTCTAGGACTCTCAGTGGACGCTTAACGTCACATAAAAGTGACTGTAACAGAAATGTAAAGTCGTGTGCTCTGGCCGAACACGTAATAACAACAGGCCACAAGATGAGTTATGAAAGTACCAAAATTTTAGCGGTTGAGCACAACCTAAAACAGAGATCTTTCTTAGAAATGGTTCACATAAACAACGAAACTCACATATTAAATAAGAAATCAGACATTGAAAACCTCAGTAATATTTACACCTACATTCTAAAGTTAGAGAAAGACAAATATCTAAATGTTAGGACGACAAATCAAAATTTGTAACCTTCAAGTTGGCAATAAATCGTCACCAGTCAGTTGGTAGCCTAGGGACCCTAGAAAATTCCCCAAACACTTAACACCAATCAAATTTGTTCTTTTTAAAAGTTTTTTCTCATATTTTTTCGTAGAATTGTTTCTCCTTACCTTCACTAGTAGACGCCTAATGCTAACAAAATGTATTGATATATATATCTATTTTAAAATGTGATTGTTTTAAGATTTTCGCACTAAAATGCTTTTAAATTATTAATATGGTATAGTTTAAAAGAATATTTTAACCTTCTATGTTTTTCCTCGAGGATGATTTTATTTCTATTTTTGTGCTTCACCTCAACAAACATTCTCATGTTAGTAAGTAATTAATTGTTTTATATATATGACTTATTTATAAAATAATAAACTTTATAGACGTCTTGAGAAAGGAAATAAACATTTCCGAAAGCTTGACAAGTAACGAAGAGTTTTCTTTGTGTGTTTGGCCATAACAACTTTACACTTCTGACTGCAACCTCAAGAAAAAATTTACTTTTTCTGCTTAACTAGTCGGTCAAGACTACCTTTCTGGTTTTATTATATTTATATATATATATATATATATATATATATATATATATATATATATATATATAGAGGTAAGATTAGCTCGACTGGCTATTTAAGGACGAACATTTGAAGTTAAGTTGGGTAGGCAGTCATAAGGTACAAAATTAAAGAACACTCTTTATTTCTGTTCAAGCTTTCGAGTCTTTATTGTCTCTTCTTCAGGAACGCTACAATAATTGATATAGTCAACTTTTTAAACATTTTTAACTTGTAATAGTGTTTTGTTCCAATGTTCGGTGTGTAGAAGTAGATATTTTTAACATGTTAATTCCAATTTTGTTTCAAAACTTGTGCAGCTTTTATATAACCTCACCTTTTCGTAAGTACCCTTTACATCAACCTGTTAACAATTAGTAATAGATATCAATTATTGTAGCGTTCCTGAAGAAGAGACAATAAAGACTCGAAAGCTTGAACAGAAATAAAGAGTGTTCTTTAATTTTGTACCTTATGACTGCCTACCCAACTTAACTTCAAATTTTCGTATATATATATATATATATATATATATATATATATATATATATATATATATATATATATATATATATATATATATATATATATATATATATATATATATTGTTCTATATTCTACTATCTATTTTATTTTTTATACGTTCGAAATTACTTTTTGAAAGTAAATTGAAATGATTTTATTGAGCGCCAAACAGTTTATATTATAGACTATAGAACACCATTAGCATGACCATCTACAATCTATAGAATGACTCTTACTCAGGGTCCAACGAAGTCGGTTCAATAAATGCTCATCGATCAAGATAACAATCTAAATAAATCAAACTCAGTATTGAACGAACAAGGTATTAATTTATTAACAAATTTGAACTTGGAATGTAATTAACAAATTTAAATAACAAAATCTAACTTAACTAAAATGATAAATATGGCCTTTATTTAAAATAAATATGTACCATGGATTTCTGATATTGTAAAGCTTTACCTTGTCTTTCTTTCGACTCGAGTAATGTTATATTATAACCTCTAACTGGTTATTATGATCCTTGAAATATTATGTCACTTGACTGACTTTTTAACCTCTCAAGGCTTCTTCTTCTTCTTCTTTACTGGATTGACGTTTGTTTATAACCTCCAATTTATTTTCAAGATTTCCTTGAAGTATTTCTATCACTTGCTCGACGTTTGAAATTTCTTCACCATATAAATTTGCTAACTGATTAACAAATACTTCCCTCTTCTAAATCTGCTTTCCGGATCATCTACTTCTTAATACTTTCAAAGTATACTCACTTCTTATATTTAATCAACTTTTACAATTTATTCTTGATATCAATATATCTGGATTGTAATATCCTAACCTTCAACTTATTCACCACTTTTCTTCTATTTTCAATTTATTAAATATTCGTGGATGAATATATTTCGCAGCTCGCTGTTCAGCGGTGTGTGATCAACTGATTTGTTATTTTTAGTCGTTTCAATGGGTTAATTTCCAATATTTCAATTGTTTTTTTCTATTTTGATCTAATATTTCAAAATTTAATTTTAATTTAAAATTTAAACTATTCAGTTTTGTTTGTTCTTTATCTTAATTGAATACTGTTTTTAATTCTTTAATTTTCCTGATAAGTTTCTTATTCTACCTTTCAGGATTAAGTGAATATTTGTAATTACTCGAAATATATTGACATGTTACATATACTTTTTAAAATCTACTTATAACTACAATTAACAATTCCAATCTCAAATAAATACTAATTCATACATTTAGATGAATAGCAATGATAAACACAAAATGCTAGTAGCTAAAAACGTACTGCAGTTTTTCACAATGACAGAATACTGATATTATAAACTAAAACAAAAATTGATACGCCAACAAACATTTAACATCATACTATTAGTCCTTTCTTTCTGCATGATGTGAAATATCATTTACAAAACACCTTTCTGCAATGATATTTGAAAATATCTGAAAACTTAAAATGTCATTCAGTGTTTTGTAATATATGGACTTACTATTTCTAAAATAATTACCCTGCAATGCAAATACTGATAATAGTCTTTCATTCAATATTCATTTTGTGTAGATTTACAGTGTTTCTACACAAAATATGATTTTCAGCCCTAAGTTTTGACATGCATGTCAGATTTTATAAAATTTACTTTTTTGTTTTCCAATTTCATTCTAAATCATTTTATATGAGATTGTGATTCTCTATAAGTTCATGTTTTATTATATACTATTTAGAATAACCTTGTTAAACTAAAATAACTTCATTTTATGTTTATTTAAATATTTTGTTCGTATTCAATATCAAGTTTCATTCTCTGCATCCTACTCGCTGAGAATAAGTGAACTTGAATCAATTAAATAAACCACAGATATTCCTGCTTCTGTATGATCCGTTAAAGTAAAACTGTTATGATTATTTCCTAAAATACATACAAATTTGTGAATTTTATTTATGATTTCAAACACGATACTTGGGTAGTGTTCCACAGTGTGGATACACAGCATAAAACCCCCTAAACTAATAGAATTTTGACATGTGAAAATTTTGTTAGTTTTAACAACATGATGTGACATTCACACTGTCAAAGTTTATTTACAATTTAAAAGTGATCTACTCAGGATCATTTGGATAAAACTTAAGAGTAATCTATCCTGGATCATATGGATAATTTATCCCCATGTGACAACTTCCCGGTAATGATTCTTCCTTATTATAATTTAAAACATTTTCGTTTTCATTTAAAATATTACCTACTTCAAGTTGTTGCGCATAGCCCTTTGCTATTGTAGGTTCATAATCAATTGAATTTTTGTATTTTTGAGACAAATTTTTAAAAATTCTATCATATTTAGAGTAACGACTTATCAGAAAGGTTTCAGGCTTCTTATAATTATTTATTTGAACACATGTGGTTCCCACTATATGCTCACCGCAAAATTCATTATCATTATTGGACTCTATGCCATTTGATACATTAATTATTTCGGCATCATTGCCATTTAATTCATTAATTATTTCGGCACCTTTGCCATTCAATTCATTAACTATTTCGGCACCTTTGCCATTCAATTCATTAACACTACAGAAAGGTATTCTTTCACCTTCTACTTTTAGGATTCTTTCTCCTAATACAATATTTGCCTTTTTTTCTGATAAGATGTCGTCTCCCAATATAACATCATTTTCTATACAGTCGCCTATTTTTTTACAATTATTACCTACATTTAAAACAAATTTATCTAAAAATCCTGATTTCTATTTCTATCATTTTTTTGTGCTGTTTCTATTTTATTCATATTAGAGTGCGTGTTTTCATCTACTCTATTTCCCCTTTGAATATTGATATTAGCCACTTGTGCATACGACTCATTATTTTTAACATAACCCCCTCTCTCTCTGCAATCATTATCATAATGACGTTTCTCAAAATCCTGCTTTTCATTCCTATAATTGTCATATTTATATTGACCATAACCTGCTCGTTCCTTTCTATCATTGTCATATTGACGTTTCTCATAACCCTGCTTTTCATACCTATCATTGTCATATTGACGTTTCTCATAACCCCCTCGTTCCTTTCTATCATTGTCATATTGACGACCATAACCTTGCTTTTCCTTCCTATCATATTGACCATAACCTTGTCTTTCTCTTCTATCATTCTCATTCCTATCCTGATCATAACCCCATTTGTTATAATATCTACTATTATTTTCCCTATTTTGACTAGACTTCCTATCAAAACTCTGATGATAATCATCTAATTCTCTTAAATAATCAATTAAATCATCTAACTTTGCAATTCTTTGCGTAATAATAACATTCTGGATATCACCTGAAAAATGCCTAGCTAAATATCTGACCATTTCACTTTCTGTGAATTTTGGTTCTAGATGTCTAATATTGTATACTTTTCCAAGTACATAATTTTCCCTAGAAATACCTTTATTTTCTACATAGTTACCATTAAATAGGTCTTGTCTTATTTTCAACTGAGTGTAATCACTCCAATATTGTTTTAAGACTAGAGCTTCAAATTCCTCTATAGTCTCAAATCTGTCCATTATAACTGAGTACCAGATTTCCGCTTCTCCCTTTAACATGTCTTGTATGTTTGCTTTTAGGTTTGCATTTACGTGTTGTGTTTCCATGTGTTGTTTCAAACGCGAAATGAAAATTTTAGGGTGTATGCGGTTATCTCCGTAAAAATAAAATGGTGTATTGTTGCATGTGTAAGTATGTGTGGGTAATTGTGTGAATTGTGTACGTGTGGTATCCTTCAACAACTTCGTGTTCTGTTCTATCTTGCTATCCTGTTCTTTTATTTTGCTATCATATTTATCCTCCTGTTTCTTCATTCTACTATCTACTGCAGTCATTCCATCTTCAAACATTGTAACAACTTCCTCTCTTATTTTCTTTGCTGCCTCATTTACCTTAATACCAATTTCTTCGTTGACTGACTCTCCAATTCGCTCCCATTTACTCTCTAGATTTTCAATCTTATTTCTTACTTCTGTATTGCTTTCTTCCAGCTTTTGCATACTTTGACCCATTTGTACAGTTATGTTGCCAATTTGTGTATTTATGTTGCCCATGTTTTCTTCAAGTCGATGGATATTTTAGTCAATATTTTCTTCTAGTCGTTGGTTATTTTTGTCCATGTTTTCTTCTAAAGTTTGATTATTATGTACCATCTGTGTATTTATGTTGCCAATTTTTTCTTCTAGTCGCTGGTTATTTTGACTAATGTCTTCTTTTAAAGTTTGGTTATTTTGATTCATCTGTACCTTCATTCCACCCATCATTTCCATGAGTTTCTGGAACATGTTTGTGTCTGGTTGTGTGTTTGTGTCACCAACTTGTGTTTGTGGAACGGTGGATGTACCTGGTGTAGTTTCTTCTTGATTCATTGTTGTCTTACCTGACTTTAACCTCATATAAATTATATTTGTTTTTTAATTTGACAATGCCTTGTTGTCAAAACTATCAAAATAAGTTATTTATTCTATTATTTTTCAAATGTATGCTTGAAATGATAAACTATTCTCAAGTTGTATTTATTCAATCGCTTTCCTGATCGCTCCACGTTAACAAGCCATAAATGTTCTATATTCTACTATCTATTTTATTTTTTATACGTTCGAAATTACTTTTTGAAAGTAAATTGAAATGATTTTATTGAGCGCCAAACAGTTTCTTAAAAGCTGTTAATATTATAGACTATAGAACACCATTAGCATGACCATCTACAATCTATAGAATGACTCTTACTCAGGGTCCAACGAAGTCGGTTCAATAAATGCTCATCGATCAAGATAACAATCTAAATAAATCAAACTCAGTATTGAACGAACAAGGTATTAATTTATTAACAAATTTGAACTTGGAATGTAATTAACAAATTTAAATAACAAAATCTAACTTAACTAAAATGATAAATATGGCCTTTATTTAAAATAAATATGTACCATGGATTTCTGATATTGTAAAGCTTTACCTTGTCTTTCTTTCGACTCGAGTAATGTTATATTATAACCTCTAACTGGTTATTATGATCCTTGAAATATTATGTCACTTGACTGACTTTTTAACCTCTCAAGGCTTCTTCTTCTTCTTCTTTACTGGATTGACGTTTGTTTATAACCTCCAATTTATTTTCAAGATTTCCTTGAAGTATTTCTATCACTTGCTCGACGTTTGAAATTTCTTCACCATATAAATTTGCTAACTGATTAACAAATACTTCCCTCTTCTAAATCTGCTTTCCGGATCATCTACTTCTTAATACTTTCAAAGTATACTCACTTCTTATATTTAATCAACTTTTACAATTTATTCTTGATATCAATATATCTGGATTGTAATATCCTAACCTTCAACTTATTCACCACTTTTCTTCTATTTTCAATTTATTAAATATTCGTGGATGAATATATTTCGCAGCTCGCTGTTCAGCGGTGTGTGATCAACTGATTTGTTATTTTTAGTCGTTTCAATGGGTTAATTTCCAATATTTCAATTGTTTTTTTCTATTTTGATCTAATATTTCAAAATTTAATTTTAATTTAAAATTTAAACTATTCAGTTTTGTTTGTTCTTTATCTTAATTGAATACTGTTTTTAATTCTTTAATTTTCCTGATAAGTTTCTTATTCTACCTTTCAGGATTAAGTGAATATTTGTAATTACTCGAAATATATTGACATGTTACATATACTTTTTAAAATCTACTTATAACTACAATTAACAATTCCAATCTCAAATAAATACTAATTCATACATTTAGATGAATAGCAATGATAAACACAAAATGCTAGTAGCTAAAAACGTACTGCAGTTTTTCACAATGACAGAATACTGATATTATAAACTAAAACAAAAATTGATACGCCAACAAACATTTAACATCATACTATTAGTCCTTTCTTTCTGCATGATGTGAAATATCATTTACAAAACACCTTTCTGCAATGATATTTGAAAATATCTGAAAACTTAAAATGTCATTCAGTGTTTTGTAATATATGGACTTACTATTTCTAAAATAATTACCCTGCAATGCAAATACTGATAATAGTCTTTCATTCAATATTCATTTTGTGTAGATTTACAGTGTTTCTACACAAAATATGATTTTCAGCCCTAAGTTTTGACATGCATGTCAGATTTTATAAAATTTACTTTTTTGTTTTCCAATTTCATTCTAAATCATTTTATATGAGATTGTGATTCTCTATAAGTTCATGTTTTATTATATACTATTTAGAATAACCTTGTTAAACTAAAATAACTTCATTTTATGTTTATTTAAATATTTTGTTCGTATTCAATATCAAGTTTCATTCTCTGCATCCTACTCGCTGAGAATAAGTGAACTTGAATCAATTAAATAAACCACAGATATTCCTGCTTCTGTATGATCCGTTAAAGTAAAACTGTTATGATTATTTCCTAAAATACATACAAATTTGTGAATTTTATTTATGATTTCAAACACGATACTTGGGTAGTGTTCCACAGTGTGGATACACAGCAATATATATATATATATATATTTATATATATACATATTGCTGTATATCCACACTGTGGAACACTACCTAAGTATTTTGAAATCATAAGTAAAATTATAAAATTCACTAATTTGTATAAATTTTAGAAAATAACCATACCAGTTTTACCTCAACAGACCATACAAAAACAGGTATGTCTGTAGTTTGTTTAATTGATTCAAGTTCATTTGTTCTGAACGAGCAAGATGCAGAGAATGAAACTTGGTATTGAATTCGAACAAAATATTTAAATATACATAAAATGATGTTAATTTAGTTTTAACAAGGTTATTCTAAATAGAATATTATAAAACATGAACTTGTAGAGACTTTCAGTCTCATTTAAAATGGTTTAGAATGAACTTGAAAAACAATAAAGTATAGTTTCTAAAATCTGACATTCAAGTCAAAAACCTAGGGCTGAAAATCTTAAATTGTGTAAAAACATTTTAAATCTGCACAAAATGAATATCAAATCAAAGACAATTACCAGTAGTTGCATTGCAGCGTGTTTACTTAAGAAATAGTAAGTCCATAGATTACAAACACTGAATGACATTTTAAGTTTTCAGATATTTTCAAATATCATTGCATAAAGGTGTTTTGTGAATAATATTTGAACCATCAAACAAACTTACCTTAAGTGAAGTTTGATGGTAATTCCATGAAGGGCTCGTGAAGTAATTAACTAGAGTAGTACCTCCGGTCACCGGTAGATGGCGCGTGCGTTCAGATTAAAAAGCGAAATCCCTCGTTGATGCCGTGTCCTTCAAGTCACGGCGAAATTATGTCATTTCTTTTAGAGGATATATGTGTGCAACTTAAGCTACGGGTTGGGTGACGTTGTGATAGTTTAGTAAGGAAATTTTTTAGGGTTGGGAGTTAATTACTTCACGAGCCCTTCATGGAATTACCATCGAACTTCACTTAAGGTAAGTTCGTTTGATGGTTCAATTCCATTTCAGGGCTCGTTTCATAATTAACTAGAGTAGATGTTTAGAGACTTAAGTTGCAACTTGTTTTATTAGGAACTTTGTTATACAATTATAAGAAATAATGACTACAAGAACTAAATTAAGTACAACGTAAAGAGCTAAAAGAAAAACACAACCTCTTCTCCTAACGCAATAAAACTTCCGCAAAATTTTCTTGGGAAATTATAGGTTTATTGTAGAACCTAGGAAAGCATTTTGATGTTTCTGACCATCGTGCGGTTCTACGAATGCACTGTATATCAATTCCCTTTGCTAATGCATTGGACGTTGAAGTATGACGTGTAGTGTGGACAGTAAATTCTTTGATATCTAGGCCACTTTCTGCCAAGACTGATTTTTACCAATGAGCCAAAGTCTGTGAGCCAACAGCCTTATGCGGCTTGTTCAGTGCTATGAATAATTTTTCGGTATTACATAATGGTTTTGTGACGTCTAAGTATCGAACCAGCGTGTGAGCTGTGCACAGTTCGGAATTGTTGGTAAAAAAAGGTAAATTTAATGGAGGTTGCGATTTTTCTGGTCCAAACGTCTTTATTTGATCGGAATAAGATGGTACCATCGAGTAACCAACTCAGAGGTCCTCAAGAGAGCTGGGAGCGAAAGTATAGAGGCATCTATAACAAAATCCCGCCTGCGTTGGCTTGGACATATAACTCGCATGGAAGACAATCGACTGCCCAAGTGTTTATTATACGGAGAACTGATTGAGGGTCGCAGAAAACAGGGAGGGCAGAGAAAACGATATAAGGATGTTATTCACGAGGACCTTAAACATCTAGGAGTCCAATCCAACTGGGAAAAACTTGCAGCTGATAGAGTAGATTGGCGAAGAATCACTGCAAACTTCAATAGAACACTTCAAACACAAAGAAGGGGCGGCAATCTTGGAGGGCAGTTTCCATGTCCCGACTGTGGCAAAATATGTGCATCCCGAATAGGCCTCTTCAGTCACCAACGCACCCATAATTAACTATATTCGTCTTTGATCATGTGTTTATGCTCGGAATCGAGTGTTGCGTATATATATATATATATATATATTTGATCGGTTATTTTTATTTCAATACCTCAGGTGTTTACTGTAACGTTTGTTATGGTTATTAAAGAAAAAGTTTGCAGCCTGTGTCCCGTTGCCAATGCTAGTAATGTTAATGTACTTAAATGATAATTGTTTTAAATTTAAAGATAGTAAGGGGTGCCATTTTTGATATAATTTAAAACTATAGCGGTGTCCCAATTCTTTTTTTTTGTATTTTGGCTTTACGAGTCTTGACCTAAATACCCCTTTGAAGAAACGTTTTATAGTTGAGTCATTAGGAAGATCGCCTGTTAATATTAAGGAAATTGCGGATTTATCCGAATTGAGAGACCCATATGTTGCACGAGGACTGCTTTTGATGACGCGTTAAATGGGTCATAATTCTCCTCTTGACAAAAAATCCACCACTTTTTTAATGAGCTATTGTACTGTCGTAAAGTGGAGTCGGCCAGGGATGCGATTAACGCCTTTATTGTTTTTTCCGGAATTCGTTGGGCTCTGTAGGCTTGGCTGTTAAAATTCCTGCCATTAAAGTGAGTGTCTTGGCTAGGGGGTGTTGTAACTCCCTACAAGGAGATAATAGAAGGTTATCAGAAGGTTGGAAGTACACAGATTTTTCTACTAGAAGTGAGTTGAAAACAGGAAACCAGGATTGTGATGGCCAGTGAGGGGCACTAGGATTCCCCTAGTCTGGTCGTCCATAATATTTTGTATTGTTTGCAATATTAAGGCAAAAGGTGGAAAGGCATAAAAGAAGAAATGTCTCCACGAGATAGTAAAGGCGTCTATCCCGGAAGCCTCGGATCCCTTTGCCACGAGATATATCGTGGACATTTAGCGTTTATTCGTGAAGCGAATAGATCCATTTCCGCAATACCGAAAGTTTGTTATAGGCAGCAGCTGATAGCTGTCACTCGGTGTTGATGTTTGTGTTTCTTGATTCTCCGTCGGCAATTTTGTTCTTTTTTGAAGGGATATATGAGGCGAATAATCACAATTTTTTCTTATCGGCCCATTTCCAAATTTGCTTCGAAAGATCATTGAGGGCTGGATTTTTTTTTTTATGGGAACTGATATGGTTGCCTTGGGTAAAACCGGGGTCGAAATGCCTGTCGTTGGCGCGGATTGTATGATTGTCGCCCTGACCTTCTCTGAGGGTAGGTTCCCCACCTGACGGTATCGTTGCTGTGTCTGATATGTCGGTGGGGTTCTGGAGTTTAAATTCGTTTTCTTTACTGCTTGTGCTTTCAAGTCTGCTCCCATTTTTTCGGTTTTCTGTGCTTCTTTAATCTTTTCGGTTAAGTCCTGGTCGAAAAGGAAAGTGTCCACCTTTTGTTCTTCTAGAATCGGCTGTATTCCTTTATTAAGACAAGGAATTATGAAGGATTTTCTTGAAATCGATTCCGCATGGTGTAATGTTGCTATTAGTCGTCCAGCATCTCCAAGGTTTTTTATTACACTTTGCTTTTCAGCCTCATTGAAAACCAGAGGCAAAAGAGTTGAAATTGCCAAACCAAGTGCTGATAGAGCTGCTACTGCCAGTGACTGCCTCTCCTGAAAGTGGCTGTCTCTCTTCTTTGCCGTAAGACTTAAAGATTGCAGAACTTCTGCGTTAACTTCTGGTGGCAGGCAAATGCAGTTTGAAGGACTCACATATTTTGCCAATAGCTCATCTCTCTCTCCCTGCGGAAGTCCTGATGAAATAATTTTTCCCCAAATATGTGCCACTTCGTTGTGTATGATTAATTGTTGGTTATCCTGTTCGGGGCATTTTCCCAATATGGGGTGGCCTTCCCTATTTGCAATAAGGATTTTTGTTTTCAATGTGCCCTTGTGCCTATTTTTAGATTTGTAACTATACTGCATGGAACGGTTCCTCTTAAGGAAATGTTTGTCAAGGCATAATCATGAACTTGTCTAAAATTGTAAACAAGCGCGATATAAATAGATTACGGTTAAAAAAGATACGTCAGCATTCGTGGCAACCTTGGGTCTACGGTTGGTTTCTTGAATCGCCAACTCTATGTGATTCACCGCCAGTGTGAATGTAACCATATTTCTAATAATATTTTACCGTAATAGTAAACGTTTAATTAGAAATGTAGGCATGTGATAGATAAATTAAGCTGTCTCACCATTAGTGTGATATTGTTTTTGGTTTTACCGCTAGTGTAAACACTTTAGCTAGAATTAGATACCCTTGTCCCACCGTTAGAATGGGTGTCAAGTTTTTCATTTTTGTTTATAATGCAATCATGTCCCACCGTCAGAATGGGCTCGATTGTTTTACAGTAAGCAATTCGAGGCACTGTCTGAATAAGAATGTTAGCAACCTAAGCAAAATAGGAAAGGTGTTTAACAATAAAACCTACCAGTGTCTGCGATCGCCGCTGTAGCCTCTGTTTTCTCCGGCACTTTCTCCATCACCCACTCAGATTCCGTCCAATTCCTCAATTTATTTCTAGGGTTTGTCCGGACGTTCAATACATATTTTCGTTTGAGAGGACCCATTTTTCTTTTTCACAAAGCACTAAACACACTTCACCATCTACGCGTGAACAAAGAATGACATAATTTCGCCGGGACTTGAAGGACACGGCATCAACGAGGGATTTCGCTTTTTAATCTGAACGCACGCGCTATCTACCGGTGACCGGAGGTACTACTCTAGTTAATTATGAAACGAGCCCTGAAATGGAATTCACATCGTGCTTAAAGAAAGGACTAATATTATGATATTAAATGTTTATTGGCGTATCAATTTCTTGCGTTTGTTTTGATATACCAATACTCATGAACCTGTCAGACTGAAACACTGCAATATGTTTTTAGCTACTAGCATTTTTTGTTTATGATTGCTATTCATCTAAATGTATGAATTATTATTTATTTGAGTTTGGAATTGTTAATTGTAGTTATAAGTAGATTTTAAGGAGTACATGTATCATGTATGTCAATATATTTCGAGTAATTACAATTATTCACCTAATAATGAAAAGTAGAATAAGAAACTTATCTGGAAAATTAAAGAATTAGAAACAGTATTCAAATCATATAAAGAACAAACAAGACTGAATAGTTTAAAAATTAAATTAAAATAAATTTTTGAAATAGTAGATCAAAATAGAAAGAAACAATGAAAACATTGGAATTTAATCCAATTAAATGGCTTTATATTACAAATCAGTTGATCATCGACCGCTGAATAGCGAGCAGCTAAAAATATTCATCCAAGAAATTTATAATAAAAGAAAAAGTGGTGAATAATTTGAAGGTTAGAATAATATTACAATCCAGATATATTGATATCAGGAAATATTTGTACGAGTATATATAAAATATAAGAAGTGAGTAAATTTTGGAAGTATTTAGAAGAATATTATCCTGAGAGCAGATTTAGAAGAGGGAAGTATTTGTTAATCCAGTTATCCATAATTGATGGTGGAGAAATTCAAATGTTTATCAAGTGACAGAAGTATTTCAAGGAAATATTGAAAATAAATTGGAGGTTATAAACAAACGTCAATCCAGTGACATAAGAAGAAGAAGAATAAACTTTGAGAGGTTATGAAAATCAGTCAATTGGCACAGTATTTCAAGAAAATTATCATAACCAGTTAGAGGTTATAATTATACGTCACTCGAGTTATAAGAAACCTAGACAAGGTAAAGCTTTATAATATTACTAATCCATGGTACACATTTTATTTTAAATAAATTGTTTAAATACAAGGCCATAGTTATTAGTTTTTAAGCAAGTTAGAATTTGTTATTTAAATTTGATAGTTACATTCCAAATTGAAATTTATTAATAAATTAATACTTTGTTCATTCAATATTGAGTTTGATTTATTTTAATTGGTATCTTGATTGATGAGCATTTATTGAACCCACTTCGTTGAACCTTGAGTAAGAGTCAGTCTATAGAGTATAGATAGCCATGCTAATGATGTTCTATAATCTGTAATTTTAACAGTTTTTAAAAAACTGTTTGGCGTTGGGAAGTAAATTCAGATATTCAAAATATTAAAATAGATTAGGAATATAGAACAATATATATATATATATATATATATATATATATATATATATATATATATATATATATATATATATATATAATAAAACCAGAAAGGTAGTCTTGACTGACTAGTTAAGCAGAAAAAGTAAATTTTTCTTGAGGTTGCAGTCAGAAGTGTAAAGTTGTTATGGCCAAACACACAAAGAAAACTCTTCGTTACTTGTCAAGCTTTCGGAAATGTTTATTTCCTTTCTCAAGACATCTATAAAGTGTATTATTTTATAAATAAGTCATATATATAAAACAATTAATTACTTACTAACATGAGGATGTTTGTTGAGGTGAAGCACAAAAATAGAAATAAAATCATCCTCGAGGAAAAACATAGAAGGTTAAAATATTCTTATAAACTATACCATATTAATAATTTAAAAGCATTTTAGTGTGAAAATCTTAAAACAATCACATTTTAAAATAGATATATATCAATACATTTTGTTAACATTAGACGTCTACTAGTGGAGGTAAGGAGAAACAATTCTAGGAAAAAATATGAGAAAAAACTTTTAAAAGAACAAATTTGATTGGTGTTAAGTGTTTGGGGAATTTTCTAGGGTCCCTAGGCTACCAACTGACTGGTGACGATTTATTGCCAACTTGAAGGTTACAAATTTTGATTTGTCGTCCTAGTATTTAGATATTTGTCTCTCTCTAACTTTAGAATGTAGGTGTAAATGTTACTCAGGTTTTCAATGTCTGATTTCTTATTTGATATGTGAGTTTCGTTGTTTATGTGAACCATTTCTAAGAAAGATCTCTTTTTTAGGTTTTGCTCAACCGCTAAAATTTTGGTACTTTCATAACTCATCTTGTGGCCTGTTGTTATTACGTGTTCGGCCAGAGCACACGACTTTACATTTCTGTTGCAGTCACTTTTATGTGACGTTAAGCGTCCACTGAGAGTCCTAGAGGTTTGACCTATATAAGCTTTGTTACAGTTGTTACATTCAATGCGATAGACAACGTTGGACTTCTCCTGTGCTTTTAGTGGAGTTTTCACTCGGCTAAACAATGTTGCAATAGTTTTGATGTTCTTTTTTGCAATTTTGATATTCAACCTCAAAACAACACCGATATAACTCCAATAATATTTAGGTCTCTACCACATGTAGAAGACTTAACACCCAAATTATTAAACATTTTTAAACATTTAAATATCAAAATTGCAAAAAAGAACATCAAAACTATTGCAACATTGTTTAGCCGAGTGAAAACTCCACTAAAAGCACAGGAGAAGTCCAACGTTGTCTATCGCATTGAATGTAACAACTGTAACAAAGCTTATATAGGTCAAACCTCTAGGACTCTCAGTGGACGCTTAACGTCACATAAAAGTGACTGCAACAGAAATGTAAAGTCGTGTGCTCTGGCCGAACACGTAATAACAACAGGCCACAAGATGAGTTATGAAAGTACCAAAATTTTAGCGGTTGAGCAAAACCTAAAAAAGAGATCTTTCTTAGAAATGGTTCACATAAACAACGAAACTCACATATTAAATAAGAAATCAGACATTGAAATCCTGAGTAACATTTACACCTACATTCTAAAGTTAGAGAGAGACAAATATCTAAATACTAGGACGACAAATCAAAATTTGTAACCTTCAAGTTGGCAATAAATCGTCACCAGTCAGTTGGTAGCCTAGGGACCCTAGAAAATTCCCCAAACACTTAACACCAATCAAATTTGTTCTTTTAAAAGTTTTTTCTCATATTTTTTCGTAGAATTGTTTCTCTGTTTCTCCTTACCTCCACTAGTAGACGTCTAATGTTAACAAAATGTATTGATATATATCTATTTTAAAATGTGATTGTTTTAAGATTTTCACACTAAAATGCTTTTAAATTATTAATATGGTATAGTTTATAAGAATATTTTAACCTTCTATGTTTTTCCTCGAGGATGATTTTATTTCTATTTTTGTGCTTCACCCCAACAAACATCCTCATGTTAGTAAGTAATTAATTGTTTTATATATATGACTTATTTATAAAATAATACACTTTATAGATGTCTTGAGAAAGGAAATAAACATTTCCGAAAGCTTGACAAGTAACGAAGAGTTTTCTTTGTGTGTTTGGCCATAACAACTTTACACTTCTGACTGCAACCTCAAGAAAAATAAAATTCACAAATTTGTATGTATTTTAGGAATTAATCATAACAGTTTTACTTTAACGGATCATACAGAAGCAGGAGTATCTGTGGTTTATTTAATTGATTCAAGTTCACTTATTCTCATCGAGTAGGATGCAGAGAATGAAACTTGATATTGAATACGAACAAAATATTTAAATAAACATAAAATGAAGTTATTTTAGTTTAACAAGGTTATTCTAAATAGTATATAATAAAACATGAACTGATAGAGAATCACAATCTCATTTAAAATGATTTAGAATGAAATTGGAAATTAACCCATTGAAACGACTGAAAATAACAAATCAGTTGATCACACACCGCTGAACAGCGAGCTGCGAAATATATTCATCCAAGAATAAATAATAAATTGAAAATAAAAGTGGTGAATAAGTTGAAGGTTAGGATATTACAATCCAGATATATTGATATCAAGAATAAATTGTAAAAGTTGATTAAATATAAGAAGTGAGTATACTTTGAAAGTATTACGAAGTAGATTATCCGGAAAGCAGATTTAGAAGAGGGAAGTATTTGTTAATCCAGTTAGCAAATTTATATGGTGAAGAAATTTCAAACGTCAAGCAAGTGATAGAAATACTTCAAGAAAATCTTGAAAATAAATTGGAGGTTAGAAACAAACGTCAATCCAGCAAAGAAGAAGAAGAAGAAGCCTTGAGAGGTTAAAAAGTCAGTCAAGTGACATAATATTTCAAGGATCATAATAACCAGTTAGAGGTTATAATATAACATTACTCGAGTCGAAAGAAAGACAAGGTAAAGCTTTACTATATCAGAAATCCATGGTACATATTTATTTTAAATAAAGGCCATATTTATCATTTTAGTTAAGTTAGATTTTGTTATTTAAATTTGTTAATTACATTCCAAGTTCAAATTTGTTAATAAATTAATACTTTGTTCGTTCAATACTGAGTTTGATTTATTTAGATTGTTATCTTGATCGATGAGCATTTATTGAACCGACTTCGTTGGACCCTGAGTAAGAGTCATTCTATAGATTGTAGATGGTCATGCTAATGGTGTTCTATAGTCTATAATATTAACAGCTTTTAAGAAACTGTTTGGCGCTCAATAAAATCATTTCAATTTACTTTCAAAAAGTAATTTCGAACGTATAAAAAATAAAATAGATATCAGAATATAGAACATTTATGGCTTGTTAACGTGGAGCGATCAGGAAAGCGATTAAATAAATACAACTTGAGAATAGTTTATCATTTCAAGCATACATTTGAAAGATAATAGAACAAATAACTTATTTTGATAGTTTTGACAACAAGGCATTGTCAAATTAAAAACAAATATAATTTATATGAGGTTAAAGTCAGGTAAGACAACAACCATGAATACAGAGGAAAACATCACAGCAGACGCACTTACACGAAACCGAAAAGTTCACACAAATGACATAAACACTTTCACAGTAGCTTTAAATACATTATCACAACATAACAATTTATACTCATATACACGAGTTTTGAACAGTCAAACACATTTACACGACTTAAGAAACAAAATACGTGAACATCCATACAGGGGATACACACTAAAAAACAATCTTATCATTAAAACTATCTTAAATGAAGAAAAATATGTTATAGATGAAAGTTTAGCATCAGAAATTATTTGGGATTTACACTATAGATATGGACACATAGGTATTCGGAAAACCTGGATGATTTTTCGAGAGACGTATTATTGCGAAAAAGATTTACCGTTAGCAAAGGAACTTATAAATATGTGTCATGAATGTTGTTTAGGAAAAACTAAAAATTATGTAAATAAAAACACAGTTTACAGCATTATTACTGATAAACCTTTAAAACTGGTAGCTATAGATTTTGTGAGTAATTTAATTCCAGATTATGATGGTTTTAAACATATCTTAGTCATAGTTGACATTTTCTCAAAATTTATTAAACTGTATCCCACAAAACGGTGTAATACTTTGACAGTAATAAAAAATTTAAATCATTTTTCTAAGACGATAGGTAAACCAGAAAGGATATTGGCTGACAACGCTACATATTTTAATAATGAAAGATTAAAAAAATATTTTACAAAACATGAAATTCAGCTAGTATTTACAACAATCAGACGACCACAGGCAAATCCTGCTGAACGGTACATACAAGAGGTAATTAGGTTTTTAAGAATGGTTGTGCAAAATGATCATAGCCAATGGCCTTCAGCCGTGGTAGATGTAGAGAATTATATAAACAATGTACCAAGTACAGTGACACAAGAATCGCCAATTTTTATCTTGTCAGGGCAGTTACCAAATAGGCCTTGGAAAAATGATGAAAATTATAATTTAGAAAACGTACACAAAATTGTCAAACAAAGATTAGAACGCAACGCTAAAAGGTACCAACTTAGAGAGAACAAAAAGATTAAAAAGAAAATAAAATTTAAAACAGGAGATCAAGTAGTAAATTAAAAGACTAAAGGTATCAGACTACAAAAACAACATATGTGCAAAGTTACAATATCCTTATCAAGGTCCATATACGATAGAAAAAGTATTAAATGAAAACACATATGAGTTAGTAGATACTTATAACGGATTAATAAGAGGGAAATTTCACGTAGAATTAATTTATCCATATGATCCAGGATAGATTACTCTTAAGTTATCCAAATGATCCTGAGTAGATCACTTTTAAATTGTAAATAAACTTTGACAGTGTGAATGTCACATCATGTTGTTAAAACTAACAAAATTTTCACATGTCAAAATTCTATTAGTTTAGGGGTTTTTATGCTGTATATCCACACTGTGGAACACTACCTAAGTGTCGTGTTTGAAATCATAAATAAAATTCACAAATTTGTATGTATTTTAGGAATTAATCATAACAGTTTTACTTTAACGGATCATACAGAAGCAGGAGTATCTGTGGTTTATTTAATTGATTCAAGTTCACTTATTCTCATCGAGTAGGATGCAGAGAATGAAACTTGATATTGAATACGAACAAAATATTTAAATAAACATAAAATGAAGTTATTTTAGTTTAACAAGGTTATTCTAAATAGTATATAATAAAACATGAACTGATAGAGAATCACAATCTCATTTAAAATGATTTAGAATGAAATTGGAAATTAACCCATTGAAACGACTAAAAATAACAAATCAGTTGATCACACACCGCTGAACAGCGAGCTGCGAAATATATTCATCCAAGAATAAATAATAAATTGAAAATAAAAGTGGTGAATAAGTTGAAGGTTAGGATATTACAATCCAGATATATTGATATCAAGAATAAATTGTAAAAGTGAGTATACTTTGAAAGTATTACGAAGTAGATTATCCGGAAAGCAGATTTAGAAGAGGGAAGTATTTGTTAATCCAGTTAGCAAATTTATATGGTGAAGAAATTTCAAACGTCAAGCAAGTGATAGAAATACTTCAAGAAAATCTTGAAAATAAATTGGAGGTTAGAAACAAACGTCAATCCAGCAAAGAAGAAGAAGAAGCCTTGAGAGGTTAAAAAGTCAGTCAAGTGACATAATATTTCAAGGATCATAATAACCAGTTAGAGGTTATAATATAACATTACTCGAGTCGAAAGAAAGACAAGGTAAAGCTTTACTATATCAGAAATCCATGGTACATATTTATTTTAAATAAAGGCCATATTTATCATTTTAGTTAAGTTAGATTTTGTTATTTAAATTTGTTAATTACATTCCAAGTTCAAATTTGTTAATAAATTAATACTTTGTTCGTTCAATACTGAGTTTGATTTATTTAGATTGTTATCTTGATCGATGAGCATTTATTGAACCGACTTCGTTGGACCCTGAGTAAGAGTCATTCTATAGATTGTAGATGGTCATGCTAATGGTGTTCTATAGTCTATAATATTAACAGCTTTTAAGAAACTGTTTGGCGCTCAATAAAATCATTTCAATTTACTTTCAAAAAGTAATTTCGAACGTATAAAAAATAAAATAGATATCAGAATATAGAACAATATATATAAATATATATATATATATATATATATATATATATATATATATATATACATATATAGATATATATATATGTTGTTTCTTAGGTTTTCACGGGTATTAAATGAAGTGTTGACGTGCTTCCGGGTGTTTTCCCGTGTAGTTGGTAGGCTCCTGTTGGAACCATGGTTGTCTGAACGACGTTTCGGCGGAATCTCATCTGCCATCTTCAGGTTCTAGCTGAAAGCTGCCTGCTGCTGCTGTTGCTGCTGCTGCTGCTGCTACTGCTGCTCCTCGTTGCTCGAACTGAACTGAACTGAACTGAACAGTTCAGTTCGAGCAACGAGGAGCAGCAGTAGCAGCAGCAGCAGCAGCAGCAGCAGCAACAGCAGCAGCAGCAGTAGGCAGCTTTCAGCTAGAACCTGAAGATGGCAGATGAGATTCCGCCGAAACGTCGTTCAGACAACCATGGTTCCAACAGGAGCCTACCAACTACACGGACGTCAACACTTCATATATATATATATATATATATATATATATATAATTTTACATATACATATATAAAATATTTTCCCTCTGAATTCCACACTTCGCCGGCCGAAGAGAGGCAATTATTTTCGGTTTTCACCCGTTCGGGACTTTTATCTTCTTTGACTTCTCCCTGCGGGGCCTAACCGACAATTGCTGTCCTTGCGGAGTCTTGCACACAATTGGTTAATTAAACTACCCTTCCGGGTAATAGAACCTTAACGGTGAGCCCGCTTCTTGTGGAGCGGGGCCAACAAGTCCTCTCTTTGGTGAGGCTTGTTGACCATTGATTATTTAAACTACCCTTCCAGGTAATACAATTTTGGCCGTCAGCTCGCTCCTCCAGCGGGGCCAACAAGATTTCTCCTTGCGGAGACTTGCCGACGATTGATTCTTCTCCGCATTTTTCCATCAATATCTACCGGCGTTCTTCCTGACTCAGCAATGTGCAGTTCATTGCTAGTGCGATACCTTGTAGAATAACGCCAATAGAGATATGTGATGGATTGCAGAGGCAACGGAAATCTAATGTTACATCCGCTGCCTGTACACTATGCGATCTAGCTACTTTCAATGCATTACATATTCTCAACCATATTCGACAAATTTCAATATATTACGACAACAGTATCAGAATCAGAATACAGTCCCACACATACATCCACCCGCACACATAGCCACTTACACACACATCCTGCACTATACACACACACGCACAACTCTGACAAACTACACATGGGATCAGAAATCCGCCACGTCCCCGTCATTGATCCTGGACAGGGCAGAGAGCGGAGCACAACCCTATATTTTACATAAACTTAAATATGTATATAGAAGAAACACCACATTGCCTGCGCCGATGTGAATAGTAGCAGTGAAATCTATACAAACTGGAAGGGAGACAAGCTGTGCTACCCGTGCAGTACAGTGTGTCAGAAGCATTAGAAAGAGCTAGTATTATATTGTGGTATAACCATCCTTGTTCATTCCATGCAGCTATACAGAGCGTATTTGCACCTTGATGATTATTTATGCTACCTGGTCTTTACCTGGGGCCTGTGAAGGTGAAGAGGGTTTATTTCATATTAGCATAGTTTGGTGTTTTGACTAGAGTACAAGAAAGTGTGAGTGTTTTGTGAATTATTTATCAGTAAAAATGGTACAATATTGTGTGGCTTATGGATGCAAAAATTTGCACGACAACAGGATAAATGTACACTTTCATTCGTAAGTTGGACACTGAATTTTATTATTTAAGAGTTGTAAAAGTTGTACGTGTTTGTAATTTTATATAGATTTCCGTTTAAAAGGCCAGATATATTACAACTATGGTTAACTGCAATAAGGAGGGAAAATTGGAAACCATCAAGAACTAGCAGACTGTGCAGTGAACACTTGAAAGAGATGGACTATATAACCAGACCAGGCAATTCTAAAAAAAAATATTGAAATTGGATGCTGTGCCAAGTATTTTTAATTTTCCCAAACATTTGCAAAAAATGCAGAGACCCGTAGAGCATTGGTTCGAAATGAAATGAGTTTAGTGCAAGATCAAGTTCAAGAGCAGGTTAGTAAATAAATATATATGAAATGAAAATTAAATTTTAATAAAATATTTTATAGGCAACAGGGAGTACTCTTAATATTGACAGCGAGACGGCATGTAACATAAGAGACGCACAAACGCAAACAAAGTATAATCCGGAGTCAGAAAAATTTCTTTTAAAGAGGAAGTTCAAAACTCTCAAACAAAAATTAAAACGCAAAGAGAAAAAAATTGAATCTATGGAAAAATTAATAGAAATATTGGAGGAAAACCGTTGCACCAATGAAAATTTAACAGCTGCGTTAGAAAACTATTTTAAAGGTATTCTTCTTTACTATTTTTAAACTTATGGAGGTGATAAATTAATTGTTTTTTTTTTAGATTTTTTTTTAAATTTATTTAACTACTTTACATACACAAGAGTACATTTGTAGCAAGTCAGAAAAACAAAAATTAAATTAAATATGAAAATAAGTTACTGTAAAAGGGTAACTATAAAAAAAGAAGAAAAAAACATATACAGGGTCCCAAGTAATTCACAGGGACAGTATTGGTATTTCGTAAAGTATAGAAGATGCAGCAAAGGTTAAATGGGGAGAAAGTTGCGCAATTTCGAAACAAATAAAACGACCTCTTAAAGTTTCTAATATCTTTTATGGTTTTTGAGATATCTTAAAAAATGGAAAATCTAAGATTTTCGTTTTTTCACTTTTGTGTCCTCATTTAACAAAATATCAAAAAAATCTATTTAGGTTTCTCATTAGGTGTTAATGTGGCTATAACTCTGTATAATCAGGTATTAAATACAAAGTTTCGTTTAAGCTGGGCCACCAACAACTTTTTTTTCAAATACGGACCTGTATTTTTTATTTTTTTTTTCTTGTATGATTTGTGATTGTTAATACGGCTATCACCAAAAATATTGAAAATAAAGCGTTGTGCTACTTTTAAACCATTAATAACGCATTTGGCTGAATACGGCCCTGGATCATCTCAAAAAAAGAATATTTTAATGAATACTATGTACGATTTACTTCAAAAATAATAACAAAATGTAACACTTGTTTAATCTACCACAAATATTAGCTCATAAATACTGCTCAAATTGTCCACCGTTATTCTCGATACACACGTCCGTTCTCGCTGACATTTGTGCTGTGGCATTAGCTATCATATCTGGAGTTATGTCATTAAAAGCGTCAATAATTCTTTGACGTAACTGGTCTGCATCGCCTACGGCTTCATAATAAACTTTATTCTTTAAATACCCCCATAAAAAATAGTCCAAGGGGTTTAAACAAGGGGAGCGAGGTGGCCATCTTACAGGTCCATTGGAGCCTAACCACCTTTGATTAAACCACATATTTAAATACGCTTGGACGACTATTGAATTATGTGGCCCACATCCATCTTGCATAAACCAATTAGCATTTTGAAAAAATGCAAGCGGTAATTCTTCAACAATTTCTTCTAATAAAATTAGGTATTTTGCACTATTTAAATTATCCTCTATGAATTTGGGCCCAATTAGAGTGTTTCCAATTAAACCACACCACAAATTGATGGAGTATCGTATCTGAGGTTTCACTTCTTGGGTAAGGTGAGGATTAACAGTGGCATAGAAATGTTTATTTTTCCTATTGAAGACTCCGCAATTTGTAAACGTTGTTTCGTCTGACCATAGAATCTTATTATGAAAACTTTGATTGGCATTTAAGTTTCTTCTGAACCAATTACAAAAAGTAAGTCTTCTGTTTTGGTCACCTGGATGTAATGTCTGTACAGTTTTAAATTTAAAATCATGATATTTATGTTTTTTTTTAAATTTTTTGAACACCAGTTCGCGTTATTCCACATTCAGATGCGATCTTGCTAGAAGAGTTTTCCGGATTTAAATAAATTTGTGATAAAACATTTATTTCATTTATCGTATTCCTAACACGATACTTTCCTCGTTTTTTTGAAACGCTGCTTGTTTCAGTTAAATTTTTTGACACAATATAAAAAGAGTTTCTTGAAGGGTGATGTCTGTCGGGATACAAACGAGCATATTCTTGAACAGCCCGGAAAACATTTCTTAAACTTCTGATGTACACATCGTACATATCTTTTTTTTCACTATCAGAAAAACGAACCATATTAGGCTGACAGTTATTTACAAAACGTCACAATTAGAGAAATAACAAGTTGTTATGATATTCAGTCCTTCATCTGTTTTTCACAGCTTACGTATTTGTATCGAGAATAACGGTGGACAATTTGAGTAGTATTTATAAGTTAATATTTGTAGTAGATTAAACAAGTGTTACATTTTGTTATTATTCTTGAAGTAAATCATACATAGTATTTATTAAAATATTCTTTTTTTGAGATATCCAGGGCCGTATTCAGCCAAATACGTTATTAATGGTTTAAAAGCAGCACAACGCTTTATTTTCAATATTTTTGGTGATAGCCATATTAACAATCACAAATCGTACAATATAAAAAAATAAAAAATACAGGTCCGTATTTGAAAAAAAAAAGTTGTTGGTGGCCCAGCTTAAACGAAACTTTGTATTTAATACCTGACTATACAAAGTTATAGCTACATTAACACCTAATAAGAAACCTAAATAGATTTTTTTGATATTTTCTTAAATAAGGACACAAAAGTGAAAAAACGAAAATCTTAGATTTTCCATTTTTAAGATATCTCGAAAACTATAAAAGATATGAGAAACTTTAAGAGGTCGTTTTATTTCTTTCGAAATTGCGCAACTTTTTCCCTATTTAACCTTTGCTGTATCTTCTATACTTTACGAAATACCAATACTGTCCCTGTGAATTAGTTGGGACCCTGTATAAATATAAAGTATCACATAAGCCTAAATATAGAAGGATCACATAAGTATATAAAAAACAATAAATATGTTTTGTCATGACAAAGTATAATAAAAAAAACAAACAAAAACTATAATATCTAATACTACATTAAAATCAAAATTATTTAAACACCTCGTGTGCCTGCTTCATATCAACATTAATGTATTAATTATGTCATTAATTTATTTCAGTCTGAACTGATTTGATGATGATGATTTGAATGATTTTATACTATTGGGTAAGACATTGTACATGTTTAAATTTAAAGAGTTATTCTCAGATTTTTTCAGTCTAAAACGGGGAGTTCTCAATAGATTTACGGAATCTAGTATTGTAGTTATGAATGTCAGAGTGCGTGTTGAAAGTACTGATATTTATGTGTATTTCCATTAAAGAATAATATATAAATAAAGATGGTAACGTCATTATACCAAACTTCACAAACAGTGGCTTACAATGTACTCTATTATCATCAATTCCAGCCAGCACTTTTTTTTGAAGCCGAAAGATTTTTATGGCGTGCATTGAATTTCCCCATAAAATCACACCATAAGTAATTCGGGAATGAAAAAGGGCAAAATATACTGAGAGCAATGTGTTGCTTCCTATAATTAGCCTCAACTGGCGTAATAAGTAAATTATACTCGAAAGTGACTTCAACAAAAATTCAACATGACCCAACCAACTCAATCTATCATCTAATACAACGCCCAGTAGCTTTACACTCTCACCCTTACTAATTCTATAGTTTGATGATATAACAAGTGTTTGTGATTTATCACTGTTAAGTTTAAGTTTGTTTGTAATGAACCATTGATTAGCCTTTGTTTCAATTTGACCTAGACTACTCAGTAAACTCAAATAATTTGCGTCGGAGGCAATTAGAGTTGTATCGTCTGCAAAAAGGACACACTTATCAGGACGAAGAAAGTGATCTATATCGTTTATAAATAATATGAACAACAACGGTCCCAAGACCGATCCCTGGGGAACGCCACTTTTGATATTGGTAAGAGCAGAATTCATATTATTGATACTAACACATTGTTGTCTGTTGTTTAGGTACTCCTAACTCCTTTGGAGTTACTAATAAACCAACATAATAATGAAAATGTAGCTCCAGGACGTAGAAGATATTCAGATTTAATGAAGCAATTCGCTCATATAATATATTTTTATTCGCCAAAAGCGTACAAGTCTCTTCGACAATATTTTGTATTGCCAAATGAACGCACTATTCGAAACTGGTTTTCTAGTGTGGACTGTTTTCCTGGCTTTTTAAGTGAGGTATTTGCATTTTTAAAAACAGAAGTTGTACAACAAGAGGACTTAAACAATTGTTCGTTGATTGTTGACGGAATGTCAATTAGAAATCAAATAATGTGGGATGATTCCAAGGGAAAGTTTGTGGGATACATAGATTATGGTGGAATTGTTGATGCTGATCACGATTCACCTGCATCTGAGGCACTTTTTCTGCAAATAGTAAGTTTATTCTTGCATTTTATATAAAACACATGTATATATGTATAGGTAGAGCCTTATTGGTAACTATGTATTATTTTTCTTACATTTTATAGAATATTATAATATATTTATATTAAAAGAATATGTACTTATCTAAAAGTGCCTGATTTTTACAACCTAAATTTATTCTTTCATTGTATAGATCGTTTTGAACATGATTTATATATTCAAATTTATAATATATATTATGTTTGCAAAATCCTATAAAGAAAATGTTTCATTACTATAAGCAAACAAATAATAAATAATTCACTTTTAAACATGCATAGAGTATATAGGCTCCAATACTAGTTAGCTAATAGATAGGTGAAGATCTGTTGTTTTTTATCAGTCAATGTCAATTATAATTATTTTATACCATTCATGGAAAATGTCTTAGTTTTGCATGGAACATCGTTATGAGTGGCTTTAGGCTTTTCTGAAGAGTACCCAATAAGGACGAAAAACGTTTCAAAGGCTAAGCATTTCCAAGAAACTGAATGAGATTTTATGAAAATGTAATTCATTTGAATGAAAAAATTTTTAAAGACAAGGTACGTAAATAAATTAATTTCAGGCCTTTGTTCTCATTTTTAACTGAATTTACATATCGTAGGGGATCATGTAGATACCGGTTTAGCCTGCTTAGCCGTAGGGGACTAGGTTGGATGCTAGTGTTAAAATGAGAATGGCAAATCAGAATTTTACTTGCTAGCATAACCAGAAGTCAGGTTATCGAAAGAATGCAAAGATTTCATTAATATTTTTATATACCTATATAGTTTTTCCTTTAGTTCTCATAGATAGCTTTTCTTTCCACTGTTTGCAAAATCCTATAAAGAAAATGTTTCATGAAAGTGGCAGTTGCATATTGACGCCATATATAAACGTGAGCTAGACAAGGAGGAAAATACCACAAATCGGCGGGTTGCCTATATCTCGCGCGTGTCACACGGTCAGTCCAGTCTGCATCCCTTCCAGTTTGTATAGAGTTCACTGAATAGTAGCGACAAAATACGCCGATCTCCCGTGACATACGCGATATCGAAATATCCCGATTTTGTCAACTCTTTGTGGTCCAGTTTAAAAACGAGAGCTTTTTGGGCGCCAATGTTACTAAAAATTTTTATACTTATGATGACTCAACGTCATATTAAAAATTCGGCCAATTTGACGGAAGCCGTTTTCCCCTATAATGTGTGCGGGGTTATTTGAGATCAGAACTCAAAAATGCAAAATGGTGACCAATATGGCGAACAAGTTTCATCATTTATCGACAGATTCGACTGAAAATTGGTATTTGAGAATAAAAAAAGTTATCGAGTTTAAGATTAAAAGTCAAAAATCCAAAATGTATAAATAAGTTTTATCATTTATCATCTGATCCGACTGATAATTGGTATTTGAGTGAAAATCGAAACTAGAAAATTCATAATGACGGAGCCAAAATTGCAAACTGGCTAGACCACTTATCATCTGATTCGACGTGCTCGTCATTTTATTTTCTTCTTTTTTGTGCTATGCGACTCTCTCATTATATGTAACATTTAGAATTCTTTAAAGAAAGGTAGGTAAATAAATCCATTTTATGCCTTTGTTCTCATTTTTATTTGAATCTTCATATATCGTAGGGGGTTATGTAGATACTAGTTTAACCTGCATGGCCGTAGGGGACTGTAGGGGATGCTAGTTGTTGAATAAGAATTTTCAAATAAGAAATGCAAATGCATTTAAGGAATTTTAATTTGCTAGCATAACCAGAAGTCAAGTTATCGAAAGAATGCAAAGATTTCATTAATATTTTTACACATAGCTTTTCTTTTAGTTCCCATAGATAGTTAATGATTTATTAAAATACTTGTTTTGTTTCTACCACTGTATTTTACTATAGCGTAACGCTACTATAGTTTCGATACTTCAACGTATCATCTTCAAAGCGACTCAAGTAAATGAATGAACATAAGAGAAAACCTAAGCTATTTATAACTTACATTATTTACCTAGGCTTATTACTATGGTGTAGGGGATTTAAAATTATCAGAACTAAAACTAACAGAAGATAATAAAGTGATTAAAGGATTATGAAGTAAATATATTAAAAAGGGGTGTGTTATATAGGTCCAACTCATTAAGTAGGTAATTACCTGGGGTTTTGTTTGATTTGAAAATTTCTAAAGATTCTAATAAATTTAATTTAAAACCTTTATTTTATACATGTAATATATCAAGAGTATTTAAATGGGAAAGGTGATTTGATTCTAACAAATGGTTTGAAAAAGTGCAGTCTGTTTTTTGGAGTCTGAAAAACCGTAGATGTTCTTTGTACCGTGCTTCAAAGGACCGACCAGTTTGACCTATATAGAAGGCATTACAGTCCGAACATGACAATTTATAAATTCCTGAGTTTTCGAATTTTCCTAAATTGTCATGTTCGGACTGTAATGCCTTCTATATAGGTCAAATTGGCCGGTCTTTTGAAGCACGATACAGAGAACATCTACGGTCTTTCAGACTCCAAAAAACAGACTCCACTTTTTCAAATCATTTGTTAGAATCAAATCACCATTTTCATGATTTAAATACTCTTGATATATTACATATACAAAATAAAGGTTTTATTTATTAAATTTATTATAATCTTTAGAAATTTCCAAATCAAACAAAACCCCTACTTAATGACCAGTTGGACCTATATAACACCCTTTTTAATATATTTACTTCATAATCCTTTAATCCCTTTATTACTTTCTGTTAATTTTAGTTCTGATAATTTTAAATCCCCTACACCATAGTAATAAAACTAGGTAAATAATGTAAATTATAAATAGCTTAGGTTTTCTCTTATGTTCATTCATTTACTTGAGTTGCTTTGAAGATGATACGTTGAAGTATCGAAACTATAGTAGCGTTAAGTTACAGTAAAATACAGTGGTAGAAACAAAATAAGTGTTTTAATAAATCAATATGATCGACTACCACAAAGCAACGGCTAAATCCATCAATTTTTTTTTACCATAGATAGTTATTTTTTCTGATGTTTACAAAATCCTATAAAGAATATGTTTCAATACGATTTAAGCAAACAAATAATTATTCACTTATAAACATTTAGAATTATCTAAGAAAAGCAGTTTCAAAGTACCATTTTTTCACCTTAAAATAACAATGTTCAAATCGTTATAACTTGGAAAATGTACATTATCATGGAAAATATCTTCACAATTTAATTCTATATCTCGTTATTTTGTTAAGTTTTTTATTATATACAGGCTGATCAATTAATTGACACTATTTCCACACATCCACACGTCAACTAGTTTTAATATTAAGTTCTCACCTATATAGGCGAGACTGTTTTAGTAAAAGATTATAGAGGAACAAGACCAAGTTGGCTAAAGATACTATTTCCAAAAGATTAGGTTCTACAACTTATCTTACCATTTCACCATATTTAGACAAAAATTGAAAGCAAAACCTACAAATGCAATTTTAGAATATTCAGGTAGTAATGTAAAAAGTCATAGAACCCTAGGTACCAGGCATAGTAAGGACGATAAATGCAGAGATAAATAGTAAAATAAGTGCTAATGATTTCTTTGAACATTTTGACAATAAAGTACAACCACTACCGAAAAGTGATAGAAATCGAAAAGTTCAGATTTCAAGTAACTTCATAATTTATTTTCAAAATTGTCAGGGGCATATATAAAATACCATATTAATTAATATATTGCATATAATTATTTATTAAAACACTTATTTTGTTTCTACCACTGTATTTTATTGTAACTTAACGCTACTATAGTTTCGATACTTCAACGTATCATCTTCAAAGCGACTCAAGTAAATGAATGAACACAAGAGAAAACCTAAGCTATTAAAGCTATTAAAGAACGTGAGACTAGATTTATATCTTTGACATATTTCGGAAACATTTCACAGGAAATTGCACTCATGTTGTCACATCATAATCTTAAGGTTGCCTTTAAACCACAAACAAAAGTGTCACATTTATTATTTAATGCAAAAGATAAAACAGGAAAATTCAGAAACTCAGGAGTTTATAAATTGTCATGTTCGGACTGTAATGCCTTCTATACAGGGTGTCTCACCGGGAACTGAATCGATTGATATAGAGAAAATTACGCAAGAGAAATTTTTGAAAATTCAGATTGTTATTAATGTTAGTGCCGCCAATCCAACCAAAATAATTAGAAGCATGGGGTACTTCCGGTTATACCGGAAGTCGATACCAACTTGCTTATTTTAAATGGAACACCCTATATATTTTCGACTTTTCAAGATGACAATAAAATTCTTAGTTCAGACATGTCGCATAGCCTATATCTAAACCCAGTAGTTTCGAAGATATTTGACATTTTATAAAAAATTTGACAGGTGCAACGGTTTGCAAGAACCGTTATAACTTTTTCTGTGTAGGACATCCTCATTTGCTCTCTGGCACGGAGAAAGTACACAAGGAGAACTACGTTTTACAAGTGATATAAATTCAATAATATCATACCAAGTGTTCCGTTTTTCGCGTTACATTTTGTCAACTTCAAACCGCGAAAACTTGTTTAGGTCGAATGGAACACCCTGTATTTATTTACGTCAAGTTGGGTAAAATCGAATTCCCTTTTTTCTGATATTAGCATTGAGGGGTTAAAGTTTTTAACTTTTGACATGTTTGCGATTTTATTAGAAATTCATGAATTGTTGTAATCATTTCATCAAAATAGCCATGACTAGAAACAATCAGTCATTACCTTATGTCAAAAAATGCCAGCACGTTTAAATTACACCCACGAAGACTTTTTATATTTGTTTATTATTTATGGAGAATGTGATAAGGTAATATCAAGAACTTGCAGCATATTTGCTACTCGAAATCCAGAAAAACGGAAACCGTCACCAAACACTGTAAAACGCATACTGGAAAATTTTAAAAATTATGGCTCTGTCAAGGCAAAAATGCAAAGAAGAAAGCCTATTGTTGATGACGAAAACATTGAAATAGTCATTCTGGGATATTTTCATGCCTTTCCAAGGATGTCATTAAGACAGGCTGCTCTGGAATCGGGACTATGCAAGGATTCAATTCACAGAATCTTATTAAAACATAAGTTTCACCCGTTTTCATTCCATATGGTTCAAGGACTAAAAGAAACAGGTTTCCTAAGAAGACAGAAGTTTTGTGAGTTTATTCTAATAAGATCTGAGGGTGACGATTCTTATTTGGGAAATATTATATGGACAGATGAAGCAAAATTTACTAAAAATGGACTTTTCAATAGACACAATTCGCATTATTGGAGTGACTCAAATTCTCATATGTTCAGAGAGCGAAACTTTCAGGAAAGTTGGCAGTTCAATGTTTACTGTGTCATAAGAAACGATATAGTGGTGGCATTACAATTTTATCAGGAAAATTTAAGCGGCAAATTAAATGTTCTGTTCTGCTGATATGTATAGTTAAATTTTTGTTTTTTTTAGGTGAAAGATATCTGAATATCTTACAAAATTTAGAAAATTTACCTCTCGCCGAACATAGAAACATTCTTTTATCAGCACGACGCGACGGTGCTCCCCCACATAACGCATATTTAATTATTAATTATTTACAAGAAACTTTTTTATGATCAATGGATTGCCAATAATGGACCTTTCTTATGACCTCCGCGCTCGCCCGACTTATCAGTTCTGGATTATTTTATTTGAGGAAATATTAAAAATAAAGTTTATGAGAGCCCGTTAACAACCATTGAAGATTGTATGCAGAGAGTAAGAAATGCATTTCAAAACATATCACAGGATTCAATTAGAACTAATCCGAAGGTGCGAAAAATGTGTCGAGGTTCGAGGGCGGAATTTTGAGCAATTATTAAATTAAAATGGAATCATGTTTTAAATTGATCTTATCTCTGCTATTTTAGTTCATGCCATATCTTCAATTCGATTAATACGCATGTCACAGTGTTAGTGTTATTTTCCGTTTTTGTGGATATCGAGTAGCAAATGTGCTGCAAGTTCTTGATATTACCTTATCACATTCCCCATAAATAATAAACAAATTTAAAAAGTCTTCGTGGGTGTAATTTAAACGTGCTGGCATTTTTTGACATAAGATAATGACTGATTGTTTCCAATCATTGCTACTTTGATGAAATGATTACAACAATTCATGAATTTCTAATAAAATCGCAAATATTTCAAAAAGTTGAAAGTATTAATACCTAAATGCTATCAGAAAAAAGGGAATTCAATTTTACACAACTTGATGTAAATAAATATAGGGTGTTCCATTTGACCTAAACAAGTTTTCGCGGTTTGAAGTTGACAAAAACGCGAAACGCGAAAAACGGAACACTTTGTATGATATTATTGAATTTATTTCAGTTGTAGAACGTAGTTCTGCTTGTGTTATTTCTCCGTGCCAAAAAACAAATGAGGATGTTCTACACAGAAAAAGTTATAACGGTTCTTGCAAACCGTTGCACCTGTCAATTTTTTTATAAAATGTCAAATATCGTCGAAACTACTGGGTTTAGATATAGGGTGTGCTATATGCCTGAACTCAGAATTCTATTGTCGTCTCGAAAAGTCGAAAATATATAGGGTATTCCGTTTAAATTAAGCAAGTTGGTATCGACTTCCGGTATAACCGGAAGTACCCCTTACTTCTAATTATTTTAGTTGGATTGGTCACACCGACATTAGTAACTATCTAAATTTTCAAAAATTTCTGATGCGTACTTTTCTCTATATCGATCGATTCAATTCAAACTGGTTGGTCCTTTGAAGCACGATACAAAGAACATCTACGGTCTATCAGACTCCAAAAAAAACAGACTTCACTTTTTCAAACCATTCGTTAAAATCATATCACCATTTTCCAGATATAAAGTCTCTTGATATATTACATGTACAAAATAAAAGTTTTAAATTAAACTCATTAGAATCTTTGGAATTTTTCAAATCAAACAAAATCCCTACTTACTGACCAGTTGGACCTATATAACACACCCCTTTTTAATATATTTACTTCATAATCCTTTAATCCCTTTATTACTTTCTGTTAATTTTAGTTCTGATAATTTTAAATCCCCCACACCATAGTAATAAAACTAGGTAAATAATGTAAATTATAAATAGCTTAGGTTTTCTCTTGTGTTCATTCATTTACTTGAGTCGCTTTGAAGATGATACATTGAAGTATCGAAACTATAGTAGCGTTAAGATACAATAAAATACAGTGGTAGAAACAAAACAAGTGTTTTAATAAATCATTATGATCGACTACCACAAAGTAACGGCTAAATCCATTAATTTTTTATACTGCATATAGTTTCATTAATGAATAGATGTCATATTTAACAGTTTTTATAGATAATAAGTTTTTGTTAACCCTGCTGAGATATATTCGCAGGACAGCAATTAAAAATCCACGCGATTATTACAAACTCATTAAAGAAAGAAAGAAAGACTTGTTAAATGACGTTGAATAAATGATAACAGTCCCACAAAAAATAGTTTCGGATCTGGAAGACTGGCCCTGGTATTTCTATGTATTCTTGGACGCTAGATCCGAATCTGAGGTCACAAAAATTCCTATATCCTTCAATTTCTCTGTAGGGGCAAAAATATCCCTTCAATGGGTGAAAACTAACCCCCAAACCCCCAAAAAGGGTTTAGTCCAGTCAGTAAAGACAGAAAAGTTTGAAACCTCGAACTTCGGTTAAGATTATTGAAGTACAATTTATTTATGTGACACCCATTTCAATTTATTGATATATAACATTACTTTGAAATAAAGAGATATTATTATTGTCACTCAATTTGTACAACAGACAACCTATATCAGTTAGTTGCAATTCTAACACATCATTTATTTGCAAGCAGGCACCTATTTGTAGCCAGCTGTACACTTTTATGTTCTACCGTCAGCATCGCTGTACAACTTTTAGGTAATCTCCCGACACGGTAGGTAATGTAATTGGCAAGCGCAGCAGCCTAATCGATAGTCGCGCGGCCTTTTCGGCAGCCGTGCACAAATTTTGCTTGAATTATATAAAGTCATATGTTTTCAGTCTGTGACGTCAGACGCGGATGTTATGTAATAAATTTAAGTAAAGGTAGGTCAAATTTTAATTCGTTACTTATTTATTAATCAGTAAACATTAAATTCAATCGCAAAATAAATCATCTGCCAAGCATATCTTCGAACAAAAATAATTTAGTGTCATTGTAAGTGTTGGCCAGTTTATTAGCATTTTCTAGCTCGAGCAGTGTATGTGTAGATGACCGTACAAATATCGCATGCGCAGTGGACTCATAAAGAATAAAATCGATTACAACATATCTCAAGAGTACGTGAGACTACTGGTCTTCTCTCTACTGTGCCGTGACACCGCTGTCTTTTGACCCTGAAGGAAAACTGCTAAATCGATCCCCATATTCAAACAAACATTTCCAATGTTAAAAGTCATCCGGAGTAAGAAAGCTTAGAAAATAACAAATCTATGGGTTTTCCTTTTATTTCTGTAGATGCAATACGAACCGAGTTATGGCTCGTTGAAAGTGACGGTTTGTTCGCCGAAAACTGAATACGAACCTTTCAACGTTAAATAACAGAAAAACGACGAATTTTGTAGAGGAAAATTTGTCAGACCTTTTTTAAAGTATTTGAAGAGACCATTAAAATGAGCTTTAATATAAGTCGTTCGCGTGAAAACTTATATGGAGTTATGATGAAAGTAAAATGGTTGTCTCGGTTTCTCGGAGAAAATATCAGCAATGAACCAATGGTTTAACTTCCTTAATTTTTAAGACATCTGATCACTCCAAAAACCCCGTTGCAGGGAATTTCAAGAGCTATAAGACATGTAAAGTTAATCTACATTGTACCCTTCTTTTCTGAGATTTTTGGGTTTAAAATGCTCGGGGAAGGTGGTCCTCGCACTAAAATGCGAACTTAATTTTCATCCTAGTGAAATATAAGAAATAACAAGCTTTTTTCACAAAATACCCTACATTTCCATACTCTTGCATTTTTTACATGCCTTCTTTAGTTTTTAAGTTATTGTGAAAACACAAAAATGTTTTCAAAAATTTAAAAATCAGTTCATAATTGAATCTAACTTTTTTTAAATTTAGGCATTCTAAACTGTTTAAACTTCTAGAACATATTGTTAGTACTCAAATAAAGTAAATTGTAAATGGATTACGTTTAATTCCAATTCTTGTGGTAATCCAAAAAACGAGACAACCATTTTATTTTCATCATAACTCATTAAGTTTTTACGCTAACAACTTTTATTAATGCCCGTTTTAAAGGCCTTTTCAAGTAATCTAAAAGATGTCTGACAAGTTTCCCTCCAAAAAATTCGTCGTTTTCCGTTATTCAACGTTGAAAGATTTGAATTCAGTTTTCGGCGAACAATTCAACAAGCCAAAACTCGGTTCGTATTGCATCTACAGAAACAAAAACAAAAATAACAAATTGATTCGCTATTTTATGAGCTTCATTTTTGCTTTTGATAATATTTTTAATTAAACGCAGGGTTTTCGAGTTATTCGTGAAAATCGCTCTAAAACTTGCATTTTTTAGATGAAAAATCAACATTTTCCATCGCGAATAACTCGACAAATATTGATTTATCGAAAAAACTTCATAGAATATTTTTTGCTTAGAATTCATCCCTCAATCAATTTCTATTTCTATTATTTTCAGTTTACTAATTTCCACCCCCGAGAAGGGGTGTCATCCACCCCCAGAGTAAAAGCACACCCTCGGACCATATAAACTTTGCAATACTATCAATTATGAATCGAGTGCAGTTTATTTCATGAAAATCGATCTTTCCTCACCGAAGTTAGAGATTTTGCACATTTTTGTCTTTACTGACTGGACTAAACCCTTTTTGGGAGTTAGTTGTCGCCCTCTGCAGGGTGCGGTCAAGGCTCTCCTAGATCTCCCTGTACCCTTGTGTTCATCATCCCTCAGAGGATAGTTTACACCCTTCTGAAGGCTTGGTTCCAGGGTGGCAACTTGTAATCTAGAAGCTTTTATGACATAGTTCTATGTCCAGACGGGTGTAGGAGGGGTGCTGAGGGTGTATCAACCCCTTCGTGAGAATTATTACCCCTTTGCTGAATCCTTTGACATTAAAGAAGAAGAGTACGAGAGATAAAAGGTACCCATTCGTACTTCTTTCCATAAAGATACTTATTCATAAATTTACCTTACTGAAGGGATGCTTTTGCCCCCGCACAAAAGTTGAAGGGTATAGGAATTTTTCTGACCTCGGATTCGGAATCAGCATAAAAAAATACATAGGAATACCATGGTCAGTCATCCAGATCTTTCTTTTTTTGTGGGGCTGTGTAATAAGTTAACAATTTAGCGTTGTCAATTTAATATTTGCACTTCCTAACAAGAACACGACAGGGAAATTCTGTGGAAATAACTGGGTGGACATCCAAAGAAATAATTCAACAATGGTGAAGTTTGCAAAGGTATCTACGCAAACCTTCCATATTTGGCACATTTTATTTATTATTTATTTTTTCCGTCAGATGACCACTCTGTATATTTTTTTAACCAAAAGTTGTCAAGTCTTTTGTAGCAATAGTGAAAACTATATTCCGATTATTATTCTCCTATGTCGTGTCTTAATTAATAACGTTTTAAGTGACCACCCTGTATAAATAAAAAGGAAAGTTCTGTATAAATACCTTTACAACTTTTTATATTAGATTTTTAATGTCTACTTTTAAAAAGTTTTCCGGTGGATACAATTTTATGTCAGAATCTTTAAGAGTAACAATAGATCAATTTGAACTTTTCATCAAAATCAATAATTTAGCAAAAGCTACCTTAACTTAGTTTCTAAGACATTAACAAAATGTTATAACTATTTTCAAAATTAATTTTCACTTATAATATGCCTAGTGCTTAAATCATTTCGGTACATTAATTTAAGCTCGTGGGATGTTGGGTAAGAAAATTTCACACGTAAATATGTACTTTTATGTGAAACCAAATATCAAATTTGACAGAAAAATTTCCACTTATTAATTTCGCCCAGAGGATAAAAATTTCCGGAAATTTTTTGAGTTGTTATGGTAACGAAACCAAGAACAAACTTCTGATTTGCTAAAAAAGTGAAATTTTCTGTTATTAATGCACCGAATTTGAAAAGTGTTATACTGGAGAATAGAGAATCAAAATTCATTTCGAACGCGGGAGGTTTTTAGCAAGAAAATAGTGCCTATTTTCTTGCTAAAAAATGGAAATTTTAAGTTGAAATTCGATCTGTTTCAAGATTTTAATCACAGTTTAATACAAAAACATCACAAATACACAGCTCACTTTGTTAAGTAACGTCCTAGCTTAATGTTGCCTGTTGTATATATCGGGATTATAATTAAAATATTGGTTGGTTTCGATTGCAATAAACACTACTTAGCCCAATCAACCTGTCACGGCGTAATGTTAAATTTACCAAAATTCATACCCGGTAACAAAAAATACGGTTGTATAAAAAAAAATCTAAGACATATTTGTCTTTCGATGGACTCGATCTGAAGTGGCGAACTTAACCCAAGTAGAGAAAAAAAAAACAGTTTTTCCTAAATAAAAATAAAACTATGACTCTAATCGAAAAAAGTTGAATGAGAAAATTGCAGGTGCTAAAAAGATCTCTCTCGATTGTTATTTCTTAAGCGTCAATTGCGACAATGCTTTTCGAAGTATATCAAAAAGCGGCTTTTGCTGTATCCTTTTCAAATTTACGTTTAAATGCTTACTATCAATCGCACACATAGCTCAGGGCAACCCGAAGAAGTACGTTTTTGAAACATTTAAAATTATCTATTATTTTTCGAGATATATCGTATTTCGAAAAAAAAAGACGTTCTTGTACTTGTTGTACTATCATGTTGTAAAAGAACTGTAACGGTTTTATTAATTTTAAAGGTAATTTAATGAAGTGATTTTTTTCGTAATTAAAATGCAATGTAAATTAATATTATACTTCATTGTGTGTCCCACTTACCGCCGAATTCCTATAGATTCCTTATACATTTAGCTAGTTTAGACCGCGATAGGATAGGAGTAGGATCCTATTCCTACTTTGGATAATTTAATTGCAACGAACCCGGCCGGCCGTGAGAGGGCTACTTTCAATAATTACAAAATTTACCACCAGTGGCGTATGAGTAGACCAGCGTTAATCAGTTTCATTAAAACATTTTTGAATATCTATTCCGATCTGTTTCTTGAATAGTAAATTATGCTTATTATCAAGTCCCGTACCGACACCGCATGTAAGTACATATTTTCTTATCACCACCACTGGCTCTTGTCGCCGTTATTACATTAGCACAGATAAACCTAATTCACTGAACACATGTATTAAAATAATAATTTAAAACAATTTCCATTTAAATGTATCAACATATATTTGCTATTTTATTTAGCCCTCAGATTTCAATTTTAACATATAATTATTATCAAAGTAGGTGTGCCTGAGTTTAGGGTCTATTAAATTCTGGCGATTACACCAAATAGCTATGATCCAAAGAATTTCCAGAGGGGAAGGGAACATAAATGATATTTGGAGGGACAACTAAAAAATTGTGTATCGTTTACCGTATTTTAACTTAGACCGTCTTGCCATTTTATTGAGTTAAAATAATTCCTGTTAATCTGCCGAGTGAGTAGAACCTGTAGATACCGTGTATTTTAGTTTGAATATTTCGTACCTATACGAATTCAAATGAAATATGTTATTGTAAAATAATTCTTGTGTAATTTGTTTAAGTTCTGTTATTATACCAGATGGTTAGAGATTGAAAGTTACCGTCCATTTTGTTTCAAATATTTCATGCTGACCCGAGTTAAAGCAAAATAATTTTGAAATATCTATTATAGTCAAGGAATTTAGCATAGCATCTAGGCTACTTTATTTATATTAATTATAATCATATTTTGATACATAAATCTCCGACAAGAGACAACGTGGCCGAAGCTCACTTAAAAATTTCATTTTGCCAAGTTTTTTCACACATACACGCTGACCGTCCATGTAACCCTAAATTTTGCTGTAGATAATTGCTTGCTATTGCTTGGTATTTGCACACCGTCTTTTTTTCTCTTACTGCTGTCTTTCTTTTACCGCTTACTGTTTTTACCTAGGCCTCTTACTATTGCTACAAATTTAAAATTTTTTTCTTATGCCGATATCACCGCTTGCTTAGGTATCGCCGCTAGATTTTAAAATAACATTAGAAACTAATAAATACTTAGCTACTCACCGCCTGGTTCCTCGTACTCAAAACTTTACATGTAAAATGAAGTACTTGATATATCTTAAGGTTTTGAAATTATTTATTTTGTACCTGACTGTTTTTCCTTTTATTGCTATTATTAAATTTTCTATTTTTAATAAATTTTGTATTTTACCGACAGTGCCTTTTACTCCTGAATGTGAGTGAAAGTCTAAACTACCGTCCGGACCCTGGACATAACCGTTTCTTCACTGTAGCTATCCCAGGCCTGCTGCAACAGGCTTCATTAAGAGGCTAATGTGGAACCTTTACCTCACGAAAAAAAAAGTAAAGGTGGCGCTCGAGATAACCGAAATCAAGCTCAGCGTCAAAGTGACGCCAATTTCAATTTTACAGAAATGATTTATACGGGAATCGATTACTGACATTATTTAACGAATTGACAACACACATTTCTGTTCTACGACTTTCTGGAGCCCAGATAGTTTTTCTTTAATTGTAGAGGGCGAGATTTACAACGTATAGCGAGAGCCATTATGGAGGTTAATGATGAGTACCTATATTTATATAAAAAAAAATACTAGGCGGTACAGAGAAGTCTGCTCGGCCGCTCTGAAAACTGAGTTAGCGCATAATAAATCTTTGACATCTCGACTTCCGGACTACGTATCGTAATTCTATTTCACTTAATATGTGGTAGCTCACGAATATTATAGTTACATTCATCTTACAAGGACAATACTTCCGGAGACTTTTTAATTTTCTTTACTTTCAATTATTTACGTTCTTCGGCATTTCAATAATTATCTATATTTATAACAATACTGTCCCTGCAATACCTTAACTTTCTATGTTTAACAAGCATACTATAATTATTCTCTTTGCGGGTTTTTTAAACTCAATTATTTCAGTAATTAGAAATATAGCTGCAGAAGTAATTCGAAAAACACAAAAAAATTGAGAGTAAAGAAAATTAAAAATTTTCCGAAAGTATTGTACCTATAAGATGAATGTAACTATAATATTCGCGTTTATCTCGTCGAATTACCACCTAATAGTACGTAGTCCGTAAGCCGAGATATCAGAGATTTTTCAAGCGCGAGCTATTTATAATGTGTGAACTTGGTTTTCAGAGCGACCGAGCAGGCTTCTCTGCTTCCCTAAAATAGACTCTATAATATATATTTTTTACAAGTATAGGTTATTTATCATTAACCTCCATAATGGCTCTCTGTAGGTTGTAAATTGCGCCCTCAACATTTACAAAAATTACCTGGGGTCCAGAAAGTCGTAGGACAATTTTTTTAATACAAATTCGTTAAGAGATCTCAGTAATCGATTCCCGTATAAGTCATTTCTGTGAAATTGAAATTGACAAAGTTATTAAAAAATACATAATCTAAAAAATTCAATTATTTTATAGCCATTTATTTACCCTTAAAATTAATGAAACCCTGACAATTCTTTTACAGCAAGATTATACAACTCTTTATAAAGAAAACGAGCCCAAGACCGTTACTGTAGAACCCTCCGTTGAGATAGACGTCTTTTTTCGAAAAATAAAAGGCATTTTTAAATTTTTCAAAAACTTACTTTTTGGCTTGCCGTGAGCTATACTTACGGTTGATAGTAAGAATTTAAACGTAAATTTGAAAAAAATACAGCCAAAGGAAGAAAAGCCGATTTTTGACGGTTTCTTCGATATATCTCGAAAAGTGTTCGATCGATACTTAAAATAATAGCAATTGAAAGATCTTTTTAGAACCTACAACTTTCTCATTCAACTTTTTTCGATTAGAGCCATATTTTTATATTTACGAAGAAATGGTTTTTTGAACTTTTCAAATTTCTTAGGTTAAGTTCAGCACTTCAGATCGCGTCCAACGAAACACAAATCTTTCTTAGAATTTTTTTTATATACAACCATATTTTTTGTTTCCGGGTATGAATTTTGGTATACCCTTCTACCTATTGATTAGGGCTAACTTCCTAATTATATTTTTAAAATTGTCGATATTATTTGCATTATCACACAAACTAGTCATTACTAACTGAGATTACGTGAAAATGTATTAAGTAAAAAACTATACCTGCAGTCATTGGAATTCTTGTTTGTAACGACCAAGTAGCTGAGGTGGGATATATGGACCAAGATCCTTGCCAAGTAGTTAATCCTTTACTTTCGTCACAACAATTTTTATGGTTTGACATCGAATATACAAAATCCAAAATAAAAATTAATGAAACAACTGAACACCAGTTCATGTTTAATTTATCACAGATTAAAATTATCCAAATAGCATATCAAATATATTCAATCACTCCCGGTAAATCGATACTGAGTTGATATAAAGCGATACATTAAATAAAGAGAATTCGTTACCCAAGAAATCATACCACCACAACGATTTTCATTTGTTTATTACAAGATACTGCACACTTCTTTATTTTCTTAGCTTTGCAATGTGTACTAGGCTAATATCAAATATTAACTTTGTTTCTGCATGAGTTATTTTAATACAACGCACGGACCGTGTACCATTTACGGTTCTGCAGTGGTGGCGTTTGTTAAATAATGTAGGTACTGTATTGAGTAATTTAAAAAAAATAATATACAAATATAATATTTTTAAAGTTACTCTAAACGTAATATATACATAATTATAGTACGAGGCATGTTAATGAGTTTCATGTGCCATTCGCTAAACAAGAAATTACTGCAGATCCTTCCCATTGTCTTGGACATTAGTTGTTAATCTGTTTAAAAACAATCAAAGATAGAAACATTATTTCTAAAAGAAATTTAACAAAAAAACTAATTGACAAATGTTTTTGCAATAAGTCTGTATTTATGTAATAATTGATAATTCCCGTACAATGTAATTGTATTAGTAATAAATGTTATTATTACTATTTCGCAGTTCACTTGGAGGAGAAAATTATTACTCATACCTTAGCGTTACACCAGGGCGTGCAGCTCTGTTGGAGTCCATAAAAGGTTTTTGGGCCTATTTGGCAACGTTTGTCATACCTATAATGATAATAATATTTATTTATAACAAGAATGTACATGTTAACATACAGATTTGAAAGTGTTTTTATCGTTCAGTTTAAGTACAAGATTTTAGCTAAAACATTAGTATCCTTTAATTATAAATAAAACAAATATCAAATATACCGGATTGCTTACACAGTGAAGATAACGGGCCATCCTTTTGTATCGGTCCGGGTATTTCGATGGTGCCAACGCAGAAAGAACATTTTGCTGACTAACATGTTCATGTGCCATGCCGCTCATCCTGCACTTGTTGTCAACAGACTCTTTCAGGATAATCCTTTCTTTGTTATTTAGCACTTGGTCATGCGCTGCTATTATTAAACTTTCCATTTGGCCCTTCAAGCTCGAGTCACTCAACCACTTTGTAGACACCTCGTTGTCCACTTGTTATCGGCCAAGGTCGCTGATGAATTAGCGCAGAGTACTTATACTTTTCTCTTTTAAATGCTGAATTTAATTTTCTCCTTGGCGTTGTCGTTAATGTTTTCGTCTCCAAAATATTCTTCTTGGATTTTACGTGCTTTCTTCTGAATTGAAAAGTTTTTCTCCTGATCATATTTTTTAACTAGCCGTGCACATTTGTCCATTCCTTGTCGAATATGATATGCGCTCAGTTCTACAATAGAGAAGTCATAAGCAGATTCCAGCTGTATTATTATGGTTATCATTATTGTTATTATTATTATTATAAATATATTGTTACTATTATTAAACATGCAATATTACACTTCCTAGAATTCATAATATAAATTACATAGAAGGCTGTGGCAAAAACGGTGGCGCAACCATTCCCTGACGACATTGAAATTTCCTAGAACTGGAAATAAATCTCAGGAGTATTTCCTTGTAAAATTGATAATGAGCTTTTTATACCCTATAACAGCCGAACATTGTACAACGTTTTATGTTATCCTAAAGCTCCTTGTATTCAAAAGAGAGAAAATAAACTAACAAATTTTGTTAATTCTTATAACGATTATTAGTATAACTGAAAATCTAGTGACATTTTCGGAAAACAACTGGTAACAAGCCTTATTAGTGGCAGAGAGGTATTATTATTATTAATTTGTTTTTGCCTTTAAAAATTGATATTCCTTGTGAAATTTTAGAAGAAGCTGAAGAAGCCAGCGGGTTTTTAATTCCAGAGAAATTTCGTCAGCGATATGAAAAAGTGTTTACCTCTTTTGAGAAATGACATGTAAGGAAAAGAGTACGCGATATGGCCTTGAATGAGACAGTTGTACTTGCCTACAATTCGAGTTTAGCTAAAATTTTTAAAGCATCAGTTTATGGACAAAGTTTAAAATGTTAAAGAAAGTTTTGATTGTTGATACGAATGATGATATATCAAGGTTCGTTTCTATGTTTGATTAATGTTTTTACCATTGTACCGTTATTATAAAAATTTCTGTCGTAATAATATTATAAGTATTTATGATGTACTTTTTCTACACCTATTTATATATTTATATAATTAATTAATTATATTCAAATTATTAGTATCTTTTTGTGAAAAATCGTACCTACAATTCACTGTAGTGAATTTTCGATTCATAATTCACTGAATCCGACCAATCACAAATACAAATTCAAAAATCAGTGTTTCGCTGATTCAATGATATTTTAAATTGACCGCGGTCAACTCTTGCTGCGGCTGACAATCAACTCGCGTGGCAACCAAGTGTATCGCCATATTGTGTGTTTACGTTTTCCAACGCAAGCACTTCTTGTTAGTAAGTATCGATTAATGTGCCTCTATTTTGTGTTGAAACTGATATATAAACGTTAAAATGGATGTTATCACGGGAAATACTCTAACAGCCGGTTTTACAATCTCAAGTTAACTTTCATGTTAGCTGACTCTTACTTGCAGGTTAACTACAACTTTACCGACACTTGTGTTTTTGAATATAAAGTTAAGTGATGGTTTGTAAACGAGAGGTTGGGAATAAAATTTATAATGGTGGTACTGGAAAAATGGGTAATATACATAAAATGTATGAATTTTAGCCAAAGTCACGCCACGTTCTATCAAATATAAATGTCAGAAGCAATTTATGAGTTAGTGGTCTAGCATTAAGTAATTAGTATTTAGTCTCGATCTATTTAAAAAATCTCTTTCATCGTATTCTTCGAAAAAGTTAAGTCTATACTGGATTACCTTGGCTCCTCATCACTTGATATGTGAACTTACTTCGTATATATCCATTTCAAGCGAAATTTCAAAAAATTATTTTGTGGCAGTTATTTTATAAGTTATAAATTGCCAGTAAACTGCCAACTTCTAGTTTACCCACACCTCATCTGCTAGTAAAGTTAACTACTAGATAACTACAACATTGAAAATAACCAGCTATTGTAAAACCCAATTTCTATAATAACCTGAAAGTTAACTCTGACTGGAAGTTAACCATCTATTGTAAAACCGGCTGTAGGCCTAAATAACAAAATCCAAGAAAGCCTATGAGTGTGCATACAAATTATTTATGGAATGGTGTAATCGTAAGAAAACCAGTTCTTTCTCTGAATATGTTATATTAGTATGCTTTGGGGAATTAGTCGAGTTAATGAAGCCTAAAAATCATCAAAACTTCTTAGTCCTCAGGGTTAGGCCGATTTTGATAAAAAAATTTAATGTGTGTTTTTTATATTATTCAAAATCAGAAACATCGCAAGTGGCGCAAATAATTATTTATATTGCTTCAAGGTGGATGTCACCCCTCCTCGGGGTGAAAATAAGTATATTCAGAATAACCTCAGAAGTCGATAGGGGGATGAGTTCTAAGCAAAAAATGTTCTATGAAGTTTTATTATATCACTTAATAAATCAATATTTTTCGAGTTATTGGCGATTGAAAATGTTGACTCTTCATCCAAAGAATGCATGTTTTAGATCGATTTTCCACGAGTAACTCAAGAACCTCGGTTTTAGCAAAAAATCATCAGAAGAAAAAATGGAGCTTATAAAATACCAAATCAATTGATTTTTTATTATCTTTGTAGATGCAATACGAACCGAGTTATGGCTCATTGAAGGTGACTGCCGAAAAGTGAATTTCAGCCTTTTAACTTCAAAAAGCGGAATAACGACGCCTTTTTGGAGGAAAACTTATTAGACCTTTTTCAAAATACTTGAAGAGATATTTAAAATGGTTTTTGAAGCTATTAGATGCGTTAAGAATTAAGGAAGTTAAAAAGTGATTTCAGAATATTTTGTGGAGCTGAAGGTGTTAGAGTATTTTGATTATATTTTCAACCACATTTTTCATGTGTTACATTATTCCCAGGTCACAACTGAACTTGTAGAAAGACCCTCTCAAAATGTTCAGCTGTTTAGTTCTCTGTGGTAGGCAATGCACTTAGTTGAGCCAATCTCTTGCAGTAGCTTTGATAAAACATTCGTATTGGTTTTTTAACGATAACTTCCTTAATTCTTAAGACATCTAATCGCTTCTAAAACCATTTTGCAGGGAATTTTAAGGGCTACAAGGGCCTGTAAAGTTTAACTTCCTTGAAAATGTTCTTATTTAAAAGGCTAGGTGATCCTTGCACTTAAATGCGAACTTAAAACGGTAATATCTCAATTAATTTTCATCCTAGAGAAATAAAAAAAAACACCATTTTTTTTTTAAACAAAACCTAAATTCTTGTACTCTTGCATTTCTTACGTATCTTCTTTAGCTTTTGAATTATTTTGAAAAGAAAATTTCTTCAAGAACCATTTCAAAATTGAATCAAACTTTTTTCCAAATCTACGCATTCTAAACCATTCAAACTTCTAAAACATATTGTTAGTACCGAAAGAAAGTAAGTTGTGAATGGATCATAACTCCGTAAGTTTTTATGCTAACGACTTTTACTAAAGCTCATTTTAAATTTATTTTAATGATAATAATAGTGTACCACCAACTTCTGCCCCCAGCAGGTTAGGAACTTGAGGTTGCCCGATTCTCGTTTTATTATTGGGGACTGGGTCGTGATTCGGAAATTATACAGAAAAATTAAATTTAGATTAGGCGCCAGTAGTCATATAAAAAGAATCTACTTGTTTGACTGTACGACCGTGACTACTCAGAAATAATAAAAAAAGTTATAGATACTCATAAATAGTTTCAAAAATTTACTATCGCAGATAAACACTATTTTGTTAAATATATCTGGTTGAAGTACTTGAAGTATTAGAATTCGGTTGAAAATGTTACACGTCTTGGTTTGGACGTAGCTACTTCCTTACAGAAAGTTTATACGTAAATTATCAATATGTGAAAGGATGAAGACTAAAGAAAGTACAAAATATGAAAAGAGCTGTGATTAAAGCAAACAATTAAATTTTAAAAAATGAGAAATAGCTGAAGGCAATATATAACATATAACAAATGTGAAAATTTGGAAATATTTAAAATTGTAGAGAGTTGAATATTGTAGAAAGTTGAGTGAATTTGTAATGGAAACAAGATGATACTCTCACCACCGATTGCGTTCTGCAGTAACCAACCCTGGTCCGTGTCTCACTGAAGCTCCTATATGTTTACCACTCCTTCGATTACTGATATCTAGCAGAGATCCCTATACGTTCTCAGAAATCATTAGCTCGTGAAGGGTTAATATAGCTTCATAAATTCAACAGCTCTCATCCAGCGGGGACTATTCCAAATCAAGACAACACTCCAATAATTAGGATTACAAAAACTCCCTCTTGACAAAAAGCCGGGTTCCCATGGATTCGTAACAGTTTAATCTACCAGACCAGCAACAATCAAGTTTTTCGACACAAGGTTAAGCCAAGCTTCCAGGTAAAATTAAGGGTTACCTCATGAGTCCAAATTTAAGGGTTAAATTAACACCTCATTTCTACAAGAGTATTATCTGTTACTTCGCTTGAAATTACTTTGCTTACTAGTGGGCACTCTTAGTGCGTCTTGATAAAATCCCCACGTGTTAATACATTACTGCCATCTCTCTAAATATTTTACCTTAAAATGCCCTTCTCGCCCCTACTAATATATCGAATTGAATTTCTTTGAGTTTTAATTATTCGATAAGGTTGCTAAAACATAATTTACTAAATTCAAACTGTCTTTAAACCCCTATTAAAACTCAATTATTTATTAATAAAATTTACTTCTAAATATCTATTAATACCGAATTAAACACACTTCTTATAACCAGATATAAATTAACATAACCAAGTGGTGTCCATCTTACATGCCATGCTGCGAATTATTTATCATCAACAAACATCGCGATTAATTATGATAAATTCAACAATTAAATTACAAATACATTTACAACAAATATTACAGATGAGAATTATATACATATTGTAAAGTTTCTTTAACGTACCAAAACTAGGTAACGTAAATAAATCTTTAAATACAAATCTACATAATTACTCTACTATATCATTTCTATGAATTCATGAGTTTTAATTTAATCAGAATTATGGATTAATAATTTTGTTTATTGATATTTACGATTTTATTCACTTAACAGATTTCATTTTACTATTTCTTGAACCAGGTGACTTTTGTAGGTATATATATAGCAAAAGAAGTAACAGATGGCGCTAGTATGCTCTCTTTCTAATTTAAATTTAGGATGGCAGTGGACAATAAATTCGTTGAGATACAGTGAGGCAGGGACGGCTTCAGGATGGAACTGAAAAATTAATTAATAAATTTTCTAGTTTGGGGGTTTAAGACTATAAAAACTCGTTGTTATTAAAATAAAAATCAACAAATGGCATTCAGGTAATTTTGAATGTCACAAATAATAATAGTAATAATAATAATAATTGACACATCGTCGCACGAACTATTGTTGCATTTGGTCAAATGTCTTACGGTAGCAGAACCACTAGTGAGATGCATAGAACAACTGTTGCCACTCTGGAGGACTCGCTTCACCATAACATCTTCTTGTAGGTTTGGAAAGGTAGCCTTTATGAAAGTACAAAATACTTTTTATATACCAAAGAACTCTAAAGTCCTGACAGTTTAGGAGTATCGAAAATTAATTTTAGAAGGTTCTAACTATTTCTTACTTTACCAGGTTATTTTTATTTTTGGATTATGTGGCGCTTGTCGCCGTGACGAATTATTATAATTGAATATTGATGATATAGATGATCACCAAAATTCGTATTAGTAGTTCTTAGTATACCAAATTTTGAAAATTTGACTGGACACTGCTTTAGATAAAGTGGTACTAATATGGTTGCAGAGCCTAGTGGATATTTATGACCCGTCAAGCAAATTGGTAGATTGAAATCTTCAAAAATATCAGAGGACTATTAGGGAATTGATAACTGGTAAAATGAAAGTTGCAAGAACGATTCTTAGTGAAAAATCAGACAGTGATATCCTATCCATTCAACGTTTCACATGCATAATATAGATAGAGAAGATGGACTGGTATTCTGCATCGTCAAATTCTATTTTAAAAAAGTTTCTACAGCAGTCGACGTAGTGCTAATAGGAGATTCCAATCGTATAATTAATGAGTATTTACCTGATAAAAATTTGTTTCTATTCGATATACGTATTTTGTAGCGTTCTCTGTTAATGAAATAAAGGTAATTATCAAAATTCTCGTCTGTTAAATGACAGCTGTGTTTTTATGTGCAACTGTAGGGGTGATTTAAAAGTAAATTATTATTTGTTTGCTTATAATTGTATTGAAACATATTCGTTATATGATTTTGCAAACAGCAGAAAAAATAACTATCTGAGAACTAAAGGAAAAAGTTTGTTAAAAATATTAATGAAATCTTTGCATTCTTTCGATAACCTTTAGGCCTTTGTTCTCATTTTTAACTGAATCTTCATGACCTTAGGGGTTATGTAGACACTAGTTTAATCTGCATGGCGGTAGGGGACTGTGTGGATGCTACTTGTTGAATGAGAATGTTCAAATAAGAAATTATATAAATTCATTTTGGTATTTTAATTTGTTATCATAACCAGAACTCAGGTTATCGAAAAAATGCAAAGATTTCATTAATATTTTTACAGATGGCTTCTCTTTTAATTTCATAGATAGTTATTTTTTCTGCTGTTTGCAAAATCATGTTTCAATGTATTAGTGATGCTGAAATAATAGACGTATCTGTAAAAATTAATATAATATATCGATAAAATATTTTACTAGTCTAGCCTGTTATGAACATTTTTACCAATAAAGGATGATTATTATTAAATTACATTTATAGTTGAGGATAACATAAATATATTTACTTATTTAATCATTTTAACCTACTTACTATTTTCTTATTTTGAGAAGTTTAAGAATTAAGTTAAGATTATTAATTTGAGCACAGAATATTTCCTGAAAGAGTGTCTGCCATGAATAATTGTGATGAACAGTTCAATCGTGCAAGTTTTGAATTTAGAGTTACTTGTGCCGTTATTTTTTTTATGATGCCGTAAGCTAGAATTTACAAAAGTTATATTAACTGTAGACATAAGCTCAAGGAAAAATTTGTAGATAAAATTTAAAAGCATAAGTACGAAAAATATATCTCGAAATAAAACAAGACATATGTGACTGTTTACACATTAAAATTACAGCGACTACTATCTAGGACACAAGATTTACAGCGATAAGTGCCCACTAGATACTGATTTACTACTAATAATGACATTTGATTGGTATGGTGATTCTGAATAACCACAATTCATTGGCTTCCATGTTAATGTGTCAAATGATCATATGTAATAGTGTTTATAATATTATCGGTAAAATTTTTTCGAAAGCGCATAGTTGTCTAATAATATAGCAGTTTACTATCTGATTAAATCCCAAGCGCTTTAGCACGAGGGATTTAATCTTTGATAACAAACTGCCAATTTACAGAAATTATTTACTATTCAGCACATTCAAATGTTTAATCACTTAGGTACCTGTACTAACTGCACAATTAAGTATGTATGTATTAATTATAACATATAAATATTATTCCTAATTTATAACCATCGAACAATCCATTGAATAAATTGAATTGAAATGAATTTGGCAACAATACTTGAGGAAAAGATTATAAATAAAATAATAAACGAACCACTAGACCCTCAGGGGCTTACTAGGACACTAGTAAGTACGGGTTTGGCGAACCCGAGGTACCTCAGCTCATCTCCCCGACGTAAACGGGGCGGAACCTAAGGTGTAAACTGAACCGTGCCGAGAGGTGAATGACTCCACGAAAGAGAGTCGCAAACGGTGGACATTGGATACCTGGCCGCCTCCGATGTTAAGTAGGCCTTAACACGGTAAGGGCGCACTGCCGTGTTGGACACTTAGTTCGTCTCGACTCGTGGGAACAACATGAGCCTCAGCAAAAAATCAAAAGGGGAGGTGTCTGCTCCCGAAGAAACAGACACAACCGGTGAGGGGTCACCTAAAATGCCTACAAAAAAAACAACCACAGCTAGAATGACTCAAGAGACGGCGGTAGAGGAACCCCGGTTCTAGGTCATTAAAAAATTAGATGGAACAGATTTTTCAAAAATTAGCTCTTTTTTGATACATAAAACCATGTATGGCCTTGTTGGAGAATTAAAAATGCTCGAAAAGACGGATTGTTAGTAGAAACTAGTTCCAACGCTCAGACAAGAAGACTCCTAAACGTAGAACGTTTTGCAGATATTCCAGTAGAAGTAGCCCCACATGAAACTCTAAACTATAGTAAAGGAGTTATCTATTGTAGAGACTTTTTAAATTGTTCGTTAGTAGAACTCGAACAGAATCTATTAGAAAATGGAGTAATAGCAGTAAAAAGGATACAGACACGAAAAGATGGTGAACTAATAGATACACCCAACTTAATTTTAACTTTTAATACACCAAGACTACCACAATATATTAATGCGGCAATGTATAGGTTACAGATTCGTCCATATTTCCCAGCCCCACTTCGTTGCTCTAGATGCCTTTCCTTCGGTCATATTGCACTTAAGTGCACATCTGAACCTAGATGCGTATGTGGAAGCAGCCCTCATGAGGGAAAACCATGCGAACTACCATATAAATGTGTTAACTGTAGTGGATCACATTCTGCAAAAGACCCTAAATGTTCAACTTATCTTCAAGAAGTAGCAGTACAAAAAGTAAAAATCACAGAAAAAATTAGTTATTTTGAAGCAAAGAAAAAGGTGGTAACCACTACTCCCACACCGGGGGTTACATATGCGCAGACAGTTCAATCAATACCTCAACAGGCGAAGAAATTGTAACGGAATTAATTCCGCGTCTAACTGAAGTAATTAACTCGTTAATGACCAATTTTATTAAAAAACACCTAAATACAGAAAAAACCACAACAGAACCGTCATTGCAAGATGAAACTCAAACCGCACCTACCTTCTTAAAACTTTTGAGTAGATCTCAACCAACAACATCTGCATATGCATCAGATTCCTCATGTAGTAGAGATAAGCGAAAAGCTGACTAGTCTCCAGAATTAACTGCTGATGACTCTGATACGAGTAGTACATCCACGCAAAGTAAAACAAAAGCGAGGAAACGAAAACCTGGTTGGCAGAAAGGAAAGGGCCGTAAGTCAGAAACAGCAAATATGATCCAATCAGAAATATCATCTAACCTAGAACCAGATGACCGTGCCTTGACAGAGCAGCAAGCTCTATCAGGCACTAAAATGGATGAGACGTGATATTGTCTGTGATATTTTTGAATATATTTTTTATTCTTTTTTTCTTTTTTATTTCTTTTTTATTCCGTATTTATCTATTTATTTGTCTGTCTATTTGTCAATTTATTTATTTATTTATTGATTCACTTATTTATTTATTTATTCATATTTAGCCTATTTACTCCATTGTATAACTTTTCACCAATCATAGAGCTAGCATAAAATATTTTACAGTTGAAGTGTAACGGACTAAAACATCATTATGCAGACCTAAAGCAAATATTGATGGAGACATCTTCCTTCTGCATTTGTTTACAAGAAACCCATTTAATACCAGGAGAGAAATTCAATATCAGAGGCTTTAGCAATTTTAGCAAGAGTGTCCTCCCTGACCGTCGTGCTAGGGAAGGAGTAGCTATATACGTTAAAAATAATATCCCTGTAAATGAAATTATTTTACAAACCCAACTACAAGCAATAGCTGTACAAATATTTTACCCGTTCAGAATGACAATTTGCAACCTGTATTTACCTAATTTTGCATGGAATAAAAATGACTTAGAGCACCTGATCTCTCAATTGCCAATACCTTATCTGATATTAGGAGACTTCAACTCCCACAATCCCTTATGGGGATCAGAGAATAGAGATCAAAGAGGACGAATAATAGAATTAGTTATTAATGATAACAATTTGGTCTTACTTAATACAGGTGATATGACATACCTTAATAGTAGATCGAACTCATTCTCTGCTATTGATTTAACTCTATCCTCTCCTTCAATTGCAAATCGATTCTCGTGGGTAGTACTTGACAATCATCTCTGCACAGACCATTTTCCCATATGTATAAAGTTTGCTGAAGCTAACATTCCGAATATGCCTAGATTAGGGTGGAACTTACATAAAGCAGATTGGGCCAAATTTAAAGAAGAAATAGTACAAATAGAAATTCCCAATCACACAAATGCCGCAGTAGACACAATAACCACTACCATTATTCATGCAGCTGAAAGTAGCATTCCAAATAAACCAACAAGTAACCGTCGACATCCAAGAGTTCCTTGGTGGAACAGCGAAGTTGCTACTGCCATTAAAAATAAAAAACAGGCATTAAACAAATTTAAAAGACATCCAACTCAAGAGAACTGCATTTGCCTTAAACGTGCTCGGGCGGTAGCTCGGCGCATTATCTTGAGTAGTAAGAAACATTCCTGGGAGACGTATGTTAGCTCAATCACTACTAATAGACCTATATCAGACGTATGGAAAAAAATAAGAACTATAATGGGTAAAAAATTTCCAAACATTTCACCTATCTTGGAACTAAATGGTCAAATAATATCAGAGACCAATGAAGTAGCAGTAACATTAGCGAATAATTTTAAAGACGCTAGTAGTTCCTCTAACTATGATGCAGACTTTTTACAACATAAAGAAATCTATGAAACTTCCCTGGAATTTAGTGAGCCTAGTACCTCAAACTATAATGAAGCTTTCAAGATTACGGAACTGGATCAGGCCCTTGACACTGCTGGAAATTCCTCACCAGGATCTGATAAAATTACTTATGAGATGATTCGGCAATTGCCATCTACATTTAAAAAGTCCCTACTATTGGTACTTAATAAAATCTGGCTAGAAGGCGCCTATCCAGATCAGTGGAAAGAAGCAATAATAATTCCTGTGTTGAAACCAGGAAAAGACCCAAAGTCACCTAATAACTATCGTCCTATCTCATTAACGTGCTGTTTAGGAAAATTAATAGAAAAGATGGTGAGCAATAGACTTATGTGGCACTTAGAAAAAAACAAATTATTGTCAGAAGCACAGATGGGTTTTCGAAAGCATAGGTCCACCATAGACAATCTAGTCCAATTGGAGACAATTATTCTAAACAGCTTTAGCAAGAGAAATCATATAATTGTAGTATTTTTCGATATAGAAAAAGCCTTACGACATGATTTGGACATTCAGCATCCTCAAAACTATCCATAAATGGGGCCTCCGGGGCAACCTGCCTCTTTTCATTCAAAGCTTCTTACATAACAGAACCTTTCGAGTACGTGTAGGAAACTATACATCAGAAGCTCGACACTTACAAAACGGTGTGCCTCAAGGCTCAACATTGAGCGTAGTATTATTTGCTATTGCAATAAATGAGCTATTGACCTCCATAAACCCATCAATAGGAAGGATGTTATATGTCGACGATTTGGCAATATATTATTCAGAAAAACAAATAGAAAATATTGAAAACAACTTACAAACAGCTATCAATGACCTCTTGGAGAAAGCAAATAGAAATAGACTACGTTTTTCAGCTACCAAAACTCACTGTGTCCACTTCTGTCGATTACAATCAGAACACAGACAGCCAAATCTAACGCTGCAAGGTCGAGCGTTAGAATATAAAAATGAAACAAAGTTCTTGGGAATCACATTAGATAGTAAGTTGTACTGGGGGGCCCATATAAATGATATTTCCTTGAAATGTAAGAAAGTGCTTAATTTGTTAAGATCAATATCGAGCATCAATTGGGGAGCAGATAAGGAAATCCTTCTCAATATCCACAGGACAATGATACTATCCAGAATAGATTATGGATGTGTAGTATATGGGTCAGCACGAAATTACCCACTAAGAAAATTAAACAGCATCCACTGCATCGGACTAAGACTGGCTTTAGGGGCTTATCGCACAAGTCCATACAAGGCACTCTGCTGTGAAGCCGGAATTCCTCCCTTAGAATACCGGCGACAGCAGTTCCTAGTTTCCTATTCTTCTTCTATCTGGGCGCAACCAGAACATCCTAATTATAAGATACTCTTCAACCGAAACCTATATTTACCGTACCAGAATAGAAACACTATCTCAAGACCTGTTGGCGTAAGATTATACGAACTCTTAAATTCAATGCAGGAAAGTTTAACTCCCGTTTACAACCTTCATCCAACTGAAATCCCACCGTGGAAGCTGATGCTCCCAAGATTTCATTTAGAATGCACTAAATCCAAAAAGAGTGATATTAACCGACTGCTACTTTTAACGGAGTTTTACTCAATAGTGAATTCTTACGAAGGAGGCCATATATTATATACAGATGGCAATAATGTCTACAGCTGGTCTTTACCCAAATCAGCAAGCATTTATACTGCAGAATTATATGCCATCTGGATGGCTTTGAGATATTCCGAGATGAAAAATCTTCCCATGACCTTGATCTGTACTGATTCGCTGAGTGCATTACAAGCATTGTCTGATTGCTCCTCCACCGATCCACTGGTACAATCCATCCTCGAACTTACACATTGGTTACAAACTCAGGGCAAACAGGTAATTTGTATTTGGACCCCAGGCCACATGGGTATTCCTGGGAACGAACTTGCAGACGATACAGCGAAAAGGGCAGCAGAGTTTGACCAATCAGATGATATACCTATACGTAATAGTGACTTGAAAATATATTTGAAACAGAAAGTTATAGATAGTTGGCAAGAGGAATGGAACGGAATTAATACCAAACTAAAAGAAATTAAGCACAATATAAATAAATGGAAAGTTAGTACACCATTGACAAGAAGGGAACAATCTGTAATAACGAGACTGAGAATAGGTCACACCAACTTAACATCCAGTTATATGCTCACAGGAGATCAACCACCGAATTGTAATAATTGCAATGAAGCATTAACGGTGAAACATATTTTAATAGAGTGTCCTATATTTGGACAACATAGAAGAGCGCTGAACCTATCAAATTAACGTATGCCTTAACAATCGTCATGTGAATTTAATGAACACAATTGAATTTTTAAAGCGCTCAAATATATACCAAAAGATTTGATGAGTATTGTAACATGCGGAATGCTCAATAGCATCCTTTGTTACACTGTTAATAATTATTAGAAAAATGATAAGTTATCGGAAATATTATTCCCACAAACTTTAGTACTAATAGAGTGCCCTTACTCCCTATACTATGATGAACGTACGTCATCTGCCTGCGAATACTAGATAGCGCTCTAGGAATGATATTTCAACTAAATAACGCCGGGTGAAACTCTTTCTCGTTGAACCATTGAACTGATTAGACGTATTTATAATTTTGTTTGACCTGTAATGGGGATGTTAGAATTTGAAAAACCTCGTGATGATCACATGAGGTAAGGTTTTAATTATTATACCGGTAAATGCCATCTAACATTTGGAATATTGTTTTAGGTTTTTCTTATATTCTTATAAATTAAGAATTAATTTCTTAATAACAAAACTTACTCACGTCTAATGATTTTAACGTAGAAGTTACGTTATATTATTTGCTTTAAGCAAGATTTGAGACTATCTACATTCAATTAGCGATACCTACTACGTTTTCCACTAAGCAAACAATTTTCATATGAAGTCAACTTTTCTATACTACATTTTGAATTGGGATATACGAAAACATTCTGATCGATGAGATTTTCTTCATTTTGTCTTGGCGACAAATCTTGTACGGACGTTTTTACGATTTCATAACCTCAAAATGGAATTAAAGCAGCCACATGTGAAACACAACTTAAATCGATAATCATCGGAGAACAGGATCACATTTAGGAATTTCCTTAATCAGGATAACCAAATAAAAGATAAGTACTTTTGATTACTACATGTAAAAGGGATTATTTTCACATGATTATAGTTTTGGGTCATAAAAGTCAAGTGTCTAAATTTAAAATATGAGATTCAAGCTATAATTTTTTTTGTTAGATTATATTTTAAATACGCTGTTATAGTTAATCCGTTGTCGTACATTAATTCATAGTTACTTATATCTTAAATTCATTGTCGCACATATTTCATCGTAGTATTAATTTCGTGGTTAATTTTATCGTGATTCCTTACTGTAAATATTTTATCGTAGTATTGTAATGCATTTCTGTTGGTAACATAGTAAGTCGTGGTTCATCTTGATGGTAACGAGAGTGTTTAAGGTTTGTGAACTTTGAGATAATGTTACGAGACCTATTTGTTGTAATATAGTATTTTGTCTCTCGTAAAGGATCTCAAGTTCCTAATTTTGTTGTAATATATGATTTTTAATATTGAGATAAATTTACGAGACTTATCTTCTGTAATATAGTTATTTTGTCTCTCGTAAAGGATCTCAAGTTTATCTAATTTGTGTAATATGAATTTTAGTATTGAGGTAAAAGTTACGAGACGTATCTTTTGTAATATATTTTTGGTTCTCGTATACGCCTCAAATTTATTTTGCTGTTGAGCAAATTGTAATATAGTGTATCTTGTAATATAGTAAATTTTGTAATATAGTTTCTTTTGTATATATTTCTGTCTGGTACTTTGCTATATAGTATCGTTGATGCTGTGATAGTTCATTTTTTGTAATATAATATTTTTGTAATATAGTACTATTGTATATAATAATATGTAACTTTTGTCTTTTGTTTATCTTTATCTTTAATTTTCTTTGATTACCTTAAGTAATCAATGGCGCCCAAGCCTTGAACTCCACGCCCTTTTGCTCTCTGTGTCTTTACTGTGCTAGCCAGGTGAAACCAGTGACGCTAACCACGTCGCTCGTAGGGTGGCCCACACTTGAACAACTTGGGCAAACTTAAACCGTCTTTTCTTAGCCACAGTATATTGGAAACTTGACCTAATATATGGTGTTAATTATTATTGAAAAATATCTCTTAACTTACCTTAAATAGTCCTAGCAATCTGATGTCTAATAATGATCAGCTTACCAATTCATTTAAAGTAAAGTACATGTATCTTGTACAGGTATCTCTTATTATGAGATGAAGGGCTAATGACCTTAGTAGTCGATGCCCCAATATTAAAAAATAATAATAATAATAATAATAAAAAAACGAACCACTAGGATATGTGGAACATCGTTCTCCACTGTTGATATTATTTGAATTCGCAAAAATATGGTTTCTACTGAAACAGTCACTCAGGACTTGCTAAATATGAATTTAGCAACTTTGCTTGAGAAAAAGATTATAAACAAAATTTTGGGAGAATGCTTCGCGAATAAATGAATCAAATAAATAAAACATATTTTTAATATCAAGTTTAAGCTTTCAGATGCTTTCCTGACATATCTTTATGTTTCTACTAACCTAGTTTCCTTTCAATTTCATAATTTATGTGACATAAAGATGCATTTACAAAGCTACTGATCCAGTGAAAAAAATGAAGTAAGCACAAACATTTAACAAATGCAATCTAGAAAGTAGTAAATCGTTATAGTTACATGGGCATGTACTATATTAAACTGACCTATATTTACTTCTCAAACGCTTTCGACCAATCACGCGACGAGTAAAGTGCATTGTTTAATGCCGCCCAAAGACATTACGAGTTTCTTATACAAGTAAGTACTATAAATAGTGTACCATCAAACTGCTCAAAATTAATTGTAATAAAAGCGATAATTAAATAAGTATCGAGAAACCCTGTAGTTATATAAGGGCAAAATTAAGAGGCTAGCTGACAAAAAATAAGAGAGTAGCTGAAAAATACGGTAAATTTAAATCTGTTTACACTAAATGGATCAGAGTTCCATAGCTTCTAACAATCTTGCATTCAATGTAGACAACGTAAGAAATACATAAGAAACATGTGAAAGTCTGTCTCATATTAATATTAGGTATGCTCGATTCATTTAGTGAAACTGTGCAATGAAATGATGATTATATTAAAGCAGTGTCAGAAACTTGGCTATCTCCAAATTTTCCTTCCAACTTAATTTATCTGCCTGGATATGAATTAGTTCATTTTGATCCTTTTGCCCAAGGTGGGGGGGTGCGCCTTTATGTTTATAACGGCCTTAAATTCAGCATAATTAATATAGATTATATAAATAGAAATGAATAGAATAGAACAACTCTGAATTTCAAATAATTCAGTTCAGTTAATTATTTTAATGAATTAGAAACTGTTTGAGCAAACATTTGCTTAGAATCTAAAGACATATTACAAATGGGCGATTTAAACATCGATTTCAATGAACCTAATTCACCAAACTTTCGTTATTCAAGTAACATTCTTAACAGCTTTAATGCGATCCGGGTAATAAACGAACCACTAGGATATGTGGAACGTCCTCTCCACTATTGATATTATTTGAATTCGCAAAAATATGGTTTCTACTGGAACAGGCACTCAGAACCTGCTAAATATGATAGACCATTTATTGACATATTAAATTGTACAATACCTGTTCTATATAAAGTAATCGGACTAGAGATAGATATTCAGCTACGAGAATATATTTCTAAATTTAATATATTGCCAGAAGTCCAGTCCGATTTTCACCCTTTGCATAGTTGTGAGATGGCCCTGCTGAATATTACAGATGATCTTTTGAGGGAAACAGATAGGAAAAAGGTTTCAGTGTTAGGGCTTATCGACTTCTCGAAAACATTTGACACCTTAAATTACGAAGTGCTACTTTCTGTTTTAAATTGTGTAGGAATGCCTGAAAACGTGGTAAACTTTTTTCTAACAGAATTCAAAGAACCAAAATCGACAATGACATATCTTCTCCCTTGAAATATGATCTGGAATACTACAGGTTTGAATTTTAGGTCCTCTTTTGTACCCTCTATAGACGTCTGATTTTGTAAAAGCACTTCAGCACTGTCATATACACTTTTTCGTTGACGACGCACAGCTATATTTATCATTTAACCCTTCTGAAACTGCAAACGCAATAAATAACACAAATAATGAGTGATGTTGCGGTCGACTTTTTCTAAACAAGAAACTCAAACAATCCTGTATGAGTCGTTAGTATTATCCAAATTTAATTTCAGTAATTGATTTATGGTCCTTGTATCTATGCTGATGATGCCCACAGAATATAGGTGGTACGGAACTCTTGCCTACGGCTAATATTTGGTATTAGGCGGGGGCAACATATCTCACTCAAGCTTTAAAAGTTGGTTAAATATATCCAGGCGACGTCTACTGCACTCTGCTTGTCGATTTAAAAAAAAGAATGCAAGATAAAATACTCGCATATCTTCATGAATAAATAACAGATAGAACAGACGTCCATAACCTAAATTTGCGACATAAAAGTGCATTCACCCTTCCCTCTCATCGTACGGAACTATTCAAAGCCACAGTTCCTTACTAAATCATTAATATATACTATGTATAACTCGATTCCAACGGCTATAAAATATAAGTCCATCATATTCTTCAAGCGTCATTATAGGCAATTGTTATTAGCAGAGGTTTTAGATGGAAATATTACTCTTGTAAATATCCGTATCGTCTATAAATAGAAATATACTTTTTATGCGATCATTGCCTGGTCAGGCTGATTCCACTATGATTTCACTATTGGACCGCTAGATGGCGTCTTTTATATGCCGGGTCTCTTAGATTATGACGTGTAACGTATAGGCTCTGAGAGCTTGTGTCGACCATCAAGATGGAACTCCATCAACTTAATAGTTGACCATTGCATACCTGTCTTGTACTGAAGACTGCTAACAGCTCGAAACTGCAGTCTGCAAGTGATTTGTAATGGCTGACATAAGAGCTCCTGTCTTTTGGCCGGTGTTTGCTGCAATAAAAACTAGCGTTTCGTGGTAATATGTCAGTATTATATTTATAACGCCAGACGAACTATCTGGTTCTGCCCATATCCAAAGGAAATTATAGAAGTTTTAAACGTTAAAAAGTCGACTAAGAAAACATAAATTAAAAAAATTAGTGGAAGTTGATGAATGTTACGAATAAAATCTTTTATAGTTTTTAAATGTTTTCTAGTTTTGTTATATATTTTTAGTGTTCCGTACCAAAATGGGCAAAACGGAATACTTATGGAATCACCTCGGTGTTTCTCATTCTGTCCTGTCACATTTAATTTTCTCAGAGAATGTTTGATATGGAAAGTTGAAATTTGGTACAGTTGAAGGAAGTTGTGGCCCAATGGAGTATAAATAGTCCAGGAAACGGGGGTTTCACCTCTAACTTGGGTAAGTACTAGTGAATGAATTTTGATGAAATCTTGTGCATTGTATTTGTAGTGACATTAATAAAAAAGTTGAAAACAAGATTAGAGCAGGAAATGATCAAAAGAGGTAGAAAGCACCCCTTTTATCACGGGTTCCGTAACTTGTAGAATTAGGTCAAAAATTTAAAAAAAAAAATGTGATTGTGGCCCAAAATAAGATATTTTTACTCTGGTGAATTGTTTCGAGAAATGTTTATTTTTCGAAATAATATGGCCATTCGAAAATTCCTAAAAGTGAGGGAAATGAAATGTAAAAGTTGCAAAAGAAGTTTGAAAAAATTCAGATGAATGTATCATCGAAATACAAGCCTTTTTGTTATTTGCAATTTTACTGTAAAGTGCGTTTTCACCGAGTTTTTCTGGAAGATCATAAAAAACTACCCCTATCTTTGAAATTGTTGCGCTTTAAAAATATGTAATTTAATCATTTGAAAAGATTCGTATGCATGTATGCATTAAGGCCTTCTAAACATTTTTTGTCTCTTGGAATTTGTCTGTAATTTGCTAATTTTCCGAGTTACCGACAGTTTTTCACGATGGATAATGGACATTTATTGCAAATTTTCAATTAAACATTTAGAAAGTTAGCGTGATTTATACATATTGTTATAAAAAAATATGAAACCTAATATAGCTATACCATTTTTAAAGGCTCAACATAATTTTTAATTTGATAATGTGCAAAAAATGTAGTAGATTACTTTTTTCACTTTTGACCTAATTCTACAAGTTACGGAAGCCGTGATTAAAGGGTTGTTTTCTACCCCTTCCGATCATTTCTTACTCAAATCTTTTTTCCAACTTTATTATTAACGTAATTACAAACAAATTGCACAAAGTTGCGTCAAAATCCATTCACTAACACTCCAGTTAGAGATTTTAATCATTTTAGCGCTCCGTTGACTGGCCTAAAAGTAGATTTTAATTTTGGGGGTTAGTTTCAGGGGTAAAATGAGAAGTTGAAAAAACATTTTTGTAGGTCATCGTGTGGGGTGTCAAATGAAATCTTACTAAAGCGTGAAATCAAAAATTTAATTATTTTTCTTTACGTTTTTCCGAAAAACTGCTTATAAATAACAGCTGTCCCCCACTCTATATTCAAAAGCATCGCTCATAAATTAATATTATTTTATATAAGAGAGCTTGAATTATAATACAAGCTCTCTCTGTTAATGTAGAACTTGGATATATAGGTAATTAAAGAAAACACTTATATAATTGTAAAATCAATCGACTTACCTGTAAGGAAGAGCGATCAAAATTATCCGAGTATCTCCGCCGCCCCTTATTACACCATGTAGTATACAATATCACACCAGAACGGTACAGTTTTTAAAGTAACAAACACAAGATTAGCTGATTCAGCCCCTTTAACAGAGTTGGCTATCCGAACCCGTTGCTGCGTAATTACAATTTTTATTTCTGGGTACATTATGGCATTTTTAAGAGGGAGAAAGAGAAAAGACTTTTTCTACTTACGGGTTGGTTTGCAATGAGCGCCGGCGATAATTTTGATCGATCTTCCTTACAGGTGAGTCAATTGATCTTACAATAATTAACCTTGGCATCTCCGCCGCCCCTCATTACACCCTGTAGATGTTGAAAGTATTGCGATGTGATCCTGTTTATGATATTTTACTATTGCTTGTATTACTGAATAGTCTTTACTTATTGATTTAATTGATTTATTATGATGGATATAGACTATATAGACTATAACGGATAATATACAGTAGGTATTTATGTATATATCATATTTTGCTAATAAAAAAACCTTTTCCTTTTACCTATTCTAAATAACAAGTCGTATATAATATATATTGTTGTGTTTTTTTTATTTTTTATGTTTTTATATTTTTCGTTTATCCCTTCTCTTAATTTCTATTCTACTTTAACTCACCTTTTCTTTTAGAATAAAATTTTTTGATAGACAGAAAAATTTATTTATGGGCGCCACTGTCTAGGGATAAACACACAATCACAACAGTTGAGCATGTTTTTAAAAGACTCTCCCAGTGCGAGTTCACTCACTAGCCAGTCGTTTTAAAGATCATGTGATTTAATTAATGAAATAATTAAAAATGAAATCAATATAACAAATTTATTGGACAAGGGTAAACTCTTTGTGAAAAATTGACATATATTCTTATTAAATAACTTATACTATAGGCCTTTTCTTTTATTTGTAAATCGAAATTTTTTTTTATTTATTGTTAATGAAAAGAAAATTTTAAAATTAAAGTAATAAAACTCAAATGATGTTTATTTTGATTAAAGGTACCTGTTTCCTAGATGTTCTTTTCTTCGCTAGCAATTCCAAGTTCCACTAATAGATGGCGCTATTATCTGTGTTCCTCAGCTGTTCTTTCGTGGCTAATTTAACGTTTTGAAATTAACCTTTACAGTAATATTATAATTTGTGTTCTTCTTTCCCAAAAATATTAAAATTTTAGTGCCTGTGGATGCTCTTCTCCTCTGGATACGTCTTTATTATCAGGTAAAACAACTACCAATATTAATTTCAATTTTCAATACTACTTTTGCTTTATTGTTTCTAGATATTTGTTATTATGATTAATTTCGTGAAACAAACTCTCATACAACTATGCTTTCTGTCTTAAATTGGAAATGAATGGAGATTTGACTTGCCTGATTTTCATTTGACGTTTTACTGTCACTTTTCTTGAATTTAATTTTGCATATTTCCTTTTTCTTTACTTTTAACTGGTTTTTTGAGTAGTTTTCTTCAATATTTAATTAAATTTTTCGTTTTTAATCTACAAATTTCTCAAAAAGCGTCGTTTTCAAAAAATTATTTACTACCTTCCTTTTTATTTTGCTTGGTTACCCCAACTCAAAAGTATTTAATCTGACATTTTTATATCACTTGATTGAATTTTATTTAATTTTTATAAAATTTCAAATTTATATTTTCCTTATACTGCTTCTTATTTCTTTTTAAGCTATTAAATTGTTTTCCCCTTTTCTCACTGATCATTTATATGTGACTTTCATGCATATAGTTGACCTGTGAAATTTTGTTTCATGATAATTATCAATTATTTAAAATCTTCCTTATTTCCTACTTTACAATCAATTTTTGTTTCGTTTACCCTTTTAAACATTCTATCTTACTTATTTTAACTATACCTATACAATATAAAGTTATTTGTTTATATTTAATATAATTATGCATGATTTCCTTTCCAGGAATTTACATGTGACTTCTGGACCTTTGTAGCCCCTATTAATATGCTTTACTTCCTGAAAAGACATCATAAAACTCCCTAGAGATTCCAGTATCAAATGTGAAACAAAATATGTATAACAATACATCTTTAAACTTGAAAAAAACTTAGAAAGTACCTGGCTTTAACACAAACTTTACTTCAGCCAGTATTTCTCACATGAAAAACTAAATTAGGACATCAAATTCAGGGATGGCTCTTAATTAAGTTACTTTAGGTAAGTGTCTTTGTAATTACATTTAAATATTTTAAAAGCGATCACTGAAATTTGAATAATGTTGAAAAGTTCATTTTTATTTTACTTTTTTCTTTGACTTTGTTTCAAACCTTTTAAACTTGCTACTCTTAATGTTTTGTTTTGTTATAAGGTTTGTTTTTCCTATTAAAATTTAATAATTTGTAAAGTTTTCACCATTTAATTACAAGTCTATGGCTTATTTTTAACAATTTTGTCTTTTTAGGTATGGAAACCCGCACTTTCCATTTTACAGAATTCTTTTCACCGTGAAGTGTTCCTGAGCAATTATTGTTTATGTGCCACCTCGAAACTTGCCAACGATGGATTTCCCACACTAATTTTAACTGTTGCACTTGCACAAAAGGAAGGTTACCTTTTCAAGATAGAGTAAGATTTACAAATTTGTATACATTTTAAATTTACAAATTTCTTAATAACTATTTATTTCTTTGTTATACCCAATTTCATTTTCTTTATTAGTACTTGAAATCACACCAGTTGATTCTTTTAAAATGCACAACTTTAACTTTTGGTTTTTATAGACTGTAAAGCTGTAAAATTGATTTACATTGACCCTTTTTATATCATGTCATTTACCCCCCCCAACTAATAAAATTTGAAATACTTTGAAAAATTTCTTAGTTTCCTAAGTTGACAGGATATTTGTACTAATATTGATAGTTTGCAAATTGATTTTCATCTGTTACGTATGGATAAATCATTTCAATATGAAATTTCCCCCGTAATTTGTCTTCTTTTGGATATTTCAATTCATATGTATTCTGATTGAGTATCTTGCTTATAACATATGGTCCTTCATATGGATATGCTAATTTCGCACAAATGTTTTCCTTTTTATTTGTTATTCTCATTTTCTTAACAACCACTTTGTCCCCTTCTTTAAATGTTATTTTCTTCTTTATACGTTTATTCTCGCGTATCATATATTTTTCTGCATTTCGTCTTAATCTCATACGTACTATTTCATGGATATCTTGTAGATTTTTAATATTTTGGTTTTCCCATGGTCTTTCTGGGCTGTCACCAAATAATATTGTACTAGGAGGTAATTTCGTTACTGTACTTGGTATGCTATTCATATAGTTTTCTACCGTTTCTGTTGCTTGTGCCCATTTTGTATGGTTTCTTTGCACCACGATTCTTAGGAATCTTATCACCTCTTGTATGTATCTTTCTGATATATTTGATCTTGGATGTCGAATTGTTGTGAAAGATAATTTTATGTCTTTGCTTTTTAAATATTTTGCCAGCCTATCATTATTAAAATATGTCGCGTTATCTGTTAAAATTCTTTTTGGCTTTCCTACTGTTTTACAATAATGTCTTATTTTATTAATGGTTGTGGTGGTATTACATCTAGTTGTAGGATATAATTTTATAAATTTTGAAAAGTTATCCACAATTACTAAAATATTCTTATAACCATCTTCTGTTTTGATTAAATTACTAACAAAATCTATTGAAACAAGTTCTAATGGTTCCGTCGTCAATGTACTTTTAATTTCATTTTTGTTTACATGATTCTTATTTTTTCCCAAACAACATTCTCTACAATTTGACAAAATTTCTTTTATTAAACTTAAATCATTTTTGGTATAAAAAGTTTCCCTATAGATTAGCCAATTTTTTCTAACTCCCACATGTCCAAAACGACAGTGTAAATCTATTATTATTTTTGTGGCCAAAATTTTATCTAACACATATTTTTCCTCATCTGCTATTGTTTTTATTATGAAATTGTCTTTCAATGAATACCCTTTATGTTGTGAATTTTGTATCGTTTCTCTTAGTGTTTGTAGTCGTTGCTGACTGTATAATATTTCCCTTGTAGTGTATAGACCTTCATGTTGTGATAGTGTGTTTAGTGATACTAAATAAGTGTTTATTGGTTCAGTATTTACTTGGCGATTTCGAGTTAGTGAGTCTGCAGTAATGTTGTTTTCACCCGGACGGTGTTTAATTGTAAAGGAAAATTCTTGAATAAGAAGTGACCACCTATATATGCGATTATTTGCAAATCTGTTGTTCATTAGAAAACACAGTGCAGCATGATCAGTTTCTAGTGTGAAGTGAGCTCCTGTGAGGTAGAAAGACAGTTTAGAAATCGAATATGTAATTCCAAGCATTTCTCGCTCCGGCGTAGAGTATCTAGTTTCATACGGTTTCAAAATTCTCGAAATGAAACAGATTGGTGTTTCTACATTTCCCTGATACTGAACTAACTCCGCGGCAATAATAAATTCAGACGCATCAGTCCTTAAAATGAATGGTAACGTAAAGTCAGGACTGTATAACAATAAGTTTTCATGAAAATTTTCCTTTAATTTGTTAAAAGCATTTTCTCTACGTTCAGTCCATTGCCATTTGATATCTTTTCTCAATAGTTCAATCAAAGGAACTTCGAGTTCTGATAATTTAGGTACGAATTTTTTGTAGTAATTTAGAATTCCTAAAAATCCTCTTAGAGTTTTTAAATTTATTGGAGTAGGATATTCCTTTATTTCTTTTATTCTATCCTTACCAATGCTAATACCTGTTTGCGTTATCTTATATCCCAAATATTTAACCGATTTTTGATAAAATTCACACTTCTCAATATTTAATTTTAATCCTGCTTCATGTAAAACATTTAAAATTGTATCTAAGTGCTTATAATGTTTTTCTGTTGTTTCAGAGAAAATCAGAATGTCATCGATATAATGAAAACAGAAGTTCTCGTAACGATCAAGAATATTCTGCATTGCTCTAACTAAAGCTGAACTTGCACTTTGTAGTCCAAATGGTACCACTTTAAATTGAAAAATATGCCCTTCCACACTGAAACCAGTATATTTTCGTGAGTCAGGATGAAGTGGAATAAGCCAGAAAGAATTTTTTAAGTCAAGTTTGGAAAATATCGTGTTTTTTCCTATCCTAGATAACATTGAATCAATTGTTTGTGGCGAATCAAATTGCGATTTAGTTATTGTATTTAAAGTGCGTGCATCTAAACAAAGTCTAATATCATTACCTTTTTTCTTTACTATAACCAATGGATTTATGTAGTTTGTTTTAGCTGACTCTATTATATCAGAATGTATCATATCTTGAATTTCATATTGTACTTGCTCTCTGTATTTAAATGGAATAGGATAATTTTTACTTTTGAATGGTTTTGTTTCATCAACTTGTAATCTGTGAACATACCCTGTTGCTACCCTAGCTTCATAGTTTATAAGTGAATTGTACCTTTTTAATAGTTCATAAATAACTTCTGTATATTCAGATGGACATTTTATTTCAATATTTTCGTGCATTTTATAATTACTATTATTTATTACATATGTAGGATTCTTCTCCCTCATATTTACCGCATTATTTTTGACACAGGTACTCTCTGACCCTATTTCGTGTCCCGCATTGGCTCGTTTGCCTTTATTTATATTTATTACATTATTTATTATATTCTCACTTTTATTTAATATAGGTATTATTTTACCCTCAAGTTCTAGGAATCTTGTTCCCAAATTAATATTGGCACGTAATTGAGATAAAACATCTTCTCCTAATATCATATCAAAATTTAAATCTGGTACTATGTATAATTCACATTTATAAGATTGACCTTCTACGTTAAAACTCGTATTTAAAACTTTGTTACTTTCCGAAAACTTTCGACCATTCGCATTTAGTAATTTTACCTTTGATATTCTAATGAAATTTTGTACAAACTTATCTTTGTGTTTGTCAAATATATCCTCATTGAGCAGTGATACTTCCGAACCAGTATCCAGTAACGATGATAAATTTATACCTTGTATGTTTACCTTTATGATTGGTAACTTACCCTTTCTTGTTTGTTGCATTTTATCCTTATCGTTGTCCATTGTTATAAATTCGCGCATATGACTGTATTTTGTAGTTAAAATCTTCCTTTCTAAAAATCCTGCGGACGAGGATTAACTTGTGCTTGTGTTTCTATCCTGTTCATGTCCTGAGGTTGTTGAGTGCTTTTTCTTACATTTGTATTCGTGACTTGTGCATAGGTTCTTGTTTCCTGTGGTTTTTCTTCCTTTGATTGTTGTTGTCTTGTTCGATAGTTTTGATTCCCATTATTTTCTTGGTTGTAGTTTCTGTAGTTGTTATTCCTGTTCGTATAGTTCCGATCTTGTCCTGCTTCATACCTTTTATTTGTATCTTCATATTGCTTACTTCCATAATTCCATTTCCATTTATTGTCATTTTCTCTGTACCTATTTTCATAATTTTGGTTACCATGGTTCGTATTTGCTTCAATTTCATACCTTCTGTTCCTGTCTTCATTTCTGTTTTCGTTTTGTAAGAATGGTCTTCTCCATCCAGTCCTGTGATCGTCAATGTCTCTGATGTAATTTATCAGCTGTTCCAATGTGATGATCCTTTGAGTGATGATAACACTGTTGATGTCATCCGGAAAATGTCTTCCTAGATAGCGTACCATTTCAGCTTCGGTGAACTTTGGTTCAAGGTATTTTATATTATATATTTTTCGTAATATATAATTCTCTCTTGACACTCCATTTGCTTCTATGTATTTCCCATTAAACAAATTGTGTCTCACCTTTTGTTGGTTGTACACTCCCCAATACTGTTTCATCAGCAGCTCTTCAAATTCATCCAACGTCTCGAAATTTTGTTCGATTACGTTGTACCATATCTCTGCCTCGTTTCTTAACATTGTCTGTATGACTTGTTTGATATTGGTACTTGGGTGCAATGATTCTATATGTTGTCGTAATCTCGTTGCAAAAATCTTCGGATGTGTCCTTGAATCACCATAAAAATAGAATGTGTTCTTGTTGCATGGATGGTTGTTCATGATCATCTGATTAGCATTCGCTCCCTGTCTTGCCTGCAATATCTTCGTATTCTTTTCGACCTTATCGACTATGCTCTCCTGTTCTTTTTTATAATTTTCAAACATTGTGTTTTGCCTACTTATTTGTCCATCAATTTCTTCTAAACCTCTTACAATGAGACCTTCAACATTCTGTTGTACTTCAAATTTCATTTCTTCTCCGACGACCTTAACTTTTTCTTTTATTTCTTCTACCATGTTTTCTGTGATTCTATTTAACTTTACTTCCACATTTGCTACTCTTCCCTTCATATCGTTCATGCATTCCTCTAATTTTCTGTTGGTTTGTTCTAGATTTTTGTTTATATCTTCCATCCTCTTGTTTATGCCTTCCTTGTTTTCTTCCATTTTCTTGTTTATGTCTTCCTTGTTTTCTTCCATTTTCTTGTTTATGTCTTCTTTGTTTTCTTCCATTTTCTTGTTTATGTCTTCTTTGTTTTCTTCCATTTTCTTGTTCATGTCTTCCTTGTTTTCTTCCATTTTGGTACCTAGTCCTGATATCATTTCCATCATTCGCTGTAACATACTTGCTTCCATTGTTAGTTGTGGTTGAGCATTATCAACCACCTGTGGCGTTTGTACGTTGTCCCCCATTACTGTTGGTTCAACCTGTCCTTCTATTTGTTGTCCCCGTGTTTCGGTTCCTGTTGCGGATGTCTGTGCTGTTTGTTTGTCTTCCGTGTTCATTTTCTTACCTGACCTTAATCTCATTTACTTACACCAATATTGCAAATATCAATTATATTATTATTCAATTCTAAAATATTACCAAAGCCTTTCAAACCTTATACCCTTGTTTTAATCTGATATTTTTATTAATAAATTTCTCACAAAGCTGACTTTTTACTTTTGTCCTACGTTACGTAGCCAATAATTTACTCCGCCTCGCGTTGGGCGACAATGTGTTGTGTTTTTTTTATTTTTTATGTTTTTATATTTTTCGTTTATCCCTTCTCTTAATTTCTATTCTACTTTAACTCACCTTTTCTTTTAGAATAAAATTTTTTGATAGACAGAAAAATTTATTTATGGGCGCCACTGTCTAGGGATAAACACACAATCACAACAGTTGAGCATGTTTTTAAAAGACTCTCCCAGTGCGAGTTCACTCACTAGCCAGTCGTTTTAAAGATCATGTGATTTAATTAATGAAATAATTAAAAATGAAATCAATATAACAAATTTATTGGACAAGGGTAAACTCTTTGTGAAAAATTGACATATATTCTTATTAAATAACTTATACTATAGGCCTTTTCTTTTATTTGTAAATCGAAATTTTTTTTTATTTATTGTTAATGAAAAGAAAATTTTAAAATTAAAGTAATAAAACTCAAATGATGTTTATTTTGATTAAAGGTACCTGTTTCCTAGATGTTCTTTTCTTCGCTAGCAATTCCAAGTTCCACTAATAGATGGCGCTATTATCTGTGTTCCTCAGCTGTTCTTTCGTGGCTAATTTAACGTTTTGAAATTAACCTTTACAGTAATATTATAATTTGTGTTCTTCTTTCCCAAAAATATTAAAATTTTAGTGCCTGTGGATGCTCTTCTCCTCTGGATACGTCTTTATTATCAGGTAAAACAACTACCAATATTAATTTCAATTTTCAATACTACTTTTGCTTTATTGTTTCTAGATATTTGTTATTATGATTAATTTCGTGAAACAAACTCTCATACAACTATGCTTTCTGTCTTAAATTGGAAATGAATGGAGATTTGACTTGCCTGATTTTCATTTGACGTTTTACTGTCACTTTTCTTGAATTTAATTTTGCATATTTCCTTTTTCTTTACTTTTAACTGGTTTTTTGAGTAGTTTTCTTCAATATTTAATTAAATTTTTCGTTTTTAATCTACAAATTTCTCAAAAAGCGTCGTTTTCAAAAAATTATTTACTACCTTCCTTTTTATTTTGCTTGGTTACCCCAACTCAAAAGTATTTAATCTGACATTTTTATATCACTTGATTGAATTTTATTTAATTTTTATAAAATTTCAAATTTATATTTTCCTTATACTGCTTCTTATTTCTTTTTAAGCTATTAAATTGTTTTCCCCTTTTCTCACTGATCATTTATATGTGACTTTCATGCATATAGTTGACCTGTGAAATTTTGTTTCATGATAATTATCAATTATTTAAAATCTTCCTTATTTCCTACTTTACAATCAATTTTTGTTTCGTTTACCCTTTTAAACATTCTATCTTACTTATTTTAACTATACCTATACAATATAAAGTTATTTGTTTATATTTAATATAATTATGCATGATTTCCTTTCCAGGAATTTACATGTGACTTCTGGACCTTTGTAGCCCCTATTAATATGCTTTACTTCCTGAAAAGACATCATAAAACTCCCTAGAGATTCCAGTATCAAATGTGAAACAAAATATGTATAACAATACATCTTTAAACTTGAAAAAAACTTAGAAAGTACCTGGCTTTAACACAAACTTTACTTCAGCCAGTATTTCTCACATGAAAAACTAAATTAGGACATCAAATTCAGGGATGGCTCTTAATTAAGTTACTTTAGGTAAGTGTCTTTGTAATTACATTTAAATATTTTAAAAGCGATCACTGAAATTTGAATAATGTTGAAAAGTTCATTTTTATTTTACTTTTTTCTTTGACTTTGTTTCAAACCTTTTAAACTTGCTACTCTTAATGTTTTGTTTTGTTATAAGGTTTGTTTTTCCTATTAAAATTTAATAATTTGTAAAGTTTTCACCATTTAATTACAAGTCTATGGCTTATTTTTAACAATTTTGTCTTTTTAGGTATGGAAACCCGCACTTTCCATTTTACAGAATTCTTTTCACCGTGAAGTGTTCCTGAGCAATTATTGTTTATGTGCCACCTCGAAACTTGCCAACGATGGATTTCCCACACTAATTTTAACTGTTGCACTTGCACAAAAGGAAGGTTACCTTTTCAAGATAGAGTAAGATTTACAAATTTGTATACATTTTAAATTTACAAATTTCTTAATAACTATTTATTTCTTTGTTATACCCAATTTCATTTTCTTTATTAGTACTTGAAATCACACCAGTTGATTCTTTTAAAATGCACAACTTTAACTTTTGGTTTTTATAGACTGTAAAGCTGTAAAATTGATTTACATTGACCCTTTTTATATCATGTCAATATGTATGTATATCTTGACCATATTTTTTAAGAATAAAAATCTCTCCCTTTACATATTTAATAAATCATATGAAATGATCGGTTGTCTTAGACATAAGTGGTTTATTGTAAAATCTATTGAATACCTTGGATTTTCCCGTCCAGCCAGCGGTCCTCTGGATGGCATCTAAGGTTATTCCGGACCTACTAGCAGCTGAGGTAACAGCATATCTTATGCTGTGTGCTCCAAATATGTCAGTGTTGATTCTACTGGTTTTTAAAATCGACTTTACCCATCGACTTATTGTTTGACTGCTGTCTGGCCGGTAAGGTTTCTTATGTGTCAATATTAACCTTTGATCACTGACAGACAATGCCCTTTTTTCTTTTGTGACTTCTATGTAACGATCCACTATTGATGGGATACCTAGTTCGGGTTGACTTATAAAATACGTTAAAACTAAATTAGGCTGCAACCTATCTGAGCCACTTGTTTTGATTTTTTCGGTTATTCTGATTTCTATTGTTTTCGTATCTAATAACATCATCTATGCTCATTTTTAAAATTGCTTGTGATCTGTGCGCAGTTACTAAGGTTATAAATGTTACCAATTTTAATGTTAAATTTTCTAACTTTCAGAATTCGTGAGGGTACTTTTGCTCAAATACGCGATTGCTAGGTGAGGGTCTCAAGTATTTTGGAGTTGAAGATTTAATATTGAATGTTCCTATGAGGAATATTTTTATAGTTTTTCCATCTTCTGTTTTCAGGTCTAAAATTAATCATAATGCTGCTTTGTGTGAATTTATAACAGAGTACGACGCTCCTGCCGCTAACTTCAGATTTAGAAAATCGAGTAGAGATGTAGGACTAGAACAATTAATATTTTGCTGTTTACTATTGCAGCAGATATAAATGAAAATAAACATTCCACTCAATACACTTTTATAAACATTTTTATTGTGACCGTCGTGTTTGCTTATGTTAATATGATAAATCTGAAAAAATCATGAATATATATGACATGTTTATAGACTAAACATTAATATGTAACAATTACAAACTGTTAATTTCGTTTAAATTAACACTAGAAAATAACAAATATTAATCACACCGCGCCGCTACTGCTATTTAAACGATACGTCTCACTGTCTGAAATAATATGTAGTTTGATAAGGAAATAGTAGTTGTCATTTTAAGCCTATTATTTGAACAGGAGTAACGGATATGTAAAACGTGCCCGTTTACAGCAAACTGAAACATTGTGGTATGTCTATAGCTGTATAATTACCTACCAGTAAGAATAGTTCTAGTCATATAACTTTTAAAAGGTTTATACTAATTTGTACGACAACGAAGTTTTTAAGGTGTTCCTCAAGAATTGTTAATTTTATTAAAAATTATTATTTTCAAAATTCTAACAATAATAGTAATGACAATAACAACATTTATTTATTTCAGAAAACGGTAAAAAGTACATGGTTATTAATTATATTTTGACCCCTTTTATTTCTGTTATTATTTCAGATTCATCCACTAGTTTATTAGGCGCCCAAGACTCCGGTATAGGGAACAATACTAGAAAAATTTTGTCTATAAATATGACTGGCTATGCGACTTATCTTTAAAAAAATTTTCGTCCCTATATCAGCGATATAAAATCGCGGGGAAAAACGCTAGCACGCAAAGAAAAGTTTTTTCGTGGGTAAGCCCGCAGATAAAATTAATTCAATCGTTGACCCGCGTTTCGGACTTATTAGTCCTCATCAGCACGGTATTGCTAAGTTGAAAGGATAGGTACAACCTAGGACAATAAGAAAGGAGACACACAAACAGAACCACAGACAGGAAGCCAGTCGCACATTTGTGGCTTCAGCTGAAAGAACTTGGAGTTTCAGGGAAACAACCAACGTCACCACGGAGGCAACTGGAAGGCTACCTGCGTGAACATTTCCGACATAAAAATTTATAAAGTATAAAGGAAATGTGTTAAATCACGGAAAGAAACGCTATTACGTAAAGGAAGAATTTTCATGGGTAAGCCCGCAGAGGAGATTGATTCAAACGTGGACACGTGTCGGACTTATTAGTCCTCATCAGCACGACATAGCTAAGTTGAAAGGATAGGCATAACTTAGGACAACAAGAAAGGAAAACAACACAAACGGAGCCACTGACAGGAAGCCAGTCGCACATTTGTGGCTTCAGCTGGAAGAACCTGGAGTTTCAGGGCAACTACCAACGTCGCCACGGAGGCAACTGGACGGCTACCTGCGTGGACATTTTCGACCCAAGAATTTATAAAGTACAAAGAAAAGGTGTAAACTCGCGGGAAGAAACGCTATTATTTAAAAGAAGAATTTTCATGGACAAGCCCGCAGAGGAGATTGATGCAACCGTGGGTACGTGTTTCGGACTTATTAGTCCTCATCAGCACGGTATAGCTAAGTTGAAAGAATAGGAGCAACTTACGACAACAAGAAATGAAGACAACTGTCCTGGTGTTGTCGAAGTTCGACAACACCAGGACAGTAGCCAACATCGAGCATTGAAGATCAAGAATTATCAGGGAGGCCATTGCAATTGAAAAGAGACCGCAAAATCGTTACAAGCGAGACGATACTCAGAGATTACCCTCTGCATGGAAGCCCGCACTGTCAGGAAGATATATAACGGAAAACACACGACGACCCATCCGCCGATACGTCGTTCAGGCAACCATGGCTCCAACAGGAGCCTACCAACTACACGGGAAAACAAAGTAATTTCACGTTATTCTGAATCTCGACATTTGTACTGACCTCTATTGAAACTCCACTGATAGTGCTAGTTTCATTAATTTGAATGTCGCAAAATAGAACACTGTAAACCAATTCGTTTAAATAATATAACCTATTGAAATTTTCTCTGTCGGTCCCAGAAACAATACTAAAATGTAAAAAATTGTATAAATTTAGTTCATATATTTGAACGGCAGGTAGCGCTGCAACTTTACGTATATACTTTCTTACTATATAATTTAATTAAATTTGAAGACGTTTCTGCAACCTAGGAGGTGGCAACAGTGTATTTACTTCATATGCACCATTAATAATTGCCATTTAGTGTGATTACGAGCGTAGATAGCAACCTTTTAGAACGTCTTCATTTTACTTCCTCATCCACATAGTGGATTGGAAATATAGTAATCGTAAAAAAAAATTCAAATCCTTTTTTTCTTCAAATAGGTTTAGAATGTCATGAAACGACGAGATTTTAAATTTGAGGGAAAAAAATTTTCCATCTATCTGTAACTTTTCTTGTCCGCAAGTTTTCTCCGGAATGGTTTAAGGTATTGACTTAAAATTTTGTACACGAGTATGATATAACGAGATTTGGAACTGGAATGTTTATTGAACATATCCGGTGAATGGGTGGGGGGTAAATAGGGGGAAATAAGTAAAGCATGCTGGTAAGAGTACAAAAACTTGAAACTTGGCGTATGTACTAGAAGCCAAGGCCTCAAAATTTTTAATAATATTTCCCTCCCCCCACCACCCCATTCCATTATTATAGGGGTTAATATAATAAAATTGAGAGATTCACTTGAAATTTGGTATGCGCATATATTATAATAATATGAGGAACCAGATTATATTTTGCGACTATTCCGTTGAAGGGTTGGGGATAAATAGGGGTAAATAGGGGAAAAAAAGTAAAGCAAGCTGGTAAAAGTACAGAAACTTGAAATCCGGTGTATGTACTAGAAGCCAAAGCCTCCGCTTTTGTTATATTTTTCAACCCCCCACCACCCCTACTCCATAATTAAAGGGGTTGATAAAATAGAATTGAGATATTCATTTGAAATTTGGTACACGTATTTATTATAACGACGTCTTGAACTAGATTATATTTTGAGATGATACTGTTGAAGGGTTGAGGATTAAATAGGAGTAAATAGGGGAAAATAACTAAAGCAAGTTGGTAAAAGTACAGAAGCTTGAAATTCGGTGTATGTACTAAAAGCTATGGTCTCAGATTATTTATAATATTTTTCAACCCTCACCCCCCCTACTCCATTATTAAAATAAAATTGAGCAAGCGGGTAAGAGTACAGAAACTTCAAATTCGGTGTATATACTAGAAGCCCAAAATCTCTATTATTTATAATATTTTTCAGCCTCACACCACCCCTACTCCATTATTAAAGGGGTCGATAAAATAAAATTGAGATATTCACTTGATATTTGGTACACGTATGTATTATGACATCTGGAAGTAGATTATATTTTGAGATGATTCCGTTGGAGGGTAGGAAGTTAAATGGGGTTAAATAGGGGAAAATAAGTAAAGCATGCTGGTATGCGTACAGAAACTTTAAATTCGGTATATGTACTAGAAACCAAGGCCTCAGATTTTTTTATAATATTTTTCGACCCCCCTACCCCTACTCCATTATTAAAGGGGTTGATAAAATAAAATTGAGATATTCACTTGAAATTTGGTACACGTATGTATTATAAGGACATCTGGAACTAGATTATATTTACCCTACCCTTACTCCATTATTAAATTGGTTGATAAAATGAAATTGAGATATTAACTTGAAATTTGGTACACGTATGTATTATGACGACATCTGGAAGTAGATTATATTTTGAGAAGATTTCGTTGAAGGGTACGGAGTTAAATAGGGTTATATATGGGAAAATAAGTAAAGCAAGCTGGTATGAGTACAGAAACTTGGAATTTGGTGTATGTACTAGAAATCAAGGCCTCAGATTTTTCTATAATACTATTCAACCCCCCAATACCCCTACTCCATTATTAAAGGGGTTCATAAAATAAAATTGAGATATTCAATTGAAAGTTAGTACACATATGTATTTTAATGACATCTGATTAAGATGATTCCATTGAAGGGGAGGGAGGTAGTAGATTGTGATTAGCGGAAAATAAGTAGGGTAAACTAGAAACTTCAATTTTAACGCACATGGTAGAAACCAACGCCTCAAACTTTTTTTACGACATCTGCTCCAAATATTATTAAAATTCTATGGCCAATAATTTCCACATACAAATTTAGTCAAGATGTTTCATTTAAAATGACTTGAATGAAATTTCTGGATGTGGAAGTAGTGATTCCTTAGGCAGCGGTTTTTTTATGTGTTTCATTAAAAAGCTTAATAAAATGTTACTCCGGAATTATAATAACACAGTTAATACAATATGCAGTTACCTAATATAAAGCCTTTAGCGATCACTCTGTATGATTGATACGGTCCAATTTCAATTACAAGTATTCTGCCATTACATTCAAATTAAGGATCATAATGCAATTGTAATTTTTCTATAATTTTCTATCATTTGGGCACTTAACATGTTCAATGAGATATTGAATATTTAACAGATTATTTATGTACATACAATAATACAGTTAGTTTATTTTGAAAAAATCATAAAATATTATTTGTTATTATTTAGTCTCGTATAATGTGTTTCTTAATTTGTTCACGGCATATAAGATCTTATATCATCAACAAACATTTTTTACTTAGTGAAAATTTCACTTTCATTGACACCAAAGTGCTGCTTAAAATTTCGTTAAGAATAATAATACTTACTTTGCTTTCTATTTAAAAAGAAGTCAGTATTCGAAGTATTATTATTAAAGACATTTTACAAGTCCCTAGGTAAAATTTTATTACGGTCACTCAGTTAAATTCCGTAAAGATAGCACGAAAATGATACCTAATATGTACAGTTTACTTTCGCTTTCACAAAGTAGTTAGTTTCAAAATTTAGAACATATTTCACATGTGTTGAAATGAAAATAGATTATATGTATACTTTATATATTATTTTGTGTTTGTACATTTTAGCATATTTTATCAAATACGCTTTCTTTTCATGTTTGATTTAATAAATTCGCATTTAGCCAAAATCTTTGCTCAACGACATATACAGTATGTCCACGGATTAAGTTCGGAAAAAATAAAACTATTTTACTTGTATTGTAAGTTTGTGAGAAAAAGTCTGTTTTTATTAAAACACATACTTTTCATGAAATGTCCGAAGTTTATACTATTTTACTATTTTCCAAAATATATGCACACTAGAGTGGTCCAAATTTATACTTGTGATGTTTTTTTTTGGCTGATATTAAACCGTACCTCGGCGACTATGAAGTTTCTCGTGTATTTCTTATGGGTAAAATACATTTTTTGTAAGTATGCGAATTGTTAAAATATGGTGAAATGTAAAAAGCTGCACACACAAATTACTAACACAAATAATACGATTAAAAACTAACCACTTTGCTGGTTTGATTTATTTAGGCTAATATTCATTACAGGTTATTCCTGTGTCCGTATACTTTGCACATTTGTGCAAAATTATGTATAACACAATTTCGCAATAAATCATTATTACCAATTCTTGGTCGGATGGACTAGATTCTATTACAGTTTTAGTGCAAAATGTTATGGTTTTCCATTAAACAAACAAAAATATGTAGATGTAAAGAATATCGAAACTGTAATATATAATGTGTCTTTCCGCTTAGAACAAACTTAACAATTTTATTTTAAAACGTTATTAACCTATTCTTAATGGGACTATTATTAAATAAGTGCCCATTTGAACAATAAATATAAAACGATATTAAATGTGTACCTAATCTCAGAGGCACCCTGAAATACCGAAATGGGCCGTAATTTAGCAAAATGATGATCAGATAGGTTTTCTCTCGACTGTGAACTCTTGAGGTTACACACATCTAGTTTATGAAATCAAATAAGTACTATGTTGCTGGATGCTAATGTTATAATGAGAATGGCAAATAAGAATTTTTACTTGTTAGCATAACCAGAAGTCAGGTTATCGAAAGAATGCAAAGATTTCATTAATATTTTCACATATAGTTTTTCTGTTAGTTCTCATAGATAGTTTTTCTTTCCGCTGTTTGCAACATCCTATAAAGAATATGTTTCATTACTATAAGCAAACAAAAATAATAAATAATTCACTTTTAAAAATAAGTACTTATATTTCATTTATGGAAAATACTAATTTTAAAGTTTTCTTCCAGTGCTTCTTAGTTTCCAAGTTATTTAATAAAAAGTGGTAAAAGCCATATATATGCTTAATTATGTTTAATTCGTTGTTACAATTACCATTTTTATTGTCATCGGAATATTGATGTTATGAAAGAAGTTTCGATATATACAGGGTGTCCGGAAAGTAAAGGGACCCAGCTTAACTGTAGCTTTCTGAGGTCAAATGATGACGATTAAACTAAACATACCTTAGTCCAAAAATGCTTCCTTAAGGGGTTATAGGGCCTAAAAACATTTTTTTTTAGATTTTATAATGGATATGCTTCGGAAAACTGTTGATTAATCAAGCTGAAAATCGGTACACATATAATTTAGGGGAGTCAGAATATTGCGAGGGTATAAGTACATCTGCATATAATAGATGGCGCTGTCGGCATATTTTTTTGACACGTTTTTTATCATAACTTTTTATTATTATTATTTTGGGTTCGTATGATTTAATATTATGATATAACAATTCATTTTACAGAAATAAGGTCTACTTGTTTCATGTTGATAAAATGCACTGTTTTGAGTACAATCGATCTTACGTATTTCAGCACATTCCAAGAGCTACCATGTAACATGACATTCGATCAAGTTAGATTCTGTCAAATTGACATTATTGAACCAGTTTAGTGATAATTTTTGTTCTACTAAGACATTTGCGATTGTGTTCTTCTACTATGCAATTTTTTCTTTCGTATTTTACCATATTTTGAGAAGATGCCACGACACAATTTATTTTCCAACTCGGAAATGACGGATATGATTACTGTTTATTGTCAAAAGCACCTTGCAGGAAGTCCAACTGCTCGAACTGTTGAAGAAGAGGAGGATATTTTAGAGCGAGTAGCAGAAAATCCTAATATTAGTGTACGACGTTTATCTACAGTTGCTGGTGTGTGCCGGACAAGCGTTCATAACATTCTTCAGACCCAGTTACTCTATCCATATCACCATAAAAAAGTACAGGAGTTGCTACCAAATGATTTACCACTTAGATTTAATTTTTGCAGATGGTTACGTAACAAACAAAACAATGACCCAACATTTTCTGGCCGTGTGCTCTTCACTGATGAGGCAACTTTTACTCGCCGTGGTATCTTTAATACACGGAAGTAGGTATTGCGACGGTTGCGCGAGACAGTCCAGACATTGACCCCTTAATTTTTGGCACATGGCCCACCCCCTAATTTTGGGCACATAGCCCACTCCCTAATTTTGGCCACTTGGCCCACCCCCTAATTTTGGGCAGATGGCCCACCCCCTAATTTTGGGCACTTGACCCACCCCCTAATTTGGGGCAGTTGGCCCACCCCCTAATTTTGGGCAGTTGGCCTACCCCTAATTTTGGCAGTAGGCCCTCTCCTTAAATTTCGGGCAAGGGACCCGCCTACTAATTTTGGACAAGTGGTCCAGCCACTAATATAGTCAGTAAGCCCTCTCCTTAAATTCAGGGCAAGGGACCCGCCTACTAATTTTGGACAAGTGGTCCAGCCACTAATATAGGCAGTAAGCCCTCTCCTTAAATTCATCGCAAGGGACCCGCCTACTAATTTTTCGACAAGTGGTCCAGTCACTAATTTTGGCCAGTAAGCCCTCTCCTTAAATTCCGGGCAAGGGACCCGCCTACTAATTTTGGACAAGTGGTCCAGCCACTAATTTAGGCAGTAAGCCCTCTTCTTAAATTCCGGGCAAGGGACCCGCCTACTAATTTTGGACAAGTGGTCCAGCCACTAATTTAGGCAGTAAGCCCTCTGCTTAAATTCTGGGCAAAGGGACCCGCCTACTAATTTCGGGCAAGTGGCCCAGTCACTAATTTAGGCAGATAGCCAGCCTCCTAATTCTGACAAGTGGGGCCGCGCCTCCTAATTTTAGCCGTAGGCCCACACATAGTTTGGCAGTAGGCCCCCTCCTTAAATTTCAGGCAAGGGACCCGCCTACTAATTTTGGGCAAGCGCCCCATCTCCTAATTTAGGCAGATAGCCAGCCTCCTACTTTTGGCAAGGGCCCATCTCCTAGTTTTGGCAATGGCCCGCCTTCTAATTCTGGCAACTGGCACAACCCTAATTTGGCAGTAGGTCATCTCCCTAAATTTTCGGCTGTTGCCCGCATAGTTCAATTTGTAACGGCCCAACAGCGCCATCTAGCAATCATTTCTTTAAACTCTGAATACTTATATCTTCCTATGGAGGGGTGATACCATTTAACCAATTTATTAATTTTAATTCATTAAGGATGTGTTTGCACGCCACAGTAAATTCGTATATAGAAAAAGCGAACTAATGGTTATGCCGATATTACAGGAACCATAAATTGGCTAGCTATAAGTAGTGATTTCATCATCAGTTGTTGGCAACAGAATTGTGCAGGGCCGTACGGACACTATTGTGAAGCCTTGATTTGCAGCAGTGAATAAAAAATGATTCAGTTCCTATTCTACTTTGTAACTTTTGAAATAGGATTTGATGATTGTGAATAATTAAACAATTCATGGTTACGTTAGGCGGCAGCCACCGCAACTATCTACAAAATCTAATAATGCAGTCATAGTTTCAATTATTGTCAGATATTGTTTTTTGTGATTTTCTTTTTCAAATTTTAATGGTTATTCATCGATTTTCGTGTGTAGGTGCTTTTTGTGGCATTTCACTTTCAGTGTAAAAGTGGTCATCATTTGGTGAAAAAAATTTGATGTTTTAGGAAAAATCTGAAAAAATTAGGGGTGGTACTCAGTAAGAGGAGAGAAATCGAATGTCGCGCACCGGAGTTCTCCATCTGCGTTCTTTCTTCGGTAGGGTCCTCGGAAAATAGAGCAGTTTCACTTCTTTCGTGTGTAGGTGTTTATCATGAAATTTCACTTTCGTTATGAAAGTGGTCATCATCGGGCGACAAAATTTCGATGTTTTAGGAAAATTCTGAAAAAAATCAGCGGTACGCAGTAAGGGGAAAGAAATCGAACTGCGCACAGTGGCGCTCTCCGTCTGCATTCTTTATGTGAATAGGGCCCTCGGAAAGTGAAAAAATGTCACATTTTTCGAGTGTAGGTGTTTTTCATGGCATTTCACTTTCGGTATGAAAGTGGTCACCATCGGGCGACAAAATTTCGATGTTTTAGGAAAAATCTGAAAAAATCAGGGGTACGCAGTAAGGGGAGAGAAATCAAATAGCACACAGTGGCGTTCTCCGCCTGCGTTCTTTATGTAGATAGGGCCCTCGGAAAGTGCAAAAATGTCACATTTTTCATGTGTAGGTGTTTTTCGTAGCATTTCACTTTCGGTATAAAAGTGATCGTCACCGGGTGACAAAATTTTGATGTTTTAGAAGAAATATGAAAAATATCAGGGGTATGCAATAATGGGAGACAAATCGAATAGCGCTCAGTGGCGTTCTCCATCTGCGTTCTTTGTGTGGATAGGGCCCTTGGAAAGTAAAAAAATGTCACATTTTTCGTGTGTAGGTGTTTTTCGTGGCAGTTCACTTTCGGTATGAAAGTGGTCATCATCGGGCGATAAAAAATATATGTTTTAGGAAAAATCTGAAAAAAAACAGGGGTGCACAGTAAGGGGAGAGAAATCGAATAGCGTGCAGTGGCGTTCTCAGTCTGTAATCTTTATGTGGATATGTTGGAAAGTAAAAAAAAGCCGCATTTCTCGTGATTAGATGTTTTTCGTGGCGTTTCACTTTCGGTATAAAAATGAACATCATCGGGTGACAAAATTTTGATGTTTTAGAAGAAACATGAAAAAAGTCAGGGGCATGCAATAACGGGAAAATCGAATAGCGCACAGTGGCGTTCTCCGGCTGCGTTCTTTATGTGGATAGGGCCCTCGGAAAGTGAAAAAATGTCACATTTTTCATGTGCATGTGTTTTTCGTGGCATTTCACTTTCAGTATGAAAGTGATCATCGGGTGACAAAATTTTGATGTTTTAGAAAAAATATGAAAAATATCAGGGGTATACAATAGTGGGAGACAAATCGAATAGAGCACAGTGGCGTTCTCTTTCTATGTTCTTTATGTAGGTAGGACCCTCGGAATGTGAAAGAATGTCACATTTTTCGTGAGTAGGTGTTTTTTGTTACATTTCATTTTTGGAATGACAGTGGTCATCGTCGGGTGACAAAATTTCAACGTTTCGGGAAAAATCTAAACAAAGGCAGGAGGACCTAGGAAGGTGAGAGAAATGGAATGGCGCAAAGCGCAGTTCTGTGTCTCGTTTCGTTCTCGGTGGAAGCGGCGAAAAACTTCGATTTCCATTCTCCGCGGGCTTTGAGCGGCCGTATCTCGGAAACGAAGGACCGCAGCGATGAGCTCGTAACAATTTTTGTTTGGGAGAAATGGTCCTCGAAGCTGGACTGTGTAGCGCGAGGAGCGAAATTCTCGAAATTCTCACTTTAGCGGTCCATATCTCACGCAAAACTTACCGAAAAATCATCGGATTGGAAATTTAATCAGCAATCGTTTAAGCGTACAAGAGGAATCAATTTTCTCTAGAAAAAGTTACAACGACTATATTGCAGTAGCGTCGAGTGAAATAAAAATCGTAGGAATTATAGTAATTATATTTAGATATCAATCATTGGCATGTGGAAAAAAACTGTAATGGAATTATTTTAAGGAAATTTCACTAAGAGGTCAGTGTTGCTTGAAAAAAATTAAACTAAAACGTGTAGCCCTGAAAAGTCGTGAATTTAAAAATTCAGATGTTAATAACTTCTATCTAAACAAACTGCAAAGAAAGTTAAAATTATTCTAAGGAGATTCAGAAAAGAAATAACAAAAAGTATCAACTTTTCGTTTTATAATTCCATTCGTCCCCTAAAAGTCAGACAGATCTTACAGCCAAACAATCAGAAATAAGATGTAAACGCATATGACCTTTCGTAAACCAAATTATTAGCTCTACAATTTTTATCTGAAACCTTTTCCATATCTCTCATCGTTCTCGATTTATACGCAAAAATAAACCATTTCATCATTTTTGTACCCTTAATGAAAGTGTGGGACTAATAGCATATTAAACTTGTTATTATACATCTCAGCTCAATACAACTTTTCCCGTAGAGATCCCCCTCCGGTCACATTTTTGCGATTTAACCTACCTATTTGGACTAGTAACTAGGAAGGCGAGAGAAATCGAATGGCGTAAATCGCAGCTCTTTATCTCGTTTAGTTCTCGAGATATGACCTTGGGAAGAGGTGAAAAACTTCGATTTTCGTATCTCGAAAACGAAACGAGACAAGGAGCGGTTTGCGCCATACGATTTCTCTCACCTTCATACCTACCCCTGAGTTTTCACAATTTTTCCTAAATCATCGAAATTTTTGTCACCCGATGATGAACACTTTCACACCGAAAGTAAAATATCACGAAAAACACGTAAACACGAGAAATTTTACATTTTCCATTGGGAAACTGTTTCGAAGGCCCCTATTCAGAGAAAGAGCAAATATGGAAAACCCCGGTGTCCACTATTAGATTTTTCTCCGCTTACTGCGTATCCCTGTTTTTTTTTTAGATTTTTCCTAAAACATCGAATTGTTTGTCACCCGATGATGACAACTTTCACACCGAAAGGAATATTTAACGAAAAACACTTAAACATGGAAAATGTGACAAATTTTCAATTTCTGAAGGCCTATTCAGAAGAAGAACGCAGATGGAACACTCAGGTGTCCGCCAATCGATTTCTCTCGTCTTCCTACGCACTACGGGCGCGAATTTTTGCAGACTTTTCCTTAAACATCAAGTTTTTGTCACTTGATGATGATCACTTTCATGTCGAAAGTGAAATATCACGAAAACACATACACACGACAACCAATGAATAACCATAAAATTATAATGTTTGAAAAAGGAAAGGAAAACCAGAGGAAAACAATGGAAAGACCTTTTGCGTGTTTGACAAAATGAGGAAATCGGAATTCTTCAAAACAATGTTTCTGTACTGCTAGTTTAATTATCATTTTTAAAGACTAACGTGTCACTTTTGCTCCCAGAAAGAATGTAAGCTCTCCTTCGGGGAGTAAAAGAGACATTTTACTCTTTCAAAATAATAATTGACTATGCAATCTACACTATTAGAGTGTATGCAAAGATAGTTTGTCTATATGCCACAAGATCAAAGTTCTTTTTAATCCCGCGTGGCATTGATTTTTCACAATCTGGATTAAAAATAGGTACATTTAGTCCATATAAAAATTACTTTTTACAGTAATGGTATGTTATTATTAGATATGCTCCTGATTTATTAGCAATATTACTAACAAAAAGTTATTGAAGATGTAGAATAAACTACAGCCCGAGAGACAGCGACAGTTTTCGTGAAATCATTTCTATAAAGCTAGATTTTTTTCCAAAGAGAGTTTAGATAGCATCTATAATGAAGGTGCAATTCTACCAAACTCTTAGTGGTGCATAAATGAGTAAAAAATTAAAGAAAAAAATAGATGGACGAAAATTTCGTTTTTGGAATTGTCACCAATTGTCAAAAAATGACGATTCACCTTCGCTCCTGCCGGCCTCAATTTTCGATTTTCACTTCTCGATTCACGTTGTTCGGTCATTGCCGGTCTTCTCCTCGCCATCGAGACATAGAACAGGTCTCCGATCGCCGTATTTATTCAGTTCTTACGTTTGAAAAATTGATTTGGGGTCATGCTAATTGGCGACCATTTTTAAGTGGTTTCCCGAGTTCGAATCCCGCCCAAGGATACTTTTTTTTTTTCGTTTTCAATTTTTTGGCAGATATTTTTTGTTCTATAATTGCTATTCGCTCCGTTCTATTGCATTTCTCTGAAAAGTTTTGCATTTTCCGCCGCGAAATATTAATCTGCACTATTTCGATTAAAAATTAGAAATTTCCTTACCAAAATAATTTAATATAATGGAGTAAATAAAAGCTTATTAACAGATCTATAAAAATACTGTCTGTTCATTAATACTAATGAGGAATATAATTGTCATGATTTGACTACGTATTGCCGTTTTTGCAACGTCCACCCGTGATTTTTAATCCAAATAGTGCATCTTAATATTCCTCGGCGGAAAATGCAAAACTTCGCCGAGAAATGCAAAACTTCGCCGAGAAATGCAATAGAACGGAGCAAATCTCAATTACAGAATCAAAAATATGTGCCAAAAAATTGAAAACGAAAAAAAAAAATATATCTCCGGGCGGGATTCGAACTCGGGAAACCACTTAAAAATAGTCGCCAATTAGCACGACCGCAAGTCACTTTTTCAAACGTAATAACTGAACAAATACGGCGATCGGAGACCCGTTCTATGTCTCGATGGCGAGGAGAAGGTCGGCAATGACCGTACAACATGAATCGCGAGGTGAAAATCGAAAATTGGGGCCGGCAGGAGCGACGGCGAATCATCATTTCTTGACAATTCATGACAATTCGAAAAACGAAATTTTAAATGTTTAATTTTTTACTCATTTATGCACCAACTAAGAGTTTGGTAGAATTGCACCTTCATTATAGATACTATCTAAACTCTCTTTGGAAAAAAAATCTAGCCTTATAGATATTAACGCGAAAAATCTGTCGCTACCTCCCGGGCTACTAGAAATGTAACAATTCAATTGGTAAGTAAATTTAAATTATTTTAAACTATATTTTAAATGGTAGAGAAAACAGAAAGTTCGACCCTGCAGATTTTAGTGATTTGAAGCATGGTTGGTACTTCAAATAGCTACTGCTTCGCCCTCTATTAGTAAACCGCCCAATTAAATTGGCAAAATTGAATACATTTTTTCTAACATATTAATCTCCCTTAGGAGCAAATATTATGCCGATTTTAAACTTTTTTTCGCATTTAATATATTTATTCTAGTACGTATCATATTTTATTTGAATATTTGAGTCCCATTAAAGAATATAAAACAATTAATGGTGAATTACGGACGATTGAGTGGCACGTTCGCGTGTAATAATCCAAAGGAAATATTTAATTTCATTTAGTTTTCAAATATAAAATATGATACGTACTAGGATTTAAGTTAACTAGTTCTAATATTTAAATCAAATCCGATTTTTGTTGGTTTGTTTTTGAGAACAATATGTTGAAAGATTTACGACTGTGAACGCGGTATTTAAACATAATTTAATTTCCTTAATAATGTAACAATAGGTGCATCTAGATCCGATGATCGAGTTATGTAATGCATACTTCTCTTCTACAAAAATATTTTAGTTTTATTACGTTTAAAAGCAAATTTTTATTCTAATATCCAGGAAACAAACGTGGAATTTAATCTATCCAGCAGAGCCTTCGTCAGTGCAGTAATTATAAAGAAATTTATCCACAGAAACAAAATGTTAAAGTAAGACGGAAAACAAAATGGAAGAGTTTCTCAAAGCAATGCATAACATACAAAAAAAAAATCCATACATACTTCAACAAATGTATAAGTTTTATAGATTAAGAGGCACCACAGCCAAGACTCATGAGTTTCGACAATAAAATCACCAGCGAAAAAATGTTCAAATTATAAAACTTAAGGAATTTTAGCTAGATAAAAAAATCAACTGCGTACAGGGACATCATCTCGATCATTACAATAAAAATCTTATTCACAATGGATACTAGTCCATGAGTCGAAGTAAGACATTAACGGAATCTAGGTATGAAATAATATTCCAGACAGGTTTATTAGTAATGGATACCCAGAACTTGAAAAATTGTCTAGCTAATGAAACTGAGCCCTATATTTATTGTAAAGTGTTTTCTCATTAACAGACTAATAAAAATTTATTCTGGGGTGTAAAAGTATTTCAGAGTCAAAAATCATTTTATCGCACACCTATAAATTGATAACATATAAAAATTATATTACTTACCCAAGCCATACAATAAGCTACCACTTCAATAAATCAATGATAACCTGCCATACACAAAAGGTATCATTCCACAACCGATTTTCAGAAAACACATGGTAAATGTAAATAGGAACTTCCTAAAATATCGTGGTGATAGAAAGTTTTACATTATAGTATAAAATTCTATAATTAAATGAAAGACATATAACTACTAATCAAAGTTAAAAAACAGTAAGGTATAAGATACCTACCGCTACCTAGTATATTATGCATATGAATAAACAAACCCATTGTTTCAATCATAACTAATGTAAGAATCTTATAATAAAACGAGCACTTTAAACAAACAATATATTGCGTGAATTGAAGTAAATAATATGTTAATGAAAGTAAAAAAATATATGTGTCCCGTTTGTAAGTTCGGAACCAAGTGTTCTCATTCCCTCCGTCAATCCTCTCGGCTCCGTTGACGTCATTGAACGTGCCTTTTCCATAAACATCCCTAGCATTGGACGGCACTGTTCAAGTCCTGCCGATTCTTTAACACGGCCTTTCCTGACGACTAGCGTCCTCGCGTGAACATGACGATTGGAATGAGACAGTTGTACTTTTCTGTAAAAGAAAAACATAAAAATATTTAGTTACTCGTCATAACTATTGTCTGTTTCGTTAACAATATCCCTAATAGTTACTCGCTCGCTTTCTGAATAACGCCTCGGTCTAAAGGCTTATTTGTTGTCAACTGAATTTTCATTTCGATAATATCAGTATAACCCACATCATATGCGCTTTGAGCAATGCATTCTCGGTACTCATTGAGCAAGCTCATAACTTTATTTCTTATCTCTGTGTCATTAGTTCCGATATTTACTGCTTTATTATCGATTGTTTTGATAGATCGAGATTGGGCCTCGGAACATTTTAACGACCTGAAATGTAAAAGTTGGCCGGACTTAAAATATTCAACATCGTCTAATTCTGTAAAATTCGGCCCGATAAGTATATCTGCATCAATAGCGAGACGGTCAGGATATACAAACAAATATTTCTTTCAACTCCATCAATAATAACGCGGGCAGTCACGTATGCATTACAAACTAGCCCGTTCTCGGTTCCCTTTATTGTTTTTAGATGTAATAAATTGTTCTGTAATGTTACTGGCTGTAAATTGAGAATATTGACAGCACCGGGCGTTATCAACGAACATTCACTGCCTAAATCAATGTAACATTTTATAATTTTTGCTTCTATGAATATATCTTTATAAAACTTTTGGTTCCCCTTTTTCATAATATTTGTATTTATGAAATGTACACCGGCTGTAGATGAACCGATTTGTTTATTTTGGTTAATAGCCGCCGGACAATATCTCTGCTTATGACCTCGACTTTTACAGTAATAACATTTAGGAGCTCTCCATTGCAGCTGACTACTTGATTTGTTCGTATGAATACTTTGATTAGGCATTCCTATTTTTAGATCAAATTGCATATTTTTAAAATGCCTTGCTAAAAGTGCTGGATCCGTAATACCTGCTGTTTCGACAGAGAATTTAATTTGTGGGTCATCAATTCCTCCCATTATTAAATTTACTTTATCACTGTTAGTCAAAGGAAGATGCATTTTGTGAATTAAAGCTAGTGTTTCAAAAACGTATTCAAAGAGATCTTTACAAGAGCCTGGTTTACATTGTAACATCAATGTCATGGCCATGGTCAAATCATCTTTGGGTTGAAAATTTTCTGACAACATAATTTTCCATTCATTCCAAGTAAAAATATGTGTAGGTAAACCCTGATACCACACATATGCTAGTCCACGCAACTTACATAATGAAAAATGGCAAGTTACGCGATCTGACCAATTATACATCAAAGCATACTCGTCAATCGCATTTAACCATGTGTTGATATTATCTTTTATAGGTTCAAATTCGGGTACAATGTCTTTAGTGGCAAGTAAGCTTAACTCAGAATGAGAATTAGTGTTCCCGTACTTTGCTAAAATTCTATCGATACCATCTAAAAGTACCTGACTTAATTGACTGGTTTGAGAAGCGGACTCATCATTTACTGATCGACGACCATGAGAGGATCTTCTAGCCTTTCGTGCTATAGCTCTGTCGGTATCTGGGTCCTGATACCTGTGACGACGCCGGGGACGGTGAGATGGACCTGCTTGATCCTCCATACCAGCCAATTACTGAATGTCTGCAGTATTGCACCACACTTCACCACTGAACTGTACTACACAGACTCACGGGCACGTGAGTGAATCCCGCTTCTGATGTAAGAATCTTATAATAAAACGAGCACTTTAGACAAACAATATATTGCGTGAATTGAAGTAAATAATAATATGTTAATAAAAGTAAAAAAATATATGTGTCCCGCTTGTAAGTTCGGAACCAAGTGTTCTCATTCCCTCCGTCAATCCTCTCGGCTCCGTTGACGTCATTGAACGTGCCTTTTCCATAAACATCCCTAGCATTGGACGGCACTGTTCAAGTCCTGCCGATTCTTTAACACTAATGAAGTTCATTACACTTTCAAAATAGTATTTTTATCCAGAGATAAAATAATTACACGGCTGCATGATAATAAAAACGACAGGCTCTAACAAGTCGGTAGGCACCAGGCAGTAACATAATAAATAAATACTGTCTTGGTAATTATATCAAGCCGATAGATTTCAAAGACAAGGATAACACAAGACGTTAACAGAATAATAAATTCAAATACATATATTTTAAAGTAGTGGGGGGTGTACACAAAAAATCATAAACGCACCAAGAGAAGCATGCGCAGTGGGACATGCCAATTTTATTTATAACCTCAATTTAGTAAGTACTTTTCACATTTTTTAAATAATATAATTACAATGTATAAACATTTTTGTAGAATTCCTGAGGAAGAAACAATAAAGTTTCGAAAGCTTGAATTTAAAAAAGTGTCTTCTTTTTTGAACCCAGTGACTGCATCCCTGAAGTTATATTAAAAATTTTTGTTTATATATATTATCCTTGTCTTTGAAATCTATCGGCTTGATATAATTACCAAGACAGTATTTATTTATTATGTTACTGCCTGGTGCCTACCGACTTGTTAGAGCCTGTCGTTTTTATTATCATGCAGACGTGTAATTATTTTATCTCTGGATAAAAATACTATTTTGAAAGTGTAATGAACTTCATTATTGTTAAAGAATCGGCAGGACTTGAACAGTGCCGTCTAATGCTAGGGATGTTTATGGAAAAGGCACGTTCAATGACGTCAACGGAGCCGAGAGGATTTACGGAGGGAATGAGAACACTTGGTTCCGAACTTACAAGCGGGACACATATATTTTTTTACTTTTATTAACATATTATTATTTACTTCAATTCACGCAATATATTGTTTGTCTAAAGTGCTCGTTTTATTATAAGATTCTTACATCAGAAGGCGGGATTCACTCACGTGCCCGTGAGTCTGTGTAGTACAGTTCAGTGGTGAAGTGTGGTGCAATACTGCAGACATTCAGTAATTGGCTGGTATGGAGGATCAAGCAGGTCCATCTCACCGTCCCCGGCGTCGTCACAGGTATCAGGACCCAGATACCGACAGAGCTATAGCACGAAAGGCTAGAAGATCCTCTCATGGTCGTCGATCAGTAAATGATGAGTCCGCTTCTCAAACCAGTCAATTAAGTCAGGTATTTTTAGATGGTATCGATAGAATTTTAGCAAAGTACGGGAACACTAATTCTCATTCTGAGTTAAGCTTACTTGCCACTAAAGACATTGTATCCGAATTTGACCCTATAAAATATAATATCAACACATGGTTAAATGCGATTGACGAATATGCTTTGATGTATAATTGGTCAGATCGCATAACTTGCCATTTTTCATTATGTAAGTTGCGTGGCCTAGCATATGTGTGGTATCAGGGTTTACCTACACATATTTTTACTTGGAATGAATGGAAAATTATGTTGTCAGAAAATTTTCAACCCAAAGATGATTTGACCATGGCCATGACATTGATGTTACAATGTAAACCAGGCTCTTGTAAAGATCTCTTTGAATACGTTTTTGAAACACTAGCTTTAATTCACAAAATGCATCTTCCTTTGTCTAACAGTGATAAAGTAAATTTAATAATGGGAGGAATTGATGACCCACAAATTAAATTCTCTGTCGAAACAGCAGGTATTACGGATCCAGCACTTTTAGCAAGGCATTTTAAAAATATGCAATTTGATCTAAAAATAGGAATGCCTAATCAAAGTATTCATACGAACAAATCAGGTAGTCAGCTGCAATGGAGAGCTCTTAAATGTTATTACTGTAAAAGTCGAGGTCATAAGCAGAGATATTGTCCGGCGACTATTAACCAAAATAAACAAATCGGTTCATCTACAGCCGGTGTACATTTCATAAATACAAATGTTATGAAAAAGGGGAACCAAAAGTTTTATAAAGATATATTCATAGAAGCAAAAATTATAAAATGTTACATTGATTTAGGCAGTGAATGTTCGTTGATAACGCCCGGTGCTGCCAATACTCTCAATTTACAGCCAGTAACATTACAGAACAATTTATTACATCTAAAAACAATAAAGGGAACCGAGAACGGGCTAGTTTGTAATGCATACGTGACTGCTCGCTTTATTATTGATGGAGTTGAAAGAAAGATTTGTTTGTATATCCTGACCGTCTCGCTATTGATGCAGATATACTTATCGGGCAGAATTTTACAGAATTAGACGATGTTGAATATTTTAAGTCCGGCCAACTTTTACATTTCAGGTCGTTAAAATGTTCCGAGGCCCAATCTCGATCTATCAAAACAATCGATAATAAAGCAGTAAATATCGGAACTAATGACACAGAGATAAGAAATAAAGTTATGAGCTTGCTCAATGAGTACCGAGAATGCATTGCTCAAAGCGCATATGATGTGGGTTATACTGATATTATCGAAATGAAAATTCAGTTGACAACAAATAAGCCTTTAGACCGAGGCGTTATTCAGAAAGCGAGCGAGTAACTATTAGGGATATTGTTAACGAAACAGACAATAGTTATGACGAGTAACTAAATATTTTTATGTTTTTCTTTTACAGAAAAGTACAACTGTCTCATTCCAATCGTCATGTTCACGCGAGGACGCTAGTCGTCAGGAAAGGCCGTGTTAAAGAATCGGCAGGACTTGAACAGTGCCGTCCAATGCTAGGGATGTTTATGGAAAAGGCACGTTCAATGACGTCAACGGAGCCGAGAGGATTGACGGAGGGAATGAGAACACTTGGTTCCGAACTTACAAACGGGACACATATATTTTTTTACTTTCATTAACATATTATTTACTTCAATTCACGCAATATATTGTTTGTTTAAAGTGCTCGTTTTATTATAAGATTCTTACATTAGTTATGATTGAAACAATGGGTTTGTTTATTCATATGCATAATATACTAGGTAGCGGTAGGTATCTTATACCTTACTGTTTTTTAACTTTGATTAGTAGTTATATGTCTTTCATTTAATTATAGAATTTTATACTATAATGTAAAACTTTCTATCACCACGATATTTTAGGAAGTTCCTATTTACATTTACCATGTGTTTTCTGAAAATCGGTTGTGGAATGATACCTTTTGTGTATGGCAGGTTATCATTGATTTATTGAAGTGGTAGCTTATTGTATGGCTTGGGTAAGTAGTATAATTTTTATATGTTATCAATTTATAGGTGTGCGATAAAATGATTTTTGACTCTGAAATACTTTTACACCCCAGAATAAATTTTTATTAGTCTGTTAATAAGAAAACACTTTACAATAAATATAGGGCTCAGTTTCATTAGCTAGACAATTTTTCAAGTTCTGGGTATCCATTACTAATAAACCTGTCTGGAATATTATTTCATACCTAGATTCCGTTAATGTCTTACTTCGACTCATGGACTAGTATCCATTGTGAATAAGATTTTTATTGCAATGATCGAGATGATGTCCCTGTACGCAGTTGATTTTTTTATCTAGCTAAAATTCCTTAAGTTTTATAATTTGAACATTTTTTCGCTGGTGATTTTATTGTCGAAACTCATGAGTCTTGGCTGTGGTGCCTCTTAATCTATAAAACTTATACATTTGTTGAAGTATGTATGGATTTTTTTTTTGTATGTTATGCATTGCTTTGAGAAACTCTTCCATTTTGTTTTCCGTCTTACTTTAACATTTTGTTTCTGTGGATAAATTTCTTTATAATTACTGCACTGACGAAGGCTCTGTTGGATAGATTAAATTCCACGTTTGCTTCCTGGATATTAGAATAAAAATTTGCTTTTAAACGTAATAAAACTAAAATATTTTTGTAGAAGAGAAGTATGCATTACATAACTCGATCATCGGATCTAGATGCACCTATTGTTACATTATTAAGGAAATTAAATTAATTTCATTACGATGGGCTCTACTGTGCATGTGTGACGTCGTTCTCTAGGCGGATTAGTAAATAACACCATTATAGATACCTAAGCCTATGTCTCGATAGCTTATGCGATAAGACGCTGTACTTTCAACCCAGAGTTCGATGGTTCGAATCCTGATGGCCGCTGGATTTTTTCGTTGAAAATAATTACAGGAAAAATTATATGGATCATCACTGAATTACAATTGGACGGCATTAAACAGAAAGGAGCCAACCCACAAAATTTAAAAAACCAACCCACAAAATTTAAAAAATTTGTTTCTTACCTTATTTAAATGTAGAATATCGTAATGTGTGTTCAGCTGAAAAAGTTCAACTTATTTTCCATATAAGAATTTAATGGTGTAGTTTCAATATTGTAATTAAGATGCAAAACCTTTCTTTGCAAGCTTGTTTCTTGATTTTAGCTGAGGGTGTTGGTTCGTTTCTGTTTAATGCTATCCAATTATAATACTGCTCATGCATGTATAGGAAATTCTAAATATTTCGAGTATTAAGGCTGTGTTATCAATGTCAAAATACCGCGTTCACAGTCGTAAATTTTTCAACATATTGTTCTCAAAAACAAACCAACAAAAATCGGATTTGATTTAAATATTAGAACTAGTTAACTTAAATCCTAGTACGTATCATATTTTATATTTGAAAACTAAATGAAATTAAATATTTCCTTTGGATTATTACACGCGAACGTGCCACTCAATCGTCCGTAATTCACCATTAATTGTTTTATATTCTTTAATGGGACTCAAATATTCAAATAAAATATGATACGTAGTAGAATAAATATATTAAATGCGAAAAAAAGTTTAAAATCGGCATAATATTTGCTCCTAAGGGAGATTAATATGTTAGAAAAAATGTATTCAATTTTGCCAATTTAATTGGGCGGTTTACTAATAGAGGGCGAAGCAGTAGCTATTTGAAGTACCAACCATGCTTCAAATCACTAAAATCTGCAGGGTCGAACTTTCTGTTTTCTCTACCATTTAAAATATAGTTTAAAATAATTTAAATTTACTTACCAATTGAATTGTTACATTTCTAGTAGCCCGGGAGGTAGCGACAGATTTTTCGCGTTAATATCTATAAGGCTAGATTTTTTTTCCAAAGAGAGTTTAGATAGTATCTATAATGAAGATGCAATTCTACCAAACTCTTAGTTGGTGCATAAATGAGTAAAAAATTAAACATTTAAAATTTCGTTTTTCGAATTGTCATGAATTGTCAAGAAATGATGATTCGCCTTCGCTCCTGCCGGCCCCAATTTTCGATTTTCACCTCGCGATTCATGTTGTACGGTCATTGCCGACCTCCTCGCCATCGAGACAGAACGGGTCTCCGATCGCCGTATTTGTTCAGTTATTACGTTTGAAAAAGTGACTTGCGGTCGTGCTAATCGGCGACTATTTTTAAGTGGTTTCCCGAGTTCGAATCCCGCCCGGAGATATTTTTTTTTTTTTCGTTTTCAATTTTTTGGCACATATTTTTGATTCTGTAATTGAGATTTGCTCCGTTCTATTGCATTTCTCGGCGAAGTTTTGCATTTTCCGCCGAGGAATATTAAGATGCACTATTTGGATTAAAAATCACGGGTGGACGTTGCAAAAACGGCAATACGTAGTCAAATCATGACAATTATATTCCTCATTAGTATTAATGAACAGACAGTATTTTTATAGATCTGTTAATAAGCTTTTATTTACTCCATTATATTAAATTATTTTGGTAAGGAAATTTCTAATTTTTAATCGAAATAGTGCAGATTAATATTTCGCGGCGGAAAATGCAAAACTTTTCAGAGAAATGCAATAGAACGGAGCGAATAGCAATTATAGAGCAAAAAATATCTGCCAAAAAATTGAAAACGAAAAAAAAAAAGTATCCCTGGGCGGGATTCGAACTCGGGAAACCACTTAAAAATGGTCGCCAATTAGCATGACCCCAAATCAATTTTTCAAACGTAAGAACTGAATAAATACGGCGATCGGAGACCTGTTCTATGTCTCGATGGCGAGGAGAAGACCGGCAATGACCGAACAACGTGAATCGAGAAGTGAAAATCGAAAATTGAGGCCGGCAGGAGCGAAGGTGAATCGTCATTTTTTGACAATTGGTGACAATTCCAAAAACAAAATTTTCGTCCATCTATTTTTTTCTTTAATTTTTTACTCATTTATGCACCACTAAGAGTTTGGTAGAATTGCACCTTCATTATAGATGCTATCTAAACTCTCTTTGGAAAAAAATCTAGCTTTATAGAAATGATTTCACGAAAACTGTCGCTGTCTCTCGGGCTATAGTTTATTCTACATCTTCAATAACTTTTTGTTAGTAATATTGCTAATAAATCAGGAGCATATCTAATAATAACATACCATTACTGTAAAAAGTAATTTTTATATGGACTAAATGTACCTATTTTTAATCCAGATTGTGAAAAATCTATATATATATATATATATATATATATATATATATATATATATATATATATATATATATATATATATATATATATATATATATATATATATATATATATATATATATATATATATATATATATATATATATATATATATATATATATATATATATATATATATATATATATATATATATATATATATATATATATATATATATATATATATATATATATATATATATATTAAAACAAAATATTTCTGTCTATCACCTCTATGAATCCTTATTTTCATAAGGATAGTAAACCAAACTGCAACGAATTGCTAATCTGGCCGCGTTAAGGATAAAAATCACATTTTATCACAGAACGCTTGGTTTTGATTGAAACAAATACCAGCCGAAAGATTTATACCTAATTAAAGGCAACTCTCGCACCAGTCGTCTCAGGCCACTTGCAGACTGCAGTTTCGCGCTGGTGGCGCTCGTCAGTGCAAGGCTTCCCAAGACGACTGACCCGAGAGTTCATTGTTCCCAAGTGAATATTTCGCCGTTGCAAAACGACGAAATAGGGGAACCTCCATCTAGCGGTCAATATCTGTCTCAATCAAAACAATATCCCGACATGGGGTGCATGTAATATAGTTCAAGAGCATGCTTCTAGAGGGCAGAATGCTAGATGGAGGTTCCCCTATTTCGTCGTTTTGCAACGGCGAAATATTCACTTGGGAACAATGAACTCTCGGGTCAGTCGTCTTGGGAAGCCTTGCACTGACGAGCGCCACCAGCGCGAAACTGCAGTCTGCAAGTGGCCTGAGACGACTGGTGCGAGAGTTGCCTTTAATTAGGTATAAATCTTTCGGCTGGTATTTGTTTCAATCAAAACCAAGCGTTCTGTGATAAAATGTGATTTTTATCCTTAACGCGGCCAGATTAGCAATTCGTTGCAGTTTGGTTTACTATCCTTATGAAAATAAGGATTCATAGAGGTGATAGACAGAAATATTTTGTTTTAATATATTCTGCCCTCTAGAAGCATGCTCTTGAACTATATTACATGCACCCCATGTCGGGATATTGTTTTGATTGAGACAGATATTGACCGCTAGATGGAGGTTCCCCTATTTCGTCGTTTTGCAACGGCGAAATATTCACTTGGGAACAATGAACTCTCGGGTCAGTCGTCTTGGGAAGCCTTGCACTGACGAGCGCCACCAGCGCGAAACTGCAGTCTGCAAGTGGCCTGAGACGACTGGTGCGAGAGTTGCCTTTAATTAGGTATAAATCTTTCGGCTGGTATTTGTTTCAATCAAAACCAAGCGTTCTGTGATAAAATGTGATTTTTATCCTTAACGCGGCCAGATTAGCAATTCGTTGCAGTTTGGTTTACTATCCTTATGAAAATAAGGATTCATAGAGGTGATAGACAGAAATATTTTGTTTTAATATATTCTGCCCTCTAGAAGCATGCTCTTGAACTATATATATATATATATATATATATATATATATACTTGTTTGTTTGCCAAGAGGCACCCATGTTAATGAATGTAATTCTAGCACCCGTTTTATACTCTCACAACATGATGAGTAATGGTCGTATATAAAAGACGTTTTAACAGTGTGGCACCCCTCTCTGTGTAAAACTTTAATAAACCATAGCATTGTGACATCCAACAATGTTGCCTAGTTTACTGCTTTAAACTGTTAGGTTTCTTATAACTTTTACCGACCTATCTGAGAATTTGGACTGTGTAATTCGTCACACTGGGAATCTGAGAGGCTGGACATGCATAAGAAGCGTTAAATTTTTCAATTCAAGATATATCTAATATTTTTTATTATATTGAATGCAATGTTATAATAAGAATATACAAAATATTTAATTAACTGACGAAATGGAATGATTTATTTTCACCGTATTTGTTCTTCCAAACTAAATTAATATATAAGAATAATAGATTTAATTGAGAAAAATATATTTGATTCTTCCAAATCTATTACAGTATTATATTTATCTGCGAGAAAGAAATAAATTAGCAGAGATATAATCATACTATATGAGTTAAATATTTAATTCTGCGTAGCAATATTTAGTTTCCATTATTAAAAGTAAAGGGAATATTAATATTAGATGGTCTCTTATATACAGGGTGTCTAAGTAGTATGCGGCATTGCTTCTGGAGCGTATAAAAGTACCTTTATTTTTTTCTTAGGTCGTCTCCTTTCGGGGTGCTATTCCCTTGAAGGTTCAATTTGAAAGAGCTTCTTTGCTGGTCGTTTCCTAACCGCTTTATCGATTGTAATAAAACTAGGAGAGAATAGATAGTAAGTAGGTAATTTTTATTCAACGGTATGGTATCTTTCGCATCTTATCTAAAAAGCCAGGAGTAGAACACCTCTAACGAGTTGCGCCTCTAAATATTGACAAAATAGTTTTCTAGAAAGACGCTCGTGTTAGTCATGAATAATGCTACCCATTTTTTACCAAAATTTGTTTTAGTAGTGTGTCACAAAAACTGACATTTTCCTATTTGGAAGAACTGTTAGGAAGCGTTTCTGATAAACATATTTGTCTTCTAAATTACTCGCAACAAGTTCCTACGTAAAATTCATGCCGGCATGTTCACGAGATGAGAAATGTATTACCTATTTTAAAAAAAAAACATTATTACACGCACTTCTACAGTGTTTTTTCTTAAATTAATAAGTTTGTGGTTTTCTTAAGAAATAATGTTTAGTTTCTATGTAATTATTTAATATTTGTAAAATTTGACATTGGAATTCATTTAGCAATAAATTAATAAATTAATTTATATCAACATTAAGGATCAATACGCATTAGGGGTGTTCAACCCCTAACTCCCGAGACAAAATATGACATGTCTAAATCAGATACTCATTATACCTCCTATACTTATATTGTCCAAACATTACAATCGACAAAGCAATTTGGGCGCTATCAACAAAACCTTCTTCAAAATTTAACTTTTACGGTTGATTAGTTCCTAAAGAAGGCCCTCTAGGAAAAAAATATAATACGTGCTTTTAGTGCCATTTTCTCCCAAATTATACGCTACTGAAGTATTGCCCCAAAATGTGTAATGACAAAAGGTTATACATAATACATCCAGAATTTTTTAGCAGATAAGAGTACTTTTACAATTAATCTTGTTTTCTAATTGCTATAAAATGCAGGCAAATAAACAAAGTGTACCAAAATTACTACTTTAAATTGCGAATATACTATTATATACGAAGAAACCAAATGCAGAAAACTAGATTACATTTCTTTAGAATTAATTTATGCTAATAGGCGATATAATAATAAGATTCATAATGTGTGTAAATCATCTATACTTAATATAAAGTTTGGTTTGAATTAAGAGTGTCCTACGATCAAAAACCAACTAATTGGTTTAATATACTATATACGAAGAAACCAAATGCAGAAAACTAGATTATATTTCTTTAAAAGTAATTTATGCTAATAGGCGATACAATATTAATATCTGTGTGTAAATTTAATATAAAGTTTGGTTTGAACTAAGAGTGTCCTACGATCAAAAACCAACTAATTGGTTTAATAGTATCATTAAGAAAACTTTACAAAATAGAGAAGTAGCCTATCAAGAAGATGAATAGACAAAAAAGCGCAGTTCAAAATTTATGTGGCCAGTGTTGAAATCAGCATACCTACAAAATCAAAATACTTATCAAAAATAAATTTAATAATGAAAATGATAACCTATATTAAATTAATCCTAAAAAATAATAAACTTTTAGAGGACTTTCGTGATTATCAATTATTATACTCTTCGCAAATACAAAACGAAGAGTATATTGCATTCGATCGGCACATTTCTAAAACCGGTAATATTGTTCGTAGAGAAAAAAATTTCACATCACGGTGTTGGTGATCGAATTCTGAACGACTTTCAAAATGTCCGTCCGTCTATCCGTCTGTCTGTCCGTCCGTCCGTCACGTATATTGTAAGCGCGATAACTTAAGAACGAGAAGTCCGATTGTATTGAAATTTGGGCAGTAAGTTAGTGTCAGCTATCATTTACAAAAAAACTGAAAAGAGTATCCTATAGAATGTACAACAATTATATATAACAGGTGCAGTAAATTGGTGAATAGTATAATGGTTAGCTTGTTTAATATGTATTATAATTCATTATAAAACCGTCAAATATAAGTAATAGTTGTATTCTACATTTAAATAAACATAATAAAAATAAGTTGAGAATTTGTTACCTCAGATAATAATCTTAAGGGTTCTATTTGACTGAAATTACTATATTTGGCGCTAAATTAAGAACGACCATATGGTGTATTTAAAGGGGGCTTGACTGGTCAGGAAATAATGGACCTTATTTCTAACAACAAAAGGGATGCTTCAATTTATACTATTGTAAACTTTAAATAGATCTCAAAGCTACCATTATTCTTTTGGTGAGTAGTCAGTTATATATTTACAACTTGTGACAATACCATAATTATACTGTAAAAATCTATTACTTTTTATTCCTGTCCTCATAATGGATGATGGATTTTAGGTAAGGCGACAGAAACTGAAGTAACTTAACAAACAAACAAATATTTCAAATAGAAGCGGAATAACTTTTTAAAGATTATATATTTACTTATCGTAAATATTTTTCATATTGATAATTCTAGTTATACATAGAAAAAGAGTTTATCAATTTTATGACAAGCAAAGTGTATTTCATAAATTTTCACTATAGAAATTCACTCCTCGTTACCTCATATTTGAAAACAGCTGGGGTAAAATAACACAAACGTTTCATTATAAGGGCTGATTATCCCAAAAACGGAAAAAATTGTTCACTATTGTCTGTTGTAAATCTCTCACTAACATTTAATAACACATTTTTACGATACCTACTCTCGATACATTAAATTTAAGCTACCTTTTGAAGATCAATTATTACTTTCATGTCAAATTTTGTTATAATATGAAGAAATATACTTTTTATATGAGGTAATATACTTTGGATTTTTTTAATTCAAACTTTCTTTATTATTTATAGAAATATATTAAATACTATGTCTTTGTGTATAAGATAATTATTCTTTTGGGACATAAACTTTTAGTCAAATGAAACAGCTGGAAAATATTTTCAGCATTTTCAATGTGTACACTACACAGTAATCCAGTGTTATGCGAATGACACTCAGTTGTCATGTTATTTTGATCCAAACAATGTATGTATAAATAAATTAAAGCTTACGGAAATTGCAACAAATCATCGGAGCCAGAATTTTGAAATAAAAAATACTTTTTTTATTATTTTAAGTTAAAGGCCGGAAAAAAAATAAATTTTAAAATAATTTTTGATAATATTATTATAATATACTGAATAATACATATATGGTAGAAATATCAAGTCCGTGAATATAAGTCAAATGTCAATTTGGTAGATGTCAATGACACTTTTTTGTCTAATTGAAGTATATATATATAAGTATGAAGTTATTCAGTATATTATATCAAAAACTATTTAAAAACATTTTTATTTGACCTTTAACTTAAAATATTAAAAAGAATCTTTTTTCAAAATTCAGACTCCGAGGATTTGTTGGAATTTCGGTAAGCTTTAGTTTAAAAAACTGTTAATTTCAGATTTGCGCTCTCTAACCATTTTTGAACAAAAAAACTCGATTTGGGACTGTCCTAGTAGTACAACATATTGGACCAATATATAATCCATATAGGACCAATATATTGGTGCCGGTTCCCATACTGACGAGCTTGAGTTTTCTTTCATGCACAGATGTAGATGACTTTTCTAATAATACGTTTAATTAAATAATACGTACAAACGATTTGAGATCTAATATACGATTCAAATTTATTGACCCCTCACTTTAACAGCAAATATCTCAGAGACGGAGGAGCAGAGAAAATTGAAAACATTATGTGTTTATTATGAATCTATTCTAAATCTGTCACTGAAATTTGAATAATGTACATTGGACACTTTTAAAGTTCAACTTAGTTATATAAAAAATGTCCTACATTTTAAGGGAATTTTGACCATACCAGTTTTATATCTATTACATCTTGGAAAATATGCATACTTTGTAAATAATATTTTAGACACCGATAAAGCATGGCATTCTTTGTACAGAAAATTTTTTCTAAATTCTTTATTTTAAAATTTTGCAGTTATTCTCAAAAACTGAACGTCATGTTTATTCGGTAATTTACCAATGTATTTAAAAAATTTATGTTAAAATAGCTAATTATGTAAAATGTAATAACTGCAAAACTTTAGAATAAAAATGGATTTCAAACTGGTATGGTCAAAATTTCCTTAAGAAGTAGGACATTTTTCAATATTCAATATAACTTCAAAAGTGCCCAATGTACATTATTCAAATTTCAGTGACTGATTTAACTACACTCATAATAAAAACATAATTATTTCATTTTTTTCCGCTCTTCCGTTTCTGAGATATTCGCGGTTAAAGTGAGGGGTCAATACATTTGAATCATATATTAGTACAAATTTTATGTTGGTTAGAAGAAATGATTTGACACACAACTAGAAACAAATGTCCTAATTTCATTTTCTTTAATATTAAAAAAGGGGTTTTTATACTCCATTAAAATTTGTTGACTGTTTGATTTTGTATCCTAGATTTGAATCTGACCTATATAGAAAAGCTGTGGAAAATAATTAATATCAGACGAAGACCTGAATCCTCTCGGCAGATTTCGACTTTTAAAATAATTTATCACCATCACATTTTTATTATTAATAATTCTTTAAGCAGCCACATTAACTACCCACTAGATATTACTCTCTATTTAGATTAGATTTTTATGTATCGCCAAAAGAGGTATCGATCGACAATCAGATAGGCAGACACATGTAAGACTCAAAATTTACATGAAACGTAAAAATCTGGGATAGTATATTACCAAATATTTTTAACCCCACCCTGCTTATTTTTCAATAAAAATATATAAGGTTTTTTCTTTGACAATAGCGTTAATAATCCCTAATTATTATTTTTCACTGTCAAAGTTTTTAGCGCTAACAGACGGAGATGACTGTGAGGCAGATAGACTGATGGAATCGATAGACATTAATTTTCGTAATTCAATAATTAAAAACGGGAAAATTTAAAAAAACAAAAAATAGTCGAGATTCTTTATACTTATTTCACAAATAAATCAAAGTTTCACGGTCACAACATGCGACGGGCCTCCGTACTTTATTAAAACGATAGTCAGATATAAGTGTTTTTACCGAATATAAAATATCTGAATACAACTGTGAATGAAACCTAAATATGCTTTCATGTTAAAGACAATAACTAACAGTGTTGCCATATTTCGGGTGCCAGTTTGCATTGGTATTCTCAGAGGGCCACTATGTCACTTTGTTATATACAGTATATACAGATGTGTTTTAGCAGGCGCACTCTGGTGAAGAAGTTGCTCAACTATTGCAATATATGTGTCTATAAAATATGTAAAAATGGCACCCAATCAAAAATTGGTATTTTCGCCGATCTAGGCCAGAAGATGAGAAAACCATCATTTTCTACTAAAAACAATGTGGCACCCAAATCTGGGTGCCACACTGTAAAATCGGGTGTCGGTATTACAAGGGTTATACGATTTGGGTGCCGCTATTACAATTTTTATATGTATATATATATATATATATATATATATATATATATATATATATATATATATATATATATACATATAAAAATTGTAATAGCGGCACCCAAATCGTATAACCCTTGTAATACCGACACCCGATTTTACAGTGTGGCACCCAGATTTGGGTGCCACATTGTTTTTAGTAGAAAATGATGGTTTTCTCATCTTCTGGCCTAGATCGGCGAAAATACCAATTTTTGATTGGGTGCCATTTTTACATATTTTATAGACACATATATTGCAATAGTTGAGCAACTTCTTCACCAGAGTGCGCCTGCTAAAACACATCTGTATATACTGTATATAACAAAGTGACATAGTGGCCCTCTGAGAATACCAATGCAAACTGGCACCCGAAATATGGCAACACTGTTAGTTATTGTCTTTAACATGAAAGCATATTTAGGTTTCATTCACAGTTGTATTCAGATATTTTATATTCGGTAAAAACACTTATATCTGACTATCGTTTTAATAAAGTACGGAGGCCCGTCGCATGTTGTGACCGTGAAACTTTGATTTATTTGTGAAATAAGTATAAAGAATCTCGACTATTTTTTGTTTTTTTAAATTTTCCCGTTTTTAATTATTGAATTACGAAAATTAATGTCTATCGATTCCATCAGTCTATCTGCCTCACAGTCATCTCCGTCTGTTAGCGCTAAAAACTTTGACAGTGAAAAATAATAATTAGGGATTATTAACGCTATTGTCAAAGAAAAAACCTTATATATTTTTATTGAAAAATAAGCAGGGTGGGGTTAAAAATATTTGGTAATATACTATCCCAGATTTTTACGTTTCATGTAAATTTTGAGTCTTACATGTGTCTGCCTATCTGATTGTCGATCGATACCTCTTTTGGCGATACATAAAAATCTAATCTAAATAGAGAGTAATATCTAGTGGGTAGTTAATGTGGCTGCTTAAAGAATTATTAATAATAAAAATGTGATGGTGATAAATTATTTTAAAAGTCGAAATCTGCCGAGAGGATTCAGGTCTTCGTCTGATATTAATTATTTTCCACAGCTTTTCTATATAGGTCAGATTCAAATCTAGGATACAAAATCAAACAGTCAACAAATTTTAATGGAGTATAAAAACCCCTTTTTTAATATTAAAGAAAATGAAATTAGGACATTTGTTTCTAGTTGTGTGTCAAATCATTTCTTCTAACCAACATAAAATTTGTACTAATATATGATTCAAATGTATTGACCCCTCACTTTAACCGCGAATATCTCAGAAACGGAAGAGCGGAAAAAAATGAAATAATTATGTTTTTATTATGAGTGTAGTTAAATCAGTCACTGAAATTTGAATAATGTACATTGGGCACTTTTGAAGTTATATTGAATATTGAAAAATGTCCTACTTCTTAAGGAAATTTTGACCATACCAGTTTGAAATCCATTTTTATTCTAAAGTTTTGCAGTTATTACATTTTACATAATTAGCTATTTTAACATAAATTTTTTAAATACATTGGTAAATTACCGAATAAACATGACGTTCAGTTTTTGAGAATAACTGCAAAATTTTAAAATAAAGAATTTAGAAAAAATTTTCTGTACAAAGAATGCCATGCTTTATCGGTGTCTAAAATATTATTTACAAAGTATGCATATTTTCCAAGATGTAATAGATATAAAACTGGTATGGTCAAAATTCCCTTAAAATGTAGGACATTTTTTATATAACTAAGTTGAACTTTAAAAGTGTCCAATGTACATTATTCAAATTTCAGTGACAGATTTAGAATAGATTCATAATAAACACATAATGTTTTCAATTTTCTCTGCTCCTCCGTCTCTGAGATATTTGCTGTTAAAGTGAGGGGTCAATAAATTTGAATCGTATATTAGATCTCAAATCGTTTGTACGTATTATTTAATTAAACGTATTATTAGAAAAGTCATCTACATCTGTGCATGAAAGAAAACTCAAGCTCGTCAGTATGGGAACCGGCACCAATATATTGGTCCTATATGGATTATATATTGGTCCAATATGTTGTACTACTAGGACAGTCCCAAATCGAGTTTTTTTGTTCAAAAATGGTTAGAGAGCGCAAATCTGAAATTAACAGTTTTTTAAACTAAAGCTTACCGAAATTCCAACAAATCCTCGGAGTCTGAATTTTGAAAAAAGATTCTTTTTAATATTTTAAGTTAAAGGTCAAATAAAAATGTTTTTAAATAGTTTTTGATATAATATACTGAATAACTTCATACTTATATATATATACTTCAATTAGACAAAAAAGTGTCATTGACATCTACCAAATTGACATTTGACTTATATTCACGGACTTGATATTTCTACCATATATGTATTATTCAGTATATTATAATAATATTATCAAAAATTATTTTAAAATTTATTTTTTTCCGGCCTTTAACTTAAAATAATAAAAAAAGTATTTTTTATTTCAAAATTCTGGCTCCGATGATTTGTTGCAATTTCCGTAAGCTTTAATTTATTTATACATACATTGTTTGGATCAAAATAACATGACAACTGAGTGTCATTCGCATAACACTGGATTACTGTGTAGTGTACACTATTGAAAATGCTGAAAATATTTTCCAGCTGTTTCATTTGACTAAAAGTTTATGTCCCAAAAGAATAATTATCTTATACACAAAGACATAGTATTTAATATATTTCTATAAATAATAAAGAAAGTTTGAATTAAAAAAATCCAAAGTATATTACCTCATATAAAAAGTATATTTCTTCATATTATAACAAAATTTGACATGAAAGTAATAATTGATCTTCAAAAGGTAGCTTAAATTTAATGTATCGAGAGTAGGTATCGTAAAAATGTGTTATTAAATGTTAGTGAGAGATTTACAACAGACAATAGTGAACAATTTTTTCCGTTTTTGGGATAATCAGCCCTTATAATGAAACGTTTGTGTTATTTTACCCCAGCTGTTTTCAAATATGAGGTAACGAGGAGTGAATTTCTATAGTGAAAATTTATGAAATACACTTTGCTTGTCATAAAATTGATAAACTCTTTTTCTATGTATAACTAGAATTATCAATATGAAAAATATTTACGATAAGTAAATATATAATCTTTAAAAAGTTATTCCGCTTCTATTTGAAATATTTGTTTGTTTGTTAAGTTACTTCAGTTTCTGTCGCCTTACCTAAAATCCATCATCCATTATGAGGACAGGAATAAAAAGTAATAGATTTTTACAGTATAATTATGGTATTGTCACAAGTTGTAAATATATAACTGACTACTCACCAAAAGAATAATGGTAGCTTTGAGATCTATTTAAAGTTTACAATAGTATAAATTGAAGCATCCCTTTTGTTGTTAGAAATAAGGTCCATTATTTCCTGACCAGTCAAGCCCCCTTTAAATACACCATATGGTCGTTCTTAATTTAGCGCCAAATATAGTAATTTCAGTCAAATAGAACCCTTAAGATTATTATCTGAGGTAACAAATTCTCAACTTATTTTTATTATGTTTATTTAAATGTAGAATACAACTATTACTTATATTTGACGGTTTTATAATGAATTATAATACATATTAAACAAGCTAACCATTATACTATTCACCAATTTACTGCACCTGTTATATATAATTGTTGTACATTCTATAGGATACTCTTTTCAGTTTTTTTGTAAATGATAGCTGACACTAACTTACTGCCCAAATTTCAATACAATCGGACTTCTCGTTCTTAAGTTATCGCGCTTACAATATACGTGACGGACGGACGGACAGACAGACGGATAGACGGACGGACATTTTGAAAGTCGTTCAGAATTCGATCACCAACACCGTGATGTGAAATTTTTTTCTCTACGAACAATATTACCGGTTTTAGAAATGTGCCGATCGAATGCAATATACTCTTCGTTTTGTATTTGCGAAGAGTATAATAATTGATAATCACGAAAGTCCTCTAAAAGTTTATTATTTTTTAGGATTAATTTAATATAGGTTATCATTTTCATTATTAAATTTATTTTTGATAAGTATTTTGATTTTGTAGGTATGCTGATTTCAACACTGGCCACATAAATTTTGAACTGCGCTTTTTTGTCTATTCATCTTCTTGATAGGCTACTTCTCTATTTTGTAAAGTTTTCTTAATGATACTATTAAACCAATTAGTTGGTTTTTGATCGTAGGACACTCTTAGTTCAAACCAAACTTTATATTAAATTTACACACAGATATTAATATTGTATCGCCTATTAGCATAAATTACTTTTAAAGAAATATAATCTAGTTTTCTGCATTTGGTTTCTTCGTATATAGTATATTAAACCAATTAGTTGGTTTTTGATCGTAGGACACTCTTAATTCAAACCAAACTTTATATTAAGTATAGATGATTTACACACATTATGAATCTTATTATTATATCGCCTATTAGCATAAATTAATTCTAAAGAAATGTAATCTAGTTTTCTGCATTTGGTTTCTTCGTATATAATAGTATATTCGCAATTTAAAGTAGTAATTTTGGTACACTTTGTTTATTTGCCTGCATTTTATAGCAATTAGAAAACAAGATTAATTGTAAAAGTACTCTTATCTGCTAAAAAATTCTGGATGTATTATGTATAACCTTTTGTCATTACACATTTTGGGGCAATACTTCAGTAGCGTATAATTTGGGAGAAAATGGCACTAAAAGCACGTATTATATTTTTTTCCTAGAGGGCCTTCTTTAGGAACTAATCAACCGTAAAAGTTAAATTTTGAAGAAGGTTTTGTTGATAGCGCCCAAATTGCTTTGTCGATTGTAATGTTTGGACAATATAAGTATAGGAGGTATAATGAGTATCTGATTTAGACATGTCATATTTTGTCTCGGGAGTTAGGGGTTGAACACCCCTAATGCGTATTGATCCTAAATGTTGATATAAATTAATTTATTAATTTATTGCTAAATGAATTCCAATGTCAAATTTTACAAATATTAAATAATTACATAGAAACTAAACATTATTTCTTAAGAAAACCACAAACTTATTAATTTAAGAAAAAACACTGTAGAAGTGCGTGTAATAATGTTTTTTTTTTAAAATAGGTAATACATTTCTCATCTCGTGAACATGCCGGCATGAATTTTACGTAGGAACTTGTTGCGAGTAATTTAGAAGACAAATATGTTTATCAGAAACGCTTCCTAACAGTTCTTCCAAATAGGAAAATGTCAGTTTTTGTGACACACTACTAAAACAAATTTTGGTAAAAAATGGGTAGCATTATTCATGACTAACACGAGCGTCTTTCTAGAAAACTATTTTGTCAATATTTAGAGGCGCAACTCGTTAGAGGTGTTCTACTCCTGGCTTTTTAGATAAGATGCGAAAGATACCATACCGTTGAATAAAAATTACCTACTTACTATCTATTCTCTCCTAGTTTTATTACAATCGATAAAGCGGTTAGGAAACGACCAGCAAAGAAGCTCTTTCAAATTGAACCTTCAAGGGAATAGCACCCCGAAAGGAGACGACCTAAGAAAAAAATAAAGGTACTTTTATACGCTCCAGAAGCAATGCCGCATACTACTTAGACACCCTGTATATAAGAGACCATCTAATATTAATATTCCCTTTACTTTTAATAATGGAAACTAAATATTGCTACGCAGAATTAAATATTTAACTCATATAGTATGATTATATCTCTGCTAATTTATTTCTTTCTCGCAGATAAATATAATACTGTAATAGATTTGGAAGAATCAAATATATTTTTCTCAATTAAATCTATTATTCTTATATATTAATTTAGTTTGGAAGAACAAATACGGTGAAAATAAATCATTCCATTTCGTCAGTTAATTAAATATTTTGTATATTCTTATTATAACATTGCATTCAATATAATAAAAAATATTAGATATATCTTGAATTGAAAAATTTAACGCTTCTTATGCATGTCCAGCCTCTCAGATTCCCAGTGTGACGAATTACACAGTCCAAATTCTCAGATAGGTCGGTAAAAGTTATAAGAAACCTAACAGTTTAAAGCAGTAAACTAGGCAACATTGTTGGATGTCACAATGCTATGGTTTATTAAAGTTTTACACAGAGAGGGGTGCCACACTGTTAAAACGTCTTTTATATACGACCATTACTCATCATGTTGTGAGAGTATAAAACGGGTGCTAGAATTACATTCATTAACATGGGTGCCTCTTGGCAAACAAACAAGTATATATATATATATATATATATATATATATATATATATATATATATACTTGTTTGTTTGCCAAGAGGCACCCATGTTAATGAATGTAATTCTAGCACCCGTATTATACTCTCACACCATGATGAGTAATGGTCATATATAAAAGACGTTTTAACAGTGTGGCACCCCTCTCTGTGTAAAATTTTAATAAACCATAGCATTGTGGCATCCCACAATGTTGCCTAGTTTACTGCTTTAAACTGTTAGATTTCTTATAACTTTTACCGACTTATCTGAGAATTTGGACTGTGTAATTCGTCACACTGGGAATATGAGAGGCTGGACATGCATAAGAAGCGTTAAATTTTTCAATTTAAGATATATCTAATATATTGAATGCAATGTTATAATAATATACAAAATATTTAATTAACTGACGAAATGGAATGATTTATTTTCACCGTATTTGTTCTTCCAAACTAAATTAAAATATAAGAATAATAGATTTAATTGAGAAAAATATATTTGATTCTTCCAAATCTATTACAATATTATATTTATCTGCGAGAAAGGAATAAATTAGCAGAGATATAATCATACTATATGATTTAAATATTTAATTCTGCGTAGTAATATTTAGTTTCCATTATTAAAAGTAAAGCGGATATTAATATTAGATGGTCTCTTATATACAGGGTGTCTAAGTAGTATGCGGAATTGCTTCTAGAGCGTATAAAAGTACCTTTATTTTTTTCTTAGGTCGTCTTTTTTCGAGGTGCTATTCCCTTGAAGGTTCAATTTGAAAGAGCTTCTTTGCTGATCGTTTCCTAACCGCTTTATCGATTGTAATAAAACTAGGAAAGTATAGATAGCAAGTAGGTAATTTTTAATCAACGGTATGGTATCTGTCGCATCTTGTCTAGAAAGCCAGAAGTAGGACACCCCTAACGAGTTGTGCCCCTAAATATTGACAAAATAGTTTTCTAGAAAGACGGTCGTGTTAGTCATGAATAATGCTACCCATTTTTGACCAAAATTTGTTTTAGTAGTGTGTCACAAAAACTGACATTTTCCTATTTGGAAGAACTGTTAGGAAGCGTTTCTGATAAACATATTTGTCTTCTAAATTACTCGCAACAAGTTCCTACGTAAAATTCATGCCAGCATATTCACGAGATGAGAAATGTATTACCTATTCAAAAAAAACATTATTGCACGCACTTCTACAGTGTTTTTTCTTAAATTAATAAGTTTGTGGTTTTCTTAAGAAATAATGTTTAGTTTCTATATAATCATTTAATATTTGTAAAATTTGACATTGGAATTCATTTAGTAATAAATTAATAAATTAATTTATATCAACATTTAGGATCAATACGCATTAGGGGTGTTCAACCCCTAACTCCCGAGACAAAATATGACATGTCTAAATGAGATACTCATTATACCTCCTATACTTATACTGTCCAAACATTACAATCGACAAAGCAATTTGGGCGCTATCAACAAAACCTTCTTCAAAATTTAACTTTTACGGTTGATTAGTTCCTAAAGAAGGCCCTCTAGGAAAAAAATATATACGTGCTTTTAGTGCCATTTTCTCCCAAATTATACGCTACTGAATTATTGCCCCAAAATGTGTAAGTAATCCATACGACAAAAGGTTATGCATAATACATCCAGAATGTTTTAACAGATAAGAGTACTTTTACAATTAATCTTGTGTTTTCTAATTGCTATAAAATGCAGGCAAATAAACAAAGTGTACCAAAATTACTACTTTAAATTGCGAATATACTATTATACAGGGTTGGGCAAATGTGTGGAGACACTTGATTTCTGGCTAAACTATAAGTGCGATTGAAAAATACCCTTAACAAAAGTTTTTGTAGTATTTTCATTCTATTCAGTGATGTACTTTGATTTTCAACAGCTATCCTATTTTTCGAGATGTGACGTCATCGACAGTTTTTTTAAATGGATAACCCTGTATATTTTTACATTTTCAGATAGACCATTTTTTATCAATTATAGTGATATAGGGTTTGTTGGGTATGCGGCTTGTGGTTTTTTAAATATTAAATAAAATAATAAAATAAAGTGTAATAAATATTTATTAGTTAATGATAATAAAATTTCTTATTACAAAATATTGAGCACTTTAATACTGAGAAACGAAGAAAATATTCACAATAAATGTTCAAATTGGAAACCTTCAGCAGCCTGACCATATCCTATTCGATCAACGAAAGCTCTTAAAGAGTTTTGAATAGCATGCTGTGATATTTCTTGAACAGCCATCCTAATTCGATCTTCCAACTCTTCTAACGACTGAGGCTTGGTCCTATAGACAACGGATTTTAAATGACCCCAAAGAAAATAGTCTAAAGGACTTAAATCTGGCGATCGCGGTGGCCATTCAATATGTCCTCTTCGACCTACCCACCTCTGTGGAAATATTTCATTAAGGCATTGACGCACGTCAACTCCATAATGAGGCGGAGCTCCATCTTGCTGATACCAAATTTCATCTGAGAGTCGTTCAGGATTTGCCTGGTTTGGAAATAAACGATTTAATACTGGAATAATTTGCTCGCGTAAAAGTTGCAAATAAAGATTGGAGTTTAAATTTTCTCTAAGAAAGAATGGTCGGATGATGTGTCCTCTGATTATCCCCGCCCATACATTTAATTTTTGAGGGTATTGGGTGTGACTTTCTTCCATCCAATGAGGATTCTGATCAGCCCAGTAGCGACAGTTATGTCGATTTACAAAACCACTCAGGTAAAATGTCGCTTCATCGGAAAAGACTATATTATTGAAAAAGTTACCATTAATTTCAATTGTATCCATCATTTCCTGACAAAACTGCATCCTTCTGTCAGGATCATCTTCATTTAATTCTTGTACGAATTATATATAACAGGTGTAGTAAATTGGTGAATAGTATAATGGTTAGCTTGTTTAATATATATTATAATTCATTATAAAAACGTCAAATATAGGTAATAGTTGTATTCTACATTTAAATAAACATAATAAAAATGAGTTGAGAATTTGTTACCTCAGATAATAATCTTAAGGGTTCTATTTGACTGAAATTACTATATTTGGCGCTAAATTAAGAACGACCATATGGTGTATTTAAAGAGGGCTTAACTGGTCAGGAAATAATGGACCTTATTTCTAACAACAAAAGGGATGCTTCAATTTATACTATTGTAAACTTTAAATAGATCTCAAAGCTACCATTATTCTTTTGGTGAGTAGTCAGTTATATATTTACAACTTGTGACAATACCATAATTATACCGTAAAAATCTATTACTTTTTATTCCTGTCCTCATAATGGGTGGTGGATTTTAGGTAAGGCGACAGAAACTGAAGTAACTTAACAAACAAACAAATATTTCAAATAAAAGCGGAATAACTTTTTAAAGATTATATTATTTCCTTATATTTACTTATCGTAAATGTTTTTCATATTGATAATTCTAGTTATACATAGAAAAAGAGTTTATCAATTTTATGCCAAGCAAAGTGTATTTCATAAATTTTCACTATAGAAATTCACTCCTCGTTACCTATATTTGAAAACAGCTGGGGTAAGATAACACAAACGTTTCATTATAAGGGCTGATTATCCCAAAAACGGAAAAAATTGTTCACTAATGTCTGTTGTAAATCTCTCACTAACATTTAATAACACATTTTTACGATACTCTCGATACATTAAATTTAAGCTACCTTTTGAAGATCAATTATTACTTTCATGTCAAATTTTGTTATAATATGAAGAAATATACTTTTTATATGAGGTAATACTTCGGATTTTTTTAAATCAAACTTTCTTTATTATTTATAGAAATATATTAACTACTATGTCTTTGTATATAAGATAATTATTCTTTTGGGACATAAACTTTTAGTCAAATGAAACAGCTGGAAATTATTTTCAACATTTTCAATAGTGTACACTACACAGTAATCCAGTGTTATGCGAATGACACTCAGTTGTCATGTTATTTTGATCCAAACAATGTATGTATAAATAAATTAAAGCTTACGGAAATTGCAACAAATCCTCGGAATCAGAATTTTGAAATAAAAATACTTTTTTTATTATTTTAAGTTAAAGGCCGGAAAAAATAAATTTTAAAATAATTTTTGATATATTATAATATACTGAATAATACATATATGGTAGAAATATCAAGTCCGTGAATATAAGTCAAATGTCAATTTGGCAGATGTCAATGACACTTTTTTTTGTCTAATTGAAGTATGTATGTAAGTATGAAGTTATTCAGTATATTATATCAAAAATTATTTAAAAATATTTTTATTTGACCTTTAACTTAAAATATTAAAAAAGGAACTTTTTTCAAAATTCAGACTCCGAGGATTTGTTGGAATTTCGGTAAGCTTTAGTTTAAAAAAACTGTTCATTTCAGATTTGCGCTCTCTAGCCATTTTTGAACAAAAAAACTCGATTTGGGACCAACTGTGCGCACGCCGGTTCCCATACTGACGGGCTTGAGTTTTCTTTCATGCACAGGTGTAGATGACTTTCCTAATAATACGTTTAATTAAATAATACGTACAAACGATTTGAGATCTAATATACGATTCAAATGTATTGACCCCTCACTTTAACAGCAAATATCTCAGAAACGGAAGAGTAGAAAAAATTGAAAACATTATGTGTTTATTATGAATCTATTCTAAATCTGTCACTGAAATTTGAATAACGTACATTGGACACTTTTGAAGTTCAACTTAGTTATATTGAAAATTAAGGAAATTTTGACCATACCAGTTTTATATCTATTGCATCTTGGAAAATATGCATACTTTGTAAATAATATTTTAGACACCGATAAAGCACGGCATTCTTTGTACAGGAAATTTTTTCAAATTCTTTATTTTAAAATTTTGCAGTTATTCTCAAAAACTGGACGTCATGTTTATTCGGTCATTTATCAATGTATTTAAAATTGTTTTGTTAAAATAGCTAATTATGTAAAATGTAAGCATTTGCAGAAAAAATTATTGGTATATATCAATCATTAATTTAGTTATGAAACGTAATAGATTATATTAGTGCAAACTTGGAATGGTATTATCCTTTACGCTTGATAACTAAATTAATATTTGATATATACCAATTATTTTTTTTTGTAAATGCTTACATTTTACATAATTAACTATTTCAACACAAATTTTTTAAATACATTGATAAATAACCGAATAAAGATGACATCACGTTTTTAAGAATAACTGCAAAATTTTAGAAAAAATTATGAAAAAATTTCCTCTTACAAAAAATGCCGTGCCTTATCGGTGTCTAAAATACTATTTACATAGCATGCATGTTTTTCAAGATATGATGGATTTTAAACTGGTTTGGTCAAAATTTTCTTAAGAAGTAGGACATTTTTCAATATAACTTATCAGAACTTCAAAAGTGTCCAATGTACATTATTCAAATTTCAGTGACTGATTTAGAATAGACTCATAATAAACACATAATTGTTTCAATTTTTTCTGCTCTTCCGTTTCTGAGATATTCGCGGTTAAAGTCAGGGGTCAATACATTTGAATCGTATATTAGTACAAATTTTATGTTGTTTAGAAGAAATGATTTGACACACAAATAGAAACAAATGTCCTAATTTCATTTTCATTATTAAAAAAGAATTATTCAAGGGTTGTTATACTCCATTAGAATTTGTTGACTGTTTGATTTTGTATCCTAGATTTGAATCTGACCTATATAAAAACGCTGTGGAAAATAAATAATATCAGACGAAGACCTGAATGCTCTCGGCTAGATTTCGACTTTTAAAATAATTTATCACCATCACATTTTTATTATTAATAATTCTTTAAGCAGCCACATTAACTACCCACTAGATATTACTCTCTACTTAGATCAGATTTTTATGTATCGCCAAATGGGGTATCGATCAACAATCAGATAGACAGAGACATGTAAGACTCAAACTTTACATGAAACGTAAAAATCTGGGATAGTATATTACCAAATATTTTTAACCCCACCCTGTTTATTTTTCAATTAAAATATATAAGGCTTTTTCCTTGACAATGACGTTAATAATTAAAAACATACAAGGTTTTTTCTTTGACAATAGCGTTAATAATCCCTAATTATTATTTTTCAGTGTCAAAGTTTTTAGCGCTAACAGACGGAGATGACTGTGAGGCAGACAGACTGATGGAATCGAAAGACTTTAATTTTCGTAATTCAATAATTGAAAACGGGAAAATTTAAAAAAATAAAAAATAGTCGAGATTCTTTATACTTATTTCACAAATAAATCAAAGTTTCAAGGTCACAACATGCGACGGGTCGCCGTACTTTATTAAAACAATAGTCAGATATAAGTGTTTTTACCAAATATAAAATATCTGAATACAACTGTGAATGAAACCTAAATATGCTTTCATGTTAAAGACAATAACTAACAGTGTTGCCATATTTCGGGTGCCAGTTTGCATTGGTATTCTCAGAGGGCCACTATGTCACTTTGTTATATACAGTATATACAGATGTGTTTTAGCAGGCGCATTCTGGTGAAGAAGTTGCTCAACTATTGGAATATATGTGTCTATAAAATATGTAAAAATGGCCAGAAGATGAGAAAAGAGTCATTTTCTACTAAAAACAATGTGGCACCCAAATCTGGGTGCCACACTGTAAAATCGGGTGTCGGTATAACAAGGGTTATACGATTTGGGTGCCGCTATTACAATTTTTATATATATATATATATATATATATATATATATATATATATATATATATAAATTCAAGGACCGTAGGGCTTCGGACAATTGGGCGGTGAAGTCAAACTCTTTTTTTACTATGCCAAGCTTTCGAAAATGTTTATTTTCTTTCTCAAGGCTACAATTAAGTAATGAAATTTTAGTTAAAAATTAAATTATATTATATTAACTTACTTGTAAGTTGAGGATATATTCTAAAATTGGTTTGCTTGTAGAAGAACATTTGCAATATTGTAGTATTATAAGCAGAGAATTGTTTATTGTATCATTGATGTATTTTTTCAGTTGAACTATTAAGTGATTGTTAAGTTATTTGAAGATTATTGTTAACAGACATTGTCCTCATGTTGAGAACCACATGTGACTGGTATAAAAACTTTTCACAGGAAACCTATGCTCGCGCCATCTTGTGAGAATTTTATAAATGAGTATTACTAATACCACGTTTACATGATGGATTTAAGTCAGGGTTCTGTCTAATGTTTTTTACCAACCATAGAACAATTTTGTATATTAAAATTATTATTATTGTTTATTAACTTATAAGTATTACTTCACTGTTCATTGTCCACTAGCACTTCCCGGAATTGTTAATTTTAAAACTATTTTGTTGATATGTTGAGAATTGCAAGAGGAGTTGATTCAGTTATTTATTTATTACTTTGTTGTTAATTTTAGTTGATTGTTGTTTTATGAGATCTGTCAATTGGAATCACTCTATTTTGGTAGGTAACATTTAAATTTTCTTATTCTGTACTACTGCTACTACTACTATTAATATAATCTGTCCTTGATTTTTTATTATTATCTAACTGTAGTACAAAGGAATAATATAATTTTCCAATATGTTTAATGTTTTTTTGTGCTACTTTTATCTGCTGTTCTTTCTTGAACATATTGATTAATCTGGGTGATAATTCTTTTACAAACGGTATGGAGCCATATGTTATCGGACCTGTAGTGTCATTGTTATTTATTGGTTCGGTTTCACCAACCCTGTCTTGCGTGACATGATTTCTCATGTTATAGAGCCATTTTTTTAAGAGGTGTATGAATTATATAACAAAATACAGTAAAGTCTATCAATGTTCCTATTTCGTAGAGAAGGATGTGATATTTTTTGGATTCTGTTTTTCATAGCAAGTACGAGGTTCATTTTCATTTTTTCTGTGTGATGCGAGTTATAATTTAAGTATCTACCGGAACTGGTAGGTTTGATGTACCAGTCCAGTATCACTGTATTATCATTTCTTCTTATCACTTTAGTATCCAAAAAAGGAACGCTCATATCAGTTTCCTTTTCTATTGTGAATTGTAGGTGTTCGTTATAGCTATTGAAAATATTAAGAATTTCGTTTATACCTGTTTCTGGTACTGAACAAATGATATCATCAACGTATTTTTTTAGAAAAGGCAATTCAAAGCTTAATTTTGGAATACATTCGTCTAATAAGTCATCTATGACGTACTGAGCCACGATTGGTGAAACCGTAGCTCCCATTCGGGTTCCCAATATTTGTTTGTAAAATTCATTATTAAAAGTAAAGTAAGTTGTGTCAAAGATAAATTTGATAGCTTCTATGAATTTTTCACAGGGCATGTTGCAGTAAGATCCGATCGAATTCCATCTTTTTTCGATACTTTTATTTACTAATTCTATAGGAATATTACTAAATAATGAAACTACGTCTAGACTTACTACGACATGATTTTCAGGTAATTGTTTTTCATTAATGAATTCTGAGAAAGCAAAAGAATCTTTTATATAGTATTCATTGTCATTATTGTACGACCACGTGAGAATATTTGTGACAAATTGTGCTATTTTACTGTTAGGTGTGTCTATACTTGAAATAATTGGTCTCACAGTGAGTGTTGGTTTATGAATTTTTGGTAAACCCTAAAATTTTGCTGGTACTGTATTATAAATTGTTAATTTCTTAGCTTCCTGTTCACTAATCATCTCTTCATCACTGAGTTCAGATATAAACCTATTTGCTTTTTGTTGAAATGAAGTGGTAGGATCTTTTTGAAGTTTACTGTAGGAATTTGCATCGTTGAGAATATCTAGCGACTTTTCTATATAATCATTTTTGTTCATAACTACGGTAACATTACCTTTGTCAGACCTAGTTATTATCAACTCTGCATGTTCTTTCAGAAACCTTTTTGTTTTGTTGAATATATTGTTAAAAATTAAATTTTGTTTATATGGTTTGTGAAGAAAATTTGTTAAAATATTAGTTACTTGAGCTCTAAATATGTTTTTTTTATCAGTGTCAAATTTTGAAATTAAAAATTCTATATCAGATAATATTTTTGTTACTGAAATATCCTGAGAGGTAGGTGGTATGCAAAATTTAAAACCTAATGATAAGAAAATTTTTATGTCCTCTGGTATCTCTACGTTTGAAAGATTCTTGAGCCAATTTTCTTTTACTTTGATATTAAACGTTACTTGTTGTTCAAGATTTTTTATTTTATTAATATTGACTTCCTTTATTTTATAAAATTCTTTATTATATGTAATTGTTTGTCTTCTGAAGAATTCTTGTAACGTATTCATAGGTAGGATATTTTGTAAATCGGTTTGAATTGACAAAATTTTAAAGTTTTTAAAATCCATATGATGTCCTGTGTCCATGACATGTTCTGAAAGCGCACAAGTGCGTTTTTCAGTCCTACAGTCACTTTTATGCAGTGTTATGCGTGCGTGAAACACTCATTGACGTACACAGTGGAAGGACCGGCCAACAAGTGAACAATTTCAACAAAAGGTTAAAAGATAAATTATTGAATCTGGAAATTAAAATCACTCATAGTAATCTCAAAACGTTGGAAAGATCTCTGGAGTCAATTCAAACCGATTTACAAAATATCCTACCTATGAATACGTTACAAGAATTCTTCAGAAGACAAACAATTACATATAATAAAGAATTTTATAAAATAAAGGAAGTCAATATTAATAAAATAAAAAATCTTGAACAACAAGTAACGTTTAATATCAAAGTAAAAGAAAATTGGCTCAAGAATCTTTCAAACGTAGAGATACCAGAGGACATAAAAATTTTCTTATCATTAGGTTTTAAATTTTGCATACCACCTACCTCTCAGGATATTTCAGTAACAAAAATATTATCTGATATAGAATTTTTAATTTCAAAATTTGACACTGATAAAAAAAACATATTTAGAGCTCAAGTAACTAATATTTTAACAAATTTTCTTCACAAACCATATAAACAAAATTTAATTTTTAACAATATATTCAACAAAACAAAAAGGTTTCTGAAAGAACATGCGCAGAGTTGATAATAACTAGGTCTGACAAAGGTAATGTTACCGTAGTTATGAACAAAAATGATTATATAGAAAAGTCGCTAGATATTCTCAACGATGCAAATTCCTACAGTAAACTTCAAAAAGATCCTACCACTTCATTTCAACAAAAAGCAAATAGGTTTATATCTGAACTCAGTGATGAAGAGATGATTAGTGAACAGGAAGCTAAGAAATTAACAATTTATAATACAGTACCAGTAAAATTTTATGGTTTACCAAAAATTCATAAACCAACACTCACTGTGAGACCAATTATTTCAAGTATAGACACACCTAACAGTAAAATAGCACAATTTGTCACAAATATTCTCACGTGGTCGTACAATAATGACAATGAATACTATATAAAAGATTCTTTTGCTTTCTCAGAATTCATTAATGAAAAACAATTACCTGAAAATCATGTCGTAGTAAGTCTAGACGTAGTTTCATTATTTAGTAATATTCCTATAGAATTAGTAAATAAAAGTATCGAAAAAAGATGGAATTCGATCGGATCTTACTGCAACATGCCCTGTGAAAAATTCATAGAAGCTATCAAATTTATCTTTGACACAACTTACTTTACTTTTAATAATGAATTTGAAACAAATATTGGGAACCCCAATGGGAGCTACGGTTTCACCAATCGTGGCTCAGTACGTCATGGATGACTTATTAGACGAAGTTTAAAAATGAATTATTATTTGTTTGCTTATAATTGTATTGAAACATTTTTTATAGGATTTTGCAAACAGCAGAAAAAATAGCTATCTATAACTAAAAGAAAAACTTTGTGTAGAAATATTAATGAAATCTTTGCATTCTTTCGATAACCTGAATTCTGGTTATGCTAGCAAATTAAAATCCTAAAATGAATTTGTCTAATTTCTTATTTGACAATTCTCATTCTAACACTAGCATCCACACAGTCCCCTACGGCCATGCAGATTAAACTAGTATCCACATAACCCCCTACGATTATGAAGATTCAGTTAAAAATGAGAACAAAGACCTAAAATGAATTTATTTATCTACCTTGTCTTAAAAAAATTGTTCATTCCAATGGATTACATTTTCATGAAATCTATCATTCTGTTTCCTGGAAATGCTTAGCCTTTGAAACGTTTTTCGCCCTTATTCTGGAGCTCATCAGAAAGACATAAAGCCATTCATAAAGATGTTTCATGCAAAACCAAGACAATTTCTATGAATAAGTGTGAAATGATTATATTTGACATTGACTGACGAATGTATTCCAAAATTAAGCTTTGAATTGCCTTTTCTAAAAAAATACGTTGATGATATCATTTGTTCAGTACCAGAAACAGGTATAAACGAAATTCTTAATATTTTCAATAGCTATAACGAACACCTACAATTCACAATAGAAAAGGAAACTGATATGAGCGTTCCATTTTTGGATACTAAAGTGATAAAAAGAAATGATAATACAGTGATACTGGACTGGTACATCAAACCTACCAGTTCCGGTAGATACTTAAATTATAACTCGCATCACACAGAAAAAATGAAAATGAACCTCGTACTTGCTATGAAAAACAGAATCCAAAAAATATCACATCCTTCTCTACGAAATAGGAACATTGATAGACTTTACTGTATTTTGTTAGATAATTCATACCCCAAACACCTCTTAAAAAAATGGCTCTATAACATGAGAAATCATGTCACGCAAGACAGGGTTGGTGAAACCGAACCAATAAATAACAATGACACTACAGGTCCGATAACATATGGCTCCATACCGTTTGTAAAAGAATTATCACCCAGATTAATCAATATGTTCAAGAAAGAACAGCAGATAAAAGTAGCACAAAAAAACATTAAACATATTGGAAAGTTATACACTAAACTCAAAGATAAAGACGATCTTATTAAAAAAACAAACGTAATTTATAGTATTCCTTGTCACAATTGTGAACAAAAGTATATTGGTCAAACCTCAAGATCATTGTACACACGCATAACACTGCATAAAAGTGACTGTAGGACTGAAAAACGCACTTGTGCGCTTTCAGAACATGTCATGGACACAGGACATCATATGGATTTTAAAAACTTTAAAATTTTGCACACAGAAACATATTTAACAAAAAGATTGTTCCTTGAAATGGTAGAGATTAATAATGAAAACAATATAATGAACAAACGAACAGACATTAGTGGGTTAAGCGCAATTTATTCCTTTGTACTACAGTTAGATAATAATAAAAAATCAAGGACAGATTATATTAATAGTAGTAGTAGCAGTAGTACAGAATAAGAAAATTTAAATGTTACCTACCAAAATAGAGTGATTCCAATTGACAGATCTCATAAAACAACAATCAGCTAAAATTAACAACAAAGTAATAAATAAATAACTGAATCAACTCCTCTTGCAATTCTCAACATATCAACAAAATAGTTTTAAAATTAACAATTCCGGGAAGTGCTAGTGGACAATGAACAGTGAAGTAATACTTATAAGTTAATAAACAATAATAATAATTTTAATATACAAAATTGTTCTATGGTTGGTAAAAAACATTAGACAGAACCCTGACTTAAATCCATCATGTAAACGTGGTATTAGTAATAGTAATTTATAAAATTCTCACAAGATGGCGCGAGCATGGGTTTCCTGTGAAAAGTTTTTATACCAGTCACATGTGGTTCTCAACATGAGGACAATGTCTGTTAACAATAATCTTCAAATAACTTAACAATCACTTAATAGTTCAACTGAAAAAATACATCAATGATACAATAAACAATTCTCTGCTTATAATACTACAATATTGCAAATGTTCTTCTACAAGCAAACCAATTTTAGAATATAACCTCAACTTACAAGTAAGTTAATATAATATAATTTAATTTTTAACTAAAATTTCATTACTTAATTGTAGCCTTGAGAAAGAAAATAAACATTTTCGAAAGCTTGGCATAGTAAAAAAAGAGTTTGACTTCACCGCCCAATTGTCCGAAGCCCTACGATCCTTGAATTTATCTTTTAACTGTCATATATATATATATATATATATATATATATAGAAAAAGTAAATTTTTCTTGAGGTTGCAGTCAGAAGTGTAAAGTTGTTATGGCCAAACACACAAAGAAAATTCATCGTTACTTGTCAAGCTTTCGGAAATGTTTATTTCCTTTCTCAAGACATTAACATGAGGATGTTTGTTGAGGTGAAGCACACAAATAGAAATAAAATCATCCTCGAGGAAAAACATAGAAGGTTAAAATATTCTTATAAACTATACCATATTAATAATTTAAAAGCATTTTAGTGCGAAAATCTTAAAACAATCACATTTTAAAATAGATATATATCAATACATTTTGTTAACATTAGACGTCTACTATATATATATATATATATATATATATATATATATATATATATATATATATATATATATATATATATATATATATATATATATATATATATATATACCTTCTATGTTTTTCCTCGAGGATGATTTTATTTCTATTTGTGTGCTTCACCTCAACAAACATCCTCATGTTAATGTCTTGAGAAAGGAAATAAACATTTCCGAAAGCTTGACAAGTAACGATGAATTTTCTTTGTGTGTTTGGCCATAACAACTTTACACTTCTGACTGCAACCTCAAGAAAAATTTACTTTTTCTATATATATATATATATATATATATATATATATATATATATATATATATATATATATATATATATATATATATATATATATATATATATATATATATATATATATATATATATATATATGACAGTTAAAAGATAAATTCAAGGATCGTAGGGCTTCGGACAATTGGGCGGTGAAGTCAAACTCTTTTTTTACTATGCCAAGCTTTCGAAAATGTTTATTTTCTTTCTCAAGGCTACAATTAAGTAATGAAATTTTAGTTAAAAATTAAATTATATTATATTAACTTACTTGTAAGTTGAGGTTATATTCTAAAATTGGTTTGCTTGTAGAAGAACATTTGCAATATTGTAGTATTATAAGCAGAGAATTGTTTATTGTATCATTGATGTATTTTTTCAGTTGAACTATTAAGTGATTGTTAAGTTATTTGAAGATTATTGTTAACAGACATTGTCCTCATGTTGAGAACCACATGTGACTGGTATAAAAACTTTTCACAGGAAACCCATGCTCGCGCCATCTTGTGAGAATTTTATAAATTACTATTACTAATACCACGTTTACATGATGGATTTAAGTCAGGGTTCTGTCTAATGTTTTTTACCAACCATAGAACAATTTTGTATATTAAAATTATTATTATTGTTTATTAACTTATAAGTATTACTTCACTGTTCATTGTCCACTAGCACTTCCCGGAATTGTTAATTTTAAAACTATTTTGTTGATATGTTGAGAATTGCAAGAGGAGTTGATTCAGTTATTTATTTATTACTTTGTTGTTAATTTTAGCTGATTGTTGTTTTATGAGATCTGTCAATTGGAATCACTCTATTTTGGTAGGTAACATTTAAATTTTCTTATTCTGTACTACTGCTACTACTACTATTAATATAATCTGTCCTTGATTTTTTATTATTATCTAACTGTAGTACAAAGGAATAAATTGCGCTTAACCCACTAATGTCTGTTCGTTTGTTCATTATATTGTTTTCATTATTAATCTCTACCATTTCAAGGAACAATCTTTTTGTTAAATATGTTTCTGTGTGCAAAATTTTAAAGTTTTTAAAATCCATATGATGTCCTGTGTCCATGACATGTTCTGAAAGCGCACAAGTGCGTTTTTCAGTCCTACAGTCACTTTTATGCAGTGTTATGCGTGTGTACAATGATCTTGAGGTTTGACCAATATACTTTTGTTCACAATTGTGACAAGGAATACTATAAATTACGTTTGTTTTTTTAATAAGATCGTCTTTATCTTTGAGTTTAGTGTATAACTTTCCAATATGTTTAATGTTTTTTTGTGCTACTTTTATCTGCTGTTCTTTCTTGAACATATTGATTAATCTGGGTGATAATTCTTTTACAAACGGTATGGAGCCATATGTTATCGGACCTGTAGTGTCATTGTTATTTATTGGTTCGGTTTCACCAACCCTGTCTTGCGTGACATGATTTCTCATGTTATAGAGCCATTTTTTTAAGAGGTGTTTGGGGTATGAATTATCTAACAAAATACAGTAAAGTCTATCAATGTTCCTATTTCGTAGAGAAGGATGTGATATTTTTTGGATTCTGTTTTTCATAGCAAGTACGAGGTTCATTTTCATTTTTTCTGTGATGTACCAGTCCAGTATCACTGTATTATCATTTCTTTTTATCACTTTAGTATCCAAAAATGGAACGCTCATATCAGTTTCCTTTTCTATTGTGAATTGTAGGTGTTCGTTATAGCTATTGAAAATATTAAGAATTTCGTTTATACCTGTTTCTGGTACTGAACAAATGATATCATCAACGTATTTTTTTAGAAAAGGCAATTCAAAGCTTAATTTTGGAATACATTCGTCAGTCAATGTCAAATATAATCATTTCACACTTATTCATAGAAATTGTCTTGGTTTTGCATGAAACATCTTTATGAATGGCTTTATGTCTTTCTGATGAGCTCCAGAATAAGGGCGAAAAACGTTTCAAAGGCTAAGCATTTCCAGGAAACAGAATGATAGATTTCATGAAAATGTAATCCATTGGAATGAACAATTTTTTTAAGACAAGGTAGATAAATAAATTCATTTTAGGTCTTTGTTCTCATTTTTAACTGAATCTTCATAATCGTAGGGGGTTATGTGGATACTAGTTTAATCTGCATGGCCGTAGGGGACTGTGTGGATGCTAGTGTTAGAATGAGAATTGTCAAATAAGAAATTAGACAAATTCATTTTAGGATTTTAATTTGCTAGCATAACCAGAATTCAGGTTATCGAAAGAATGCAAAGATTTCATTAATATTTCTACACAAAGTTTTTCTTTTAGTTATAGATAGCTATTTTTTCTGCTGTTTGCAAAATCCTATAAAAAATGTTTCAATACAATTATAAGCAAACAAATAATAATTCATTTTTAAACTTCGTCTAATAAGTCATCCATGACGTACTGAGCCACGATTGGTGAAACCGTAGCTCCCATTGGGGTTCCCAATATTTGTTTCAAATTCATTATTAAAAGTAAAGTAAGTTGTGTCAAAGATAAATTTGATAGCTTCTATGAATTTTTCACAGGGCATGTTGCAGTAAGATCCGATCGAATTCCATCTTTTTTCGATACTTTTATTTACTAATTCTATAGGAATATTACTAAATAATGAAACTACGTCTAGACTTACTACGACATGATTTTCAGGTAATTGTTTTTCATTAATGAATTCTGAGAAAGCAAAAGAATCTTTTATATAGTATTCATTGTCATTATTGTACGACCACGTGAGAATATTTGTGACAAATTGTGCTATTTTACTGTTAGGTGTGTCTATACTTGAAATAATTGGTCTCACAGTGAGTGTTGGTTTATGAATTTTTGGTAAACCATAAAATTTTACTGGTACTGTATTATAAATTGTTAATTTCTTAGCTTCCTGTTCACTAATCATCTCTTCATCACTGAGTTCAGATATAAACCTATTTGCTTTTTGTTGAAATGAAGTGGTAGGATCTTTTTGAAGTTTACTGTAGGAATTTGCATCGTTGAGAATATCTAGCGACTTTTCTATATAATCATTTTTGTTCATAACTACGGTAACATTACCTTTGTCAGACCTAGTTATTATCAACTCTGCGCATGTTCTTTCAGAAACCTTTTTGTTTTGTTGAATATATTGTTAAAAATTAAATTTTGTTTATATGGTTTGTGAAGAAAATTTGTTAAAATATTAGTTACTTGAGCTCTAAATATGTTTTTTTTATCAGTGTCAAATTTTGAAATTAAAAATTCTATATCAGATAATATTTTTGTTACTGAAATATCCTGAGAGGTAGGTGGTATGCAAAATTTAAAACCTAATGATAAGAAAATTTTTATGTCCTCTGGTATCTCTACGTTTGAAAGATTCTTGAGCCAATTTTCTTTTACTTTGATATTAAACGTTACTTGTTGTTCAAGATTTTTTATTTTATTAATATTGACTTCCTTTATTTTATAAAATTCTTTATTATATGTAATTGTTTGTCTTCTGAAGAATTCTTGTAACGTATTCATAGGTAGGATATTTTGTAAATCGGTTTAAAAGCATTTTAGTGCGAAAATCTTAAAACAATCACATTTTAAAATAGATATATATCAATACATTTTGTTAACATTAGACGTCTACTATATATATATATATATATATATATATATATATATATATATATATATATATATATAAATTCTATATATATATATATATACATATATATACGAAATGTGTATCTACGTCTATAAGAACAGAAAGATATATATAGTTATAATACGAGGCATGTTGATGAGTTTCATGTGCTGTTCGCCAAACAAAAACTTAGTTTAGATGCTCCCAATTGCATAGGACCCAAGATGTTTAACTGCCTGCCACGAACAATTAAAGATAGTGAAAGTCTGCATATTTTTAAAAGAAATTTAAAAACATTTTTAATTGACAAATGTTATTATAAAGTGTCTGAATTCTTACACTAATTGACGAATCCCATACAATATACATTGTCACAGTGGAAAATAAATGTTATTATTATTGTTATTATTACCGCAAGCACCTCCCAAGGGCAAGTGTCGAACGGACAACCCTACCTAGAAGTCATGGAGGAAGAGGAATTATTGATGTGATGCAGCAAATACAGAACCTCCGAGAGTACTTCCAAAGTCGACAATCTGAGCTGCATCAAGTCGTGGTCCTGATAAAAAATTTACCCCACTCAATCTCAGCTGTGTTAACTATCTGTCTAACCTATCTCCCATATCACAGCAACAGAAAATAACAAACTGGGCCTCAAAAGAGTTGCAAGGGAAATTCCATAAGGATCTGCACTCTGATGGATTTGATAAGGATGCATTGTTAACTTGGCTAAAGAACGAACAACTATTCCCTGAGACCGAAGGATTTATGTTAGATATTAAGATCAGGTCATTAACACAAGAAACTGAGAAGTACGTGATAAAAACAAACGTGGAAAACGACAAATGTAGAAAATGTAACACCTATGGTGAAACTGTGGACCACGTTTTGTCGGGTTGTCCCACTTTAGCTAAGTTAAAGTATATAGACAGGCACAACAAGGTCGCTGCGATAATTTACATCGGACTAACTGAGATGTTAGGGTTGAACAATTTAGATCGTACACCGTACTATAATTTCGAACCGCTACCTGTAATTGAAGACGAGAACTATAAGATCAACTGGGACAAAACAATTCTAACAGACCGAACAGTAAACCACAATAGACCCGATATTACTCTAGTCAATAAGAAAGACAAACAAATACTACTAATTGACGTGTCAATTCCGAGTAACCACAACATGATAGAGAAATACCACGAGAAGATCCAGAAATACACAGAACTCAAAATGGAGATCCAAAGACTGTGGCACATGGAGCAGGAAAGTTCCTTTGATCGTGTCAGCGATGGGGCTAATTCCCATTACTTTGAAAGAAGAATTAGGTAAATTACGTTTGCCAAAAAACATGTATGAGAAAATGCAAAAGTCGGTAGTTCTGGATGCTGTACACATTATGCGATCTCTCTGCAGCAGTTGATGACAACAGTAGTGATCTTGACATAATTCGTGTCCGACCACTGCCAGGCACTTTTCCCATTAAGGAGCTTTATTAAAAATAATAATAATAATAATAGACAACAATATGGACCTAGAGGAAATCCACCTGCATGTACACTGTGCAGCACTTAGTACAATGGAGGAAAATGAGCAGAAAACTCATAAGAATGGAGAGCTCAGAAAAGGGAAACAACACATAGCGGCATGGGAATATAGACTGCAAGTGAAGATAGAAAAACTCCGAAAGGAGATAGGTAGAACGCAACAAATCGTAAGAGGAAATAGAACAAACAAATTGATTAGAGGCCTTCCCGAAGACGTAGTGTGACAGATCCGTCAGCCCAATGAAATTGGTGTGCGCAATGTGCTCACAAATTACCTAGATACCCTTAAGCAGAAAATAGCAACTGCGGCCAGCAGTCTAAGGAGGTATCGTGAGAGTCATCAAAGGAAAACACAAAACCTTGAGTTCTCGAGAAATATATGAAAATTCTACCGTAATCTCGAAGGAAAAAACAGCCAAACCGAAAAGGATCCACCTAAGCTTGAGGAGGTTGAAAACTTCTGGACTGGAATATGGGCACAACCAATTCGACACAAAGAAAACGCGGCGTGGATTAACACCGAAGAACAAAAGTATGGAGAATACCATATGGAACCCGTACACTTTAATGAGCAAGATATTAGGGAGCTCACAAGCAAACTTGCGAACTGGAAAGCGCCAGGTAGAGACGGTATCCAGAATTTCTGGTATAAAAAGCTTACAAGCATACACACTTACCTTGCCCAAAAGTTCAACGATATCCTTGAAAGCCCGAAACTAATGCCTCAATTTCTCACTAAAGGCCACACTTACCTTCTCCCCAAAAGCAATAACACCAGAGACCCTTCCCAGTACAGACCGATCACCTGTCTGCCCACACTCTGCAAAATATTGTCAGCAGGAATAACCGATAAGGTGTACACATATCTGATAACCAAGAACATCCTAACGGAAGAACAGAAAGGATGCAGAAGAAGGGCCCTAGGCTGTAAAGAGCAGATAGTAATTGACTCGGCAATACTGGAACAGGCGAGAAAGGAAAATGGAAATCTGTATATGGCATATATAGATTACCAAAAGGCCTTCGACTCTATCCCCATGATTGGCTGCTACAGGTGTTAGATATATATGGCATCGACAACAGCATCATAGGGTTTCTGCAAAGTACCATGAGGACGTGGAGTACGAGGTTGTCCATAAGATGTGGAGACAATAACATCGAATCCAACGAAATCACGATTAGAAAAGGTATTTTCCAAGGCGACTCCTTCAGCGCTCTCTGGTTTTGTCTTGCTCTGAACCCCTATCTAACACACTTAAACAAACAAAATATGGATTTACCATCAAAACAACGAATGAGAACAAGACAGTCAGTCACTTCTTCTACATGGACGACTTAAAGCTATATGCTGCCAGCAAAAATCACCTGGATACTGTCCTTAAACTGGTCCATAAAATAAGCTCTGGCATAGGAATGACTTTCGGGACAACCAAATGTCAACCTGTCACCATCGAGAATGGCAAGTTAAAGAATGCCCCCGACATGAAATTGGATGAGGCAACTGTACTAACATCGATGAGAGAAGACCCCTACAAATATTTAGGTATCCTCCAAACAAACAAAATAGAGCACAAGAAGATTAAGGAGATACTTATGGAACAATTCAAAAAAAGACTTCGAAATATCCTCAAAACTAAGTTAAACTCATCCAACGTAACAAAAACCAGTAATAGCTATGTCATCCCAGTGCTAGGGTACTCCTTCGGAATTGTTAACTGGAGCCACACAGAGCTAGAAGACATAAACACAAAAATTAGAGTTATGCTGACCAACCATAGGATGCACCACCCTAGAGCCTCAAAAGAGCGAGTGTCACTTCCTAGGGAACAAGGCGGTAGAGGCATCGCAGATGCAGTAATAACATGCAATGCTCAGATTAAGGGCCTCAGGGACTACTTCTACCTTGCACACTCCAACTTGCATAGAGTTGCTATAAAAGCCGACATTGGATATACCCCTCTAAACCTAAGCCAGAGTACCTTTTCCGAATATGACTTCCAACCGAGACAAGGTCACACAATGTTCCTCCAAAGAACTACATAGACGCTACTACTACAACCTAGAAAAGATCACATTGACAGAGAGGCATCTCTAGGATGACTGACGAGTGGAACACTATATCCGGAAACAGAAGGATTCATGGTCGCTATACAAGACCAGGTTGTAAGCACCAGGAACTATCAAAAGTACATTCTAAAAGAGCAGGTTACGACGGATGAATACAGAAAGTGCAATAGTCAATCGGAGACATAGAACATATCCTGTCTGGATGCCAAAGCTTAGCAGGCACAAAATATTTAGAAGGGCACAAAAAAGCAGCTGTGATAATATACCTCGAACTCCTGAAGGTGCATACAATTACGCCAGATAACAACGAACCATACTATCGTTATAAGCCGCCACCAGTGGTAGAAACTGAACAAGTTAGGATTTATTGGGATAAGGGTATTATAACATAACTATTACACACAAGAAAGAGAAGAAAACGCTTCTGATAGACGTCGCAATCCCCAATAACCACAACATCGATCTAAAGTACAACGAGAAAATGGGGAAGTACACCAACCTGAGACGCGAAATTCAAGAGATGTGGGAGCTGCAAACTGTAAAGGTGGTGCCGATCATCATCTCCTCCATGGGACTAATTCCGAAAACTTTAAAGGGCGGTCTAAGCAACATAGGAATACCCTGGAATACCTACCGAACCATATAGAAGTCAGTCATCTCAGACGCCACAAACATAGTCCGGTCTTTCCTAGAGCAGTAGGGTCGAAGTCTATATCTTGCTAATAATAGCCGATTTGGATTTTCTGAAACCAGAGAAATCTAAAAAAAAAATAATAATAACAATAATAATAACATTTATTTTCCACTGTGACAATGTATATTGTATGGGATTCGTCAATTAGTGTAAGAATTCAGACACTTTATAATAACATTTGTCAATTAAAAATGTTTTTAAATTTCTTTTAAAAATATGCAGACTTTCACTATCTTTAATTGTTCGTGGCAGGCAGTTAAACATCTTGGGTCCTATGCAATTGGGAGCATCTAAACTAAGTTTTTGTTTGGCGAACAGCACATGAAACTCATCAACATGCCTCGTATTATAACTATATATATCTTTCTGTTCTTATAGACGTAGATACACATTTCGTATATATATATATATATATATATATATATATATATATATATATATATATATATATATAGGGAGAGTTAAAATATTCAGCTTTTTAAAAACATCTTTACATGATTCCCGCTGCGGTATGTTTGTTATCCATCGAATTATTCTTTTTTCTGCAATAAGTACATTAATTGCCTCGGTAGAATTTCCCCACAAGCAAATTCCGTACCTAAGTCTAGAATCTACTTGGGCGAAGTAAACCTACACTAACTGATGTGTTTCTAGTAAGTACCGTCCGCAAATTAGTAAAAATAAATTTCAACGGATTCATTTTACAAATAAGTTTTAAACAATGCGACTTCCAGTTGAGAAATTAATCCAAATGAATATCAAGAAAACGCACGCTATCATGAGCATTTGTTACAGCTACCCTGTTAACGTCGAAATTTAAATCGTCTATTTCTTTTTGGCGATGATGTATCCTGAGCATGTCAGTTTTTTCGGTGTTGAAAAATAAATCGGTGCCGTTAAAGAAATCTGATATTCTGGTAACTACCTCTGCACATTTGACATTCAATAATTCAGTGTTTTTTGATGATATAACAAGAGAAAAATCATCAGCATAGGCTATGTAATAATTGTTTTTATTGATTGAGGATATATTGTTTACATACAAAACAAATAAGATCGGACCGATTATTGATCCCTGGGGGACCCCCATATTTACTTCCAAGCAATCAGAATTTAAGTGGGAGCAGGCAATAAATGATGAAATTAGTTCACTGACAAATGAAACCTGGGTTTTAGTTACGAAACCATCCAATAAAAATATTGTTGATTGTGGATAAATCCAACAAAATATAAAGCAATATTAGTAGCAAAAGGTTATAGTCAAAAATATTTTCTAGATTATGATGAAATTGTTGCAACTGTTGCTAGGATTTCCACTTTTAGATCTCTTTTTGCATTTGCAAATCAGCATAATTTATTAGTTCATCAGCTGGACGTAAAAATAGCTTTTTCAAATGATGTGTTAGGAGTAGAAATATACATGAGAGTACCGGAAGGTATAAAAGCCAAAAATAGTCTAGTTTTCAAATTACTTAGAACTTTATATGGTCTCAAGCAATCTTCAAGATGTTGGTATCAACGTTTTGATCAGACACTAAAAAATTTTGGTTTTCAAAATTCTGAAGTTGATTCTTGCCTTTATATTTTAGACAAGGAACATGTATATGAGAATATATACAATATAGTGCTATATGTGGAGGATCTTCTGATTTCTACGAGAAATATTAAGATAGTGTTATATTTAAAACAGTGTCCTATGAAACAGTTCCAGATGTTTGATTTGCGAAAAATAAGGTTATTTTTAGAAATAAAAATTGAAAGAAGTCAAAGTAAAACCACGTTAAATAGTGCAGTAAAAAAAGCATTTTAATTTGCAGTCTGGATACAGCAAGATTATGATTTTATCCTGTTTGTATTATCACCGGGAATATATTCCTTTTTGGACCTCGAAAACCTTGTGCTACTTTTTTTTATAAACAATTAAAGATAGTGAAAGTCTGCATATTTTTAAAAGAAATTTAAAAACATTTTTAATTGACAAATGTTATTATAAAGTGTCTGAATTCTTACACTAATTGACGAATCCCATACAATATACATTGTCACAGTGGAAAATAAATGTTATTATTATTGTTATTATTATTATTTTTTTAGATTTCTCTGGTTTCAGAAAATCCAAATCGGCTATTATTAGCAAGATATAGACTTCGACCCTACTGCTCTAGGAAAGACCGGACTATGTTTGTGGCGTCTGAGATGACTGACTTCTATATGGTTCGGTAGGTATTCCAGGGTATTCCTATGTTGCTTAGACCGCCCTTTAAAGTTTTCGGAATTAGTCCCATGGAGGAGATGATGATCGGCACCACCTTTACAGTTTGCAGCTCCCACATCTCTTGAATTTCGCGTCTCAGGTTGGTGTACTTCGCCATTTTCTCGTTGTACTTTAGATCGATGTTGTGGTTATTGGGGATTGCGACGTCTATCAGAAGCGCTTTCTTCTCTTTCTTGTGTGTGATAGTTATGTTATAATACCCTTATCCCAATAAATCGTAACTTGTTCAGTTTCTACCACTGGTGGCGGCTTATAACGATAGTATGGTTCGTTGTTATCTGGCGTAATTTTATGCACCTTCAGGAGTTCGAGGTATATTATCACAGCTGCTTTGTTGTGCCCTTCTAAATATTTTGTGCCTGCTAAGCTTTGGCATCCAGACAGGATATGTTCTATGTCTCCGATTGACTATTGCACTTTCTGTATTCATCCGTCGTAACCTGCTCTTTTAGAATGTACTTTTGATAGTTCCTGGTGCTTACAACCTGGTCTTGTATAGCGACCATGAATCCTTCTGTTTCCGGATATAGTGTTCCACTCGTCAGTCATCCTAGAGATGCCTCTCTGTCAATGTGATCTTTTCTAGGTTGTAGTAGTAGCGTCCATGTAGTTCTTTGGAGGAACATTGCGTGACCTTGTCTCGGTTGGAAGTCATATTCGGAAAAGGTACGTAATTTCTCTGGCTTAGGTTTAGAGGGGTATATCCAATGTCGGCTTTTATAACAACTCTATGCAAGTTGGAGTGTGCAAGGTAGAAGTAGTCCCTGAGGCCCTTAATCTGAGCATTGCATGTTATTACTGCATCTGCGATGCCTCTACCGCCTTGTTCCCTAGGAAGTGACACTCGCTCTTTTGAGGCTCTAGGGTGGTGCATCCTATGGTTGGTCAGCATAACTCTAATTTTTGTGTTTATGTCTTCTAGCTCTGTGTGGCTCCAGTTAACAATTCCGAAGGAGTACCCTAGCACTGGGATGACATAGCTATTACTGGTTTTTGTTACGTTGGATGAGTTTAACTTAGTTTTGAGGATATTTCGAAGTCTTTTTTTGAATTGTTCGATAAGTATCTCCTTAATCTTCTTGTGCTCTATTTTGTTTGTTTGGAGGATACCTAAATATTTGTAGGGGTCTTCTCTCATCGATGTTAGTACAGTTGCATCATCCAATTTCATGTCGGGGGCATTCTCAAACTTGCCTTTCTCGATGGTGACAGGTTGACATTTGGTTGTCCCGAAAGTCATTTCTATGCCAGAGCTTATTTTATGGACCAGTTTAAGGACAGTATCCAGGTGATTTTTGCTGGCAGCATATAGCTTTAAGTCGTCCATGTAGAAGAGGTGACTGACTGTCTTGTTCTCATTCGTTGTTTTGATGGTAAATCCATATTTTGTTTAAGTGTGTTAGATAGGGGTTCAGAGCAAGACAAAACCAGAGAGCGCTGAAGGAGTCGCCTTGGAAAATACCTTTTCTAATCGTGATTTCGTTGGATTCGATGTTATTGTCTCCACATCTTATGGACAACCTCGTACTCCACGTCCTCATGGTACTTTGCAGAAACCCTATGATGCTGTTGTCGATGCCATATATATCTAACACCTGTAGCAGCCAATCATGGGGATAGAGTCGAAGGCCTTTTGGTAATCTATATATGCCATATACAGATTTCCATTTTCCTTTCTCGCCTGTTCCAGTATTGCCGAGTCAATTACTATCTGCTCTTTACAGCCTAGGGCCCTTCTTCTGCATCCTTTCTGTTCTTCCGTTAGGATGTTCTTGGTTATCAGATATGTGTACACCTTATCGGTTATTCCTGCTGACAATATTTTGCAGAGTGTGGGCAGACAGGTGATCGGTCTGTACTGGGAAGGGTCTCTGGTGTTATTGCTTTTGGGGAGAAGGTAAGTGTGGCCTTTAGTGAGAAATTGAGGCATTAGTTTCGGGCTTTCAAGGATATCGTTGAACTTTTGGGCAAGGTAAGTGTGTATGCTTGTAAGCTTTTTATACCAGAAATTCTGGATACCGTCTCTACCTGGCGCTTTCCAGTTCGCAAGTTTGCTTGTGAGCTTCCTAATATCTTGCTCATTAAAGTGTACGGGGTCCATATGGTATTCTCCATACTTTTGTTCTTCGGTATTAATCCACGCCGCGTTTTCTTTGTGTCGAATTGGTTGTGCCCATATTCCAGTCCAGAAGTTTTCAACCTCCTCAAGCTTAGGTGGATCCTTTTCGGTTTGGCTGTTTTTTCCTTCGAGATTACGGTAGAATTTTCATATATTTCTCGAGAACTCAAGGTTTTGTGTTTTCCTTTGATGACTCTCATGATACCTCCTTAGACTGCTGGCCGCAGTTGCTATTTTCTGCTTAAGGGTATCTAGGTAATTTGTGAGCACATTGCGCACACCAATTTCATTGGGCTGACGGATCTGTCACACTACGTCTTCGGGAAGGCCTCTAATCAATTTGTTTGTTCTATTTCCTCTTACGATTTGTTGCGTTCTACCTATCTCCTTTCGGAGTTTTTCTATCTTCACTTGCAGTCTATATTCCCATGCCGCTATGTGTTGTTTCCCTTTTCTGAGCTCTCCATTCTTATGAGTTTTCTGCTCATTTTCCTCCATTGTACTAAGTGCTGCACAGTGTACATGCAGGTGGATTTCCTCTAGGTCCATATTGTTGTCTATTATTATTATTATTATTTTTAATAAAGCTCCTTAATGGGAAAAGTGCCTGGCAGTGGTCGGACACGAATTATGTCAAGATCACTACTGTTGTCATCAACTGCTGCAGAGAGATCGCATAATGTGTACAGCATCCAGAACTACCGACTTTTGCATTTTCTCATACATGTTTTTTGGCAAACGTAATTTACCTAATTCTTCTTTCAAAGTGGGAATTGGCCCCATCGCTGACACGATCAAAGGAACTTTCCTGCTCCATGTGCCACAGTCTTTGGATCTCCATTTTGAGTTCTGTGTATTTCTGGATCTTCTCGTGGTATTTCTCTATCATGTTGTGGTTACTCGGAATTGACACGTCAATTAGTAGTATTTGTTTGTCTTTCTTATTGACTAGAGTAATATCGGGTCTATTGTGGTTTACTGTTCGGTCTGTTAGAATTGTTTTGTCCCAGTTGATCTTATAGTTCTCATCTTCAATTACAGGTAGCGGTTCGAAATTATAGTACGGTGTACGATCTAAATTGTTCAACCCTAACATCTCAGTTAGTCCGATGTAAATTATCGCAGCGACCTTGTTGTGCCTGTCTATATACTTTAACTTAGCTAAAGTGGGACAACCCGACAAAACGTGGTCCACAGTTTCACCATAGGTGTTACATTTTCTACATTTGTCGTTTTCCACGTTTGTTTTTATCACGTACTTCTCAGTTTCTTGTGTTAATGACCTGATCTTAATATCTAACATAAATCCTTCGGTCTCAGGGAATAGTTGTCCGTTCTTTAGCCAAGTTAACAATGCATCCTTATCAACTCCATCAGAGTGCAGATCCTTATGGAATTTCCCGTGCAACCCTTTTGAGGCCCAGTTTGTTATTTTCTGTTGCTGTGATATGGGAGATAGGTTAGACAGATAGTTAACACAGCTGAGATTGAGTGTGGTAAATTTTTTATCAGGACCACGGCTTGAAGCAGCTCAGATTGTCGACTTTGGAAGTACTCTCGGAGATTCTGTATTTGCTGCATCACATCAATAATTCCTCTTCCTCCATGACTTCTAGGTAGGGTTGTCCGTTCGACACTTGCCCTTGGGTGGTGCTTGCGGTGTTGGGTAAGCATCCTTTTAATGGTTTGACTAATATTCTCCAGATCTGTTTGGGACCATTTTACGATCCCAAAAGAGAAACTTAAAGTGGAAATTACATATGTGTTGATGGCTGTTCATAGATATCCTGACCTGAGTTCTGTTTCCACAAATTATTATTATTATTATTATTATTATTTTTTCTCTCTTTGTGTTTACATAATTGCCGGGGATTGTTATTACCCAAGACAAATATGAATTGTGGTGACAATATTTAGATAATGAAGGCAAATGTTCTTCGACGTGTGGGCTAGTGATTGCAGCTTTGTTTGATGGGTTTAATCAAGACTTAAAAATTTGTGGACAATATTGGCAGTACCTAGTAAAGCTGCTTTTTGAATGGTGCGTAAATGCCTTTCTTGTAGTTGCAATCTCTTCTTAGCCTCTTGCCAATCCTTTGTCATTAGCCCATTTGCAGACACTACCACTGGGATTATTTCTACTTCCCGCAGCTTATGTAACAAAAGTCAAATTAAGGGAGCCAAGTCCGGCCCTGTGCAACAGAAGAACCGTATTCTGATCTTGGTAACATTTTGATGGGTCGAGACTTTAGTAAACTATCGTAAAATACCGGTCATAGATACATCTGTTTTATGTTATTTTAGAGTCAAGGAAACGTGCTTTGTGTAACCTTACTCTTTATTAGGTAGTCGACGTTAGCCACTTGGAAACAATAAATAACCATCCAAATTATTTTATGTCCAATTCTCTTTTGTTAGTCGAGCTTGTGAAATAAGGCCTCGCCGGGTGGTCTAGTGAGATTTTCAGGACTAAAGCAGTTGATAGAGGCTTCCAGGAACCTATGTAATAGACCATAAGATAGATAGACCACTTAAGGCAGATTTTTTCCCCCATACAAAAGCAAAGTAAGGAACAAAAGGGGTTTTTTTCATCTGTTTGAGTGGAAATAAAATGTTTAGCTAGGCCATATGATAAATGCCATGGTCCGTTAGGTAATTTCAAATGCGTACGGTTTAAAGTAACGAAGATCCTAATTGGTCGAGCTTTTAAAGTTTACTGCCCACTTTTGAAACGTCTTTTTTCGATTAAGATAACATCTTCACTCTTGGTTTAACTTTTGTTCGGTCATCATCTATTTACGGGGTATAGCAAATTCTCGTTTTGCGAAGCTTTTTCAATTCTGGAGTTTAAGTACAAATTGTTGAGTATTTTGCCGGTTTTAATAAATAGAAAATTAATGTGTTGTAATCGAACTAAGAAGGTTCGGTCGCGGTTTAGCTAAAAGATTTGAAATTGCCGCGGACCAGTTTATTTCTTGATATAGAGTAATTATCGTTTGTTAATTTATTTAATCGTTAAATGTTTGTGATTCATTCTCAGTTGTTTTCATTTCTTTTTTTCTGTAAATATAGTGATTTAAGTGTTTTGGGAAATCACGTGTTTTATTTACTTGTTATCAAATTGAGTTCATTTTATATCCAATAAAGTTTGTTGTGAAGTAACCTAGTTGAGGGACACCCAAAAGGATATAAGCACCTAGAATAAAAAGGGTAAGCACAGTTTTAATTTCGAAGAATATACTATAATATCGACGGAGTCTATAAAAGTCATTGGGACACTCCGTATTCTGCCAATGGTAATGTCTAATTAAATCATGTAATTAGGGGAATAAAACCCCAGTTATTACAGTGGCGCAGTCTAAAAAGGATGTTTTTAAGGAAAAAATTTGCATAGCCAATTGATATTCAAGTTAATTAATTGAGTCACTGCATTTTTTAGAATTTTCAAAATTCGTCTTTTAAAATGAACCTACGTATTAACATATGTCATTTTTCGTTGTTGATCTTGTATTAAAATTACCTAAGAGTGTTTAAATTAGTGATTTCAAGAGTAAAAGTTTTTTTAACTAGTAAAATTATACTAGTACGTTGAGAATTTCTTAAAATTAATTTATTTTGCTAGAGTAATGATTCGGGAATGTGTCAAGTAGAGTAAATTAAAATGAGTACAGGAAGTAGAGGTGAAAAATAAAAGATTATCATTGGTGGGGCATATTATAGTATATGTAAGAACGGCTTGTGTTTGAGTTCTAGATGGCAAAGTAAAAATACCCGGAAACTTAACTACAATAGGCAATTCATAGAGTTATATGTGTATAAAAGAATTAAGGTTGTGTCAAAGCAATAAACAAAGTATGTGTAGAAATTAGTGCTCCTATTTACCGAGTGTTGAGAATAAAAAGGGAATTTTACTGATCTGTTGTTAAGTAGGGCATTTAGAGAAACGATATTTAGAGATATATTGTCGAGAAAAATTTAAAAATACGGACCTAGCGGTAAATTATTGCAGGAGACGAGGTTATTGCACCCTCGTTCGGACAAAACCCTATTCATAAACTTAGGTACCTGTAAGAAATAGTTATCACAAAGAGTAAATACCGAGCAAATTGCAGTAAAATAGATAGTAATACATTTGCTAAGGAAAGTGGCACGAGATAAACAAGGTTTTATGTAAGAAGTAAAAGCGCAATTAGTTCAGAGATTATTAGGATGTACCGGGGGAGGCAATCCACAATAAATAGGTAGAAATGTGGTATAGCTAAGTATGACACGGGAAACACGTTATAAAATTATTTATGAACAGAAACAATTAGCACTGTCGCACAGGTAGCGAAGAAAAACAAGGCATTGTAATTCGAAATAGGAACTTTTCGCGGGAATATTCACTTTAGATATATAGAGTATATAGGTCACTCAATGAAATAAATTACGGTTGTTTTCCAAATTTATGATATACCTAATGCCTAAATTACGTAAGCGAAAACCGTGTTTTTCAAGGTGTTTATGTTATTTTGTTGTAAATTGAAATATGTGCGTTCCCAGATTAAATTACTATGTTAGAATAAATTACTATACCTTCACGTAAACAGCAGGTACACGAAAGAAAGTACAGAGAATTTAAGTAGGTAGGTCATTCAGGCAGAAAGCAAGAGCTATTTATATATTTTGATTATTGTTGGTTTGCTTTCTCACTTTAAAGTAGTAGTAATTCAATATGTTCATAAAATTCAAAGTAAGTAAGGAATAAAATGTTAAAATGCTAGCCAGAAAGTAATTTAGAGTACCTATCTCATTTCAGAGACACAGCTGACCGCGGAAATTGTAATAGTAGATTTTGTGCAAGGTACACTAAAACGAAACGAAAAATCGCAATTAGACTATCGAATAAAGTGAAATTTGGAAATATAAGCTATGTTAATGTACATAAATTTCCCTCTGGCACCACGTTCAGGCCAAGATATAGTTTTCCAATAGTTCGTTTGCTTGTTTCAGAGTTGGGCCATTGTTTAAGTAATTGATTAATGATTTATCGATAAATAATAAGAACTTAAAAATATTTTTTTTTTATACAATTTTGGTTACAGTATCCCCTTATTATTATTTTTTTTGTTGCGACATCACATGCACAATTGGTTACAGGTAAAGTAGTTTGTTTTTTGTATTTGGGTTAAGAGAATTGGTTAGTTTAGAGAAAATTTGCCCTTTCTCTTGAAAAGTAACAGAAGTGTTTTTTTTGTTGGAGAACTTCTCGAATTAATTTACATAAATGGTGTGAAGTGGTACGAATTAAATTTTTTTTTAAATATTAATTGGTTGCACGAAACCTAGTGATTCGAGGTACATTTATATATTTTGATCAAAATTGCACAGAGAATTTAGCTAATTCACGACTGGTTAGGTCTTTTTACTTTTAGGTATATGACGAGTTCTAGAATATATCTCATGAGTAATTAAACTTCCTTATTTGTTAAATATAAAGAACTAGAGTTGAAAATCGCAAACTTTAATATACCCTTGAAGGTCAAAGTAAAAGAGGGCACGTACAAAATTTACCGCTAAAATTTGCATAATAACTACAGGTAGAAAGTTACCGATAGGGTTGAGCCTCTCAATTTGGAGAAATTAATTTTCGATTCATGAATTAAGCCAGGTGCAATCACCTGTTTCTTTTCGGAATGCAGGAAACAAGAAAATTACCTAGGGTTTTGTTGTTTCTGAACCATTTACGGGGGAGACAGTGCTGGTACTGCTTATTGATTGGCGAGTCTGTACATGTATATGGGCATATGTGTACGTATATGAGTGTGTACATGTCGAGTATATAGATATGTGAAAATGTATGAATTTTGACGTAGGTAGATGAGGATGTATATCTATAGGTAAATAGGCATGGAGGCGTACTAATGTATGTGTGAGTATACATATATAGATGAGCAGATATATAATTTTTCTTTATTGGATGAGTAGAATAAACAGAAATTAATTAGTATCCAAATTTAGAGACTCAGGAATCGCGACAGAAGAGAAAGAAAAGTATACATTGCAGTTCAGGGGGCATATAAACCCAGCGTTATAGAATAGATATGCACCGTATGGGTCCAGTCAATAATTTTGCGCGAGGCATTCTCAAAGTGAACGGAATTGGCGCGTTATTGCTATCAGACAAATTAATTAACATTAATTAAATAAATAGTACACCTACGGCTATAGTACAGGGTCATGGTGATATAAGAAAAAGCAGAAATACGCAGAGAAAGTTAAGGTTTTACCGGAAGGGCACTTCTGAGATAACTTTGTGAATTGAATATTGTTAGTGAATAAAAGAATAGATGATGATCGTAGAGTGGAGTTATGCCGAGAGTCCAACAAGGACTTAGAAATATTTCTTTGTTGTTAGATAGGGTTAAAACGAAATTCGGAACAAAAACGGGGTAAGAAGTTGCTGATAAGAAATTTGCAGTCTCAGGTGTTCCACCTCTAGAGGATTTAGAGTTTAGACAATATGAATAAAGGCAATCTTAAGTGCAATAAGCTTTACAGGTGTAATAAACGTTTACAGGGGCGTGCCAATACAGGCAATTTGGTCACAGAAAGCTTGGATAAAATGTCGTACGTAACCCCAATTATTATAGATAGTAATAAATCATAGCCAATACATTAAAATAGTACCTATATGAGAGTAAATGAAATTTTTTAAATTAATTAAGGCAGAGTACATGTTTGGAAATAAAACAATACAGAGAGCCCATCATTTTCGAACTATACAAGTAGAATAGTTACGTTTTGAAGAAAATATCAGAGACGATAGAAAAATAAGAAAAGAAAAATTTTATTTAATTTTTTTTGATTCCATTCTGATTTTTGTTTTCTTTTGGGGCAAAATCATGCTATTGTTAAAGAGGCTGAGCTCATTCAGGAGCATATGGTAAACATTAGGTAGAAAATATAAGAAATAGCTTTTAGACTATCATTTTGTGTTAGATAAGAGGCATATAATTGCATAATTTCAGTTTCTCTGGTGTGAACTAAGTTTTTTTTCTTCAAGGCAAAAAGAGTTACGAATATTCTCTGATTATTATAAGATTAAATGTAGATATATCAAATTTATACAGCCCTAGGAGACGTTAGGACATTAAGAAGAAAATATTTTTTTTTTTGGCAGAATTATGAGTGAAATATGGCATCGAGTTTAAGAATGATGGTAAAAAAAAAAAAAAAATATATTTCATGGGGAACAGCTTTAGCTAGAGTGATCTTTATGAGTTTTATTTTTTATAAAATTAGAGGATTTAGTAACATGTACGAAAACCTGGAGGGGAGCACCGGGCTGTGAGACTGTGAATTTTCTTTTGGGGTCCAACAAATGAGTAGGGGGGAGAGGAACAAAAGGAGGAGAGGAGAGAAACACCGAGGATAGATACAAACGGAAAGAGAAGGTTTGGTATAGACTAATACAGAGTTTCACTTCTCTTTTCAGGTCCAGGGAAATATGATGTATTTTTTTTTCTCATCTCATGTTTTACATTTAGGGTTTATTTCTTTTTTTTTGTTTTTCCTTCTCCCCTACCCATGTAAGCGGATAGGAATTCCGGATCGCCGTATGTCGGGTAAAATGGAGACGAGCACCGAACGAGATAGAGATGAAGTATAGTTAATGAGTGTTCAATATACAGGGTGTTCGCTAGTTGCGCGTCGAAACGAGTAATAGATAAAGAAATAAGTATACGGGAAACGTTGATGTTGGTAGAAATACTCCCTTTCTTTCAACTATAACCAGGTAGTATATCCGAGAGATATTTGGCATGGTAAGCACATTTTACCCCCTCCCCAAAGTTATGACAACGCGTCAGCGGAGCCGAACGGAAATTTTGAAGTAGGTTTAGTAATTGCTCGAAAGAAAATGGAAAGTTAGTTTATTTCCAATATGGTCATAGGGTTGGACTGGGGTGAAATGAACTTATGCGGTTATAGTTTAACCTTAACCAGTGACGGGCTCTCCAAAGGACAACAGATTATAGACAACAATAATCCAACAGGAGGAGTAGCGTTCGCTGTCTCCGACAGTGACTGTTTGCTGCGAGCAGATCAGTGCGATCGTGGGCGGGGTTAGCCGGATACCCCGCATAAAGGAGGTGGCAGGGGGCACCACGCTGGAGCCCATAGGTATACTCCCCTCCGAGGTTCTGGTACCACACCGATCCTGCCGCTGTGAACAAGTCTACTACTCCTGGGACACCACCCGAAAAAAAACGTACGACAAGTTTGACAGTACCGCGACACGGGGGCAACTCATACGGATATGATATAAGGAATTGAGGGTTGCACCGCGAATCGCGACTGTCATACTGAAGAGATCATGCAATAGCCCAAAGAATTCCATGACTACGCTGACTACAACTTCCGAGTCGAAAAAGCAGCAAATGGGGGGTAGTTTCAGAAACACCCAGATGATGCACGATTCCGTGAAGACGCACATATTCCAACAGTCTAAGCTACGACTTAGCTTTTCAATGAATACATGGTCGTGGAAATTCTCAATCACTACAATACCACAGACATTTCTCGCTCCACCCCCCCTCCTTATACACTTGGTGTCCGTCCGAGGTTAGCCCGATTTCGGAACAGTGCCCCGGCAAGACTCCTTATACGGCTAAGGATGAGAGAAGAGGGGACAGGGATCACTTAGAAGGTTACAAACTGAAAAGGGTAGTGCGTATTAGAGTAGTTATTCCTACTAATAACAACACGTTGCGGGACAGCAAGCCAATTAGTGAAACACCAAATCGATATAAGAAACAGCCGGGGAATCGAAAGAAAAATACGGACCGGAAATAAGGTAACCAAGATCGCGCCGTTCCTATCATCCATCCGGGGCCACCGATTGTTCGCGTTCCGAAGGAACGTTTTTTTTGTCTGTTATTTTTTTATGTTTTTTCTTTAAGTTTAATTCTAGGTCAGTAAGAAGGTTTAGGGCCACGAACACGCCAGGGGACCTACAAACTACGCGCCGACCGAGGTAGGGACACGGATCTCCACAGGGGAAGAACCACCACAGGGAGGACATCATTACGAACACCCCAGTTAGGAGAAGGATCCAGCGAAAAAAAAAAACAGGCGTATATGGTACTTACGTATTCACAGAGAACTTACACGTACTGATGAGTTTCAGGTTCCACACCCCCACTACCGTTAGACCGATGAGGAGAGCCAGGTTCCACAAGGAGGCCACGAGGTCCAGGGGAAGACCACCGACCGCGTCCAGAGCCACCGCCAACGAGTAGCCACGGAGAGCCATCCAGGGGGGCAGAGCCAGTTACAACAGCAGGACGATTCAACCAGCGCGAGACGGGCTGCAGTAAACAATGCCGACAACGAGTTACTGCCAACAATGTGCCTTCCCATCCGCGAAGACAACATCAGGTGACTGTCCGGACCTTAGACTTGGTGTGCAGCGACGGAACTCAATGTAAGTGCCAGTGAACAAGTTACTCAGTGATCGTGACGGGAATCGCGGGGACCCTAGTAGATAATTAATTTTAAACTTTTGTAATCAACCTATACTGGGATCGAATCAATTGTTTTAGTCATGAAAAACCAATATGCTTCAATCTAAGGAGGGGGCAATGTAACAAAAGTCAAATTAAGGGAGCCAAGTCCGGCCCTGTGCAACAGAAGAACCGTATTCTGATCTTGGTAACATTTTGATGGGTCGAGACTTTAGTAAACTATCGTAAAATACCGGTCATAGATACATCTGTTTTATGTTATTTTAGAGTCAAGGAAACGTGCTTTGTGTAACCTTACTCTTTATTAGGTAGTCGACGTTAGCCACTTGGAAACAATAAATAACCATCCAAATTATTTTATGTCCAATTCTCTTTTGTTAGTCGAGCTTGTGAAATAAGGCCTCGCCGGGTGGTCTAGTGAGATTTTCAGGACTAAAGCAGTTGATAGAGGCTTCCAGGAACCTATGTAATAGACCATAAGATAGATAGACCACTTAAGGCAGATTTTTTCCCCCATACAAAAGCAAAGTAAGGAACAAAAGGGGTTTTTTTCATCTGTTTGAGTGGAAATAAAATGTTTAGCTAGGCCATATGATAAATGCCATGGTCCGTTAGGTAATTTCAAATGCGTACGGTTTAAAGTAACGAAGATCCTAATTGGTCGAGCTTTTAAAGTTTACTGCCCACTTTTGAAACGTCTTTTTTCGATTAAGATAACATCTTCACTCTTGGTTTAACTTTTGTTCGGTCATCATCTATTTACGGGGTATAGCAAATTCTCGTTTTGCGAAGCTTTTTCAATTCTGGAGTTTAAGTACAAATTGTTGAGTATTTTGCCGGTTTTAATAAATAGAAAATTAATGTGTTGTAATCGAACTAAGAAGGTTCGGTCGCGGTTTAGCTAAAAGATTTGAAATTGCCGCGGACCAGTTTATTTCTTGATATAGAGTAATTATCGTTTGTTAATTTATTTAATCGTTAAATGTTTGTGATTCATTCTCAGTTGTTTTCATTTCTTTTTTTCTGTAAATATAGTGATTTAAGTGTTTTGGGAAATCACGTGTTTTATTTACTTGTTATCAAATTGAGTTCATTTTATATCCAATAAAGTTTGTTGTGAAGTAACCTAGTTGAGGGACACCCAAAAGGATATAAGCACCTAGAATAAAAAGGGTAAGCACAGTTTTAATTTCGAAGAATATACTATAATATCGACGGAGTCTATAAAAGTCATTGGGACACTCCGTATTCTGCCAATGGTAATGTCTAATTAAATCATGTAATTAGGGGAATAAAACCCCAGTTATTACACTTATATATGTCTTTCAACTCTACAGCCAGTTGTTGGTATTTTCTCTTCTTCTCGGTAATGGTCGCTACTAGTTTGTCATCCGTGGGGACTGCGGCATCAATAATTATTGCTTTTTTTTCTATTTTATCAAATAGGACAATATCAGGTCTGTTGGCTTCAATCGTTCTATCAGTGATGATCGGACTGTCCCATAGGATCCGTGCCTGTTCGTTGCTGATTACTTGCTCAGTTTTGAATTTATAATATGGTTGCTCAGCCTCTACGAGTCGGTACCTCTTTGCAAGAGCCTGGTGAGCTTATTATTATTATTTTTTTTTTTTTTTTTTTTCGGTTAATCCGTTACCGGACAGGGCTTCCGTGAGGTTAGTGACTGTAAATTCCTGAATCGTGTGCCCTAAGTAGACGAAGGGACCCCAAGATGACTGCCTTCTGCATTTGGCCTGCCAACCAATCAGCAGATTTCTGACAGGCCGGTATGATCTTCAATCCAGAGAGCAGCGTATGCTTCATACCTCCGAGTACACCGATTATGAGGACGACCATCTTGACCGAGAAGCCTGGGTACAGCACTTGGAGATCGTAACGGAGATTACGGTATTTGGTCCGTTTTTCCTCCTCTTTCAAAGCTATGTTTGGCTCAGCAGGTGCCGAGAACTCGATCACAAACATCACCTTGTTTTGATGGTCGAAGAGGACTATGTCAGGCTTGTTGGCGTGAATTAGCCTGACTGTCGCAAACGAGTAGTTCCAATAAATTCGGCACCTCTCGTTTTCGACAACGGACTTAATATCTCCGGGGACGTAAGGCAGCACTGGTGTTTGGTCTATCTCGTACGAGTGCCGTAGATGATAGTACAGCACCCGTAACGCCGCGTTATGGCGTTGGATGTAGGCCGAAGTCGCATACACCGGACATGCAGAAAGTAAATGCATGAGCGACTCCGGCGCCTGATGGCAGGTCCTACAGTTTATATCAGGAACCTCTACACCCATTACGCGGCTTCGGTAGACCAACGTGTTGATTACACCATCTTGGCAGGCCACAATGAATCCCTCCGTCTCCGACTTTAGCCCGGCTGACCTTAAAAAGACAAATGTCAGCCTGGTCGATAAACCCAGTGTTTCTTATAGTATACACCGTGCATGGGTTTATCGACGTGCTGCTTATACAGAAATTCCTGCTCGGCAGCTTTTATTTGGGCCTTCAGACGAGATGGCTGTAGTTCATTGACTGACTCTGGATCAGCACCGCGCCGGCCTCCTCGCCTATCGTCGAATACGAGACCAAGTTCATCTGCGGCTCTTTTTGCCGCCTTAAACAGTCCTGCACGCACCCCTGCGTTTTCGTGATCTCTCACTAATTGCAGGAGCGGGTCTGAGCTCCTAAGAACATTACATGCCATGCTCAGTGCTACTCTGCCATGCATACACTCCAACCCCAAGAGCCCTCTGCCCCCCCGATTTCGTGGGAGGTGCACACGAGGGACGGACGATCTAGGATGAATGCTCCTATGGATATTCATCATCTTGCCGGTACCTCTGTCCAATTGGCGCAACTCATCTACAGTCCATTTGACTACCCCAAAGGAGTAGAGCAGAATAGGAACGGCAAGCATATTAGTGGCAGATACCTTGTTTTTCCCCAAAAGTTCGGATGACCAAATCTTTCGGAGTAGGCCTCTGTACTTGCCGCGGAGAGATTCTTTCACTTGTTGCACATCCTGGACGTGATGTTGCGCCACACCCAGGTAGGTGTAGTTCTCTCCGGCATCCAGATGTCTCAGGATGCTTCCATCTGCGAGTTGCGCATCTTCAGCAAACTCCCCGCATCGTCCTCTCTTGAGTTGAACGACCGCGCACTTGTCCAACCCGAACTCCATACCAATGGCCCGCGTGTACTCCTCGACCACCCTTAGAGCATTTTGAAGTTCACGCTATCCGGAGGCATACAGTTTAAGGTCATCCATGTAGAATAGATGAGTGACCTTATGCCTCCGGTTGCTGAGTGGTCCACAGTTATACCCGCGAGTTTGGCGGAGCTCAACAGATAACGGCAGCAGTGAGATGCAAAAGAGGAGGGGACTCAGAGAGTCTCCTTGGAAAACTCCTCTCCGGAATGCCACCTGCTCTGTTGTAACCCGCTGTGCACCGGATGTTATGGTGAAGCGAATTTTCCAGAGAGGCAGCAGTTGTTCTATGCATCTCACTAGTGGTTCTGCTACCGCAAGACATTTGAGCAAATGCAACAATAGTTCGTGCGATGTTGTGTCAAATGCCTTGCGATAGTCAATCCAGGCCATAGATAGATTTCGCTTGTACTGCACAGAATCCTGCGTCATACAGCGGTCTATCAGCAGGCTGTCTTTACAGCCCGCCATGCCCTTCTTTGCACCACGCTGCTCGTAAATCTGTTGGAAGACCGGATCAACCTGCCGTAGTGTCCTAACATACAAGATACGTGTAAATATCTTGTAGCAGGAGTTCAGACAGGTGATTGGCCTATAATTCCTAGGGTCGGACAGATCTCCCTTTTTGGGGATTAGCACGGTACGTCCTTCGACAAACCAGTCCGGAATCTGCTGCCCCTTGTTCAACCACGTGTTGAAAACTCGGGCCAGACGACGGTGGGTGGAAGGAAATTTTCTCCACCACCACTTGTTTATGCCGTCTGGGCCCGGAGCAGCGAAGTTCTTGGCTCCAACATGAGCTTGTTGAACTTCCTCTGAACTGATTGCCGGGCACACCTCCTCTGGCTCTTCTAAGGTTCTGTGGCAAAGAGCCTCGAAGTGCGCTATTGCTGGAGTGTTGCTATCGAACGGACGTGTCGTTTCGTAGATTCCCTTCCAGAAGCTTTCGACATTGGCTACAGCTGGTGGGTTGTCGACAACACGCTGTGGCTCTTGAAATAGGCGGGAAGGGTTCGTACGGAACAGTGTATTTTGCTCCATACTCCTTACCCGCCTTATTAGCTCTTTCTTGATAGCCATGAGCGCTCGAATCCTATCTAAACAGTGTTGCTTAATGGTAAGCATCACTGTTAGATTTAGTGTGTGGTGCTGGCGTCTTAAACCGGCTGCTGTTCGCCGGATTTTAGGCGTAAATGCCTTGCCAGCTGTTATTATTATTATTATTATCATTATTATTATTATTATTATTTTCTTTCTCCTTTCACAACTTACATTCGTGGTGTAACTTCTGACTGATTCGGGGCTCCTAGAGGTCAACGTTTCCGTCAGTGGCTAGCACACGGCGAATAGTGCGACATGTAGATAGTATGACAGCTTTTTGTGCCAAGCTGATTATCTTATCCCCATCTAACACCCCCATTTTTCCCAGATTAGTAGGTAGGTGTTTGTCCACTAACCCGTTACTTGATATTATGACAGGCAAGATGTTAACACTGTTTAGCTGGTCATGCGCTAAGTCCTGATACTTTAATAATTTTCTATTTCTTGCCGTCTTAACGTTGCCATCGAGTGGTATTGATATATCTATGATTTGAGCCCATTTGTCTTTCTTATGTACTATCAGAATATCTGGTTTGTTATGTCGTACCTCTCTATCCGTTATAATAGGTGTGTCCCAGTACACTTTGATTTTGTTATTTTCAAGGATGGCACAAGGTGAGTATTTATAGTACGGTGTTATATTTTTGATTAAGTCGTTTCTTTTACAGATTTCCTGATGGATTATTCCAGCAACTTTATTATGTGTGTCCATATAATCTTTTGGGACAAGGTATGTGCAGCCAGAAGACATGTGTTGGATTGATTCAGTGGTTGTGGAACATAATCTGCATTTATTATTATTACTATTATTATTATTATTTTTTCACGCGTTAGCGATGCTGGACAGTTCTCCCGTGTCTCCGATATTCTCACGGGGGAAGCGCCAGCGAATTATCTACAACCACTCCCCACATCCCGCAGGGTTAGTGGTTGTAGATTCCAGAATCGTGTGCCCTAAGTAGACGCAGGGACCCTAAGACGACTGCCTTCTGCATTTGGCCTGCCAACCATTCGGCTGATTTTTGATTTTTTTATTATTATTATTATTATCATTTTTTTTTATTATTCTCCTTTTTAGGGTATTGTGATGAAGCATTCGGGTTAGCACCAAGAATTACTCCATTTCAGAGGCACAACTAATGAAACTCCTGACAATACTGCATGTTTGCAGAACTACTGCTTTTTGCATCAACAGGTAGGTGTTTTCTGGTATCTTCTTCTTCAGCAATTCTAGATTTTTCCTTAATGTCTTAGGTACAACTGCGGTTGATGATAATAGCAGTGGTACGATATACGTTCTCTTTAGTTCCCATAGACGTTCAACCTCCTTCGCTAGTTCTTCATATTTTGTCATCTTTTCTTCATACTTGCTGCTTAGGTTGTGGCTATTTGGTATCGATATATCTATGAGGTAGGCTATTTTTTCTCTTTTATCGACTAATATGATGTCAGGCCTGTTGTGTTCCACTGTTCTGTCAGTCAGTATCCCCTTGTCCCAATAGATCTTTACGAGCTGATTTTCTTCTACTGTATTGAGTTTGTGTCTGTAGTAGGGGTCCTCTTCCTTTCGTTCTATATTGTATTTTTTTAGCAGCTCAATGTGGATAATACAGGCAACTTGATTATGCCTCTCCAGATATTTTGTGTTTGCAAGCCTTCCGCATCCTGATGTAATGTGGTCTATGGTTTCATCCTGTGTTAAACATTTCCTGCACTTTGCTGATGCGATTGGCTCTCGGATGATGTACTTTTAATGGTGTCTAGTTTTAATTACCTGATCCTGAATTGCAACAAGAAAGCCTTCAGTCTCCGGGTTAAGTCTTCCTTGAACTAGCCATGACAGCGTAGCTCTTTTGTCAATGTTGTCGTTCATTAGGGTATTATAATATCTGCCATGAAGTTGTTTTCTGCTCCACTCTTGCATTTTTTGTCGCGTGCTGATGACTGAGGTTTGCGGTAGATATGCATTTCTTAAATTCAATGGTGTATGTTTTGCGTCAGCTCTTATAATTGCTGAACGCAGAGGATTTCTTTCGTTCTCGTAGAAGTATTTTCTCATATCCTCTATTTGTTGATAGCATGCATTTCGGATATCTACAATTCCTCGTCCTCCATCAGATCTAGGTAAGTTTACGCGGATTTTGCTAGATATTGGGTGGTGCATTCGATGTTTGGTTAGATATGTGCGTACTTTCCTGTTGAGGTCATCCAGATCCGTCTCAGACCACTTTATAACACCAAATGAGTATGTTAATGTTGGTATTGCGTAGGTGTTTATCGATTTTGTTAAGTTCCGTGAGTTGAGTTTAGACTTCAGAATTCTACCGAGTCGCCTCTCGAATTCGGCACTTAGCTTTTTCTTTACTTTGCTATGTTCTATCTTGTGTTTTTGTGCAATTCCAAGATATTTGTATGGCTCGTTGAACGTAGATGTTATGTATGTTTCTTGATTGAGTTCAACGGGCGGTGTTTCCTTGAGTGTTCCTTTGTGAACTGTTACAGTTTTGCATTTATCGAGGCCAAACGTCATTCCTATGTCTGTGCTTATCTGGTGTACTAGTTTAAGCATGTTCTCTAATTGGGGCCTCGTGGATGCGTATAACTTTAAATCATCCATATAAAACAGATGGCTCAAGTTTAAGTTGCCCTGATCAGTTTTTATGTTCACTCCATGTTTCGTATGTTTTAATGTATTGGATAAAGGGTTTAGAGCCAAGCAGAACCAGAGAGCACTCAAGGAATCACCTTGGTATATTCCTCTCCTTAGCTGTACCTCACCAACGTCTATATTCTTACCGCCTTTTGTTATTATTATTATTATTATTATCTTATTCGTGATCTCGTCTTTCAACGGTTTTACTTCGATGGTAGGTTGCTTCAGACGGACATTTGTCAAGCCTTTCTGCATATTAGTTTTAAATTGATAGGAAACTTCTTACAATGTGACATGTGTCTAGTACAACAGATTTTTGTAGATTCGGTGTTAAATATTTTATGTTCAATTCTTCTGTTTGTTTGATGGTATTTTGTGGCATTATTCCTGTTGCGGATATTATGATCGGCCGTATGTCAACTCTATTTACTCTCCACATTTCTTTTATTTCTGCTGCCAGTTCTATGTATTTATTTATTTTTGTTGCATATGCAGTTTGTAAGTTATTAGATAGTGGGACAGCAACATCAATAAGAGTGACCTCTCTCTTGGTTTATTATTATTATTATTATTATTTTTCGCGTTAGCGATGCTGGACAGTTCTCCCGTGTCTCCGATATTCTCACAGAGGAAGCGCCAGCGAATTATCTACAACCACTCCCCACACCCCGCAGGGTTAGTGGTTGTAGATTCCAGATTATTATTATTATTTTTTTTTTCGCGTTAGCGATGCTGGACAGTTCTCCCGTGTCTCCGATATTCTCACAGGGGAAGCGCCAGCGAATTATCTACAACCACTCCCCACATCCCGCAGGGTTAGTGGTTGTAGATTCCAGAATCGTGTGCCCTAAGTAGACGCAGGGACCCTAAGACGACTGCCTTCTGCATTTGGCCTGCCAACCATTCGGCTGATTTTTGGCAGGCCGGTATGGTCTTCAATGCTGAGAGCAGCGTAGGCCTCATCCCACCAAGAACGCCGATTATCAGGACTACCATCTTGACTGAGTAGTCTGGGTATAGCGCTCGGAGCTCATACCGGAGATCTCGGTATTTGGTCCGTTTCTCCTCCTCCTTCAAGGTGATGTTTGTCTCGGCAGGTGCCGAGAACTCGATGGTTTCATGATCTCTCACTAACCGCAGGAGTGGATCTGAGCTCCTCAAGATGTTACATGCCATACTCAGCGCTACTCTGCGATGCATGCACTCCAGGCTCAAGAGTCCTCTGCCCCCCCGTTGACGTGGGAGGTACACTCGAGGAACGGACGATCTAGGATGAATACTTCTGTGAATATGCATCATCTTGCGGGTATCCCTATTCAATTGACGCAGCTCATCTACTGTCCACTTGACTACTCCAAAGGAGTAGAGCAGAATCGGAACGGCAAGTATATTAGTCGCAGACACCTTGTTCTTTCCCGAAAGTTCGGAAGACCAAATCTTTCGAAGTCGGTGTCTGTACTTGCCGCGGAGAGTGTCCTTAATTTGTTTTACGTCCTGGATGTGATGTTGTTGCACACCCAGGTACGTGTAGGTCTCTCCGGCATCCAGATGTCTTAGGATGCTTCCGTCTGCCAGCTGCGCATCTTCAGGGAATAGCCCGCATCGTTCTCTCTTGAGGTAGACGACTGCACATTTGTCCAACCCAAATTCCATGCCAATAGCCCGCGTGTACTCTTGGACCACCCTAAGAGAGTTTAGGAGTTCGCCCTCTCCGGAGGCATACAGTTTTAGGTCATCCATATAGAATAAATGGGTGACCTTGTGCCTCCGGTTGCTGGGTGATCCACATTGGTATCCGCGGGTTTGACGTAGTTCTACAGACAACGGCAGCAGTGAGATGCAGAATAGGAGAGGACTGAGCGAGTCGCCCTGGAAAACTCCTCTCCTAAATGATACCGGCTCTGTCGAAATCCGCTGAGCACCAGATGTTACGGTGAAGCGGGTTCTCCAGAGTGGCATCAGTTGTTCAATGCATCTCACTATTGGGGCAGGTACCGCAAGGCATTGGAGCAGGTGTAACAATAATGCATGTGATGTTGTATCGAATGCCTTACGGTAATCGATCCACGCCATTGATAGATTACGCTTGTATTGCACAGAATCCTGAGCAATACAGCGGTCTATCAATAGGTTCTCTTTGCAGCCTGCCACACCTTTTTTACTGCCTCGCTGCTCGTGTATCTCTTGGAATACAGGCTCAACTGACCTCAAAGTCCTGGCGTACAAGATACGTGTAAATAACTTGTAGCAGGAATTGAGGCAAGTGATCGGTATGTAGTTGTTCGGGTCCCCCTTTTTGGGGATCAGTACAGTTCGCCCTTCGGCAAACCAGTCCGGAATCTGCTGCCCCTCGTTCAACCACGAGTTGAAAACTTGAGCCAGACGGCGGTGAGTGGAAGGAAATTTCTTCCACCACCAGTTGTTTATGCCGTCTGAGCCCGGGGCAGCGAAGTTCTTAGTGCCAACAAGCGCCTGTTGGACTTCTTCCGTACTGATTGCCAGGCACACTTCGTCTTGCCCTTCTAAAAGTCTGTGACAGAGGGCCTCGAAGTGTGCTATCGCTGGAGTGTCATTGTCAAATGGACTCGTAGTCTCGTAGATTCCTTTCCAGAAGGCTTCGACATTCTCAACAGACGGCGGATTTTCGACAACACGCTGTGGCTCTTGGAACAGACGAGAAGGGCTTGTTTGGAACAGATGGTTTTGTTCCATGCTCCGCGCTCGTCTGACCAAAGATTTTTTAATAACCTTAAGTGCTCGAATCCTATCTAGACAGTGCTGCTTGATCGTCTGCAGCACTGTCCGATTGAGAGTGTGGTGTTGTCGTCTTACCCCGGCAACTATACGCCGGATTTTCGGCGTGAAAGGCTTAGCTGCCGTTATATACTCTACCACACTCTGGATTCGAGACGCGTGTTGTCTCGCCGATTTAATTTTCGCCTCGATTTTTTGTACGCGCCGCTTAGTCTTCTCAACCTTGTCCAACACGCTTGCCAGGCGTTGCTGGGGGACGAGTTGTCTGGCGGCAGCGTACACGGCACTGTTGATCTGCCATATGTTGGCATCTTCTGGAAGTTCCTCATTGATTAACGAATCCGTTCTTGCCAGGTCTTGTGGCTTTGGGTTAACCCTGGTGTTAAGGCTAACCGTCGTCCTGAGGGTGACATCGTCATCCAGGGGATGTTCTGCGTCAGCAGCTGGTTGCCGCGGTGGTAGTGCGGCTGGCAGTTCTCCCTGCTGACGGGGTGCCCTTTGATAACCTGTTCTGCGCAGGAAGGATACTTGATCTCTCGGTTTCACCGTTGCCGGACAGGGCTTCCGTGCTTTCCGACCGATACCACACGGTAGCCGCGCCGGCGATAATATCAGCCACTCCCCACGACCTGTGGGGTTAGTGATTGTATATTCCAGATTCATGTGCCCTAAGTAGGCGAAGGGACCCCAAGATGACCGCTTTCTGCATTTGGCCTGCTAGCCATTCGGCTGATTTCCGACAGGCTGGTATGGTCTTCAGTTCCGAGAACAGCGTAGGCTTCATACCTCCGAGTACCCCGATTATTAGAACGACCATCTTGACCGAGTAGCCTGGGTACAGCACTTGGAGCTCGTACCGGAGATCACGATATTTGGTCCGTTTTTCCTCCTCTTTCAAAGCGATGTTTGGCTCAGCAGGTGCTGAGAACTCGATCACAAACATCACCTTGTTATACTCCGACATTTTCGTGATCTCTCACTAATTGCAGAAGCGGGTCTGAGCTCCTTAAGATGTTGCATGCCATACTTAGTGCTACTCTGCCATGCAGACACTCCAGACCCAAGAGTCCTCGGCCCCCCCGTTGACGTGAGAGGTAGACACGAGGAACGGACGATCTAGGATGAATACTCCTCTTGATATTCATCATCTTGCGGGTACTTCTATCTAATTGGCGCAGCTCATCTACAGTCCATTTGACTACCCCAAAGGAGTAGATCAGGACAGGAACGGCAAGCATATTAGTCGCAGATACCTTGTTCTTCCCCGAAAGTTCTGATGACCAAATCTTTCGGAGTAGGCATCTGTACTTGCCGCGGAGAGATTCTTTCACTTGTTGCACATCCTGGATGTGATGTTGTTGCACACCCAGGTATGTGTAGGTCTCTCCGGTATCCAGATGTCTTAGGATGCTTCCGTCTGCGAGTTGCGTGTCTTCAGCAAAGTCCCCGCATCGTCCTCTCTTGAGATGGACGACCGCACACTTGTCCAACCCGAACTCCATGCCAATGGCCCGCGTGTACTCTTCGACCACCCTTAGAGCATTATGAAGTTCGTGCTCTCCGGAGGCATACAGTTTGAGGTCATCCATATAGAATAGATGAGTGACCTTATGCCTCCGGTTGCTGGGTGGTCCACAATGGTACCCGCGAGTTTGGCGGAGTTCAACAGATAACGGCAGCAGTGAGATGGAAAAGAGGAGGGGACTCAGAGAGTCTCCCTGGAAAACTCCTCTTCTGAATACCACCTGCCCTGTTGTAACCCGCTGTGCACCAGATGTTATGGTGAGGCGAGTCCTCCAGAGCGGCAGCAGTTGTTCTATGCATCTCACCAGTGGCTCTGCTACTGCAAGACATTTGAGCAAATGCACCAGTAGTTGGTGCGATGTAGTGTCAAACGCCTTACGATAGTCAATCCAGGCCATAGATAGGTTCCGCTTGTACTGCACAGAATCCTGCGTAATACAGCGGTCTATCAGCAGGCTGTCTTTGCAACCTGACATGCCCTTCTTGGCGCCACGCTGCTCGTAAATCTGCTGGAAGACCGGATCAACCTGCCTTAGTGTCCTAGCATACAAGATACGTGTAAATATCTTGTAGCAGAAGTTCAGACAGGTGATTGGCCTATAATTCCTTGGATCGGACAAATCTCCCTTCTTGGGGATTAGCACGGTACGTCCCTCAACAAACCAGTCCGGAATCTGCTGCTCCTCGTTCAACCACGAGTTGAAAACTTGAGCCAGACGACGGTGGGTGCAAGGGAATTTTTTCCACCACCAGTTGTTTATGCCGTCTGGACCCGGAGCAGCGAAGTTCTTAGTACCAACAAGAGCTTGTTGAACTTCCTCCGAACTGATTGCCGGGCACACTTCTTCTGGCTCTACAAAGGTTCTGCGGCAGAGAGCCTCGAAGTGTGCGATTGCTGGAGTGTCGCTATCGAATGGACGTGTCGTTTCGTAGATTCCCTTCCAGAAGATTTCGACATCGGCTACAGCTGGCGGATTGTCGACAACACGCTGTGGCTCTTGAAATGGGCGGGAAGGATTCATACAGAACAATGTATTTTGTTCCATACTCCTTACCCGCCTTATTAGATTTTTCTCCACAGCCATGAGCGCTTGAATCCGATCTAAACAGTGTTGCTTAATGGTAAGCATCACTGTTAGATTTAGTGTGTGGTGCTGGCGTCTTAAGCCGGCTGCTATTCGCCGGACTTTAGGCGTGAATGCCTTGCCAGCTGTGACGTGTTCCACCACACTTTGGATTCGAGAAGCGTGTTGTCTGGCCAACTGTATTTTGCCTTCGATCTTTTGTACACGCCGCTTAGCCTTATCGATACCGCTTGGGGCCCTGGTTGCCCTTTCGCGGGGAACGAGTTGGCTAGCAGCGTTGTACACGGCAGTGTTGATCTGCCAAATGTCGGCGTCTTCTGGTAGCTCCTCATCGATGGCAGCGTCCATCCGTACCAGGTCTTGTGGCTTCAGGGTAGCCCTGCTGTTAAGGCTAACCCTCGTTCTTAAGTTAACATCGGAGTACCTTCTGGGTTGTTCCCCGACATCCGGTATTTGCCGCGGTGGAAGTGCGACTGGTGCTTCCTCCTGCTGCCGGGGTGCCCTTACATAACCTGATCTGCGCAGGAAGGATACCTGATCTCTGATAATAATAATAATAATAATAATAATAATAATAAAGCAGGAGAGGCCAACTTCCATCTAATTTGCCTTTGGTGAGTAGCGCCACCACTTACTCCAGCTCTGGGTGCAAAAACGGACCGGCAGCACTAGCGTACCCGGGAGGGGAAAGGATCTTCCCCTCTGGTGTCGGACGTGGGCTTACTGGGCTAACCACCCACAAGTCCAAATCTCTGGTTCCCATAGACCAAAGACAGGGCCCCCACGATCGACCTCAACCGGATAGGGGTCATGGGCAAGGTGGTGGGGCCCAACAGGACGGACTGCCCGATAATGACGTACGCAATGGACAGGGACGTTTTGAGTGGACGAACGAACTGAGGGACGACCTTATGCAATGCGACGAAAACAGTGAGCCCGCACGGAGGGGATACATGGCGCGGATGCATGCTCTGTGGTGTGATATCCATCCAGAGCATCGCGCAGTCACCCAGCAAAATCTTCGTGACTATGTATCTCACCTTCGCAGTAGAGGCTACGTCAGAGCCGCCCTGAGGCCTGCTGAAGAGGTGGTCGATAGGCCACTCGATCAGCTGGTCGAGGAGGTGGTTTTAGACGTTCCTCTCATACCAGATGGTATCAGATCTAGAAGGGGGCTACACCACCAGAAGCCCCCTCGGCCACAAGATCTGGCCAGAGTGGACGCAGAACTTAGTGGGGTTATTCCGGAAGTGGCTGACATCTGGCACATCAACTGTGCCGTCTATGACGCCGCGAGTCGACTCTGTCCGGTGGAGAGGCGGAATAACACTGCTTCTCCACAGGAGAGAGCTGACCGGCGCATACGTAAGATGGAGGCTAAGATCCGGTCGGCGAGACAGTACGCTTCCCGTATCCAGTGTGTGATGGATTATGTGGCGAACAACAGGCCTTTCACGCCAAAAGTGCGACGAATAGCCGCCAACCTAAGGCGAATCCATCACACGCTCAACATGGCAGTGCTGCTTACCACCAAGCAACATTGTCTTGATCGGATACGGATGCTAGTGGCTTGCAAAAAGTCGCTAGTAAGGCGGGCGAGAGCGGTAGTGGAAAACAATCTTTTCCGTAAGAAACCGTCTCGTCTGTTTCAACCTCCTGAGCGTATTGTTGAGAATCCGCCGACCGTAGATCAGGTGGAAAACTTCTGGAAGGCGCTTTACGAGCAGAAGCGTCCACTAGACCAAGATACTCCAGCCCTGGCACACTTCGAAGCTTTTTGTCAAGAACTACAGCAGCCTCAAGTAGTGTGCCAACCGATAACGACGGAAGAGGTTCGAAGAGCTCTTGAAGGCTCCAAGAACTTTGCTGCTCCTGGTCCTGATGGGATCAACAACTTTTGGTGGAAAAAAATACCAAGCACCCACCGCCATTTAGCCAGAATTTTTACCTCTTGGCTAAATGGAGAGCAGCAAATTCCTTCCTGGATTGTCGATGGGCGAACCGTGCTACTCCCTAAAAGCGGAGATTTGTCCGACCCAAAAAACTACAGGCCGATAACCTGTTTAAACACATGTTACAAGATGTTCACACGTATTTTGTACATGCGCGTACTCCAAGCAATTGACCCGGTATACGAACGGATATACGAGCAACGTGGGTCTAAGAAGGGTGTCGCTGGCTGTAAGGAGAACTTGCTTATTGACAGATGTGTCACGCAAGACTCCGTGCAGTATAAGCGGAACCTTTCTATGGCCTGGATCGACTACCGCAAGGCATTCGATATGACATCCCATGAGCTAATTGTTCACTTGCTCCAATGTCTTGCGGTGCCCGGTCCCGTAGTGAGGTGCATAGAACAGCTCATGCCGCTCTGGAAGACTCGCTTTACTATAATATCAGGTAATGTCAGAGTACAGACGGAGCCGGTTGTGTTTAAAAGGGGAGTATTTCAAGGCGACTCCCTTAGCCCCCTTTTATTTTGCATCTCACTACTGCCGTTATCCGTTGAACTTCGCAGAACCCGTGGTTACAATTGCGGTACCCCCGGAGATAGGAGGCATAAGGTCACTCATTTATTTTACATGGATGACCTTAAACTCTATGCCTCTAGCGAGAGGGACTTACATCAGACTCTCAGGGTGGTACAGGGGTACACTCAGGCTGTTGGTATGGAGTTTGGTTTGGACAAATGTGCACTGGTTCATCTCAAGAGAGGACGATGTGGTAACTACGGAGAGGATGCGCAGCTTGTAGACGGAAGCATCTTGCACCATCTAGATGCCGGAGAGTCGTACACGTACTTGGGTGTTGAGCAACGCTCCACCCAAGAAGTGTCAATGGTGAAAAACGCTCTCCGCGGCAAGTATCAGCACCTTCTCCGACAGATCTGGTCCTCAGAACTGTCGGGGAAGAATAAGGTGTCTGCAACAAACATGCTTGCCGTTCCGATAATTCTCTACTCTTTTGGGGTAGTGAAGTGGACGCAAAGCGAGCTGCGCCAACTCGACGTAGGAACCCGGAAGATGATGCACATCAATCGAAGTTTGCATCCAAAATCGTCCGTTCCGCGGTTGTATCTCTCACGACAGCAGGGAGGCCGTGGACTCTTGAGTTTGGAGTATCTGCATAACAGGTGTGCTCTGGATGGAGCCTGCAAAATTATCAAGAGTTCGGATCCCCTCCTCTGCATGGTTCGCGACCATGAAAATGCAGGGGTAGGAGCATTTCTATTGAAGGCAGCACAGCGAGCAGCCGATGAGCTTGGTCTCGACTTCGACACTGAGCGGGTAAGCCCAAGTTCTGTTACCGAACTGGAACCCGCTCAGCTAAAAGCCCACATAAAAGCAGCAGAACAACACAGACTTCTGCAGCTGCACAAGGATAAGCCCTTACATGGTGTCTTCTATAAGAACTTTGAAGACAGGGGCTTATCTGAGAAGCTGACCTTTGCTTTCCTAAGGTCAGCTGGGCTGAAGTCTGAGACCGAAGGGTTCATCATGGCTTGTCAAGACGGTGTCTTTAACACACTCGTCTATCGAAGTCATGTCTTGGGTATGGAGGTCTCTGATATAAACTGCAGGGCCTGCCGAAGGGCGCCGGAGACGCTAATGCACTTGTTGTCAGCTTGTCCGGCATACGCAGTCTCGGCCTATATTCATAGACATGACGGAGCATTACGAGTGCTGTATTATCATCTACGGCATTCGTATGGGATAGACGAGACACCAGTGCTGCCATATGCTCCGGGGGATATTGAGTCCGTTGTGGGGAATGAGCAGTGCCTAATTTATTGGAACTACTCGCTCCCTAGCGTCAGACAAATACAGGCAAATAAGCCTGACGTAGTCCTCCTCGACCACCAACTCAAGACAATGTTTGTTATTGAATTCTCTGCTCCAGCGGAGACAAACATTGTTTTGAAGGAAAAACGGACTAAATATCGAGACCTTCTCTTCGAGCTCCGCAGACTCTACCCAGACCACACTGTTAAGTTGGTGGTACTTATTATAGGATCCCTGGGTGGAGTGAGACAAACACTGCTTTCAGAACTGAAGAAGATACCGGCGTGTCGAAACTCGGCAGAAATCTTGGCCGGAGGCATGCAGAAGGCCGTTATTCTTGGATCGTTACGTCTGCTCAGAGCACACGACTTGCGGACCCAGTGATCACTGACTCTACGGCGTAGAGAGTGGTCTCTGGTACTACCAGCGTACCCTCTCTGGCATCGGAGACAGAGAGAAGGGCGACTGGCTTTTGTAAAAAAAAAAAAAAAAAAAAAAAAAAAAAATAATTATTATTATTATTATTATTATGTTATCTCTGTTGTTCTCAGCTCTTTCTATGCTGGCAATTTTTCATGAGGTACGGGCTAAGCCAAGCACCCTCATGTTTGATTCAAGAACTTGCGGACTATTCTTGTTGTTCCTAGAATCACAGCTTTTTGTAAGTTTATATAAGTACCCTTGTGTAAATTTAATTTTTTGATGTTTTCGTGTAAACTCATAGGGATGACGCCGGTGGTTATTATTATTATTAAGTTGATCTTTAGTTGTTTTTAGAGTTTTTGTATTCAGAATGTAGTTATAAAGATCATCGTACAGACTTTTATCATAAAGTGAAATAGGATAATTTTTTATTCTCTTGCTTTTTCGGATTTCATTAATTTCGATATTTGTACTCATTCACCAGAATTCTCTGCATTTAAAAGTTGTCTGGATCTATGCCAGATTGATTTGAATTTGTTTTGATGGGCTTATCTGGCTTTGTTCTAGATTTATCAGTATTAATTTCTGCTGATTTACATTTTGTTTCAAGATTATTAATTTCTTAAGGTTCCTCTTTATCAAATTTGTTTTCTAATTGGCAATATCAGTAATTTCTACTGCATCTGGTTGGTAACTAACCAGTATGCACTTGAATGACTTTTGGTCAAATTTAGTTTTTCTCATTTTTACGCACACATAGACGGTAGAACCGAACGCCTATAAATTATTTAATTTAGGTTATTTAATTATTTAATTTAATAATAATTTAATTTAGGTTATTTAATAATAAATAATAATGACATAAGCCATAGTTCATATGGTGTTTTATTTACGTGCAGAGCCCTTGTAGGTGATAAATTTATCAAGCATGTTACCGTTAAAACCGCCTCACCCCAAAAAAATTTATCTAATTTTGCTGTTAATATCATGGTACGGGCATTTTCCGTTATTGTGTGGTTTATGCGCCCTGCTAAACCATTTTGTTGAGGTGTATTAATTACCGTTAAATGATGGTTGATTCCGTTCTGAACACAGATATTTCTAAAGCCTTTTGGCAAATATTCACGCCCATTATCACAATGTAAATTTGTGATTTTCTGGTTAAAATGTGCTTCACTTACCGCGACAAAATCTTTGAAAACATTTAACACTTGTGTTAATAAATAAGTTACTGTGTAATGAGTATGGTCGTCAATGAAAGTCACAAAGTAATTTTTGCTGTCTACAGTGGTCGGTTTAATTGGACTGCAAACGTCCGAATGTATTATAGAAAATGGCCTATTTGTGTCGCCTTCTGATTTAGATTTAGCAAATAGTCGAATAAGTCGAGCCTGTTTGCCGTAAATACAAGTCTCACATATTATGTCACACATATTAGTCTTCAATTTTCAATAGTTTTCTTTACTAATATGACCTAAATACTCATGCCATATTTTATTATCATTTATTTTCATGATATTTATATGATTTCCTTGATTTGCTAAATCTCTGGTGATTTTAAAACAAATGTAAAATAACCCATTCAAGGGATTTGTTACCATTTTTAACTCTTACCCTTTCGGGATCAAAAATGACTGTCAAGACACGTCCTGTACTCTTCAAACGTATAAATAATAAATGATATGGAGTCCTGAACTGTACAGCACATCCTCCAGTCTTCCCTGGACACCGAGATTAGTCGTAACTTTATTGGTCCCTCTTTTAATCACTATCACTGATATCCCATTCTTCGTCACGGCAATATTCAGAGGTGTACTCAGCTCTTTACAGATTGAAAAAATAAAACTGATTAACAATGTGATCGGTCGCCCCAGAGTCCAATATTAAACCAATTTATTTGATATTTGTTGATGTTTCAGACAATGAGTTTTAGAATAGTGTGCAAAACCATAATCTCCGTTTCCTTGGTTATCTGTTTGTATGCGGGCGATTATTTTGTTTGTGATGTTTTTCATGTAAAAACAATCCTTTTGTAAATGATTGTTTCTTCCACAGTGGTTACATTTTCTATTGAATAATTTGTACTTCTTCTAAAAACTTATTTCTTCCTTTCTTCATTTTAAATTTGTTATGGATCTTGTTTTGTTTAAATTTATGTATGTCATTTCCTGAATAAAAGCGTTCCAGGTGTAGCACTTTTGCATTTGTAATATTTCCTATCTTTAATTTCACTTCATGATCCAAAGATCCGTTTTTTAGAAAGTAAGATTTAAATAGTCCTCACTGAGTTTCTCTACTGCAGTAATTACACCGTCGTATGTACTTGGCAATGTTAGTAATAAATGTGACACTTTGGCCATCTCTTCTATTTTAGCTCCAGTAGCAATTAATTCAGAAATCATTGTGTCGAAACAAGTAAAGTGATTAAGTAAACTTACATCACGTTACAATTTCAAGTTTAGCAGTTGCTCTCGTGACAAGAGTTGTGTTGCCAGACTTTTTCGCTCATGCATTTAGTCCAGACTCTCCTTAGCAGTAATTTGTTCATTTGCAAAATTCATAAATGAATTACTAAAGATAATCAATGATTACACTTTTTGTATAGGCTAGTGTATATGTATTTTAGTAAGAAACAATTACATTAAAGGGTTTTTATTGTTTAATTTGTTAGCTTGGCACCTAAATATAATAAAATCACATAGTGCTACTAAATTAAGTGGTGCGTTTTTCGGGGTCATCCGAAGAGGCCCGTTTTTATTTTCTTCAAAATAACTCGAAAACAGTCCAAATTAATGTAATGTTTTCGTACCAATGACCGTATTTATGGGCCTACCCGTAAACTGCTACTCTCGATATTACATGTGTTTTCTAGAAACTTCTCCGAATCTATTGCAATAGTTTTAAAATCCGCCTAGACCCCCCAAAGCGACAATTCGTCGACTTTAACCATGCATTTGTCTATCCTCGGTTCCTGGACTTCAAGTAAATGAATTGTTCGAACATCACAAAATTTAGAAAATTATTTATGACTTTCATGTCGCTCTTCAACCCGTCGATCCCTAATAAACTATTCTAGTTAAATGGGCATGTATCCGGCCCTAACATTCTGAACGAAACTAAGCAAAAATGATTTAGATAGCTATTTAACGACTTGTCTTTATTTCAATAGGCTGAAGTGTCGCCATGAATATTCTCGAAACTTGAAATGTGAAAACACCGGCTGTCTCTGGTCCTACTCGCCAGGGCCGTACTTAACGAGACTTTTGTTACATTGCCCCCCCCCTTAGATCGAAGCAATTTTTTCCCATAAATAAAATAATTGATACGATTTCCCCTGCGTCAATTACAAATTCTTAAAACTAAATGTCTAGTGTTGTACGTAATGTTTTCATCACTAACACGTAGTACTTTGTTTCTAACACTTACACAGAGTTCCGCCACTGCACATCACTGCTGGTGCGGAACCGTTCATTGTCAATTACTCGCGATCATCGGTACCGCCCGTTCATGCCTGTCTATGTGGTTTACCTTTCCTCGGGTTCACGCTCCAAAGTTGGGATGGTGTCGTCCGGACCCTCCACTATCCCCGATGCTTTGATAGGGGTCAGGACTCGCCGCTGGGGTGTTTGGTTGGGCACCCTCCCGACCTCAGTGCCTGGTGTCCATTCGAAGTGTTGTGAAGGGCCCTGTTCCTCGGTGGCTCCGCCTTCTTTGTGGTCCTCGGTGATTGGCCCTGGGATGGCTCTGTCTGGGGTACTCTAGTTCTCCGTCTCCTCCGTTCGTCCTCCTCGACCGGATGGTGGTGGGTGTGGAACCTGAAACTCATCCGAACGTGTTAGTTATGCGTGATTTTGTAAAAAATCATATACGCCTGTCTCTTATCCATGGGGTGTCCGGTGCGGGTCCCATGCTCCTGGTTAGCATCGTGGATTTCGGGAATGTCCTTGTTGAGTGCTCCTTTGGGGCGTTCGTCCTGACGTGTTTCCTGGGATTGGGTGGTGTGTTCCACTTCCTGGTTGACATCCTTCTTCCGTGTGGGATCTTGTCTCGGCTCTGCTTGGTGTCTGGTTGGTGGTTGCTTCTGGCGTTCTCAGCGGCGGCGTCTTCCCGCTCTGACCTAAAATTTGAGGAAGGTGCATTTCGAGAGGAAGTAGGAGAGGACACAGGATCTGCCCTGGGGTGGATGTGTTCTGAGGCGAGGTTACGGGAATCTGGTTGTTCTACTTGGGGTGATTTCGCGACTTCCGTCGAACCGAATCCGACGCGAGTCTCTGGTTTTCTCCGATGCTTCATAGGTACGTTACCTAATTGATTTGGTACTCCGTCAGAAGCTAAACACCTCTTCAAACGGTTAATATGCACCTTGTCCTCCTTGGTCCCATGGACTTCTTTTATCGTCGCCGTCACTCCTCGTAACTCGGTTATCCGATAAGGTCCCTTCCATTTTGGTGCCAGTTTCTTACTTATCCCACCTTGACTGGCGGGGTCGTTTAGATAGACGCGGTCTCCTACCGAGAGTTTTGGCGGTGCCGAGCCTCGGTTAAACACATCATGCACTCGTGTCGTATTTTTGTCTATCTCCTGGATAGCGTTTTTGTGTGCAATTTTCATTCGCTGTAAAAATTCAGCTACGTAATTCGAATCCGTGTCGTATTTTACCCTTAAAGGCCTGAATATCTGGTCGTACGGGTAATCCATATCCCGACCGTACATTCTTGAAGAACGAAACCTCCTACTTGGGGCACATAATCTCGAAAGATGGGGTAAAACCAGATCCATCGAAGATAGAAGTAATAAGAAACTACCCCGTTCCAAACAGCGTTACGGAGATCCGATCTTTCCTCGGACTAATAGGCTACTATCGACGTTTTGTGCCTAAGTTTGCAGAGTTAGCGTCCCCTCTGACAGGGCTGACTAAAAAGAACGCAAAGTTTCACTGGGACGAGACATGTCAAGATTCTTTTGAAACGCTACGCAACTGTTTGGTGAACGAACCCATACTCAAGTACCCCGATCCAAAGAGACAATTCCACCTTTCCACCGATGCTTCTGCATTTGCGCTAGGGGCAATCTTGAGCCAAGTTTACGACGGAAAAGAATTACCTGTAGCATACGCGAGCAGACAACTTGTGAAGGCGGAGAAAAACTACTTCACGACGGTGAGAGAATGCTTGGCCTTACTGTGGGGAATTCGACAGTTCAGAAACTACCTGTATGGGCAGGAGTTTATTGTCTACACAGACCATCAACCTCTAAAATGGTTGATGAGTGTAAAGGATTCTCTATTTACTTTGTATTAAATGAAACTCAGTTTTTCCACAACACTTAATCTATATTAACAACAAATGAAAAACAAACCGAAATCAATCGGTTGGAAAATGTGAACAATATGCAAATGAGTAATAATTACAATATTGAGATTAATGGATGAAATTTTATGAAACAAGAAGCAAATTTGGTACCGGAAGGGTAGAAAAATTAACAAAATTAAAGCTTGCAATCGGAGTACAAATATTCTGAGGAAATCTACTAAGCAATAAACAAAATAGGCTACCGGAGGGGTAGCAAAATTAATAATAATTAATTTTTGTAAACAAAGTACTCAAACTCCAAACACCGAACGTCAGTTGTCCGCGGTTAATTTGGAATATGGAAAGTTAAACGAAAATATCACAAAAAAATAATTTACTACTAGTGAACTGTACTCTAATTTCTAAGACAAATCCTGAAGTCACAAACACTAACACAACAAAATTATTAATCGAATCGTAAGAACAACGTTTCACTAGGATCGTTAAACGAAAAGTGAAGTTTCTTCCCGAAGGGCTGAATTAGGCTAGTCAATTTTGAGTTAGTGGGCGTTATCCACCCAAGAAATGTCTACCAATGAATTGGGGCCCGGCCCCCTTTTTGTGTTCCCAACTTGAGTACTGTTTTGCCCTACAACTGACGTGATGCAGGAATTATCGTAAATAGGACATGGGCCGTGCATTTTCATCCTACGAACACATGTTTAAACCATAACTTAACCTAATCTATATATAAAGCTAGCTAATTGTTCCAGTCCGGTGAAAAAAAACCCTTGTTTGTGTCATTTTACAAAGGACAAAAAAACCAGACTGGTCCCTGTCTATTGTACAATAAGATAGGGTAATGTTTTCGTACCAATGACCGTATTTATGGGCCTACCCGTAAACTGCTACTCTCGATATTACATGTGTTTTCTAGAAACTTCTCCGAATCTATTGCAATAGTTTTAAAATCCGCCTAGACCCCCCAAAGCGACAATTCGTCGACTTTAACCATGCATTTGTCTATCCTCGGTTCCTGGACTTCAAGTAAATGAATTGTTCGAACATCACAAAATTTAGAAAATTATTTATGACTTTCATGTCGCTCTTCAACCCGTCGATCCCTAATAAACTATTCTAGTTAAATGGGCATGTATCCGGCCCTAACAATCTGAACGAAACTAAGCAAAAATGATTTAGATTGCTATTTAACGACTTGTCTTTATTTCAATAGGCTGAAGTGTCGCCATGAATATTCTCGAAACTTGAAATGTGAAAACACCGGCTGTCTCTGGTCCTACTCGCCAGGGCCGTACTTAACGAGACTTTTGTTACACAATAAATTTTGGGCTTTCATCAAAAGTAGAAAAGGGTCGGCCAGTGTATCTGAAGAGATGTTCTTCGAGGGATCTTCGCTAAACAATCCCTCTGATATACTAAATGCATTTGCCAATTATTTCGGTCAATCTTATAATGAGTCTTCATTAGATATCGAGGAACATCACTTTGAGACCGATATACCTAACAATAACCCTATTGTTAGCATAAACTCTTTCAGTGAAGATGAGGTTATTCGGGCTCTAAAACGAATTAAACCCAAAATGACGACCGGTCCTGATTCCATTCCAGCTTTTTTATTAAAGGATTGCGCTATCATCTTTGCATATCCTCTAACTCTAATTTTTAACTTAATCTTAAAAAACTGCCTATTTCCTGACCTATGGAAATATTCTAAAGTATGTCCCATCTTCAAAAAGGGAAACAAACTAGATATTGAGAACTTCAGACCAATCTCTGTAATTTGTAACTTCTGTAAAGTCTTAGAAATATTACTTCATGGTAGAATATATCATTCGATTAACACCAAAATCTCTATTAATCAACATGGATTTATGAAAGGGCGTTCAACAACAACAAATTTATTCTGTGTAACTCAATATATTTCTGAATCCCTAGATGAACGTGGGCAGGTAGATGTCATATATACCGATTTCTTCAAAGCGTTTGATAGACTTGATCACCAGTTGTTACTTAATAAATTAGAAAAAATTGGCTTCTCATATTCTTTGCTCCTTTTGTTTAAATCTTATTTAATGAATAGGAGTCAGTACGTTGCATTAAATGGGTTCAAATCGATCGAATTTGCTGCCACATCTGGAGTTCCCCAGGGATCTATTCTGGGGCCCTTGTTTTTTACATATTTATTAACGACATAGTGAACGAAATTAATTTGCCTCACCTTTTATATGCCGACGATCTAAAAATTTTCACAGTAATTGATGAAATCGATGACTGTTTTCAACTTCAGACTTCTCTTGACAAATTAAACACCTGGTGTATAGTAAATAAATTATTCATGAATCCTAGTAAATGTAACGTAATGTCCTTTTCTTTAAAAACATCACCTTTTATTTTTGATTACAGGTTAGATAATGTCATACTTCAAAGACCTATAACATTTCGCGACCTCGGCGTAATTTTTGATAGTAAATTATCCTTCACTGATCATATCGATACCATTGTGTCCGAAGCCTCCAAAGCCCTTGGATTCATCGTTCGTACTAGTCGAGAGTTCACTAATACTGATACTCTGAAAATTCTTTATCAATCCTTCGTCAGATCGAAACTTGAGTACGCATCGCTAATTTGGAGTTCCAGTAATGATGTTCACAAGAATAACTTGGAGGCAGTTCAACGTAGATTTTTTAAATTACTGTGGTTCAAATCCGACGGTACCTATCCAGTGATTGGTTTTCCGCACAGTAACTTGCTTGAAAGATATTCTATGACTACTCTTGAGGATAGGCGTACGTACTTTTCTCAAGTATTTTTGTTTAAATTACTACACAATGATTTTGACGCACACGAAATAATTAGTAAGCTTAATTTTCACGTTCCCAGATTAACCTCTCGTAATCACCAAGTGTTCTATTTACCTACGCCGCGTACCAACGTACTAAATAATTCACCTTTATATACGATTTGCAGTACTTCTAACAAATTATGTAACGACTTCGATATTTTTAATTGCAGCCTTAGTGACATAAAACAAAATGTTCTAAATTAAATAACCAGTGAGTGTCTTTGTTTTTCTTAATTTGCTTTGAATCACATATGTGTATATATGTATATATAGTTTTCATATTTAAACATTTCCCATGTTATTTTTTTCTCTTTCTTCGTATCATTAGTTATTCATATTTTTTTCTTCATTTTGCTTTCTTTCTATGTTGTTGTATATTATGTAATTAATGCTTTGTATGCCTTTATTCCTATTCTGTAATTGGGTATCTTACCTGTTGAACAGTGTATGCAATAAATAAATAAAATAAATAAATAAATAAATAAATAAATTAGGGGTGGCTTAAAATGATAAAAGTTGTAAAAATCAAGGTATTCAGACCAAATTGTGTACTCGAGGGTTTTTGAGGACGCTGATTACGAATTTGTTGACGAAACTTGAAAATTGAAGATGGCAGATCCAATATGGTGGATATATGATGGACGTAAAATTATAATAGTTGTTAAAATCAAGGTATTCAGACCAAGTTCAGAACTCGGGGGGTTTGCGGGGTTGCTGATTACGAATCTGAAGATTGAGAACTGAGAAAAATGAAACTTTATTTTTTAAGAGGCTAAAAAATAAAAAAGTAACCATATTTTACATTGCAAAATAATTTGCTGAATTTCAAAAACAGAACAATTACAAAATTTAAATTACAAAATTAAAATTAAAAAATGTATTGTCATTTCTTAATAAACTTTATTCGATGTCTTCGTTATCGAGTTCATCCCCATCCATAACAACAGTCTATGTGATTAAAAGGGTTGGGTCAACGTTTGAACATGTTTGACCGCTGCACCCTGTGCAAGCTGCTGACCAGTACAGTTCGGCTTTTACGCAACTGCAACTCTTAGAATGATTTGAAATACATTTCTTGGAGCTGGTGGTTTCTTAGTCTTGATTGGAATCGAATAATTGTCAGCCGTGGCAGCAAGAGTTGATGGTGGTCAATTTTGAATTTGTATTTGTGATTGGCCGAATGCAGTGAATTATGAATTGATAATTCATTACAGAAAATTATAAGTACGATTTTTCACCAAAAGCATGCCAATAATTGTCATATAATTAAATAGGTATAGAAAAAGTAATACGGTTTAATAGTATTGCTCAATCTATTAAGACAAATGTACAAAATATGGAGCGAAAACGTCTACCGCATGGGATACCTCATATAATGGTCGCATACTAAGCCTGGCTGGCGTTAGGAGGTTCTAATTGGTTGGAAATGGTTGATAGTAATCAGAAATTGAAATTTCAATCATTTTGCTACACGTATGTACCTACTATGGGGAGAAACGTCCGAAACATGGAGCGATAGTGTCTACATACCACATGAGGTACCTCATATAATGGTTGCATACTGCTGGATCTGGTCGACTTTAGGGGAGGTCTAATTGCCTGTAAATGGTTAATAGTAATCAAAAGTTAACTACTTTACCATTTTACCCCATTTTACCCCTTGGGGAGATAAATGTCCGAAACCTGAAAACGTCCACATACCAGAATGAGACGTTATGTATAATGGTCACATATTGGGCTAGGTCAATTTGTGGGGGGTCCAGAACTGTTGAAAGTTGTTTCGGATACTTTGAACTTCAATACGTAATTATTTTCACTCAGATATATAGCTCCTAAAGGAGGGGTAATCAAAATTTGGAGCGAAAATTGCCATTTGTCAAAAAGCGCATTTTTTAATGGTGTCGCATTAGACCCAGTCGAACTTTAGGAGGTTTAAAATGGTGGGATGACGTTCGTACTTGATTGCTTATCAGTTTCAGATAGTTTACCTCCAGGTAAAGTCGACACCAAAATATAAAAAGCATTGGCGGTGTCTTATCTACAAAGAATAAAAAGGATGCCGACAAAGGCAAAGGGTGCCGAAATGCTCCTTATATTTTGAACACAAGTATACCAATCGTCTATGGAGTGTAAATCAAAAATATATAGCAAAATAGCTCATTTTTCGCTATGAAACACCTACATAATGGTCGCTTATTGGGTATGATCAACTTCTGGGGGGTCCATTGGAAGTTGTTTTAAGTGGATAATACTTGATTGCTTGACAGGTTTCTGCCTCATTGTGTTCAAAATATGTATTTAAAGGCCATATAGTTTATTTAGAGGTTGGAGGGGGTAGGGAGAAGGTGGGGGGTGGTCAAGAAATCTTCCGAGGTGCTTCATAAAGTTGTGGAAGTACATTTTTACCGAAAATTTTATATTATAACAAGCATTTCATCGAAATTCATAATAACTATAATCAAATTACACTTTTCTCATTAAAAAACATATTTCTTAAGCGCAATCGTAGAAACAAAAAGCAGGTCTTCTAATAATATAGACCTTTCTATTTTTGTCCTAAAAAATATACTAAAAAAGGTTTCACTCGATTTTGATCTGTTAGAAAGTTTCCTGAACTGAAATGCTTCATTAAGAATAATTAAAAAACTAAGTTAAGAATTGGTGAAAATTCACGTTTTTTTCTCTTTTCAGTAATTCGCCAATAACTGTTTTTACGGCATCCTAGGTATAAATGTTCATAGAAAAAGAAGTTATTGAAAAGACAAATAAATTGATTTTTTTTCGATGACCGAGATATCGCCATTCAAAGTTGACCATATTTTGTCATATTTTGTTTCTTTTAATTTTCATTATATTAATTTATTTTTATAATCTTATTTAAAATTGTGGGTGCCATGTAAGAGAATCGTCCCTCAAATTTGATTGGCACGAAGCTCAAAGTAAAGGTATCGCATTAATTTCTGAAGTAATGACAGGACATTTTGATATCATAAAATTTTAAAAAAATATATGAAAATTTTGCTTCTAGAAAGTTTGTTTTACCGAATCAGAATGCTATTATTGAAAACAAATGAAATCGACCTTGAATATTATATTAATTATGAATTAGCCCTTATCCCGCATCTATTTTGACAATTTTACAATGAAAAAAAATAAAAAATCTGATCTATACGATATATTCACGCCTGATGATTTAGATATTGATTGAGTTTATATAATTGATGATGGTTACTTGCTTCATACAATAAGTTGGAGTACAAATGAGACATTTGTTGATATTAGTATAAAATACATACATTATTTAATGTCTTCATATGAGAAGTGTACCGTGGTTTTCGATAAATATTCTGACGGAGTTGACAATATCGTCACTAAAAGTGCAGACAAATTTTTGCCAACGAAAATAATTTAAAAATGTATTGTTTATTTAATGGAAACATTAATAACAGCTTACATTTATTCGAAGCAGGCTGATGAAGATGCTGATATACTTATTATGAATACTGCTGAAGAAAAGGCAATACAATCAGTCAATGTAGTTGTAGTTGGACAAGATGTGGTACTTCTGATTATATTATCATCATTACCCAATAAATATAACAATGTATTTTTATTGAAGCCGAGTATTGGAAAAGTGCATGGGAGCGCAGCTTTCAATATTCACAGTATCAGAATTTCATTAGCTTCATAAACGCATTTGGTGGTTGTGATACCACATCTTCATTTTTTAAAGTTGGAAAAAGAAATTGGTAAGTTTTCTTATTATGTATCACAAAGTTAGAAATTTTTTTAACAGATAATTCAAAAGAGGAAAAAATCAATGCTGCAATTGTATCAATTTTAGCTTTACGATATGATTCAAAAGCGAACGATAAGTTCCTAGCTAAATGTTGCTTACAATTATTTAAACGATTATCGAAGAATTCGACGTTTACACTATCACAGTTACCTCCAACAGCTGATGCCGTTGGATTGCAAGGACAGCGAACATATTTACAGATTCAACAATGGAAGAGAAATACGTTAAATCCCCCCCAAGGGGGTTGGAAGAAAACACACAATGGATTGATGCCAATTGCCATGATTCTGTCTCCTGCACCGCAATCTTTACTCAAAAAAATATCAGGTGGCTGTTTAAAAGGCTGTATGGAAATTGTGGTTGCAGAAAGTTTGACATCAAATGCTCCATATTTTGCAAGGAATGTGAAGGAATTAATTGCGAAAATGCAAATGTGCCAGAACTATCACAAGAAGATGTCGATAAAGAATATCGACAACGAAGTTGATACTGCCATCGAAAGCATTAATGTTGAAGAATCATAACGTTTTCCTACAATATTTATTTATTTAAAAATCATTTTATTTTAAATAATGCATAAAATTAAATTTTAATATTATAAAGCTAAACCACAAACATTAATTGTTTGTAATATTACTTTTTCGTAAAAATGTAATCTTTATTTTAGAACGTTAATGAAACAATTGTACTACTGTTAAACTATCTTAATATCGTTGTTATATTGCACAAAATAAATAAATTTACTGAAAATTAAAGGAAAACATGTATGAGAGCAAATGTAAATGAGGTAAAATATGGCAGAAATGGTCAAATTTGTATGGCGATATCTCGGTCACCATTGGTCGTACGGGGCAGAACAAAAAGCAATATCTTTGTCTTTTCAATAACTTATTTTTCCTGAATATTTTTATATGCCGCAAAAAAAAGCTATAGACGAATTACTGAAAGGAAAAAAAAGGTGAATTTTCGTCAATTTTTAACTTTGTCCTTTAATTATTTTTATACAAAAAATAGAAAAAAACGCATTTGGGGAAATTTAATTTTCTACAAAAAAGTATTCTTGTAAAAATCTCCAAATTTTCATTGCTTTTGGGTCATTTTGAAAATAGTATAAAATGGGCTTCTTCGGATGGCTCTCAAAAACGCACCACGGAATTTAGTAGTACTTTGTGATTTTATATTATTTAGGTCTCAAACTAACATATTAAAGAATGAAAACCCTTTAACGCAACTGTTCCTTTCTTTTTGCACAACATCAATAACTTCCAGTTCCTCAAGCAACGATTTTCTCACATAAAATTATACTTCGCGTAATACCTGGGCATATAACTTTTAGTAGATTTGAGTTGTTATTGAATAAAAAAATCGGCAGCTCCTGGAGGTGGCTGAAATCTCCCCACGGTGGATCTTTGAATCAGAAAAGTGCACTAAATTATGTGCCATAACGGCACTAAACATAATCCGATCTCAACCATAACCTTTTCAGAACTTTTTGAGCACTAAAGAAACCCTCATACAAACTTCTGTACTTTTTTCTCACTTGCACCACATAAATATTTAATAATTGTTTAATTCATTTTCATTTGATTTCTCCAATTTAAGAAAGATGCGCACGGCGCATCATATTCTTCGTTAGTCGTTTTCATCTGCACGAAATATATATACATATATATATATATATATATATATATATATATATATATATATATATATATATATATATACATATATATATATATATATATATATATATATATATATATATATATATATATATATATATATATATATACATATATATATATATATATATATATATATATATATATATATATATATATATATATATATATATATATATATATATATATATATATATATATATATATATATATATATATATATATATATATATATATATATATATATATATATATATATATATATATATATATATATATATATATATATACAGGGTGCGCCAAAGTTCTGAATTTGGTCGATTACGGCTCTATATGAAATGGTGGAAATATATTGTCTATAGATTATTTTCTTGATTTTCAATTCTGAATAACCAGAAAATATGTACAATTATACAGGGTATTCCGTTTTCGTTGTCCGGGCAACAACTTCGTTATTTTAAATGGAACACCCTATATTTTTTTCCTTTATCGAGTTACTCATCTAATTATATTCATAAATCTATTAAGGTGGTAGGTACTTAAAATTAACCGTTTACGATATAAAAGAGATTTTTTGACAAAAAGTGAGGTTTACTGACAAGTTTTTGAGTACCTCTGATTTCATAGACAAGAGAGTTTTCAAAATTCTGCTTATACCGTTATGTTGGGCATATTAAGGGCTAGTAGGGCAGAAACATTATTAACATTAATCTTATACAGAGTGCTGAAAAAATTGAGTTTATTTTTTCGCTAATAAAAAAGGCCGTAATTCAATTTTTTCAAATGGGACGTACTATTTTCAGTTCTGTCATCTAATGAAGTGTTAAATTATCTTTCCATTGATATATCATAGTAGGTATTTATCTTTAAAAGTTGCATAGATATTAAGGTTAATTGTCTGGATCAGACTAATTGTGTAGTAGTACAAGCAGTTTTCCATAATTATTAGCCTTCTGAAATATTATTTTTTTACTTAGAATTGTTGGACAAAGAATTGAAATTAATACCAGCACGTATGTAATAAAGAACTCATAATAAAAAAACAATTATTTTAACAAATGTTCAAAATGTTCACCATTTCGATCGAGACACATCTGAGTCCTCTTCCTAAATGAATGACGCATTTCTTGCAGCATCTGCGGAGTAATGGATGCAAAGGCACATCTGATCCTATTTTTCATCTCATCAACAGTGGTAGAAGTGTCGCGATAAACTATATCCTTTACATAGCCCCGTGAAAAAAAGTCCATACCTGTCAGATCGGGCGACCTTGCAGGCCATGCTATTGCTGCGCCACGCCCTATCCACATATCATTGAAGTTGCGATCTAACCATTCTCTGACATTTGCTGCAAAATGAGGCGGAGCTCCATCTTGTTGAAACCACACTTTTTGCCGTATATCAAGAGGAACGTTTTCTAGGAGAACCGGCAATTCATTTTCCAAAAAATCGTGATATATTCTTCCATTTAAGGGTCCATTAAAGAAATGAGGTCCAATAACAATCGGCCCTACTACAGCACCCCATACATTTAATGACCACCTCTGTTGGGAAACTGTTTTTAATAAATGAGGATTGACATCTGAATAATAATGAAAATTGTGTCCATTGACAGTCATTTTTCTTGCTGGAACTTAATTCATGAGGTTTGTACTGCACCACCAGTTTCGATAAATCTGTCTCTAAGATTACTAAATGCAGGTTCTAAAGGGTGTCTCCTTTCAGGATATGTGGTTTTATAGACTCGGGATGCTAAGAGGCTGTTCCTTGAGCACTCCCCCAGAATAAAAATCATGTCAACCATTTCTTCCCGCGAATAATCCATATTTATTTTGAAACACTTCTTCACTGGACAAATCAATAGACAAACATAAACTAACGACAAGCTAGAATGTGCAAATACCTAATACGTTCCACTCCTGGCAAACCTAGAATTACATAGCGGGTTACAACGTGAATGAATGCGATGGATTTAAGATAAACAACGATAGATATAATTTGCAGCGATGTCAAGTTAATAACAGTGTCCACACCCCAGATTAGTAAAGTGGGAGGTTGCCTATTGACTTTTCAAGGGCGAGTCAAGATGCCATATTGCGCGTCATTGTGCCTGCCCTGTGTTTGAACAGAGTTTTTCTGTATGATTTCATTTTGAATACGAGTAATATAGAACACTAAAACTTAGGTCGAAAAGAAAAACACGGGAATGTTACATAAATTACACCTTTTCAATATGAAATCATACAGAAAAACTTTGTTCAAACACAGGGCAGGCACTATGATGCGCAATATGGCGTCTTGATTCGACCTTGAAAAGTTAGTAGGCTACCTCACTCATGTTTACTAATCTTGGTCCACACCATCGCCTCGGCGCGGAGCGAACAAACTCAACACGTGGCATCAACGGATGTATCACCTCTCTGTCTACATGAGCCACCATGAGCAGTATGCTTTGAAGATTGTCGTGCCAGCTCGTAAAAGTTGAGTTTGCACGACAAACAACAGGTCATACTGTCAAAGTTAATTTATGTGATGTAAAATTATGTGAATTTCAGTCAGACAGATATTTAACCTTAATATCTATGCAACCCTTAAAGATAAATACCTACTATGATATATCAGTGGAAAGATAATTTAACACTTCATTAGATGACAGAACTGAAAATAGTACGTCCCATTTGAAAAAATTGAATTACGGCCCTTTTTATTAGCAAAAAAATAAACTCAATTTTTTCAGCACTTTGTATAAGATTAATGTTAATAACGTTTCTACCCTACTAGCCCTTAATATGCCCAACATAACAGTATAAGCAGAATTTTGATAACTCTCTTGTCTATGAAATCAGAGGTACTCAAAAACTTATCCGCAAACCTCAATTTTTGTCAATAAATCTCTTTTATATCGTAAACGGTTCAGTTTAAGTACCTACCACCTTAATAGAGTTATGAATATAATTAGATGAGTAACTCGATAAAGGAAAAAAATATAGGGTGTTCCATTTAAAATAACGAAGTTGTTGCCCGGACAACGAAAACGGAATACCCTGTATAATTGTACATATTTTCTGGTTATTCAGAATTGAAAATCAAGAAAATAATCTATAGACAATATATTTCCACCATTTCAAATAGAGCCGTAATCGACCAAATTCAGAACTTTGGCGCACCCTGTATATATATATATATATATATATATATATATATATATATATATATATATATATATGTTATATAAAATATTAACAAGTAACTTATAATATTTAGAGTCATATGAAAGTAGCATTATCAGGCGTATCATATTTCATATGGCAGCTGCTCCTTTTGCTAACTCAACATCACCTGATTCACAGGCTCGTTCACAATATTCCTTTGTTCTAAGACTCTTCAAGTCAGCACTTTTAATCTTATAAATATATGTAAAATAACATTTGTACTTCAGTTATTATACTCACTTAGCATAGTTATTAAACTCATTTCAACCATAATGTATAGTTATTAACTCACCTTTATATTAAAATCATATTATGCCAGGATAGTACGTACTATCCTAATAATTAAATAAATCTTTTTAAAAAGTTAGTTGTGTCGCTTGTGATCTAACAAAATTTGGCGCAGTCGAAAAGGATCTTCAAAACACCCTGTACCGGAGCCTAACTACCAGAAACTACCCGAGAGAATAAGGAGAACATCTGCAAAAAGGTGCCTAACTGGAGGGAAAGACTGGAAGAACAAGGAGCACTTTAGGGCAGGAGTGGTGAATTTCAATTCTTTAAGAAGAAAAAGAACCCGGACACAGCACACAACAACTCAACATTCAAAGAAACAATTTTTTCAAGCAACGAGCAACAAATCAACAAGCAACATTTCAACAATCAAAGCAACAATTAATTTTAAGAAGCAACCACACAAGAAGCAATCACTCAACAAGCAACAAAACTTTAGCAAGTAAGAAATCATCCCTGGTCGCACAAGTTGGTGTCTTCGACGTCAGACAGACGGAGCACGCTTTACGAAGTCGCATTCAACTACAAGACTCCACGGAGATGAAAACATTGATGTTTCTCTTGCTGTTCGGATCAGCAGTATCCCAATATTCAATAACGCCAATAAATAACACTATCGGAGTGTATTACCACCGAGACACTGACATCGTCATTTCCCACAAGAAATGGACGTTACTAGTACATAAGAACATTTCCACACTCAAGACAGCCATTGACAGGAACGACAAAATCCTAGATAAAATCTTCATTACTCTTGACCCGGCATATTTAGACATGGTAACCTTCACAAGTGAAGTTAAAACGCACCTTAGTCTATTAACGCAAATTTCTAAGTCCATAAAGAGTAAATTCGACGAAATACTGTTCGACACGAAACGCTACAAACGCGGACTCTTGAACGGTATAGGTTCAATATTTAAATCAATCACCGGCAATCTAGATGCTGAAGACGGCGAATATTATCTAAACTGTATTAATAAACTTAATAATGACGAACACCAATTGGAGAACTTACTTAAAAACCAAATTTCAGTCACAACATCAATCATAAAGAATTTCAATGTAACTGTTCGACAATTACAAATTGACGAAGAGACATTTAATAATGATATAAAAGAAATCGAAAAACAGATCTTAAAAATCGAAGGCGAAACGCGAATAGCTTATACAAAATTAAAATTCTTAAGTATTTGCGAGCAACTCATGGCAAGCTATTTATTTATCGAGGACAATTTAAACGATATTTTAAATTCTATCACTTTTGCGAGACTCAAAATAATTCATACATCGATCATCAATCCCCAAGATTTAGTAAACTCTTTGCAAGAGATTTCACAAAACTTACAAAAGAATAATTTACCACTACCGATTAAATTATCAAAGGTTTCACAATACTTAGATATTATTGAATTAAAAGCTTTTCAGGTAAATTCAGAATTAATATTTGTATTAGACATACCACTAATAGACCCTCAAACATATTCTGTTTTCAAACTATTTCCCATTCCTATTCTGGATAATAGAACTGGTCTATCTCATATTTTATCAACTTCTCAAAAATATATCGCGAGAGATGATGATTCTTTGATGTTCATACCCATCACAGACCTCAAAGATTGCAAATCGATTCGTTTTAACACAAAGCTATGCCCAAATCTATTCGCATATCCAATTGACGACAATGCCATATGCGAAGCCCGTCTCTTCAAGAACCTCGACACACTACCCGAAAGCTGCCAGACGTCGTTCATCACCAGCCAAGGCTACAACGTCCAAAAACTAGAAGAAAACATGTGGTTAGTGATAAACGCGGAACCTTTAGATGTGACCATTAACTGTCCCAAAACAAGTCAAAAAACTGACATAATCACCAAAAACTCAGTTATCAAGTTACAATCAAATTGCTACGCTTTCGTAGGCATTACTAAAATCCAATCCAGTGTAAATGACTTTACCAGTGTAAAAGACGATAATCACCCAATCCAGATTCCATTCGAGTGCTGCAGCCAAATCCCCGAAAACATTCGAGTGCCCAAATTAAAACCCCTAAAGTTAAACAACCTAAACACCGAGGACCTCGAAATCGCCAAACATAAACTGGACCAGTACTCAAAAGACTTAGACAATTTAATAAACGAACCTTTCGTTAATAAACACATTTCCTGGTTCACTTATTTCATAATTGTTCTAATTTTCGGACTATTATTTGTGTATTTAGTCTACAAGTGCAAAATACGCAGAGGAAGTTTGACCACCGATGTCTCCACATCGCCTCCAGCTCCTCCGAGACCTAGTAAACTTTCCAGGACATTTACTAGCCTACTCCCTCAACGAAGACGACCTCCACTAAGAAGAGAAGACGAAGAATCCGAAGACATAGAACTTAGTTAAACAGTTTTGTGCCTTTCATAAACTTTTGTACTGAGACTCTTCAGTGAAAACTATTCAATTTCATTTCAATATTTTTTTATGCTTTTTATACATGCACTGTATTGCATTTTTACGCTTACTGTTTTATATTCTATATTTTTACATTTTATACTTTTACAATTTTACATTTTTGCACCTTTTACATTTTTGTCACATTTTATTGTACCTACTTTGTTTTTCATATTTTTCATTTAATTTCAATTTCAAAAGTTGTTGTATAATCACCAACTTTTTCTATAAGGGGGAAGTTGTTATATAAAATATTAACAAGTAACTTATAATATTTAGAGTCATATGAAAGTAGCCTTATCAGGCGTATCATATTTCATATGGCAGCTGCTCCTTTTGCTAACTCAACATCACCTGATTCACAGGCTCGTTCACAATATTCCTTTGTTCTAAGACTCTTCAAGTCAGCACTTTTAATCTTATAAATATATGTAAAATAACATTTGTACTTCAGTTATTATACTCACTTAGCATAGTTATTAAACTCATTTCAACCATAATGTATAGTTATTAACTCACCTTTATATTAAAATCATATTATGCCAGGATAGTACGTACTATCCTAATAATTAAATAAATCTTTTTAAAAAGTTAGTTGTGTCGCTTGTGATCTAACATATATATTTTTAATGGAAAAGTTTTTTCTTGAACCTCTACTTGTTATATTGTAAATAGAAAATATTTCTTGGGAATTAGGGTTCTTTTTATACTAAAATAAGGTACATCGGTTTAACGTTTCGGCTAGGGTCCCTTAGCCTTCATCAGAAAATTTGTTTATTAATTTCTATGAGTCGTATATTAGCATCTAGACAGCATGACTTCTTTGCAAAATATTTTTCTGTGTTTCCTTCTTTTTTTGGACAGAGTCATTTTAAACACAATAATAATATAATAATAAATGTTTATGAGGAATTTTTTTTATCTGATTGTTCTGCAGCGTGGCTTGGCGGAAAGTAATTTACTTCGAGGAATGGCCGCGATGACCTGTCTGGTCATATATATATATATATATATATATATATATATATATATATATATATATATATATATATATATATATATATATATATATATATATATACAGGGTGTTCGGAAACAAAGTAGAAAAAAATTAACTGAAGATTCCTTAGCCCAAATTAATGGGAGTTCTTCATATAACATTTTTCAAAATACCCCTTCGTTGTCAAGTTACAGCCCCTTTAAAAGGGTAATTTAAAAACTGTTATGATTTTTTTACTCAAAAAGTAAAATTTCAACAAACACAATATTTGGCGTATACATTTACTAAAAGGCATCTTGTGAATTTTTTTCACCCCCTTGAGTGTCTCACCAAGGGGTAGAATGGGCAACCCCTAATATATTTTTAAAAATATTTTAAAATCTATTCATTTTACATTTCAGAATAAAATATTTTTTGAATCCCTTGTTCATTCTAAAACTTTTTTATCTCTTTAAAAAATGCCGTAGTACCAACCGTTTTCGTGATAAAAAATAAAATTTATGTTAATGCAATGGAGTTCATTTCAATCATTACTGAACGATAATGTTTTAAAACTTTTAGTAGGCTGCTAGTAGGCTATAATCGAATAATCTAAATATTCATTAACAAATTCTATGTAATAATAAACGTACATATTTTTTAATCAAATTGACAAATACTATATTTATTAATGGAATAATTTATGATATACAAACAATAATATTTAAAAAATTGAAACAATTTTGACAAACAAGAACATATTTTTCCAAACGTAAATTAACTGCTCAAAATGGCGCCCTTCAGTACGAACACATGTTTGTAACCTTCGTCTCAACTTGCCGTACAAGCTCCGTAGAATTAGTGGGGAGTTACGAATTTCGTCAGCAGTATTAAAAATGGTTTCCCTCAAAACGTCTTCATTTGGAAGTGGTGTAGAGTAAACGACATTTTTCATATGCCCCCAGAAGTAAAAATCTAATGGATTCAAATCCGAGGACCGGGGGGCCATTTAATTGTAGCTTCTTGTCCTCTTCCAATCCAACGATTTCTAAAATATTGCGAAAGCCATTCCCGAACTTGTACGGAATAATGGGGACCCGCTCCGTCTTGCATATACCACATATCTTGGCGTAATTCAATGGGTAAGTCATCGAAAAGCGGAAACAAGTCATTCTGTAAAAAATGCAAGTACGATATCCCATTTAATCTGTGAGGTAACACAACTGATCCAATTAAATAATCGCCTATAATTCCAGCCCAAATATTAATAGAGAAGTTGTACTGACATCGTTTAGCTACCACAGCGTGCGGATTTTCATCGTTCCATAGGTGCTGATTACGAAAATTTATAATCCCATGACGAGTAAAACAACACTCGTCAGTGAACAATACTTTTTTGTGAATTCTAATGGTTTCCTTAAAATAGTTGTACAAAAAGCCTTCCTTACTGGAAAATCACGCGGGAGCAATTCCTGAACCCTTTGCAGATGGTAAGGGTGCAGTCCTTGCCGCTTCAAAATCTTCCATATTTTCCATCTACTTACATTAAAATGAAGAGCAGCCCGTCTAATACTCATTTCAGGATTCTCTCCAAAATATTCTAATATCTGTTCTTCTAAGACAGGTGCCACTTCTACTTCACGACCAGTATCTCGATTCCTTTTTTCAAAAGAACCCCTTTCTCTGAGCCGTATGTGGATATTGGTAAAAGTCGCCACATTAGGTGTAACACGGTTAGGAAACCTCAGGTTGTATTTTCTTTGGGCTGCTAGAGAGTTTCCTTTGCATTCACCATAAATGAAATGCATATCAGCATATTCTTCACTACTATAAATATGTCTAGGCATTTTAAAAGCTTACGACATAGAAAAAATAATGGTTTTAAGTAAGAAATAAACTATGTAATTATTTCCAATAATTGACATGAGCCTACTAGATGTGGTAGACCAATTCCAATAAATACTTAAATGTTAATACTACTGTCAAATTGAAACTTGAAGGCAGCCTACTAAAAGTTTTAAAACATTATCGTTCAGTAATGATTGAAATGAACTCCATTGCATGAACATAAATTTTATTTTTTATCACGAAAACGGTTGGTACTACGGCATTTTTTAAAGAGATAAAAAAGTTTTAGAATGAACAAGGGATTCAAAAAATATTTTATTCTGAAATGTAAAATGAATAGATTTTAAAATATTTTTAAAAATATATTAGGGGTTGCCCATTCTACCCCTTGGTGAGGCACTCAAGGAGGTGAAAAAAATTCACAAGATGCCTTTTAATAAATGTAGTAGATACGCCAAATATTGTGTTTGTTGAAATTTTATTTTTTGAGTAAAAAAATCATAACAGTTTTTAAATTACCCCTTTAAAGGGCTGTAACTTGACAACGAAGGGGTATTTTGAAAAATGTTATATGAAGAACTCCCATTAATTTGGGCTAAGGAATCTTCAGTTAATTTTTTTCTACTTTGTTTCCGGACACCCTGTATATATATATATATATATATATATATATATATATATATATATATATATATATATATATATATATATATATATATATATATATATATGGAGATCAAGAATTACCAGGGAGGCAATTGAAATTGAAAAGAGACCGCAAAATCTTAACAAGAGAGACGACACCCAGAGATTACCCACCGCATGGAAGCCCGCACTGTCAGGAAGATATATAACGGAAAATACACGACGTCCCATGGTAAACGAACCGATCGCAACGAGGCACCGTCGAATGTCGACAACTCACGAGGAGACATCACAGCCGGCCACTAGGGGACCCATCACGAGGAGCCGGAGCCAAGCACTGACTAACCTAAGTGAAGCACGACAAGCGCTAGCGACGACTGGATACGAGGATACACGACCTTCAACGAGAAGTCACGTGAAACGTGACGTTTCAGTGAGGCCTCTTGTCGGGTTAGCTCAGGCGCCCGCTACGCCTCCAACAGAAAGAAGAGGCCAGGGTATATATATATATATATATATATATATATATATATATATATATATATATATATATATATATATATATTTGCACAGCTATCATACTCACCTCCTGAACGGACTACAGACGCCCAAACCTCCGCCCCAAGGAAATGACTTATGCCTGTAAATTTTTTTGCAAAACACTATTTAATGCGAATACAAGAATGGCATCAAAAGAGGGGTAAATTATTTTAGTATTTAAGATAAGTTGTATATGTGTAGAAAAACGGAATATACAACATATATACCGAACTCCTGGTGCGGAACAGTATATGTGCCTCCCATGTGTTAATGCGTGATGTCCAATATGCGCCCTCTCCTCCACCACTGTTGCCGCGTCTAAGTGGACGTATCACCAGTTAGTTTAACTGTTGTTACAGATTTATCAGCGTTCGGTAGCATCGGTCAAATGGTTCACATTCGCGTGCCGTGGTATGCGCTGAACTCCATATTGCACAAAACCTAAGAATGCAGGAATGCAATAAATTAATTATAAAGTACGAACTTTCCAAATCAGATTTTTTGTAGGGCGATTAGCTAGTCGTAGAAGTGAATATTTAAATACAAAATGTTTATTTTGTAAACCATAGTGAAAAGCAAGACGATCGATTACCGAGATGTTTACATTTTGCAACTGATAAAAATTAGTCACCGAATCTCGACGTAGCAATAAGATTAATTATATTATCACAATATTGTTGTTATGGCTAAATATTTGTCGTAAATGTTACCACAGTGCTATGTAAAATTGTTGGTGAAACGAAGAGCTCGCCCCGCAAGTTATTTCATACAATAATAGTACAGGAACAGTAATTTTCAATCACTTAAAAATACATAGCTGCCTAAAAATTTGCAATAATATACTTAGGTAATAATGTACGCTTTAGAAAAATAAATTGTATAATAACTGAATCAACTACCTGACAAGCGTAGGAGGTGGGTATTCTTTTTAATCGCCTTTTTTATATTACGTTCTGGTGGAACTTAGCAATAGCTATTCCATCATTTAGCTTTTTGTATGCTTTTTAAAAATATTTTTACTTAAAAAATGTAAATAGTGTTTTTGTGCATTTAATAAAATTGTTTTAAATGTTTGTAAGGTTTTTTGCCTGTTTCTCTACAATAAAAATTCAGCAAGATACAGTTATTTGGATAAACCCTTGTTCTTAAGTTTATTAATATAGGTAAAAATAAATTGTCATTTAAGAATTACCCCAAGAATTCCTTCATTAGAAAAAAATATTACTTTAGAGATTACCAAAATATTTTTCCTTTTTTGTGTTTTATACGACAAATACTGAATGATTTATGATTAAAAACATTTTATTATTATTACGTATGTTACGTAATAATATAAAGGAGTGGAATTTTCACAGAATATGAAATCTAAAAACCTATGAAGGGTTATTTAAAAACAAGTTTACTTATACGCGTAAATATTTTTATTAGTGAATAATTTGAATTAAAAAAACTGTCCTTTTCTATGACAATGCTAATTACTTCCACATCCAGGTAGTGGATTGGAAGAATAGTAATCGTAAAAAAATGTTAAAACTTATTTCTTGTTGAAATAGGTTTAGAATGCCATGAAACGTAGAGATTTTAAATTTGAGCGAAGGAAAACTTCTTGTCGGTCTGTCTGTAACTTTTTTTGTGCGCACGTTTTCTCTGGTTTAAGATATTGACTTGAAGTTTTATACAGGTATGTATTATAACGAGATATGGAACTGCATTGTTTTTAGAACTTATCCGATGAAGGGTTGGGAATAAATAGGGGTAAACAAGGGAAAATAAGTAAATCAAGCTGGTAAAAGTACAATAATTTGGTATATATACTAGAAGCCAAGGCCTCAGTTTTTTTAAATAATATTTTCCGTCCGTCCCCACCACCCCCACTACATTATTAAAGGGGTGGAAAGATTAAATTGAGACATTCACTTGAAATTTGGTACACGAATATATTATAACGACACCTGGTACTAGATTACATTTTGAGATGATTCCGTTGAATGGTTGGGTTAAATAGGGGAAATAAGTAAAGTAAGCTCAGTGTCGGACTGGACCGCCGAGCAATCGGGTAAATGCCCGGTAGCCCCACCTCAAAAGTCCAAAATGTGGCCACTCTACAGACCCAAAATGTGACCCACGTTCAGTAGTAATTTCGACCTGCTTGAACAAGCGACGGGGCGGTGATGGCGCGGATTTTGATCTATATTTCCTATATTTACCCCGAGCCCTGGCTCGCGAAATTTTATACAAGTTTGTATTATAACGAGATCTGGAACTGGATTGTTTTTTTCTCATATCCGGTGAAGGGTTGGGGGTAAATACGGGAAAATAATTAAAGCAAGCTGATAAGAGTACAAAAATTTTTCATTTGGTGTATACCGGGTGAGTCACGAATTGCGCTCGCCCCGATATTTCCTAAAATATTTGGAATAGAAAATTGAAATTTGGAGGCCTTATTACACGACTAAAATGCCATCTTTTCAATAGAAAATCAAGTTAGGTGCACATCCGGTTTGACCGGAAATGCCCACAACTTTCGATTTTCAAATCGAACACCCTATATATTTTTAAATTTTTGGAATCTAGAGGAAATTTTGAATACAATACATCCATTTTGGACACTTTGATAAACATTGAAAATTTTGTTAAAAAATTTATTTCTGAATCCAAAGTGCTGTGGTGCCCAAAATATATTTTAGTTTGTGTCCTACGTTACTATAAAAATAAAAAGAGCAAAATGATTGCATTACTTAATTCTCTAGAGGCGTTTAAAATTTTTAAATGTGATTTTTACCCACTAATTCGGTTTTTTTAAATGGGAATTTAATCGTTCACCAACATTTGTAAATACCTCATTTTCATACGAATCTAATGATACCAAAATTTTGAAAATCCGCTCAGAAATATTTGAGATTTCAGCCAAAATACAATGCAACCAAGCTTTTACAAACATGCGACTAATAGATAATAGATTAGTGGGCTTTGGAAACTAAAATGGCACATTTCTGTGTAAATCTGGTAACCTAATAACATTGGAAAAATCATAGTAGCCATTGACTAATAAAACAATATCAGCTGTCAGACAGATACAAAATAAAGCGTTGCGGAAATCTCTTTGAGTAAAAATTAAAGAAAATGAATAATTTTAGTAGAAATGAAAAGGTCGATATGTTACTGATATATGGAGAGCGTCTCAAAAATTCTACTGCAACTGCAGAACTGTATCAGCAACGATATCCCAACAGACGTCATCCAAGCAGACACTTGTTTGCCAGAGTGGAACAAGAATTAAGAAACGAACCCAATCAACAAGATGACCATGAAACATTTATTTAAGTGAGGACAAAGAAGTTGATGTATTAGGATTTGTGATGGTACAGCCAACAACATCAACAAGGGAATTGTCAATGGAATGCGACATTAGTCAGTCTTCGGTTTGCAGAATTTTAAAGAAACATAAGTTTCGGTCTTATAAATACTAAATACACCAACATCTTTATGGAGATGATAACGACAGGAGGCTAGTATATTGCAACTGATTCTTAAATGCAGTACAACAAAACCCAGGTTTTCCTTTTCATATTTTATATTCAGATGAAAGTAGATTTACGAACCAAGGCATGTTTAACAGAAATAATACTAGGTACTGGGCTCAAGAAAATCCGAGGTTGGTAGGGCGGGGGAATACTCAGGAAAGATTTGGGTTTAACTGTTGGCTTGGAGTACTTGAAGATCGAATAATTGGACCCATATTTTTTAATGGAACACTTACTGGCGAACAATATTTATTCTTTTTACAAAACCAGACAGCAGAATTTCTTGACTTACTTCCTCTTGCCTATTTACAAAATCTGTTTTTCCAACAAGATGGTGCTCCCCCACATAATTCCAGAAGAGTGATGGAATATTTAAACAACTTGCATGGTGAACGCCTTATTGCAAATCAAGGTCATATCAGGTGGCCTCCTAGGACACCTAACTTAACACCCCTCGACTATTATGTATGGGGCACTCTCAAAAATAAAGTTTATAAAACTTCTTCAAATACCCGCGAAGAGCTGCAAAATAAAGTTGTACGGGCTCTTAATGAAATAACGCCGGCTGAATTGCGTAGAGCCATCCAAGCAACTGTACGCAGAGCCGAATTGTGTATAGAAAAAAATGGTCATTTTGAACAATATCTATAAATGTTAATTTATGGTTTAATTATATTAATTATTTTAAAGATACCTACTGTTACCTAGTTTGAGTTTAATTGTTCAAACGGAATTGATTTTTATTTATTTATAGGCCCGATATTTATGTTCATTTAAATAAAACTCTGAAAACCGAACTGATGTCGCATTCTATTGCAAATGTCCTTGTGGATGTAATTGTGTTTACCTCCACATACCTATGCTAAACTTAATTGTAACGTTCTTTGCGCTCACAATTATTAAATGTTTGATAGCTCAAGATTGCCTATAACTACACGAGTCTGTCTGACAGCTGACATTGTTTTATTACATTCAATGGCTACTATGATTTTTCCAATGTTATTAGGTTATCAGATTTACATAGAAATGTGCCATTTTAGTTTCTAAAGCCCACTAATCTATTATCTATTAGCCGCATGTTTGTAAAAGCTTGGTTGCATTGTATTTTGGCTGAAATCTCAAATATTTCTGAGCGGATTTTCAAAATTTTGGTATCATTAGATTCGTATGAAAATGAGGTATTTAAAAATGTTGGTGAACGATTAAATTCCCATTTAAAAAAACCGAGTTAGTGGGTAAAAATCACATTTAAAAATTTTTAACGCCTCTAGAGAATTAAGTAATGTTGCTCTTTTTATTTTTATAGTAACGTAGCACACAAACTAAAATATATTTTGGGCACTCTCGATTCAGAAATAGATTTTTTAATAAAATTTGTAATGTTTATCAAAAGGTGACGAAAATGGATGTATTGTATTCAAAATTTCCTCTGGATTCCAAAAACGTAAAAATATAAAGGGTGTTCCATTTAAAAATCGAAAGTTGTGGGCATTTCCGGTCAAACCGGATGTGCACCACACTTGATTTTTTATTGAAAATATCTCATTTTAGTCGTGTAATAAGGCCTCCAAATTTAAATTTTCTATTTCAAATATTTTAGGAAATATCGGGGCGAGCGCAATTCGTGACTCACCCGGTATACAAGAAGCCAAGGTCTCAAATATTTTTATAATATTTTCCATCCCCGTACCACCTCCACTCTATTATTAAAGGGGAGATATGCACATGGAATTTGGTACACATATATATTATAACGACACCTGGAACTAGATTACATTTTGAGTCGATTCCGTTGAAGGGTTGGGGATTAAATAGGGGTAAATATGGGAAAATAAATAAAGCCAGCTGGTGAGAGTACAGAAACTTGGAATTTGGCGTATATACCAGAAGTCAAGTCCTCAAATTTTATTATTAAATTTTTCAACCCCTTCACCTCCTGCACTCCATTATTAAAAGGGTTGATAAAATAAAATTGAGATTTTCACTTTAAATTTGTCACATATATGTACTATAACGACATCTGTAATTAGATAATATTTTGAGATGATTCCGTTGAAGGCTTGGGGGTTAAATAGGGGTAAATATGAGAAAATATATATATAGTAAAAGTAAAGGCCTCAATTTTTTTATAATATTTTCAACCCCTCCACCCACTCCACTATTAAAAAGGGATGATAAAATTAAATTGAGATATTTTTTTGAAATTTGGTACAAGTATGTATTATAGTGACATCTGGAACTGGATTATATGCTGAAATGATTCCGCTGAAAGGATTGGAGGGGGGGGAGTAAGTAGAGGTAAGCAGATGAAAATGGGTAAAGCAAGCTGGCAAGAGTACAGAAACTTGAGATTTGGAGTATATACTAGAAGCCAAGGCCTCAGATTTTTTTATAATATTTTTCAACATACTCCATTAATAAACTCGTTGATAAAATTAAATTGAGATATTCACTTGAAATTTGGTACATGTATATATTGTAACGACGTCTGATTGAGATAATTTTGTTGAAGAGGTGGAGGGGGGCGTAATTGGTGAAAATAAGTGGAGCAAGCTAATAAGGATTCAGAAACTTAATTTTTGATGTATATGCTAAAAACCACCGCCCTAATTCTTTTATGACATCTGCCCCAAATATTATGGAAATTCTATGACAAATTATTTCCGCATATTAGAGTGCAAATATAGTCAAGATCTTTTCCGTTAATGAGATTTAGATGGAAAATTTGGATGTTTTATTATTAAAATTTTATGACCAATTATTTCCACATACTAGAGTGAAAATATAGTCAAAATGTTTTCCTTTAAAGAGACTTGGATGGAAAATCTGGATGAGGAAGTAGTGGTTCCTTAGGTAGCGGTTTTTCTTATTAAAATTCTATGATCAATTATTTCCAGATATTAGAGTGCAAATATAGTTTATATATTTTATATAGATGTTTTCTTTAAAAGATATTTGAATGGAAAATCTTGTGAAAATAGTGATATCTTAGGCATCGGTTTATTACAATAATCTATTATTCTATCTATTAAGAAATTACTGTTTAAACAAACTAACGTTTAAATAATTTTATTCAATTTTAAAAGGTCAATCTTAGCTTAAAATTTGGGGGAGATAGACCATATTGACTGTATTGGATGTTTCTAATACTTATAAAGAAAAGGGAACGTCAACTTAGCCATATTTTAACGACTCTTCAAAAAACTGATTTCTGGATGACTTTTCAATAAAATGGATACCTGAGAAAATATACGTTTTGTGAAGTTTTGAAAGTTTGCTAAAGTTAAATTAAAGCTAAGAAATTTACCTAAATTCTTGTATTTCAATTTTTCTTTATATTAAGAAACGTAATTTAAAAGGTATGTGTCTATGCCTTGGTATTACGACACGATAACATAATAGTGGCATTTTAAAAATGAGTTACTGCATTGTGGTAAAAACACTGGGCCACAGACTACTAATAAAATGGTTTTATTTCTTTTTATCTTCTTAAGAAATTGAATTTGCATTATAGTAATACATCGCAGATCATTAAAAGTACCATCGAATACAAAAAAATGCACAAAAAATCACATAAAAAGCAAAAGTTGTAGTCAATATAATCCAGTTATTAAAGCTTTTAATCTGAAAATTTGGGGTATGATATTTTCAAAATTTTACTGTTTGAAAAATAAATATGTGTACATTTACATATGGGGCGGGCGCTTCATTGGAACAGTTGAATTTGAATTTTAAAAATTCAGTTTTTTTTCAATATCTCGGGAAATTTTTATCGGTCAGAAAGAAAGTTAAATTCTTTTTTAAAGAAGAGGACTATTAAAAAAATAGTCATATGATTTTTTTCGAGGGATTAATAGTTTTCATGTAAAATGAGTAAATTTTACTAATTTCCTATTGCATGGAAGGAAAACTAAAAAATCCAATAGGCCCAACATCACAAAAAGCGTCACATGTCCGTAAAAAATGACTCTGAAATAATGAGAAAAATCATCTTAAAGAAGAAGGTGTACTGATTTATTTCTATAGGGCATTGCTTCTGAAGAATGTATATTCATTTTAAAAAATTGCTTCACGGAAAAAAACTTTTCTATTTATAATGTTGTTTTATCTTCAAATATTGATCAAAATGTACAATTCCTGTCGGGTTGCATTCTTAATAATATAATTGATACTTTAATAATATACCGAAGAGCGTTTTACGTTTATTATCTTTAAAACAGAGCACTTTGAAATTTGCGAATTTCGACAGTTTTGAGATTAACCTCAGAAATAGTTGTGAAATCGCGAAATTCATTCCTACCAAAAAGTAAAAATTGAAAGATGAAGCTAAACCTGTGTTCTATGTAATGTGTAACACAGTTTTTAATTTCACAATTTACTTTCTTTTCAATTCACTTTTATGTGGGTATATTTGAAATGTGGATTTATTTAATTTACGAGCAGTATTCGGTATTTTAGAACTTGTATTTTGACGCTTTCAAATTATAATAATTCCTTTTGATACGACCGTCAGAAAAAAGTAAGTCGTTTAAATCACGTAAAATTCTTTAAGAAAAGGTGTCGTGAATAATACATGCGCATGCCTACTATGACACGTGTTGCCGTTTTTTGTTTTTAATTTTTTTTTTAAATGTCTTCCCCCTTTTCAAAATCTAATTTAACTTTTTATTGACCCGATCAATATTTCCTAAAATATTTAAGAAAAATGGAATTTCCATAGTTTAATCTCAATTTTTTACCGAAACGCTCCACATAGATATGTAAAAATTTGCGTTTTTTAAATAATAAACTTTGAAAATACCCGTGTGCCAAATTTCAGCCATTCCTGTTTACTTTCCGAAGTTCGAGAAATTTTTTGTCTTTGGTAACAGAACTAATTAATACGTCAAAAATAAAAAATATTTTCTCTCCTAACCCTTACTAACTTATCTTTGATCATAAAACGTTATGCAAATTTAAATTATGGAAATATGATAGACTCAAAAATGCACTATTGTGATTTTTCTCAATTATTTCATAACCTAAAAATTTAAAGTAAATCTAGAAGCTCCACTGACATGTCCAAGAAAGTATTTAAAACTTTCTCCATTTAATCGAGTTTCTACCTAATATAATAACGGAGTTAGCAATACATACAGCCTCAGTTTGGGTATATTTCTTGTACTTCTTAATAATTATTTTGACAGTTTTTATGAATAATAGTTGTAAACTCCCAAACTATCAATTCGGTATAGACAACTTTAATCCAATATAGTATAAGAAAAATATTTTCTTTAACATTATAAAAAAGTAGATTTTCTGGTTTAATATACATTTTATATTCTCGGAGTCGTGAGAGAGATTAGATGGGTGCCGAGTCACTCCACTTCAAATTAGACCTCGGATTCGTAATCAGTCCCTAAAACCCCCGAGTACAGATCTTCAAGGCCTGAATATCCACTCTCATATTTTCTGGAAAATGGCCCGATTTCCGGTCCGTCATTTGAATTTCCCAAAAACCTCCGAGTAAACATTTTCGTTCTAATTTTATGGCATATTGTGTATGATAACACATTTTTCAATTAATCTAATTAAATTGGCCATTAAAATTGCCTAATTATAGGAAAAAAAATGAAATGAAACATTTCCGCCAAAAAATAAAAGGTACTGTCTTTTCTAAATGCCTTTCTGAACTCTGTACAACAAAAATGAAGTCAGTTGACTATATACCTTTTTTTTAGAAGTTTTTAGATTTTTCATGCTAAAATGAGGCGACTACATAATATAATCTTTGCAAACGTATGCAAGGTCACTCCAAATAGCTGATAGTAGACGAAGCACTTTAAAAAATGAATCTGCTATAGTATAGTCAGCGTGCAATTACCTGACAAATTTGTATCAGCTAGAACAATTTAAAACAAAATTGATGATATATAATGTAATTCTTGTAAAATTCGTTCGAATCTGAGATACAGTACTAATATTGTAATTATTTAGATATTTTGTACATCACTTTATTTTATCTTGACTGACCGTGCTCATTTCCATTTCAATAAAAGTGTATAGATTTGCCTCCTTCGCAGTATTCTAAATATTATTTTCCTCCATCATTTTAGCGTAGCAGATTTCTTTATTGATCAATCTGCTAGCTACATGCCAAATATTGTCATTAATTATTTTTTTCGTTCGCCCTTCCTGTATATACCGGGTATTCATGAGATCACGTATATACGCACGTTTTTCTTTCTTTTTTACGATGGAAATTTGAAATTATGGTACAGGATAGTTGGTATAGAAATACATTTTTAGACATAAGTAGACCCACGAAAACACTTTCAGTTTAACCGGCAGTACTACTACCTATTTTTATTTTAACGTTACATTTTTTAATCTTATATGATAGATATTTGAATTATTCTTACAATTTTTTCAAAATCAAAATCGAATCAGAAATGGAATTTTGTATAATTACTTAGTAATCATGAAAATAGTACCTAGTAAATACCAACAGTATTTAATAGAAAGGCTTATTTATCCATTTTTCACCTAATACAAACGACTGTGTAGGATTAATTCGTGGAAATTTTTTGGAATAAATATTTTATAAAAAATAAACTGCCCAAAACTGAATTTTTAAAATAACACCCTGTGGTTTTCTGACATTGTGCCTAAATTAACTCTCCAACACAATTTTAAAATTTAAAATCGATTCATAAACAAATTTAATGTGAAACTACAGTTTGAAATTGAAGATGACACTATGAGGACTTAGCTTTCTGCAACAAGCGTAGTATTTTAGAAGATAATTTCTGATTCGAGTTTAATAAAAAAAAACATTGTAAAAGTACTTAAAACTTCTATCAGATAAGATAAAAAAATATATGCCGCTTGAATTTATGAAGTTGGTAGTATTTCCGGTTAAACCGGAAGTTAATTATTGGGTCCGGTTATTTCAATGTATTTTTGTGTGAAATATTCTGTATTCTAATTTCAAGTGTTTATCTTGAAAAATTATGATAAAAGCGAGGTGTACCTAATCTTGTGGACGCCCGGTATATAACTAAAATTATACATCTGTTCCTCGTTAGCAATAGGGTCACCCACATGTGAAATATGATTTACCTATTTTTACTTATTTGATTAAATAAAACATTTATAATAAAACTACGTATTTATACTCTTTTATCTTATACAAATTAAATTTGTTACACGCTAGCATTAAAAGCGAAATCGTAACTATATTTAACTCATAAAAGTGTTTATTGTTGCTGTCACGTACGTGCACAAATAAGCCTACCGCGCGTTTGCCAAACTTTGGAGGATCCTACGCACATGCACCGTTGCGGAAGCATGTACGCACAGCATTTAATGCGATACAGTATATATGTATTAGTTGGTAGCGCCTACATGTAGCAATTCCTTGAACTTATTTGTATAACTGTATTTGTATAACCGTCAAAATGACCTCAACCTCAAAATTTGCTGAACGCTTGGTAATGTTATTATTAACGATGTGAAGTACTTATACACAGGGATACGTAGTCTCCTCCGATTTTACCTACTTAGCTCCAAATTCGGAGGAGAGTAGGATGATATAATGTGTACATACAGAGGTGGATATACCGTTATGCAAATATATATATATATATATATATATATATATATATATATATATATATATATATATATATATATATATATATATATATATATATATATACATATAAAAATTGTAATAGCGGCACCCAAATCGTATAACCCTTGTTATACCGACACCCGAATTTACAGTGTGGCACCCAGATTTGGGTGCCACATTGTTTTTAGTAGAAAATGACTGTTTTCTCATCTTCTGGCCTAGATCGGCGAAAATACCAATTTTTGATTGGGTGCCATTTTTACATATTTTATAGACACATATATTCCAATAGTTGAGCAACTTCTTCACCAGAGTGCGCCTGCTAAAACACATCTGTATATACTGTATATAACAAAGTGACATAGTGGCCCTCTGAGAATACCAATGCAAACTGGCACCCGAAATATGGCAACACTGTTAGTTATTGTCTTTAACATGAAAGCATATTTAGGTTTCATTCACAGTTGTATTCAGATATTTTATATTTGGTAAAAACACTTATATCTGACTATCGTTTTAATAAAGTACGGCGGCCCGTCGCATGTTGTGACCTTGAAACTTTGATTTGTTTGTGAAATAAGTATAAATAATCTCGACTATTTTTAATTTTTTAAAATTTTTCCGTTTTTAATTATTGAATTACGAAAATTAAAGTCTTTCGATTCCATCAGTCTGTCTGCCTCACAGTCATCTCCGTCTGTTAGCGCTAAAAACTTTGACACTGAAAAATAATAATTAGGGACTATTACGCTATTGTCAAAGAAAAAACCTTATATGTTTTTAATTATTAACGTCATTGTCAAGGAAAAAGCCTTATATATTTTTATTGAAAAATAAACAGGGTGCGGTTAAAAATATTTGAAAAAATACTATCCCAGATTTTTACGTTTCAAGTTATGTAAATTTTGAATCTTACATGTGTCTGCCTATCTGATTGTTGATCGATACCTCTTTTGGCGATACGTAAAAATCTAATCTAAGTAGAGAGTAATAATAAGTGGGTAGTTAATGTGGCTGCTCAAAGAATTATTAATAACAAAAATGTTAGGGTGATAAATTATTTTAAAAGTCGAAATCTAGCCGAGAGCATTCAGGTCTTCGTCTGATATTATTTATTTTCCACAACTTTTTTATATAGGTCAGATTCAAATCTAGGATACATTATCAAACAGTCAACAAATTTTTATGGAGTATAAAACCCTGGAATAATTCTTTTTTAATATTAAAGAAAATGAAATTAGGACATTTGTTTCTAGTTGTGTGTCAAATCATTTCTTCTAAACAACATAAAATTTGTACTAATATACGATTCAAATGTATTGACCCCTCAATTTAACCGCGAATATCTCAGAAACGGAAGAGCAGAAAAAATTGAAATAATTATGTGTTTATTATGAGTCTATTCTAAATCAGTCACTGAAATTTGAATAATGTACATTGGACACTTTTGAAGTTCTGATAAGTTATATTGAAAAATGTCCTACTTCTTAAGAAAATTTTGGCCATACCAGTTTCAAATCCATCATATCTTGAAAAATATGCATACTATGTAAATAGTATTTTAGACACCGATAAAGCACGGCATTTTTTGTAAGAGGAAATTTTTTCACGATTTTTTATTCTAAAATTTTGCAGTTATTCTTAAAAACGTGATGTCATCTTTATTCGGTTATTTATCAATGTATTTAAAAAATTTGTGTTGAAATAGTTAATTATGTAAAATGTAAGCATTTGCAAAAAAAATAATTGGTATATATCAAATATTAATTTGGTTATCAAGCGTAAAGGATAATACCATTCCAAGTTTGCACTAATATTGTCTATTACGTTTCATAACTAAATTAATGGTTGATATATACCAATAATTTTTTCTGCAAATGCTTACATTTACATAATTAGCTATTTTAACAAAAAAATTTTAAATACATTGATAAATGACCGAATAAACATGGCGTCCAGTTTTTGAGAATAACTGCAAAATTTTAAAATAAAGAATTTGAAAAAATTTCCTGTACAAAGAATGCCGTACTTTATCGGTGTCTAAAATATTATTTACAAAGTATGCATATTTTCCAAGATGTGATAGATATAAAACTGGTATGGTCAAAATTTCCTTAAAATGTAGGACAATATAACTAAGTTGAACTTCAAAAGTGTCCAATGTACATTATTCAAATTTCAGTGACAGATTTAGAATAGATTCATAATAAACACATAATGTTTTCAATTTTTTCTGCTCTTCCGTTTCTGAGATATTTGCTGTTAAAGTGAGGGGTCAATACATTTGAATCGTATATTAGATCTCAAATCGTTTGTACGTATTATTTAATTAAACGTATTATTAGGAAAGTCATCTACACCTGTGCATGAAAGAAAACTCAAGCCCGTCAGTATGGGAACCGGCGTGCGCACAGTACCCTAGTAGCACCAATATTGCACCAATATATAATCCATATAGGACCAATATATGAATATTGGTCTTATATAGGACCAATATTATATATATTGGTCCTATATGGATTATATATTGGTCCAATATGTTGTGCTACTAGGGTGGTCCAAAATCGAGTTTTTTTGTTCAAAAATGGCTAGAGAGCGCAAATCTGAAATGAACAGTTTTTTTAAACTAAAGCTTACCGAAATTCCAAGAAATCCTCGGAGTCTGAATTTTGAAAAAAAGTTCCTTTTTTAATATTTTAAGTTAAAGGTCAAATAAAAATATTTTTAAATAATTTTTTATATGATATACTGAATAACTTCATACTTACATACATACTTCAATTAGACAAAAAAAGTGTCATTGACATCTGCCAAATTGACATTTGACTTATATTCACGGACTTGATATTTCTACCATATATGTATTATTCAGTATATTATAATATATCAAAAATTATTTTAAAATATATTTTTTCCGGCCTTTAACTTAAAATAATAAAAAAGTATTTTTTATTTCAAAATTCTCCGAGGATTTGTTGCAATTTCCCTAAGCTTTAATTTATTTATAAATACATTGTTTGGATCAAAATAACATGACAACTGAGTGTCATTCGTATAACACTGGATTACTGTGTAGTGTACACTATTGAAAATGTTGAAAATATTTTCCAGCTGTTTAATTTGACTAAAAGTTTATGTCCCAAAGACATAGTAGTTAATATATTTCTATAAATAATAAAGAAAGTTTGATTTAAAAAAATCCAAAGTATTACCTCATATAAAAAGTATATTTCTTCATATTATAACAAAATTTGACATGAAAGTAATAATTGATCTTCAAAAGGTAGCTTAAATTTAATGTATCGAGAGTATCGTAAAAATGTGTTATTAAATGTTAGTGAGAGATTTACAACAGACATTAGTGAACGATTTTTTCCGTTTTTGGGATAATCAGCCCTTATAATGAAACGTTTGTGTTATCTTACCCCAGCTGTTTTCAAATATGAGGTAACGAGGAGTGAATTTCTATAGTGAAAATTTATGAAATACACTTTGCTTGGCATAAAATTGATAAACTCTTTTTCTATGTATAACTAGAATTATCAATATGAAAAACATTTACGATAAGTAAATATAAGGAAATAATATAATCTTTAAAAAGTTATTCCGCTTTTATTTGAAATATTTGTTTGTTTGTTAAGATACTTCAGTTTCTGTCGCCTTACCTAAAATCCACCACCCATTATGAGGACAGGAATAAAAAGTAATAGATTTTTACGGTATAATTATGGTATTGTCACAAGTTGTAAATATATAACTGACTACTCACCAAAAGAATAATGGTAGCTTGAGATCTATTTAAAGTTTACAATAGTATAAATTGAAGTATCCCTTTTGTTGTTAGAAATAAGGTCCATTATTTCCTGACCAGTTAAGCCCTCTTTAAATATACCATATGGTCGTTCTTAATTTAGCGCCAAATATAGTAATTTCAGTCAAATAGAACCCTTAAGATTATTATCTGAGGTAACAAATTCTCAACTTATTTTTATTATGTTTATTTAAATGTAGAATACAACTATTACCTATATTTAACGTTTTTATAATGAATTATAATATATATTAAACAAGCTAACCTTACACTATTCACCAATTTACTACACCTGTTATATATAATTGTTGTACATTGTATAGGATACTCTTTCAGTTTTTTTGTAACACTAACTTACTGCCCTAATTTCAATACAATCGAACTTCTCGTTCTTAAGTTATCGTGCGTACAAGAAACGTGACGGACGGGCAGACAGACGGACGGACGGACAGACAGACGGATAGACGGACGGACATTTTGAAAGTTGTTCAGAATTCGATCACCAACACCGGGATATGAAATTTTGTTCTCTACGAACAATATTACCGGTTTTAGAAATGTGCCGATCGAATGCAAAATATACTCTTCGTTTAGTATTTGCGAAGAGTATAATAATTGATAATCACAAAAGTCCTCTAAAAGTTTATTATTTTTTAGGACTAATTTAATATAGGTTTTCATTTTCATTATTAAATTTATTTTTCATAAGTATTTTGTAGGTTTGCTGATTTCAACACTGGCCACATAAATTTTGAACTGCGCTTTTTTGTCTATTCATTTTCTTGACAGGCCACGTGTCTATTTTGTAAAGTTTTCTTAATGATGCTATTAAACCAATTACTTGGTTTTTGATCGTAGGACACTCTTAGTTCAAACCAAACTTTATATTAAATTTACACACAGTATGGATATTAATACTATATCGCATATTAGCATAAATTACTTTTAAAGAAATATAATCTAGTTTTCTGCATTTGGTTTCTTCGTATATAATAGTATATTAAACCAATTAGGTGGTTTTTGATCGTGGGACACTCTTAATTCAAACCAAACTTTATATTAAGTATAGACGATTTACACACAGTATGAATCTTATTATTATATCGCCTATTAGCATAAATTCATTCTAAAGAAATGTAATCTAGTTTTCTGCATTTGGTTTCTTCGTATATAATAGTATATTCGCAATTTAAAGTAGTAATTTTGGTACACTTTGTTTATTTGCCTGCATTTTATAGCAATTAGAAAACACAAGATTAATTGTAAAAGTACTCTTATTTGTTAAAACATTCTGGATGTATTATGTATAACCTTTTGTCGTATGGATTACTTACACATTTTGGGGCAATAATTCAGTAGCGTATAATTTGGGAGAAAATGTCACTAAAAGCATGTATATATTTTTTTCCTAGAGGGCCTTCTTTAGGAACTAATCAACCGTAAAAGTAAAATTTTGAAGAAGGTTTTGTTGATAGCGCCCAAATTGCTTTGTCGATTGTAATGTTTGGACAGTATAATGAGTATCTGATTTAGACATGTCATATTTTGTCTCGGGAGTTAGGGGTTGAACACCCCTAATGCGTATTGATCCTAAATGTTGATATAAATTAATTTATTACTAAATGAATTCCAATGTCAAATTTTACAAATATTAAATGATTACATAGAAAATAAACATTATTTCTTAAGAAAACCACAAACTTATTAATTTAAGAAAAAACACTGTAGAAGTGTGTGTAATAAGGTTTTTTTAAATAGGTAATACATTTCTCATCTCGTGAATATGCTGGCATGAATTTTACATAGAAACTTGTTGCGAGTAATTTAGAAGACAAATATGTTTATCAGAAACGCTTCCTAACAGTTCTTCCAAATAGGAAAATGTCAGTTTTTGTGACACACTACTAAAACAAATTTTGGTCAAAAATGGGTAGCATTATTCATGACTAACACGACCGTCTTTCTAGAAAACTATTTTGTCAATATTTAGGGGCACTACTCGTTAGGGGTGTCCTACTTCTGGCTTTCTAGACAAGATGCGACAGATACCATACCGTTGATTAAAAATTACCTACTTACTATCTATACTTTCCTAGTTTTATTACAATCGATAAAGCGGTTAGGAAACGACCAGCAAAGAAGCTCTTTCAAATTGAACCTTCAAGGGAATAGCACCTCGAAAGGAGACGACCTAAGAAAAAAATAAAGGTACTTTTATACGCTCTAGAAGCAATGCCGCATACTACTTAGACACCCTGTATATAAGAGACCATCTAATATTAATATCCGCTTTACTTTTAATAATGGAAACTAAATATTACTACGCAGAATTAAATATTTGAATCATATAGTATGATTATATCTCTGCTAATTTATTTCTTTCTCGCAGATAAATATAATATTGTAATAGATTTGGAAGAATCAAATATATTTTTCTCAATTAAATCTATTATTCTTATATATTAATTTAGTTTGGAAGAACAAATACAGTGAAAATAAATCATTCCATTTCGTCAGTTAATTAAATATTTTGTATATTATTATAACATTGCATTCAATATATTAGATATATCTTAAATTGAAAAATTTAACGCTTCTTATGCATGTCCAGCCTCTCATATTCCCAGTGTGACGAATTACACAATCCAAATTCTCAGATAAGTCGGTAAAAGTTATAAGAAACCTAACAGTTTAAAGCAGTAAACTAGGCAACATTGTTGGATGCCACAATGCTATGGTTTATTAAAATTTTACACAGAGAGGGGTGCCACACTGTTAAAACGTCTTTTATATATGACCATTACTCATCATGGTGTGAGAGTATAAAACGGGTGCTAGAATTACATTCATTAACATGGGTGCCTCTTGGCAAACAAACAAGTATATATATATATATATATATATATATATATATATATATATATATATATATATATATATACTTGTTTGTTTGCCGAGAGGCACCCATGTTAATGAATGTAATTCTAGCACCCGTTTTATACTCTCACCCCATGATGAGTAATGGTCGTATATAAAAGACGTTTTAACAGTGTGGCACCCCTCTCTGTATAAAACGTTAATAAACTATAGCATTGTGGCATCCAACAATGTTGCCCAGTTTACTGCTTCAAACTGTTAGGTTTCTTATAACGTTTACCGACCTATGTGAGAATTTGAACTGGGTAATTCGTCACACTGGGAATATGAGAGGCCGGACATGCCTAAGAAGCGTTAAAATTTTCCATTTAAGATGTATCTAATATTTTTATTATATTGAATGCAATAATGTGCAATAATAAGAATATACAAAATATTTAATTTACTGACGAAATGGAATGATTTATTTTCACCTTATTTGTTCTTCCAAACTAAATTAATATATAAGAATAATAGTTTTAATTGAGAAAAATATATTTGATTTTTCCAAATCTATTACAATATTATAGTTATCTGCGAGAAAGAAATAAATTAGCAGAGATATAATCATACTATATGATTTAAATATTTAATTCTGCGTAGTAATATTTAGTTTCTATTATTAAAAGCAAACCGGATGTTAATATTAGATGATCTCTTATATACATGGTGTCAAAGTAGTATGCGGCATTGCTTCTGGAGCGTATAAAAGTACCTTTATTTTTTTCTTAGGTCGTCTCCTTTCGGAGTGCTATTAGCTTGAAGGTTCAATTTTAAAGAGCTTCTTTGCTGGTCGTTTCCTAACCGCTTTATCGATTGTAATAAAACTAGGAGAGTATAGATAGTAAGTAGGTAATTTTTATTCAACAATATGGTATCTTTCGCATCTTGTCTAGAAAGCCAGGAGTGGGACACCCCTAACGAGTTCTACCCCTAAATATTGACATAAAATAGTTTTCTAGAAAGATGCTCCTGTTAGTCATGAATAATGCTACCCATTTTTCCCAAAATTTGTTTTAGTAGTGTGTCACAAAAACTGACATTTTCCTATTTGGAAGAACTGTTAGGAAGCGTTTCTGATAAAAATATTTGTCTTCTAAATTACTCGCAACAAGTTCCTACATAAAATTCATGCCAGCATGTTCACGAGATGAAAAATGTATTACCTATTTAAAAAAACACTATTACACGCACTTCTACAGTGCTTTTTCTTAAATTAATAAGTTTGTGGTTTTCTTAAGAAATAATGATTAGTTTCTATGTAATCATTTAATATTTGTAAAATTTGACATTGGCATTCATTTAGTGATGCATTAATAAATTAATTTATATCAACATTTAGGATCAATAAGCATTAGGGCTGTTCAACCCCTAACTCCCGAGACAAAATATGATATGGTTAAATCAGATACTCATTATACCTCCTATACTTGTACTGTCCAAACATTACAATCGACAAAGCAATTTGGGCGCTATCAACAAAACCTTCTTCAAAATTTAACTTTTATGGTTGATTAGTTCCGAAAGAATGCCCACTAGGAAAAAATATATTCGTACTTTTAGTGCCATTTTTTCCCAAATTATACGCTACTGAAGTATTGCCACAAAATGTGTAAGTAATCCATATGCTAAAAGGTTATACATAATACATCCAGAATGTTGTAACAGATAAGAGTACTTTTACAATTAATCTTGTGTTTTCTAATTGCTATAAAATGCAGGCAAATAAACAAAGTGTACCAACATTACTACTTTAAATTTCGAATATACTATTATATACGAAGAAACCAAATGCAGAAAACTAGATTACATTTCTTTAAAATTAATGCTAATAGGCGATATAATAATAATATTCATACTGTGTGTAAATCGTCTATACTTAATAGGTATAAAGTTTGGTTTGAATTAAGAGTGTCCTACGATCAAAAACCAACTAATTGGTTTAATATACTATTATATATGAAGAAACCAAATGCACAAAACTAGATTACATTTATTTCAAAGTGGTTTATGCTAATAGGCGATATAATATTAATATCCATACTGTGTGTAAATTTAATATAAACTTTGGTTTGAACTCAGAGTGTCCTACGATCAAAAACCAACTAATTGGTTTAATAGTATCATTAAGAAAACTTTACAAAACAGAGACGTGGCCTGTCAACAAGATGAACAGACAAAAAAAGCGCAGTTCAAAATTTATGTGGCCAGTGTTGAAATCAGCATAACTACAAAATACTTATCAAAAATAAACTTAATAATGAAAATGATAGCCTATATTAAATTAGTCCTAAAAAATAATAAACTTTTAGATGACTTTTGTGTTTATCACTTATTATACTCTTCGCAAATACAAAACGAAGAGTATATTGCATTCGATCGGCATATTTCTAAAACCGGTAATATTGTTCGTAGAGAAAAAAATTTCATATCACGGTGTTGGTGATCGAATTATGAACAACTTTAAAAATGTCCGTCCGTCTATCCGTCTGTCTGTCTGTCCGCCCGTCCGTCTGTCCGCCCGTCCGTCTGTCTGTCCGTCCGTCACGTTTCTTGTGAGCACGATAACTTAAGAACGAGAAGTCCGATTGTATTGAAATTTGGGCAGTAAGTTAGTGTTAATTATCATTTACAAAAAAACCTACGAAGAGTATCCTGTAGAATGAACAACAATTATATATAACAGGTGTAGTAAATTGGCAAAGAGTATAATGGTTAGCTTATTTAATATGTATTATAATCTCATTCAGTATAAAACCGTCAAATATAAGTAACAGTTGTATTCTACATTTAAATAAACATAATAAAAATATAATTATAATAATTATCTGAGGTAACAAATTCTTGTTACCTCAGATAATCTTAAATCTTAAGGGTTCTGTTTGACTGAAATTACTATATTTGGCGCTAAATTAAGAAAGACCATGGGGGTATTTAAAGAGGGCTTGACTGGTCAGGAGATAATGGACCTTATTTCTAACAACAAAAGGGATGCTTCAATTTATACCACTGTAAACTTTAAATAGATCTCAAAGCTACCATTATTCTTTTGGTGAGTAGTCAGTTATATATTTACAACTTGTGACAATACCATAATTATACCGTAAAAATCTATTACTTTTTATTACTGTCCACATAATGGATGGTGGATTTTAGGTAAGGCGACAGAAACTGAAGTAGCTTAACAAACAAACAAATATTTCAAATAAAAGCGGAATAATTTTTTAAAGGTTATATTATTTCCCTAAATTTACTTATCGTAAATATTGTTCATATTGATAATTCTAGTTATACATAGAAAAATAATTTATCAATTTTATGCCAAGCAAAGTGTATTTCATAGATTTTCACTATAGAAATTCACTATTCGTTACCTCATATTTGAAAACAGCTGGGGTAAGATAACACAAACGTTTCATTATAAGGGCTGATTATCTCAAAAAGGGAAAAAATTGTTCACTATTGTCTGATGTAAATCTCTCACTAACATTTAATAACACATTTTTACGATACTCTCGATACATTAAATTTAAGCTACCTTTTGAAGATCAATTATTACTTTCATGTCAAATTTTGCTATAATATGAAGAAATATACTTTTTATGAGGTAATACTTTCGATTTTTTTAAATCAAACTTTCTTTATTATTTATAGAAATATATTAAATACTATGTCTTTGTACATAAGATAATTATTCTCTTGGGACATAAACTTTTAGTCAAATGAAACAGCTGGAAAATATTTTCAACATTTTCAATAGTGTACACTACACAGCAATCCAGTGTTATGCGAATGACACTCAGTTGTCGTGTTATTTTGATCCAAACAATGTATATATAAATAAATTAAAGCTTACGGAAATTGCAACAAATCCTCGGAGCCAGAATTTTGAAATAAAAAATACTTTTTTATTATTTTAAGTTAAAGGCCGGAAAAAAAAATTAAAATAAGTTTTGATATGCCTATTATAATATACTGAATAATACATATATGGTAGAAATATCAAGTCGGTGAATATAAGTCAAATGTCAATTTGGCAGATGTCAATGACACTTTTTTTGTCTAATTGAAGTATGTATGTAAGTATGAAGTTATTCAGTATATTATATCAAAAATTATTTAAAAACATTTTTATTTGACCTTTACCTTAAAATATTAAAAAAGGAAGTTTTTTTTCAAAATTCAGGCTCCGAGGATTTGTTGGAATTTCGGTAAGCTTTAGTTAAAAAAGAAACTGTTCATTTCAGATTTGCGCTCTCTAGCCATTTTTGAACAAAAAACTCGATTTGGGACCACTGTGCGCACGCCGGTTCCAATACTGACGGGCTTGAATTTTCTTTCATGCACATATGTAGATGACTTTTCTAATAATACGTTTAATTAAATAATACGTACAAACGATTTGAGATCTAATATACGATTCAAATGTATTGACTCCTCACTTTAACAGCAAATATTAGAGAAACGGAGAAGCAGAAAAAATTTAAAAAATTATGTGTTTATTATGAATCTATTCTAAATCTGTGACTGAAATTTGAATAATGTTCATTGGACACTTTTGAAGTTCTGCTAAGTTATATTGAAAAATGTCCTACTTTTTAAGGAAATTTTGACCATACCAGTTTTATATCTATTACATCTTGGAAAATATGCATACTTTGTAAATAATATTTTAGACACCGATAAAGCACGGCATTCTTTATACACGAAATTTTTTCTAATTTTTTTTTAATTTTGCAGTTATTCTCAAAAATGTGACGTTATGTTAATTGGGTCATTTATCAATGTATTTAGATTTTTTTTGTTAAAATAGCTAATTATGTAAAATGTAAGCATTTTCAGAAAAAATAATTGGTATATATCAATCATTAATTTAGTTATGAAACGTAATAGATAATATTAGTGCAAACTTGGAATGATATTATCCTTTACGATTGATAACTAAAGTAATATTTGATTATACCTACCAATTATTTTTTCTGAAAATGCTTACATTTTACATAATTAACTATTTCAACACAATTTTTTTAAATACATTGATAAATAACCGAATAAACAAAACGTCACGTTTTTAAGAATAGCTGCAAAATTTTAGAATAAAAAATTATGAAAAAATTTCCTCGTACAAAAAATGCCGTGCTTTATCGGTGTCTAAAGTATTATTTACATAGTATGCATATTTTCCAAGATATGATGGATTTGAAACTAGTATGGTCAAAATTTCCTTAGAAAGTAGGACATTTCTCAATATAACTTAGCAGAACTTCAAAAGTGTCCAATGTACATTATTCAAATTTCAGGGACTGATTTAGAATAGACTCATAATAAACACATACTTATTTCATTTTTTTCTGCTCTTCCGTTACTGAGATATTCGCGGTTAAAGTGAGGGCTCAATACATTTGAATCGTATGTTAGTACAAATTTTATGCTGTTTAGAAGAAATGATTTGACACAACTAGAAACAAATGTCCTAATTTAATTTTCTTTAATATTAAAAAAGAATTATTCCGGGGTTTTTAAACTCCATTAAAATTTGTAGACCGTTTGATTTTGTATCCTAGATTTGAATCTGACCTATATAAAAAAGCTGTGGAAAATAAATAATATCAGACGACGACCTGAATGCTCTCGGCTAGATTTCGACTTTTAAAATAATTTATCACCGTCACATTTTTGTTATTAATAATTCTTTAAGCAGCCACATTAACTACCCATTAGATATTACTCTCTACTTAGATTAGATTTTTATGTATCGCCAAAAGAGGTATCGATCAACAACCAGATAGCCAGACACAGGTAAGACTCAAAATTTACATAACTTGAAACGTAAAAATCTGGGATAGTATTTTATCAAATATTTTTAACCCCACCTTGTTTATTTTTCAATAACAATATATTGTATTTTTTCTTTGACAATGACGTTAATAATTAAAATCATATAAGGTTTTTTCTTTGACAATAGCGTCAATAATCCCTAATTATTATTTTTCACTGTCAAAGTTTTTAGCGCTAACAGACGGAGATGACTGTGAGGCAGACAAACTGATGGAATCGAAAGACTTTAATTTTCGTAATTCAATAATTAAAAACGGGAAAGTTTTAAAAAATGAACAATAGTCGAGATTCTTTATACTTATTTCACAAATAAATCAAAGTTTCACGGTCACAATATGCGACGGGCCGCCGTACTTTATTAGAACGATAGTCAGATATCAGTGTTTTTACCGAAAATGAAATATCTGAATACAACTGTGAATGAAACCTAAATATGCTTTCATGTTAAAGACAATAACAGTGTTGCCAAATTTCGGGTGCCACTTTGCATTGGTATTCTCAGAGGGTCACTATGTCGTTTTGTTATATACACTATATACAGATGTGTTTTAGCAGGCGCTCTCTGGTGAAGAAGTTGCTCAACTACTGGAATATATGTGTCTATAAAATATGTAAAAATGGCACCCAATCAAAAATTGGTATTTTCGCCGATCTAGGCCAGAAGATAAGAAAACCGTAATTTTCTACTAAAAACAATGTGGCACCCAAATCAGGGTGCCACACTGTAAAATCGGGTGTCGGTATAACAAGGGTTATACGATTTGGGTGCCGCTATTACAATTTTTATATGTATATATATATATATATATATATATATATATATATATATATATATATATATATATATATATATATATATATATATATATATATATATATATATATATCGCAGCCAAGTGCGCATATTAAACAAGCTAACCATTATACTATTCACCAATTTACTACACCTGTCATATATAATTGTTGTACATTCTATAGAATACTCTTTTCAGTTTTTTTTGTAAATGATAGCCGACACTAACTTACTGCCCTAATTTCAATACAATCGGACTTCTCGTTCTTAAGTTATCGCGCTTACAATAAACGTGACGGACGGACAGACAGACGGACGGACAGACAGACAGACAGACGGATAGACGGACGGACATTTTGAAAGTTGTTCAGGATTCGATCACCAACACCGTGATATGAAATTTTTTTCTCTACGAACAATATTACCGGTTTTAGAAATGTGCCGATCAAATGCGATATACTCTTCGTTTTGTATTTGCGAAGAGTATAATAATTTATAATCATAAGTCCTCTAAAAGTTTATTATTTTTTAGGACTAATTTAATGTAGGTTATCATTTTCATTATTAAATTTATTTTTGATAAATATTTTGTAGGTATGCTGATTTCAACACTGGCCACATAAATTTTGAACTGCGCTTTTTGTCTATTCATCTTCTTGACAGGCTACTTCTCTATTTTGTAAAGTTTTCCTAATGATACTATTAAACCAATTAGTTGGTTTTTGATCGTAGGACACTCTTAGTTCAAACCAAACTTTATATTAAATTTACACACAGATATTAATATTGTATCGCCTATTAGCATAAATTACTTTTAAAGAAATATAATCTAGTTTTCTGCATTTGGTTTATTCGTATATAATAGTATATTAAACCAATTAGTTGGCTTTTGATCGTAGGACACTCTTAATTCAAACCAAACTTTATATTAAGTATAGACGATCTACACACATGAATCTTATTATCATATCGCATATTAGCATAAATTAATTCTAAAGAAATGTAATCTAGTTTTCTGCATTTGGTTTCTTCATATATAATAGTATATTCGCAATTTAAAGTAGTAATTTTGGTACACTTTGTTTATTTGCCTGCATTTTATAGCAATTAGAAAACACAAGGTTAATTGTAAAAGTACTCTTATCTGCTAAAACATTCTGGATGTATTATGTATAACCTTTTGTCATTACATATTTTGGGGCAATACTTCAGTAGCGTATAATTTGGGAGAAAATGGCACTAAAAGCACGTATATATTTTTTTCCTAGAGGGGCTTCTTTAGGAACTAATCAACCGTAAAAGTTAAATTTTGAAGAAGGTTTTGCTGATAGCGCCCAAATTGCTTTGTCGATTGTAATGTTTGGACAATATAACTATAGGAGGTATAATGAGTATCTGATTTAGACATGTCATATTTTGTCTCGGGAGTTAGGGGTTGAACACCCCTAATGCGTATTGATCCTAAATGTTGATATAAATTAATTTATTAATTTATTACTAAATGAATTCCAATGTCAAATTTTACAAATATTAAATGATTACATAGAAACTAAACATTATTTCTTAAGAAAACCACAAACTTATTAATTTAAGAAAAAACACTGTAGAAGTGCGTGTAATAATGTTTTTTTTAAGTAGGTAATACATTTCTCATCTCGTGAACATGCTGGCATGAATTTTACGTAGGAACTTGTTGCGAGTAATTTAGAAGACAAATATGTTTATCAGAAACGCTTCCTAACAGTTCTTCCAAATAGGAAAATGTCAGTTTTTGTGACACACTACTAAAACAAATTTTGGTCAAAAATGGGTAGTATTATTCATGACTAACACGAGCGTCTTTCTAGAAAACTATTTTGTCAATATTTAGAGGCGCAACTCGTTAGGGGTGTCCTACTCCTGACTTTCTAGATAAGATGCGAAAGATACCATACCGTTGAATAAAAATTACCTACTTACTATCTATTTTCTATTCTATTTCCTAGTTTTATTACAATCGATAAAGCGGTTAGGAAACGACCAGCAAAGAAGCTCTTTCAAATTGAACCTTCAAGGGAATAGCACTCCGAAAGGAGACGACCTAAGAAAAAAATAAAGGTACTTTTATACGCTCCAGAAGCAATGCCGCATACTACTTAGACACCCTGTATATAAGAGACCATCTAATATTAATATCCGCTTTACTTTAATAATGGAAACTAAATATTACTACGCATAATTAAATATTTAAATCATATAGTATGATTATATCTCTGCTAATTTATTTCTTTCTCGCAGATAACTATAATATTGTAATAGATTTGGAAGAATCAAATATATTTTTCTCAATTAAATCTATTATTCTTATATATTAATTTAGTTTGGAAGAACAAATACTGTGAAAATAAATCATTCCATTTCGTCAGTTAATTAAATATTTTGTATGTTCTTATTATAACATTGCATTCAATATAATAAAAAATATTAGATATATCTTGAATTGAAAAATTTAACGCTTCTTATGCATGCCCAGCCTGTCAGATTCCCAGTGTGACGAATTACACAGTCCAAATTCTCAGATAGGTCGGTAAAAGTTATAAGAAACCTAACAGTTTAAAGCAGTAAACTAGGCAACATTGTTGGATGCCACAATGCTATGGTTTATTAAAGTTTTACACAGAGAGGGGTGCCACACTGTTAAAACGTCTTTTATATACGACCATTACTCATCATGGTGTGAGAGTATAAAACGGGTGCTAGAATTACATTCATTAATATGGGTGCCTCTTGTCAAACAAACAAGTATATATATATATATATATATATATATATATATATATTGCTGTATCCACACTGTGGAACACTACCTAAGTATCGTGTTTGAAATCATAAATAAAATTCACAAATCTGTATGTATTTTAGGAAATAATTATAACAGTTTTACTTTAACGGATCATACAGAAGCAGGAATATCTGTGGTTTATATAATTGATTCAAGTTCACTTATTCTCAGCGAGTAGGATGCAGAGAATGAAACTTGGTATTGAATACGAACAAAATATTTAAATAAACATAAAATGAAGTTATTTTAGTTTAACAAGGTTATTCTAAATAGTATATAATAAAACATGAACTGATAGAGAATCACAATCTCATTTAAAATGATTTAGAATGAAATTGGAAAACAAAAAAGTAAATTTTATAAAATCTGACATGCATGTCAAAACTTAGGGCTGAAAATCATATTTTGTGTAGAAACAATGTAAATCTACACAAAATGAATATTGAATGAAAGACTATCAACAGTAGTTGCAGTGCAGCGTAATTATTTTAGAAATAGTAAGTCCATATATTACAAAACACTGAATGACATTTTAAGTTTTCAGATATTTTCAAATATCATTGCAGAAAGGTGTTTTGTAAATGATATTTCACATCATGCAGAAAGAAAGGACTAATAGTATGATGTTAAATGTTTGTTGGCGTATCAATTTCTTGTTTTAGTTTATAATATCAGTATTCTGTCATTATGAAAAACTGCAGTACGTTTTTAGCTACTAGCATTTTGTGTTTATCATTGCTATTCATCTAAATGTATGAATTAGTATTTATTTGAGATTGGAATTGTTAATTGTAGTTATAAGTAGATTTTAAAAAGTATATGTAAAATGTCAATATATTTCGAGTAATTACAAATATTCACTTAATCCTGAAAGGTAGAATAAGAAACTTATCAGGAAAATTAAAGAATTAAAAACAGTATTCAATTAAGATAAAGAACAAACAAAACTGAATAGTTTAAATTTTAAATTAAAATTAAATTTTGAAATATTAGATCAAAATAGAAAAAAACAATTGAAATATTGGAAATTAACCCATTGAAACGACTAAAAATAACAAATCAGTTGATCACACACCGCTGAACAGCGAGCTGCGAAATATATTCATCCAAGAATAAATATTAAATTGAAAAGAGAAGAAAAGTGGTGAATAAGTTGAAGGTTACAATCCAGATATATTGATATCAAGAAAAATTTGTAAAGTATATTAAATATAAAAGTGAGTAAACTTTAAAAGTATTAAGAAGTAGATTATCCGGAAAGCAGATTTAGAAGTATTTGTTAATCCAGTTAACAAATTTATATGGTGAAGAAATTTCAAACGTCAATCAAGTGATAGAAATATTTCAAGGGAATCAGTTGAAAATAAATTGGAGGTTAGAAACAAACGTCAATCCAGTAAAGAAGAAGAAGAAGCCTTGAGAGGTTAAAAAGTCAGTCAAGTGACATAATATTTCAAGGATCATAATAACCAGTTAGAGGTTATAATATAACATTACTCGAGTCGAAAGAAAGACAAGGTAAAGCTTTACAGTATTCCAAATCCATGGTACATATTTATTTTAAATAAAGGCCATATTTATCATCTTAGTTAAGTTAGATTTTGTTATTTAAATTTGTTAATTACATTCCAAGTTCAAATTTGTTAATAAATTAATACTTTGTTCGTTCAATACTGAGTTTGATTTATTTAGATTGTTATCTTGATCGATGAGCATTTATTGAACCGACTTCGTTGGACCCTGAGTAAGAGTCATTCTATAGATTGTAGATGGTCATGCTAATGGTGTTCTATAGTCTATAATATTAACAGCTTTTAAGAAACTGTTTGGCGCTCAATAAAATCATTTCAATTTACTTTCAAAAAGTAATTTCGAAAATATAAAAATATAAAATAGATATCAGAATATAGAACATTTATGGCTTGTTAACGTGGAGCGATCAGGAAAGCGATTAAATAGATACAACTTGAGAGTAGTTTATCATTTCAAGCATACATTTGAAAGATAATTGAACAAATAACTTATTTTGATAGTTTTGACAACAAGGCATTGTCAAATTAAAAACAAATATAATTTATATGAGGTTAAAGTCAGGTAAGACAACAACCATGAATCCAGAGGAAACTACACAGGGTACATCCACAGTTGTACAAACACAAGTTGGTGACACAAACACACAACCTGATCCAAACATGCTCCAGAAGTTGATGGAAATGATCACTGGAATGAATAATAGTATTGGAGAAAAAATGGTTCAAAATAACCAAACGTTGGAAGACATTAGTCAAAATAACCAGCGACTAGAAGAAAAAATTGGCAACATAAATACACAGATGGTACATAATAATCAAACTTTAGAAGAAAACATTAACAGAAAAATAGAAGAAAGCAATAAAGAAGTAAGAAATAAGATTGAAAATTTGGAGAGTAAATGGGAGAGAATGGGAGAGTCAGTCAACGAAGAAATTGGTATTAAGGTAAATGAGGCAGTAAAAGAAATAAGAGAGGAAGTAGTAACTATGTTTGAAGATGGAATGACTGCAGTAGATAACAGAATGCAGAAACAAGAAGATAAATACGATAAGAAAATAAAAGAACAGGATAGCAAGATAGAACAGAACACGAAGTTGTTGAAGGATACCACACGTACACAATTAACACAATTACCCACACATACTTACACATGCAACAAAACACCATTTTATTTTTACGGAGATAACCGCATACACCCTAAAATTTTCATTTCACGTTTGAAACAATACATGGAAACACAACACGTAAATGCAAACCTAAAAGCAAACATACAAGACATGTTAAAGGGAGAAGCGGAAATCTGGTATTCAGTTATAATGGACAGGTTTGAGACTATAGAGGAATTTGAAGCTCTAGTCTTGAAACAATATTGGAGTGATTACACTCAGTTGAAAATAAGACAAGACCTATTTAATAGTAACTATGTAGAAAATAAAGGTATTTCTAGGGAAAATTATGTACTTAGAAAAGTATACAATATTAGACATCTAGAACCAAAATTCACAGAAAGTGAAATGGTCAGATATTTAGCTAGGCATTTTTCAGGGGATATCCAGAATGTTATTATTACGCAAAGAATTGCAAAGTTAGATGATTTGATTGATTATTTAAGAGAATTAGATGATTATCATCAGAGTTTTGATAGGAAATCTAGTCAGAATAGGGAAAATAATAGTAGATATTATAACAAGTGGGGTTATGATCAGAATAGGAATGAAAATGATAGAAGAGAAAGACAAGGTTATGGTCAAAATGATAGGAAGGAAAAGCAGGGTTATGGTCGTCAATATGACAATGATAGGAATGAAAAGCAGGGTTATGAGAAACGTCAATATGACAATGATAGAAAGGAACGAGGAGGTTATGGTCAATATAAATATGACAATCATAGAAATGAAAAGCAGGGTTTTGAGAAACGTCATTATGATAATGATTGCAGAGAGAGAGGGGGTTATGTTAAAAATAATGAGTCATATGCACAAGTGGCTAATATCAATATTCAAAGGGGAAATAGAGTAGATGAAAACACGCACTCTAATATAAATAAAATAGAAACAGCACAAGTAAATGATAGAAATAGAAATCAGGATTTTTAGATAAAGTTGTTTTAAATGTAGGTAATAATTGTAAAAAAATAGGCGACTGTATAGAAAATGATGTTATATTGGGAGACGACATCTTATCAGGAAAAAAGGCAAATATTGTATTAGGAGAAAGAATCCTAAAAATAGAAGGTGAAAGAATACCTTTCTGTAGTGTTAATGAATTGAATGGCAAATGTGCCGAAATAGTTAATGAATTAAATGGCAAAGGTGCCGAAATAGTTAATGAATTAAATGGCAATGATGCCGAAATAATTAATATATCAAATGGCATAGAGTCCAATAATGATAATGAATTTTGCGGTGAGCATATAGTGGGAACCACATGTGTTCAAATAAATAATGATAAGAAGCCTGAAACCTTTCTGATAAGTCGTTACTCCAAATATGATAGAATTTTTAAAAATTTGTCTCAAAAATACAAAAATTCAATTGATTATGAACCTACAATAGCAAAGGGCTATGCGCAACAACTTGAAGTAGGTAATATTTTAAATGAAAACGAAAATGTTTTAAACTATAATAAGGAAGAATCATTACCGGGAAGTTGTCACATGGGGATAAATTATCCATATGATCCAGGATAGATTACTTTTAAGTTATCCAAATGATCCTGAGTAGATCAATTTTAAATTGTAAATAAACTTTGACAGTGTGAATGTCACATCATGTTGTTAAAACTAACAAAATTTTCACATGTCAAAATTCTATTAGTTTAGGGGGTTTTATGCTGTATATCCACACTGTGGAACACTACCTATAAGTGTCGTGTTTCAAATCATAAATAAAATTCACAAATTTGTATGTATTTTAGGAATTAATCATAACAGTTTTACTTTAACGGATCATACAGAAGCAGGAGTATCTGTGGTTTATTTAATTGATTCAAGTTCACTTATTCTCATCGAGTAGGATGCAGAGAATGAAACTTGATATTGAATACGAACAAAATATTTAAATAAACATAAAATGAAGTTATTTTAGTTTAACAAGGTTATTCTAAATAGTATATAATAAAACATGAACTGATAGAGAATCACAATCTCATTTAAAATGATTTAGAATGAAATTGGAAAACAAAAAAGTAAATTTTATAAAATCTGACATGCACGTCAAACTTTAGGGCTGAAAATCATATTTTGTGTAGAAACACTGTAAATCTACACAAAATGAATATTGAATGAAAGACTATCAACAGTAGTTGCAGTGCAGCGTAATTATTTTAGAAATAGTAAGTCCATATATTACAAAACACTGAATGACATTTTAAGTTTTCAGATATTTTCAAATATCATTGCAGAAAGGTGTTTTGTAAATGATATTTCACATCATGCAGAAAGAAAGGACTAATAGTATGATGTTAAATGTTTGTTGGCGTATCAATTTCTTGTTTTAGTTTATAATATAAGTATTCTGTCAGTATGGAAACTGCAGTACGTTTTTAACTACTAGCATTTTGTGTTTATCATTGCTATTCATCTAAATGTATGAATTAGTATTTATTTGAGATTGGAATTGTTAATTGTAGTTATAAGTAGATTTTAAGAAAGTGTATGTAATATGTCAATATATTTCGAGTAATTATAATTATTCACTTAATCCTGAAAAGTAGAATAAGAAACTTATCAGGAAAAATAAAGAATTAAAAACAGTATTCACTTAAGGTAAAGAACAAACAAAACTGAATAGTTTAAATTTTAAATTAAAATTAAATTTTGAAATATTAGATCAAAATAGAAAAAAACAATTGAAATATTGGAAATTAACCCATTGAAACGACTAAAAATAACAAATCAGTTGATCATACACCGCTGAACAGCGAGCTGCGAAAAATATTCATCCACGAATAATTAATAAATTGAAAATTAAAGAAAAGTGGAGAATAAATTGAAGGTTAGAAAATTACAATCCAGATATATTGATATCAAGAATAAATTGTAAAAGTTGATTAAATATAAGAAGTGAGTATACTTTGAAAGTATTACGAAGTAGATTATCCGGAAAGCAGATTTAGAAGAGGGAAGTATTTGTTAATCCAGTTAGCAAATTTATATGGTGAAGAAATTTCAAACGTCAGGCAAGTGATAGAAATACTTCAAGGAAATCTTGAAAATAAATTGGAGGTTAGAAACAAACGTCAATCCAGTAAAGAAGAAGAAGAAGAAGCCTTGAGAGGTTAAAAAGTCAGTCAAGTGACATAATATTTCAAGGATCATAATAACCAGTTAGAGGTTATAATATAACATTACTCGAGTCGAAAGAAAGACAAGGTAAAGCTTTACTATATCAGAAATCCATGGTACATATTTATTTTAAATAAAGGCCATATTTATCATTTTAGTTAAGTTAGATTTTGTTATTTAAATTTGTTAATTACATTCCAAGTTCAAATTTGTTAATAAATTAATGCTTTGTTCGTTCAATACTGAGTTTGATTTATTTAGATTGTTATCTTGATCGATGAGCATTTATTGAACCGACTTCGTTGGACCCTGAGTAAGAGTCATTCTATAGATTGTAGATGGTCATGCTAATGGTGTTCTATAGTCTATAATATTAACAGCTTTTAAGAAACTGTTTGGCGCTCAATAAAATCATTTCAATTTACTTTCAAAAAGTAATTTCGAACGTATAAAAAATAAAATAGATATCAGAATATAGAACATTTAATATATATTGTTGTTGCTGTTGCTGCTGCTGCTGCTGCTGCTCCTCGTTGCTCGAACTGAACTGACGTTCTCTCTGTTGTGCGGCTCCTTATATACGTTGAGGGGTGGGGCGCACCTGCGCACTTGGCTGCGATATATATATATATATATATATATATATATATATATATATATATATATATATATATATATATATATATATATATATATATATATATATATATATATATCGCAGCCAAGTGCGCAGGTGCGCCCCACCCCTCAACGTATATAAGGAGCCGCACAACAGAGAGAACGTCAGTTCAGTTCGAGCAACGAGGAGCAGCAGCAGCAGCAGCAGCAACAGCAACAACAATATATATATATATATATATATATATATATATATATATATATATATATATATATATATATATATATATATATATATATATATATATATATACATATATGTATATATATATATACGTATATATATATATATCTATATATAGTAATTTTAGTACGATGTATTATACGCTATTACATCCAAATATTGGCAACATCGCGAACGCCAGAATGGCCATATATATATATATATATATATATAAACACGGGAGAGTTAAAATATTCAGCTTTTTAAAAACATCTTTACATGATTCCCGCTGCGGTATGTTTGTTATCCATCGAATTATTCTTTTTTGTGCAATAAGTACATTAATTGCCTCGGTAGAATTTCCCCACAAGCAAATTCCGTACCTAAGTCTAGAATCTACTTGGGCGAAGTAAACCTACACTAACTGATGTGTTTCTAGTAAGTACCGTCCGCAAATTATTAAAAATAAATTTCAACGGATTCATTTTACAAATAAGTTTTAAACAATGCGACTTCCAGTTGAGAAATTAATCCAAATGAATATCAAGAAAACGCACGCTATCATGAGCATTTGTTACAGCTACCCTGTTAACGTCGAAATTTAAATCGTCTATTTCTTTTTGGCGATGATGTATCCTGAGCATGTCAGTTTTTTCGGTGTTGAAAAATAAATCGGTGCCATTAAAGAAATCTGATAACTGGTAACTACCTCTGCACATTTGACATTCAACAATTCAGTATTTTTTGATGATATAACAAGAGAAAAATCATCAGCATAGGCTATGTAATAATTGTTTTTATTGATTGAGGATATATTGTTTACATACAAAACAAATAAGATCGGACCGATTATTGATCCCTGGGGGACCCCCATATTTACTTCCAAGCAATCAGAATTTAAGTGGGAGCAGGCAATAAATGATGAAATTAGTTCACTGACAAATGAAACCTGGGTTTTAGTTACGAAACCATCCAATAAAAATATTGTTGATTGTGGATAAATCCAACAAAATTTATATTTTGCTTTATAGCAATATTAGTAGCAAAAGGAGTCAAAAATATTTTCTAGATTATGATGAAATTGTTGCAACTGTTGCTAGGATTTCCACTTTTAGATCTCTTTTTGCATTTGCAAATCAGCATAATTTATTAGTTCATCAGCTGGACGTAAAAATAGCTTTTTCAAATGATGTGTAGAAATATACATGAGAGTACCGGAAGGTATAAAAGCCAAAAATAGTCTAGTTTTCAAATTACTTAGAACTTTATATGGTCTCAAGCAATCTTCAAGATGTTGGTATCAACGTTTTGATCAGACACTAAAAAATTTTGGTTTTCAAAATTCTGAAGTTGATTCTTGCCTTTATATTTTAGACAAGGAACATGTATATGAGAATATATACAATATAGTGCTATATGTGGAGGATCTTCTGATTACTACGAGAAATATTAAGATAGTGTTATATTTAAAACAGTGTCCTATGAAACAGTTCCAGATGTTTGATTTGCGAAAAATAAGGTTATTTTTAGAAATAAAAATTGAAAGAAGTCAAAGTAAAACCACGTTAAATAGTGCAGTAAAAAAAGCATTTTAATTTGCAGTCTGGATACAGCAAGATTATGATTTTATCCTGTTTGTATTATCACCGGGAGTATATTCCTTTTTGGACCTCGAAAATCTTGTGCTACTTTTTTTATAAACAATTAAATTTTATTTACTGCGTTTTTCGAGCTTAAAATGTTCTATTAGTCGGATCGGGGCAAACTAAAAACCAGTCTCTTCGTAGTAAAATTTAAAATAAATTGGCGTTGGTTTCAATTCTCTGAAGTACGTATATAACCTACGAAACTGATAAATCCAGAAAAAAAAAGGTATTTTTTCATTTTAGTGCTCAAGACCGGCAACTAGACCAATTTGCATCAAACTTTCAGAAAATATACTTTTTGATATAATAAAAAGTCCCTGAAAAGTTGGTGTCAATATATTGAACTCATTGGCCAAAATTGCATTTGTTATTTAAAATTTGAAATGCCCCCATTTTATGCCATTAAGTCCAAAATGAAATTTTTTTTCGAAATGTAGATCACGACGTCAGCTTTCGAGTTTAATTAAAAACAATTTTTTTTAATGTAATTTTGGTTACATTTTTTACATTTGTTTATAACTTAAATAACAACAATTGAGTTTTTTCGGCCATTTTGAAAAAGAAATTAAAGTTTTTTTGTCAGATATGGTAGAGAATTTTGGGTCCTTTAATTTAAAAAATGAAAGTTCATTTTTATTAACGTGAACTCGAGATATTTAACTTTTTGCATTTTGGCCAATTGTTAATTAAGAAGTGCATATTTCGAGCTAAAATTCGGACTGTATCATTTTGAAATCTATTCATTTCATACGAAAAATTACAAAAAAAAGTTTTATAGAAACTTATTTACAAGCATTATAATTTAAGTATTGTTAATTGAGCTAAAAAGTGATTTTTGATTTTTTCATAAAGCTCAGTTGCAAAATGCAATAACTTCCTTGTTTCTTAAAATTCGGAGGACTTTTCTTTTAAATACGTTATTTGTTCCCTCGCAATGCGATCATCAACTTAGTTTTTTGTTAATGATAATAATAAATATTTTATATTTTTAAATTTATTACATCCAATGTTTGCTGCTATTGTATAAACCTATTTTACCTGCGGAGCTAATGGTTGCTTATAAATGAGGTAAATGTTTACGTTTTCTTTATCTTTCTTATTCCCCACCAGTTCCATTCCTTACAGGAATCGGTTGCCGTGCAGTATTGTCTGTTTACATTTTTACATATGAGAAGCTGTAAATTAATTTAATATATGTCTTATACCAAGGGGGCACGTTTAGGGTTAGACCGTTTGGACATGTTAGCAAGTACGACACTGATATTTCACTTAATGCAAAATTTAATAACAAAATCTAATTGTCCGCACGAATGATACAAGTAAATAATACAAACAATACTGGTTTTGTCTCGCTCTAAACCCCTATCTAACGCGCTTAAACAAACAAAATATGGATTTACCATCAAAACAACGAATGAGACCAAGACAGTCAGTCACCTCTTCTACATGGACGACTTAAAGCTATATGCTGCCAGCAAAAATCACCTGGATACTGTCCTTAAACTGGTCCATAAAATAAGCTCTGACATAGGAATGACTTTCGGGACAACCAAATGTCAACCTGTCACCATCGAGAAAGGCAAATTAAAGAATGCCCCCGACATGAAATTGGATGAGGCAACTGTACTAACATCGATGAGAGAAGACCCCTACAAATATTTAGGTATCCTCCAAACAAACAAAATAGAGCACAAGAAGATTAAGGAGATACTTATTGAACAATTCAAAAAAAGACTTCGAAATATCCTCAAAACTAAGTTAAACTCATCCAACGTAACAAAAGCCAGTAATAGCTATGTCATCCCAGTGCTAGGGTACTCCTTCGGAATTGTTAACTGGAGCCACACAGAGCTAGAAGACATAAACACAAAAATTAGAGTTATGCTGACCAACCATAGGATGCACCACCCTAGAGCCTCAAAAGAGCGACTGTCACTTCCTAGGGAACAAGGCGGTAGAGGCATCGCAGATGCAGTAATTACATGCAATGCTCAGATTAAGGGCCTCAGGGACTACTTCTACCTTGCACACTCCAACTTGCATAGAGTTGTTATAAAAGCCGACATTGGATATACCCCTCTAAACCTAAGCCAGAGAAATTACGTACCTTTTCCGAATATGACTTCCAACCGAGACAAGGTCACACAATGTTCCTCCAAAGAACTACATGGACGCTACTACTACAACCTAGAAAAGATCACATTGACAGAGAGGCATCTCTAGGATGACTGACGAGTGGAACACTATATCCGGAAACAGAAGGATTCATGGTCGCTATACAAGACCAAGTTGTAAGCACCAGGAACTATCAAAAGTACATTCTAAAAGAGCAGGTTATGACGGATGAATATAGAAAGTGCAATAGTCAATCGGAGACATAGAACATATCCTCTCTGGATGCCAAAGCTTAGCAGGCACAAAATATTTGGAAGGGCACAACAAAGCAGCTGTGATAATATACCTCGAACTCCTGAAGGTGCATAAAATTACGCCAGATAACAACGAACGATACTATCGTTATAAGCCGCAACCAGTGGTAGGGACTGAACAAGTTAAGATTTATTGGGATAAGGGTATTATAACATAACTATCACACACAAGAAAGAGAAGAAAGCGCTTCTGATAGACGTCGCAATCCCCAATAACCACAACATCGATCTAAAGTACAACGAGAAAATGGCGAAGTACACCAACCTGAGACGCGAAATTCAAGAGATGTGGGAGCTGCAAACTGTAAAGGTGGTGCCGATCATCATCTCCTCCATGGGACTAATTCTGAAAACTTTAAAGGGCGGTCTAAGCAACATAGAAATACCCTGGAATACCTACCGAACCATATAGAAGTCAGTCATCTTAGACGCCACAAACATAGTTCGATCTTTCCTAGAGCAGTAGGGTCGAAGTCTATATCTTGCTAATAATAGCCGATTTGGATTTTCTGAAACCAGAGATATCTAAGAAAAAAAAATAATAACAATAATAATAATAATAATAATAACATTTATTTTCCACTGTGACAATGTACATTGTATGGGATTCGTCAATTAGTGTAAGAATTCAGACACTTTATAATAACATTTGTCAATGAAAAATGTTTTTAAATTTCTTTTAAAAATATGCAGATTTTCACTATCTTTAATTGTTCGTGGCAGGCAGTTGAACATCTTGGGTCCTATACAATTGGGAGCATCTAAACTAAGTTTTTGTTTGGCGAACGGCACATGAAACTCATCAACATGCCTCGTATTATAACTATATATATCTTTATTGGTGGTAAAACTACTTTTGTTCTTATAGACGTAGATACACATTTCGTATACAGGGTGATTCACGTAGGCCATTCATTAGAAGTTTTTCAACTTGCAGTTGGATTAGAAACTTGAAATTTGGTACGCAGGCATAATCGATCATGCCCGTTCTATCTAAAATATTTTCAGTCCTCCAACTATACAGGGTATGTCAAAAATTGGTACCAACTTTCTTATTTTAAATGGAAACCTATATTTTTCTTTACATGGTTCGATTGGTCCTCTAATTCTGAGTTTACAGAACCTAAGTTATGTTAACTTATCTATTACAATTTTTGACATATGTCCAATTTTTTGAAAAAAATTGCCGCTGTAGTAGTTTACGAACAAATTTGTATCTCGCAAACCTTTCAAAATTATGAATCCAAATTTGTGAAGCAGTTAGCTGGAAGTCCAGGCTAACTTTTGATGTCCATTGGTGGTCCCATTTTGTACCATTTGGGCGCAGTCGATTTTCAAATGTCGCAATCAGAAATTGTCAAAAAGTCAATTTATTCAAATGGCACCTACTATTTTTTTTCACACCGTTCGAAAGAAAATTGAATTTTAGGGTGAGTTACTTAAGCATTCCCTATACCTAACTTCACCCCATATCGAGTTATTCAATAAAAATCAAGAAATACCTACCTTGCCGAGAGATTCCTTACTTCATCAAGTATGCCATGAAAACAAAAGACAGTTGTAATAATTTTTAAAGAAAAATATGGATTCTTATTTAATTACACACAACACCAACAAATTATTATTAACGAACAAGAACAATGTTGACGAAATTCTGACGTAAATGTTCAATGTGACCACCATATTTTTGTTCAAATATTCTATTATTCTACTTTCAACAGATTGCGTAGCACATCTTTGCGCCTACCATTTCTGACGCCAGAAATCAATACAAAATTGAATTTTAGGGCCAGTTTTATTAACATTGTGTATGTCTATCTACAGTCGTTTTTGAGTTATTGGCATTTTTCGAAAAAAATATATATTTTTTTCTAAAAGGTAGTAGGCTTTGGAAACAATCATTTCATTTTAACTTTTATTCAAAAATCGTATTGCAAAAATAAATAATAACAACAAAATAACAACAAATAAACAGATTAACAAAATAATGATTTCAATACAAATGCTCAATGTGTGCACCGTTTTCACTGACCGAATTTCGTCAACATTGTTCTTGTTCGTTAATAATAATTTGTTGATGTGTGTAATTAAATAAAAATCCATATTTTTCTTTAAAAATTATTACAACTGTCTTTTGTTTCCATGGCGTACTTGATGAAGTAAGGAATCTCTCGGCAAGATAAGGTATTTCTTGATTTTTATTGAATAACTCGATATGAGGTGAAGTTAGGTATAGGGAATGCTTAAGTAACTCACCCTAAAATTCAATTTTCTTTCGAATGGTGTGAAAAAATATAGTAGGTGCCATTTGAAAAAATTGACTTTTTGACAATTTTTGATTACGACATTTGAAAATCGACTGCGCCCATATGGTACAAAATGGGACCACCGATGGAACATCAAAAGTTAGCCTGGACTTTCAGCTAACTGCTTCACAAATTTGGTTTTATAATTTTGAAAGGTTTGCGAGATACAAATTTGTTCGTAAACTACTACAGCGGCAATTTTTTTCAAAAAATTGGACATATGTCAAAAATTGTAGTAGATAAGTTAACATAACTTAGGTCATCTAAACTCAGAATTAGAAGACCAATCGAACCATGTAAAGAAAAATATAGGTTTCTATTTAAAATAAGAAAGTTGGTACCAATTTTTGGCACATCCTGTATAGTTGGAGGACTGAAAATTTTAAATTTTAGATAGAACGGGCATGATCGATTATGGCTGCATACCAAATTTCAAGTTTCTAATCCAACTGCAAGTTGAAAAACTCCTAATGAATGACCTACGTGAATCACCCTGTATATATATGAACACGGGAGAGTTAAAATATTCAGCTTTTTAAAAACATATTTACATGATTCCAGCTGCGGTATGTTTGTTATGCATCGAATTATTGCTTTTTGTACAATGAGTACATTAGTTGCCTCGGTAGAATTTCCCCAAAAGCAAATTCCGTACCTAAGTCTAGAACCTACTTGGGCGATGTAAACCTGCACTAACTGATGTGTTTCTAGTAAGTACCGTCCGCAAATTAGTAAAAATAAATTTCAACGAATTCATTTTACAAATAAGTTTTAAACAATGCGACTTCCAGTTGAGAAATTAATCCAAATGAATATCAAGAAAACGCACGCTATCATAAGTATTTGTTACAGCTACCCTGTTAACGTCGAAATTTAAATCGTCTATTTCTTTTTGGCGATTATGTATCCTGAGCATGTCAGTTTTTTCGGTGTTGAAAAATAAATCGATGCCATTAAAGAAATCTGATATTCTGGTAACTACCTCTGCACATTTGACCTTCAATAATTCAGTGTTTTTTGATGATATAACAAGAGAAAAATCATCAGCATAGGCTATGTAATAATTGTTTTTATTGACTCACGATATATTGTTTACATACAAAACAAATAAGATCGGACCGATTATTTATCCCTGGGGGACCCCATATTTACTTCCAAGCAATCAGAATTTAAGTGGGAGCATGCAATAAATGATGAAATTAGTTCACTGGCAACAAATGAAACCTGGGTTTTAGTTACGAAACCATCCAATAAAAATATTGTTGACTGTGGATATAGAAATCCAACAAAATATAAAGCAATATTAGTAGCAAAAGGTTATAGTCAAAAATATTTTCTAGATTATGATGAAATTGTTGCACCTGTTGCTAGGATTTCCACTTTTAGATCTCTTTTTGCATTTGCAAATCAGCATAATTTATTAGTTCATCAGCTGGACGTAAAAATAGCTTTTTCAAATGATGCGTTAGGAGCAGAAATATACATGAGAGTACCGGAAGGTATAAAAGCCAAAAATAGTCTAGTTTTCAAATTACTTAGAACTTTATATGGTCTCAAGCAATCTTCAAGATGTTGGTATCAACGTTTTGATCAGACACTAAAAAAATTTGGTTTTCAAAATTCTGAAGTTGATTCTTGTCTTTATATTTTAGACAAGGAAAATGTATATGAGAATATAATATACAATATAGTGTTATATGTGGAGGATCTTCTGATTACTACGAGAAATATTAAGATAGTGTTATATTTAAAACAGTGTCCTCTGAAACAGTTCCAGATGTTTGATTTGCGAGAAATAAGGTTATTTTTAGAAATAAAAATTGAAAGAAGTCAAAGTAAAACCACGTTAAATAGTGCAGTAAAATTTTTTTATTTATTTATTATTATTTATTATTATTTTTTATTTATTTTTTTATTTTATTATAATTTTAATTTGCAGTCTGGATACAGCAAGATTATGATTTTATCCTGTTTGTATTATCACCGGGAGTATATTCCTAATTTTTGGACCTCGAAAACCTTGTGCTACTTTTTTTATAAACGATTAAATTTTATTTACTGCGTTTTTCGAGCTTAAAATGTTCTATTAGTCGGATCGGGGCAAACTAAAAACCAGTCTCTTCGTAGTAAAATTTCCAATAAATTGTCGTTGGTTTCAATTCTCTGAAGTACGTATATAACCTACGAAACTGAAAAATCCAGAAAAAAAACGGTATTTTTTCATTTTAGTGCCCAAGACCGGCAACTAGACCAATTTGCATGAAACTTTCAGACAATATACTTTTTGGTGTAATAAAAAGACCCTAAAAAGTTGGTGTCAAAATATTGAACTCATTGGCCAAAATTGCATTTGTTATTTAAAATTTGAAATGCTCGCCATTTTATGCCATTAAGTCCAAAATGAATTTTTTTTTTTCGAAATGTAGATCACGACGTCAGCTTTCGAGTTCAATTAAAAACAATTTTTTTTAATGTAATTTTGGTTACATTTTTTACATTTGTTTATAACTTAAATAACAACAATTGAGTTTTTTCGGCCATTTTGAAAAAGAAATTAAAGTTTTTTTGTCAGATATGGTAGAGAATTTTGGGTCCTTTAATTTAAAAATGAAAGTTCATTTTTATTAACGTGAACTCGAGATATGTAACTTTTTTCATTTTGGCCAATTGTTAATTACCAAATGCATATTTTAAGCTAAAATTTGGACTGTATCATTCTGAAACCTATTAATTTCATATGATAAGTTCAAAAAATATTTAAGTTTTATAGAAACTTATTTACAAGCATTATAATGTACGTATTGTTAATTGAGCTAAAAGTGATTTCTTTGATTTTTTCATAAAGCTCGGTTGCAAAATGCAATAACTTCCTTTTTTCTTAAAATTCGGCGGACTTTTTTTATTTACGTCATTTTTTCCCTCGAAATGCGATCATCAACTTAGTTTTTTGTTAATAATGAAAATGAGTATTTTTTATTTCCAAATTCATATGTACACATGTACCAACGATTGCTAACGGATAAACCTGTATATTTTTTTTTATATCTTTTTATATGAATATGAATACTTAGATTAAATTTATATTGTCTTCTAAATATTAAGTTTTATTTAAAAAACGAAGTAGTAAATATTGTAATATAAATACTTGTTTTGTTAGAAAAAGTCGAGGATTAATAATATGTTAAAAACATTTTTTTTTAAATAAATATTTTTATTCTTATAAATATACAAAATCGTAATTAATGTAATTTATATTTCTTGCTTGGCAACGTGTACAATTCAGTTTCACTCTCTGAATCTGTTTCAAATAAAATGTTTTCACTATTTTATTTTTCGTCACGAATTTGAACACGAAGATCGGGTACATTATCAAGCTTTCGCAGTCGCTTTGGGGTTCCGATTCTTATATATCGGTACAGCTTGAATGTTTGTCTGATTCATCTATATCGTCTTCTTCAACTTCACGATTTTCTTCTTCAGTGACTACAGTGCATTCGGTACAATTCCTGCAATTAATGCCTCCACAATATTCACACAAACTTGTACATTGTAGTCCGAACTATCTGCATCGACATCTCAGGTCTTTAAAGCCGGCTTTACATTCACAAGCGAGAATTTCAAGAATTTCTTGTGGTATTGGCTGCTTTCTCATTGTAATAGGCATTAAACCATTAATTGTATCCTCCCAACCAAACAATCGTGGACGTATTTCTTCATCTCCCGGTCATTTTTGTATTTGAAGATACACTCTCAATAAATGTTCATTTGTAGATTCTTCGGTCGGAGGAAGGTTTTCCAAATTACAACCGATTTTCAATGTAAGTTTTTGGAAACAATGGAATCTTAAATCACGTAAATCCATAGGTTAATAATAATTTATATGTCTGCGCCACCGAAAATAATTTATCCACGCTTATGATTCTTAGGAACCCTTCACTAGTACTTATGACTGTTTATTATTTTTGTTAATGTAAACATTCAGGTTGACTAATCCCAACCAATAACAGTTTAAGATGCTATGTATTTCCTTATATGGGCATAGGAACACGCTTAGGGCGAACGAAACGAAATCAGCTAGCCCAGGGACAGAAAGGCATTCTATGATTACCTGTGAAAGAGTTAAGATTTGATTATTGCGGGTAGCGGATCGTTGGTTTCTTTGTTTTACTAAATTTATTCGGTGATATTAAGACTGTATTATTTACTTGTATCATTCGTGTGGACAATTAGACTTTGTTATTAAATTTTCTATTAAGTGAAATATCAGTGTCGTACTTGCTAACATGTCCAAACGGTCTAACCCTAAACGTGCCCCCTTGGTATAAGATATATATTAAATTAATTTACAGCTTCTCATATATAAAAATGTAAACAGACAATACTGCACGGCAACCGATCTAAGCTGTAAGGAATGGAACTGGTGGGGAATAAGAAAGATAAAGAAAATGTAAACATGTTTCCTCATTTATAAGCAACTATTCACTCCGCAGGCAAAATAGGTTTATACATTAGCAGCAAACATTGGTTGTAATAAATTTAAAAATATAAAATATTTATTATTATTATTAACAAAAAACTAAGTTGATGATCGCATTGCGAGGGAACAAATAACGTATTTAAAAGAAAAGTCCTCCGAATTTTAAGAAACAAGGAAGTTATTGCATTTTGCAACTAAGCTTTATGAAAAAATCAAAAATCAATTTTTAGCTCAATTAACAATACTTACATTATAATGCTTGTAAATAAGTTTCTATAAAACTTTTTTTTTTTTATTTTTCGTATGAAATGAATAGATTTCAAAATGATACAGTCCAAATTTTAGCTAGAAATATGCACTTCTTAGTTAACAATTGACCAAAATGCAAAAAGTTAAATGCCTCAAGTTCGCGTTAACAAAAATGAACTTTCTTTTTTTTAAATTAAAGGACCCAAAATTCCCTACCAGATCTGATAAAAAATTTTAATTTGTTTTTCAAAATGGCCGAAAAATTGTTGTTATTTGAGTTATAAACAAATGTAAAAAAAGTAACCAAAATTACATTTAAAAAAAATCCTTTTATTTGCATTAGAAAGCTGGCGTCGAGATCTACGTTTTGAAATAAAAATGTTTCATTTTGGATTTAATGGCATAAAATGGGGGGCATTTCAAATTATAGATAACAAATGCAGTTTTGGCCAATAGGTTCAATATCTTGACTCCAACTTTTCAGAGCCTTTTTATTATATCAAAAAGTATATTTTCTGAAAGTTTGATGGAAATTGGTCTCGTTGCCGGTCTTGGGCACTAAAATGAAAAAAACACTGTTTTTCTCTTGTTTTTTCAGTTTTGTAGGTTATGCACGTACTTCAGAGAATTGAAACTAACGACGATTTATTGGCAATTTTATTACAAAGAGACCGGTTTTTCGTTTGCCCGGTTCCGACTCATAGAACCGGAGGTAATCACATTTTAAGCTCGAAAAACGCTGTAAAAAAAATTAATTGTTTATGTTCGGACAAGACAACTGAGCATTTTTTGTTTTGTCTCCGTAACTAAGTTTTAAATTTTTCACATAGCAACAATAATTATTATTGATAATATATAATTCAAAATATTTCTGCATAATAAAATAAATAATTCAATATATATCAAAACCGTTTGTCAAAGACATTAATAGTGCTTCATTAAGAATAAAGAAACCTACAATCCCGCTTGTGAACTACCACTGGACACTGTAGGAGATTGTTGGGCCCAACGAAGAAGAACAGCATCAGTAAAACGCTTCAGTTCCACAAAAGGTAGTTTATTCTCTTTAATTCTGTTTGCCACTTAATCAATCTATTTTTTTGTCAGTGCATAAGCTGACTGGTCCTTTGCCGATAATATAAATCCACGTGATATACATTTTGGTCCTTTGAGCCGGATATTTTAAAAGATAACAGAACCAGTTTTACCTCTTGTCCATTTTCAAATAATTTTCATAAATTACTTCAAAACTGACATTTCTCGAATAAATTTAATTTGACACTAGCACACTAGTTGTATTTTTCTGAACCTGCCGCTAATATATTTATTTTCTTAGTGAGAAATAATTTCTATTTGTGAGTACTGATTAATAAAATCAATTTGCAATTTTGTTTATAGTTAATCATATATTGACGAGCCTATCAATTCTTACAAAATGAAATTTGAGGACTTCGTAAGAGAATGTAATATAGTAAATAAAAAATTGACCGCTGTGTCAGAATATTCATCTAATGTCATGACAGATACTTCAACACACTCTATGTTTTATGCAAAATTTAAAAGATCTAACCTCATTTACGAGGATTTTCAGGAACAGCGTAAATCGCTAAAATTAAGCCAACTTTCTACTGAAAATTTGGACCAACTGAATTCAATGGTAGAAGAAATAGATGATTTGTACGATAACATTCAAACTGTTAATATACAATTAACCAATGTGAAGTCAGTTGTTAATGCAAATCAAAAAATTAATGTTGAAAATCATCAAAATAATGTTCGTCTACCAGAAATTCCCATACCTAAATTTTCAGGGAATCCTATTGATTGGACTTCATTTCATGACCTATTTATATCATTAATACACAGTAGTACATAACTGTCAGACATAGATAAATTCCAATATTTAATAAGTGCCCTGTCTGATGAACCTCTAAAACTAGTTAAGCAATTGCCATTCAAATCTGATAATTATCATATTGCATTTAAATCTCTAGAAACAAGATATGACGACAAACGCTTACTTATTTCGACATACTGGGGAAATATTCTCAATTCACCGAAAGCTAAAGCGGATTCCGCAAGTTCTCTTCGTACTCTCTTGAATATATTTTCAGAAAATATTTCCGCGCTTAACAAATATAATGTTGACTTGTGGAATTTTACTTTATTTAATTGGTTAATGCAGAAGATTGATCCCAGTACTAGAAAACATTTTGAAATGCGTTATAGCGATACGGAAATGCCCACATATGAGCAGTTAAGCAAATTCTTGACCGATCAATGTAAAGCTTTGGAATCTAGTACTATGACATCACATCTTTGTTCTAATGCTTCTCAGCATTCAAGTCCTAATACTGAAAGATTTGGTCGATCATTTTCTCAAAAACAATATACGCAGTCTTCCATAAAATCCAAACAACAATCCCTTGTGGTGGACACATCTTCTCAAAACAATGTTGGTTCAGCAACGGCTGTTACAAAGTCTCATGAAACACCTTGATTTGTTTGCAAGGCTAATCATTCTATTTTTAAATGCAATTCATTTTTAACTAAGTCACCCCAAGATCGGTATAACTTTATTAAAGAAGGTAAACGTTGCGTAAATTGTTTTGGAACACACAGTTTCTCGACTTGTGCTTCCCAATCTACTTGTCGCATATGTCAAAAACGCCATCATACGCTGCTACATTTTCCACGCGAAGCAACTGGGACTTTCAATTCTACCAATAATGGTTCCGCTGCTGACACACCTCAAGTTGTTGCTAGTGCTCTTGCCCCAGTTACAGTTCTTTTGTCTACTGCTTTGGTATCTATCTGTGATGCTAAAGGTAACTTTCAAACATGTCGTGCTCTTATTGACAATGGCAGTCAAATTTCAATAATTACTGAAAGATGTCTAAACAGACTTAATCTACCGCTCACTCAATGTTCTCTTCCTATTCAAGGAATTGGTTGCACTTCTTCACCCGCTTGTACTGGCATGACTATGTGTCAAGTAACTCCGCTGTTTAGACACCATCCCAGTTTCATTATACAGGCAATGGTCTTGCCAGTTATCTGCAATGATATTCCGTCTAGTCACATTACCACTCAAGGTTATAATCATTTAGAAAACCTGCCACTCGCTGATCCTGATTATAGGAAACCTAGTGAAATAGACATATTGCTTGGCGCTGATGTCTATTCACAAATAATACAACCCGCTATTAAATATGGTCGTCCTGGCGAACCAATCGCAATGAAAACCATCTTTGGTTGGATTTTATCTGGAAAAATTCATCTTTCTACGCCCGCTGTTGTAAACTCATTTCATGTGTCGTTTGATTCGCAACTTGATTCTACATTAAAAAGGTTTTGGGAACTTGAAAGCTTACCTGAAAAAATATGTAATTCCCCAGAGAATATTAAATGCGAACAACATTTTATTCATTCTCATACTCGTGACATATCAGGTAGATATACCGTTTCGTTACCTTTTCGTGAAGAGATTCCTACTTTAAGTGAGTCATTTACCACTGCAATGCATCGTTTTTTGTCCTTGGAAAATCGCTTAAATAAAACTTCTGCATTAAAATTAGAATATTAAAATTTTATGCAGAATTATCTTGATTCTGGACACATGTCTCTTGTGAGTAGTAAAAGTGTTTCTAATCACACAGACTCATGTTATTATATCCCACACCATTGCGTACTAAAACCCGAAAGCTCTACCACGAAATTACGAGTCGTCTTTGATGCCTCAGCGAAGTCTACTAATAATGTTTCTCTAAATGAAACATTATTAACAGGCCCTAAATTACAGCAAGACATAGTTTCATTACTTCTACGCTTTCGTATACATTCTACTGTACTTATTGCAGACATAAAACAAATGTATAGGCAAATTGCAGTGACACCTGATCACAGATCCTATCAACGCATATTGTGGCGCTTTTCTCAAAACACTCCTGTTCAAGAATTTGAACTAAACACCGTTACATATGGAGTATCATCTGCTCCGTATCTTGCTATTCACACTCTTTTACAACTTGCTTCAGATGAAAAACATAACTTTCCCTATGCTGCAAAAGTGCTACTTAGCGATATTTATGTGGATGACGTAGTCACGGGCTGTTCATCTGCTAAAGAAGCTATTGCTTTGCAATCTCAACTTCGAAGTCTTCTTGAAAGTGGTGAATTTGATTTAAGGAAATGATCTAGCAATGATCCTATTGTCTTAGAATCTATACCGCCATCATTACGGCAAACTAATTGTCAGTCATTTGACACTGCTGATTCATTTCAAAAGATATTGGGCTTAAACTGGAATTCAAATTATGATTCCATAACGTACAAAATAGAAACTATCGAACGTTGTTGTACCAAAAGATCAATACTTTCTGAAGTCGCACGCATATTTGATCCACTTGGGTTGTTAGCTCCGCTTACTCTCTTTGCCAAACACTTGATCCAGGTTCTCTGGACACAAGGTTTGTCCTGGGATGAGGTACCTTCCGCTGAGATTTGTTCCCGTTGGCCACAATACAAGCGTGAAGTACCATGTCTCGCTCAACTTCAGTTACCTCGCCGCATTATAACGAACAATTATCAATCATGTGACCTACATGGTTTCTGTGATGCTTCTATGACTGGTTATGCATGCGTGGTATATTTTAGAGTAACACAAAATGATAACTCTGTACGCATATTTTTGGTATGCGCTAAATCCAGGGTTTCTCCGCTTAAGCGCATCACGATTCCGCGCCTTGAGTTATGTGCTGCACTGTTACTTTCGGATTTAGTTCATTTTGTGCGTGAAACCTATGTCAACATTGCTTTTAATAAAATTTACGCTTGGTCCGATTTCACTGTGGTATTAACCTGGATTAAATCTTCTCCGCATCAATGGAAGACGTTCATTGCAAATCGTGTCACACAAATTCAGGAAAAAATATCCCCAGAAAATTGGTATCATATTGATGGTATCGATAATCCTGCTGATTGCGCCTCGCGTGGCCTTCTTCCCTGTGACCTCTTGAAATGTTCCGCATGGTGGGCGGGTCCCAAGTGGCTAAGTTCTTCTCCTGAACTTTGGCCTAATAGTTCCTCTTCTACTTCATCTTCCGAGGTAGATTTAGAAGCCAATACAATCTCTCTTATTGTCATTGAACAACATGATTTCATAATGAATCTATTATTGCATTTCTCTTCTCTGCGAAAGGCTCAAGGAAGTGTAGCTTATTTAGTTCGATTCACCCGCTACTTAAAGGACAAGATCAATGTTGTTCAAGGTCCTTTGGTAAATTTGGAGCTACATAACGCACTACTTATCATTATAAAACATATTCAAAAACTAGTTTTTGTTAATGAAATAAAACAAATTTCTTCAAATAGCCCTTGTGCTAAGCCTATACGCACACTTGCCCCTTTCTTAGATCAAGATGGTATTCTCAGGGTGGGCGGAAGGCTCCGCCACTCCCAGGAATCCTTTGAGCGAAAACATCCCATTTTGTTACCACGAGATCACCGATTAACTACGCTTCTTATTAATAATTATCATAATAAGTATCTGCATCCTGGTGCGACCGCTCTTCAGGCTTTATTAGCTGAACAATTCTGGATTTTGTCGGCCAGACGCGCAATTAATCACTGCATTTCCCATTGCTATCGCTGTTCACGACATAATCCAAAATCCTATACACCTCTTATAAGTGATTTGCCCACTCCTAGGGTCTCCGAAGTTAAACCGTTCCTTCACACTGGGGTAGATTTCGCTGGACCGTTTAGTATTACTTTTGGCAGACGCAGGGGTGGTAAAACTCAAAAGGATTATCTATGTTTATTTGTATGTCTCGCCACTAAGGCTCTTCATCTTGAACTTGTTTCAGATCTTACGTCTGAGTCGTTCATAGCAGCATTACGGCGCTTTGTTGCACGTCGAGGTCAATGCTCCCATCTATATAGTGACAATGGAACTAATTTCGTTGGCGCTAATCGTCAATTGATTGAACTGGCACAAAATGCCTCTGGAGTCATGCAAATCAAGTGGCACTTCAATCACCCTTCTTCTCCTCACTTTGGTGGTTTGTGGGAGGCAGAGGTAAAGTCAGTCAAACATCACATTTCTCGAGTTGTTGGTGATCAAGTGCTGACCTATGAGGAACTTAATACTGTTTTTCACCAAATCGAAGCGGTTTTAAATTCACGACCAATATGTCAGCTCAGTAGTGATCCAAAAGATCTTCAGGCATTAACGCCAGGTTATTTTTTAACGTTATCCTCACTGACAGCTCCTCCTGACGAGGAATTAATCTCCGTACCCATAAATCGTTTGTTGCGATGGCAATTGTTGCAACAAATTCAGCAAGGTTTTTGGAAGCGCTGGCATAACGAGTACCTTCATACTCTTCAGCAACGATCCAAATGGACAAATTCTACGAAACCTCCCGATATTGGTACCATTGTGGTAATTAAACAGGACAACGTTCCTCCGCTAACTTGGCACCTTGGTCGTATTGTCGAATTGCATTCTGGTCCTGATGGGCAGATCCGTATTGCTACTGTACGAACGGCTAATGGTGTCCTTAAGAGACCTCTAGTAAAATTATGTCCCTTATCAACTCCTCAGTAATTTTATGTTATTGTTAACTTAGCTTTAGTTTCATAATTTAAATATATTTCATGTACTCATAAATAAATTTTCACGCTGGAATAGCAAACTTTTTATTGCAAATGCTTCGTCATTTGGATGGGCGGTATGTTCGGACAACACAACTGAGCATTTTTTGTTTTGTCTCCGTAACTAAGTTTTAAATTTTTCACATAGCAACAATAATTATTATTGATAATATATAATTCAAAATATTTCTGCATAATAAAATAAATAATTCAATATATATCAAAAACCGTTTGTCAAAGACATTAATAGTGCTTCATTAAGAATAAAGAAACCTACAATCCCGCTTGTGAACTACCACTGGACACTGTAGGAGATTGTTGGGCCCAACGAAGAAGAACAGCATCAGTAAAACGCTTCAGTTCCACAAAAGGTAGTTTATTCTCTTTAATTCTGTTTGCCACTTAATCAATCTATTTTTTTGTCAGTGCATAAGCTGACTGGTCCTTTGCCGATAATATAAATCCGCGTGATATACAGTTTATAAAAAAAAGTAGCACAAGGATTTCGAGGTCCGAAACTTAGGAATATACTCCCATTGATACCCCAAACAAGATAAAATCATACTCGTGCTGTATACAGACTATACCTATCTCTTCATTTTTTTGGCCTTTTTTTACTACACTAAAATCAATCATCTTATCTGAAAACTGTATTAAGTAAATTTAATATGAGTGACAGCAAAGCATATGTACACCGATAAAATTGATTACGATGCTTTGAACAAAGGCAAAAATTATAATGTTCCACCCAGAAAACATACTGGTAGTCTAATATATGCAATACTGTATACAAAACCAGATATTTGTTCTGCGCCTAATATTTTAAGTCGATATCAAACCAAAAATAATAAAGAAATTTGGGAATATCTAAGAAGCGTATTGAGATATATCAAAGGGCCTATTGATTTTAAATTAATATATGTTGAGTTACTACATTGATAGTGTGTATTGGCTAGGTGGATTCAGATTGAGGCAGTAACGGCACCAGCAGAAACAGGACAACAGGATACTTATTTAAAGCTTTCAATAACTCCACTACGTCATGAAGTTGTAAAGGACAAAACGCTGCTACCATCATCAACTGAAGCTGAATGTATGGCTCTTTTTGAAAGTCCAAAGGGTTAAGATCAGTAGCAGAAGACATTAAAGTTAAAGTTTCTTAAACCCACTGTTATATATGTAGATAATATGGGTTGTATTACATAGCCAACTAATCACAAAATGTCCAAACATACTGTCACTATACAAAAAGACAACTACAGAACGAAACAATAATTTTAAAATAGATTCCCACAGGTGAACAATTGGCAGACGCATTCACTAAACCATTACCAGTTCCCAAATTCCTAGAGATCAGGCTGAAGATTGGTTTACAGTAAAACAATTTTTTTAATTTTTTTGTTCTATTTTTATTTTTTTAGAGTAAAATGTATTTTTTGAGAACCTAATCGAATTAAGACCCTAAGTTTCAAGTGCTTTAAAAGGTTACTTTAGATAAATAGTAATATTATAAAGATAGTTCTAAATGTACTTTCTTTGCATACGGACAAAATAAAAGCGATCTGTCACTTTTATTAAATAACAACCCAAAATCTATAAAATTATGGTAAATATCACATCTTACACGTAAATTCAATAAATGATGTTAGCACAAATCTACTTCCTATCGTTTTATCAATATTTGTATTTTACTGTGCATATCTATATTAGTCGTCAAAATCGGTATTTCATTAATAAATTATAATTTATTCTCCGTAATTTAAACAAATAGGCGTCATTAATTTGGCATATTCGTACGTGTAAGACATGAGTGTGCCGCGGTTCAAATCGTTTAGGATTCCTCAAAGAACAACTGTGCCAAATTTTCTAGTTCTTTTACAAAATATAGAATATGATCGATATTTAATGTTTAACCGCGCCAACTAATATAAGATTCAAATGTATTGACCCCTCACTTTAACCGCAAATATCTCAGAAACGGATGAGCAGAAAAAATTAAAAAAATTACGTGTTTATTATGAGTTTATTTGAAATCAATCATTGAAATTTAAATACTGTACATTGAACGCTTTTGAAGTTCTGTTAAGTTATACTGAAAAATGTCCTACTTTTTAAGAGAATTTTGACTATACCAGTTTTAAATCCATTATATCTTGGAAAATATGTACCCTATGTAAATGATATTTTAGACACCGATAAAGCACGGTATTTTTTGTATGAAGAAATTTTTTCATAATTTTTGGTTTTAAAATTTTGCAGTTATTCTCAAAAACGTGACGTCATGTTTATTCGGTTATTTACCAATATCTTTAAAAAACAATTATTAAAATAATTAATTATATAAAATGTAATCATTTTCAGAAAAAATAATTGGTATATATTAAATATTGATTGAGTTATCAAGGGTAACAGATAATAGTATTGCAAACTTGCAATAATATTATATCCTTTACTCCTTTATCCCTTGATAACTAAATTAATATTTGATATATATACCAATTATTTTTTCTGAAAATACTTTCGTTTTATGTAATTAACTATTTTATGAAACATTTTTTAAATATATTGATAAATAACCGAATAAACATGACGTTACGTTTTTGAGAATAGCTGCAAAATTTTTAAATAAAAATTATGAAAAAAATTTCGTAGTACAAAAAATACCGTGCTTTATTGGTCTTTAAAATATTATTTACATGGTATGCATATTTTCTAAGATATAATGGATTTAAAACTGGTATGGTCAAAATTTCCTTAAAAAGTAGTACATTTTTCAATATAACTTAGCAGAATTTTAAAAGAGGCCAATGTACATTATTCAAATTTTAGTGTTTGATTTAGAATAGAGTCATAATAAACACACAATTTTTTCAGTTTTTCTGCCCCTCCATTTCTGAGATATTCGTGGTTAAAGTTAAATACTAGTTAAAAATATGTATTATTTGGATAACTAATTAATTTAGGTTTTAATCAATTTTGTTTCTTGGAATATTGATCAAATGTATATTTACTATATTCACTTAAATATCTACTCCACTGACAACTTTCCTGACATTTAAGTTTTATCAGCCTACAATATTACCTACTGCTATTAGTAATACATGCGATGACATCTATCATTAAAAGATGGAAGTTTCTCATGATTATTCAATGTAAAGTGTAGGACACTAGAATAGACACATGTGGAACAAAGTATGCAGCCAACATTGACATTATTTACAATTTATATAGTTTTTAATATTAATCTGATTAATGACATGAGTACGTAATACGTAATTTTGACTGAAATAACCAGACTCAGCTGAAATGATTAAACATGTAGGTACATAAATCCAAAACTGAAAACCTGTTTACTTATAGAGCGAGAGCCGACCGTAAAAAGTTGAGCAGATATAGTTACAGCAAAGATTAAGGAATTAACAAGATAGGACAGCCGGCGGAAAACCTTTTATCTTTTAGCAATGGCGTCATTGACCTCGGCATTTAAATTGGAGTGCTCGCGCAGTTGCCACAATATGGTAATCAGACGGAGAAGGTAACATTAGAGCGAGAGACCAACCGTTCTAGTTAAATGTCCACAGCTGTTCTGCCACGTGTTCGCATGTGACGTGTTTTGTTTTGTTTACATCCTCGTGTTAAAACAGCTGACGACATTCCCGGTTTTTCTTTTGCGCTTAATGTTACATGTCCAAATTATACAAAGTTCAGATTGAAGTGTGTGAAAGCTATCATCAGTGGAACTTGTTACATATACAAAAAGTGTGATAGGGGCGTTAGGTCTTTTTAGAATTGCCAAAGACAATAAGTATTTTATTGTTTACAATAATAATGAATTACTATTGTGCCGATAGCGGAATACGCACCTACAATTTATAAGACTCTTGTTGTAGCCGACAATTTATGTTTATTTTGGGGACTTCCAATATTTATAATTGTAGACACTTTAGTTTAATACTTATTTATGCCCTCATTCCAGGTAATTCATTACAACAAATATATTGCAAACATTTGTGATAAGTAATAATAAATGAGATTAACTTTAACAGAGAAGTATTTACGTGTACTTATATATATATATATATATATATATATATATATATATATATATACTCAGTTCCCTTAATTTTTATAAGCATTCCAAGTTACGCTTTCGTAGATAACGGGCATCCTTCATGGTGGTTATTAGACTAGATTATGCTTTAGAAAAAGATTACAGAATTAACTCTATAACACAGCCCCACAAATAAAAAAAAAAATTTGGAACTGCTACCGAGACAAGTGTATCTCTATGTAATTTTCGACGCTGAATCCGAATCCGGGGTCAAGAAAAATCGTACACCCTCGAAATCAACCCCTATCGCTAAATAACACTCCCTAAACAGGGTAAAAATTACTTAACGTTCCACGAATAGCCTTAAATCTCAATAAATCAAATTAAATGTAAACTTTCCATTGAAAATCACCCCCATGAATGGGTGAAAACTACCCCTCACATAACAGGAAATTTAAAAAAGATCAGTGATTGCAAAAAAGCTTACGAGGCCCAGTTATTTTAGAAACAGTACGTTACTGCATTAGTCTCGATGCGATGCTCAAAATCTGCCCCGATAGAGTGGCGGAAACCACCCCTATATCGGGGAAAAAATTTTGTACTCGTGATTTCTATTTTAATCAATGCTAAATATATGCCGCACTGCAGTTTGGAGGTGAATACTTGCATTGCACCAAAGTCATTCAGTAACATCCCCATGAGAGGGTGAAAATTACTCCTCACATAACAAAAAATTCAAAAAATAGTTGCAGTATCCTTTAGAAAAGCTCAAAACATCTGCATGTTCTTATTTAAGAAGAATCTTAGACAACGTACTTGAAAAGTACCCATATTATGAAGTAGCAATAATTTACCCGTAGTCTAAACTCAATTAAATTTATTCTTTCTTTTTGTAATATCTTTTGGATTTGTTTTCGAATGATCTTCTTTCTGACCGACTGCGATTTATGTTTTTCAGACGTCTCTCTTTTTAAGGACCAACAGTAATATGCCATCATGTGTTCGTCCCATCTTCCTTGGTACCTTTTTTCCATTTCTGATATATTTTGGTGAAAGCATTCACCCTGCTCTTCACTGTAGTCGCAATTTTCTGGGAATCGAGAAAATGAAGTTTTATGCTCATATTGCACCCTAAAGATTTAAAATTTTAAATATTTTTTTTGTGGGGCTGTGTAATCTTTGCTTTAGCTGCACTTTAATTTTGCCTGGTTATACCTAATTAATTTTAGATTTTCCTTTATCAGTTTCATGGCTCATATAATTTGCTGTAAGTTTAAAATTATATACCTACCTGTAGGTAGGTATATGTTTAAAGTTTATATAATATGATACATATAATTTTAATTGTGTGAATAAATAAAATAATATTATTTACTGTTATTTAGATGTGCCAAATGTACCTATACTTTAAAAAAGGAGTAAAAAAAATCTGTTTTATTGATCTCACAAAATTAATTTGTTTTGAAGGACCATCTTTTAGTAAACCAAAATGAAGTACCTATGTCTATCTTGTTGCATATTTTTTTCATGAGCACACTGTGAATGTATGAAAGTTTTGAGAAAATTTTACGCTTATGCATATCTTTTCATTTGGATAATATCCCTGAAGCCGATAATAATAATTTAATCAATTATCCACTTAGAGGAGCGAATTCGAGACTCTATCGTGCCGTTTTTTTTCTCTGGCGTAGAACCAGGTCAAACATGGTAGGTTTTGTTAAGCATGTCACTGGGCATATGAAATCGTATTTCACGACATTTTTTCGTGGTCTGGACCTTTTTAAATTAAAAAAAAGGGACAATATTGTATTTTAAATGAAATGTGTTTTTCTTTGTTTCCAACGTCATATCTTCAAAACTAATGTTGCTATCGACGTTGTTTTTTTTTTTAAATTAAAGTACACACAATAGCGCTTTTAACTGTACTAATGATTTTTACACAGTTCGCATTTTCATTTCCTTAAAAATTAGGAAAACTAGATATTTGAATTTTACGTATTACAATTTTCACCAATCGATAAACTTTTTTATTTTTGAAAATTTTTATACACATACAGTGAAGCAAATGTAGCCCAAACATTAGAAAAGTTTTTGATATAATTATTTTTTTCCCAATGTGTATCGTTTGGCAACAGCGATTTTTTTAAAGCGCGCTAAATTAGTCATATGTATTATTGCGGCTCAGAATCTAGATACGTACACGGCGTATGGAAGGTAGGATAAGATGCGTCTAATATACTATTCAAATGTATTGACCCCTCACCTTAACCGCGAATATCTCGAAAACGGAGGAACGGAAAAAATTTAAAAAATTATGTGTCTATTATAAATCATTCACTGAAATTTAAATAATGTACATTGGACAGTTTTGAAGTGCTGCTAAGTTATATTGAAAAATGTCCTACTTTTTAAGGAAATTTTGACAATACCAGTTTTAAATCCATTATGTATTCGAAAATATGTCTACTATATAAATAATATTTTAGATGCCGATAAGGCATGGTATTTTTTGTACGAGGAAATTTTTTCATAATTTTTTCAATAATTTTGCAGTTATTCTAAAAAACGTGACATCATGATTATTCGGTTATTTATCAAGGTATTTACAAAAATTTTGATGAAATAGTTAATTATATAAAATGTAAGCATTTTCAGAAAAAAGAATTGGTATATATCAAATATTAATTTAGTTATCAAGTGCAATAGATAATATTATTGCCCGCGTTCTGCAATATTATCTATTGCACTTGATAACTAAATTAATATTTGATATATATCAATTCTTTTTTCTGAAAATCCTTACATTTTATATGATTAACCATTTTATTAAAAATCATTTAAATACCTTGATAAATAGCCAAATAAACATGAGGTCATATTTTTGACAATAACTGCCAAATTGTAGAATAAAAAATTATGAAAGAATTTCTTCGTACAAAAAATGCCGTACTTTATCGGTATCTAAAATATTCATATAGTAGGCATATTTTTCAAGATATAATGAATTTAAAACTAGTATGGTCAATATTTCCTTAAAAAGTAGGGGGGCATTTTTCAATATAACTTAGCAGAACCTCACCGTCCAATGTGTACATTATTCAAACTTTAGTGAATAATTTACAATAGATACGTAATGAACACATATTTTTTCAAATTTTCCTTGGTCCGCCATTTTTGCGATATTCGCGGTTAAAATGAGGGGTCAATACATTTGAATCGTATATTAGTAGTTTGCGGGATTTAGAGTATACGTATAAATACTTTTAAATAAATGCGATGCTGTAGAATATTGGCAATTTAGTTTTCTAAAATAATGGAGTGCATTATTTGTAGGAAAATTGGGATGATGACAAATCTGTGGTACCAAGACCTAGGATACAAGGTTTGTTGTCATTAATATCTAGTGCTGAAAAAAGACAACATCGCGGAAATATTGTGTCAGAAAAGATAATATTTTAAATGACGAAATTTAATTAAAATTTCGTATAGACTGTCGTATAGGTAGACAATTCTTGAAAACATGAACGTTTTTTGCAATCATACAGAGCCGCCGCGCCGCGCCGATTAATTGAATACTTAATCGAATATGAAATATTAATAATAGATGGAGGACTTAAATTAACAGAAAAAGTAGTTTCACTACATGAACGTCATTCAGAAATGACCAAAAATCTATTTAGCAAACAGGAAGATACCAGGATGGTTTTGCATGCAATGTACGAAACTAAATTTAGCAAACAAATATTGGTGAAGTTAGTTGATTGATAGAGATGTATTAATTTTACTTACTCTCCTTTTTTCGGACTCTGACTTAAATGGAACTAATTTATTTATGCAACTTGGACACGGCACTAGCAGACAATTTTTGTCAATATAGAAGGTAGTGCAAAGTTTATGAACTACAGTTCGTTCTTGTCTTCATTGTTTTACTGGTTGCGACACCACTAATGGTTTTTTTTAAATATTTAAAAAATCTGCGTTTGATGTTCTTAAAGAATATTGTTGTTTTTCAAAAATTATCGGAACTGCCATTGCTGTCTAAAGACGAAGCTTTAAAAATCTTTACAAAATTGATTCTAGTACTGTACAAAAACAAAAATAAACAAAATCAGATATTAAACGACTTAAGGATCAAATTAGCAACAACAACAAACGGAGCTTCCTTCAACTAAAGGCACCTTTTACCACCCCTTCCGAAGGTAAACATATATATTTAAATAATAGATTTCCTATCTAATACATTTAGTTAACTATTGCAGGTTTATGTATCAACTTAGAATATCGTACAGAAGCAATATGCCAATTACACTTATAAATGCACATGGTTTAGGGCGGAATTTAGGTGACGATGTTTGGACAATATTTTCATTAAGTATTTATTGTTCAGATAAAAATTGTGAAAATCGAAAACATGATGTTAAAGAAGGCCTAAAATGTTCTAACGAGTGCAAATGTCGTACTTGAAATACTGTTATTTAAAGGTTTCAATGAATGTACAGACGAACTAGAATGCTTTTAACGCAGGGCCTACGTAACTAAATACTCATTTGTTAATAGAAAAATAGTTGCAAAAAAATAAAGTTGTTTTATTCCTGCGTCTTGGTTTAATTCAATCAAAAATGTGTAATAACCTACTTATTAGGTAGGTACTTACTTTATAACAATGATTTATATTTACCTGCTTTTAAATATTTTTTACCTTAAAACAACAAAAGGTAGGTTTATCTCTTAGGTTCGTACCTATTTTGGAGCTGTTAATAAAAGCCCGATTAGTACACATGAACCCAACAACCGTAGTCCGCGGGCGGCAAACAGTATAATGAGAGCCGGGCGCGCAAGAATATGTTTTAGCCCGTTTAAAAAAAATCGCTGACTACATACTATAACCTGCACATCAAAAATTATGATTCTAAAAACTTTTTTCATATATTGGCTTCAATTTGTTCACAGCATGTATATACATATTTTCATAAATAAAAATTTTTCTCGATTGCTGAAAAATACATTCACGAAAATAACAACTTTAAGTTTGCTATTATTTTAACAATTAAAAAAAATATATTTCATAATCACATTGTACATAGTTAGAAGCGTTGTTGTGTCTACTTCAATTAAAAAAAAAATTAGTTCCACTGCACAATTATTTTTAAAGATATAACGGTGGGGACGTTAAAAACATGTTTCATGGAAAAATCATTTTTTTACAGTTTTTTCGAAATAAAAAAGTTCCTGACCACCAGAAAATGGTTTCGTGAATCGTGAAAAGTGGTTTCATGTACACGATCACCTAATTAAAGAATCGCACCAAGTCTGGTTTGGTTCTACGCCAGTTTTTTTTTCTCGGAAAATAAGCGACTTTGCTTCCCAGTTTTACTCGTCTAACTAGACTTAAAAATATTTTAACAGTGTCAAATGTCACATTTCAAAAGTTCAGTACATTTCTCTCTTTCATCTTAAATTTATATTTTATATTATAGTTACTTCTTATCAAGCAAAGAAGACAAAAGTGAAATAATCTTGTACTTAAATTCATGTACCTACCTAGAAGAATATATATTTTATTTAAAACGTTAGTAAACATTGAATACTGCGTGTATTCGTAATTTCCAGTTTTATAACACAAATCCTACTTTGGTTTTAAAAAGCAATATGCTATCACTACTAATACATAACATAGACAAAGATTAGAGAATTCTTTAATTTTTAACATAGTTTTACCTTGCTTCATCTTTAGGTACTCTAAAAAATATGTTTTACTTGGACTTAACCTTTCTTTTTTTACAAGCTTTGTAAATGCAGTGCATTCCACCCACTCCTCGTTTACTAATAGTATTGTCTTTATATTCCATTTTATTTTGAAAATATCACACATCAAAGAAAATCCGAACACTCCTAACAAAAGATCTAACTCAGCTGATCAAGCATCAGTTGATTGTCAAAACCATATTATACGCATGTATAAATAATGTCGTGTCCCTTTAACTCAGTAGAGTTTATATTGGAGTGCGCAACTGTCTTCGTCTATTTGGTCTTCTCCCTCTGACTGTCCTATCTTGTTAATTCTCTAATCTTTGGTTACAGGTTAATAAGTTTTCAAAGTATTAGTACGCACAGCGACCATGAACGAAATCATTTTGTACCTGTTGTTGAAATTTTTTTTCCATCCCCAATTCCCAACAATTAAAAATAAAAATAATACAGCTTAAAACACTACCAAAATGTAATGTTTCTAAAGTTATAACAAACTATATTTTTGATACATATTATATCCGGTCGCAATGCCGGCACAAAGATGTTTCTTTTACTTCCACATCCACGTAGTGGATCGGAAGTATAGTAATCGTAAAAAAATATATATATTTTTTTTGAAATGGGTTTAGAATGCCATGGAGCGTCGAGATTTTAAATTTGAGCGAAAAAAAAAATTCTGTCTGTCTGTCGGTCTGTCGGTCTGTCTGTCTGTCGGTCGGTCTGTCTGCCTGTAACTTTTTTTTTGTCCGCACGTTTTTTCCGGAACGGTTTAAGATATTAACCTGAAATTTTGTACACTTATATATTATAACGAGATCTGGAACTGGATTGTTTTTTGAATATATCCGGTGAAGGGTTGGGGGGTAAATAGGGGTGAATAAGGGGAAATAAGTAAAGCAAGCAGGTAAGAGTACATAAACTTGAAATTAGGCATATATACTAGAAGTCAAGGCCTCAAAATTTTTCATAATATTTTCCATCCCCCCACCACCCCCCACTCCATTATTAAAGGGGTTGATAAAATAAAATAGAGATGTTCACTTGAAATTTGATATACCTACGTATATATTATAATGACATCAGGAACTAGATTATATTTTGGTATTATTCCATTGTAGGGTTGTGGGTAAAAAGGGGTAAATAAGGGAAAATAAGTAAAACAATTTGGTAAGAGTACAGAAACTTGAAATTCGGTCTATGTATTAGAGGCTAAGGCCTCAGATTTTTTTATAATATTTTCCAACCACCCACCACCCCTAATCCATTATTAAAGTGGCTAATAAAATAAAATTGAGATACTCACTTGAAATTTGGTACATATATGTATTATGACGACATCTGAAACTAGGTTATATTTTGAGATGATTCAGTTGAAGGGTTGGGGTTTAAATAGGTGTAAGTAAGGGAGCATAACTAAAGCAAGCTGGTAAGAGTACAGAAACTTGAAAGTTGGTGTATGTACTAGAAGCCAAGGACTTAAAATTTTTTAAAATATTCTACATCCCCCCACCACCTCCACCCCCACACTACATTATTAAAGTGGTTGATAAAATAAAATTTAGATTTTCTCTTGAAATTTGGTATACGTATATATTATAATTACATCAGGAACTATATTATATTTTGGGATTATTCCGTTGAAAGGTTGGGGGTTAAATAGGTGAAAGTAAGTAAAGCAAGCTGGTAACAGTACAGAAACTTGAAATTCGGCATATGTACTAGAAGACAAGGCCTTAAATTTTTTGTTGAATATTTTTTAACCCCCACCACCCATACTCTATTACTAAAGGGAGTTGATAAAATAAAACTGAGATATTGAATTGAAATTTGGCATACGTATATATTATAATGACATCAGGAACTATATTATATTTTGAAATTATTCCTTTGAAGGTTTGGGGGTTAAATAGGGCAAAATAAGTAAAGAAAGCTAGTAAGAGTGCAGAAACTTGGTATATGTAATAGAAGACAGGGCGTCAGATTTTTTATAAAATTCTTCAACCCCACCACCTCCACCACCCCTACTCCCTTATTAAACGGGGTTGATAAAATGAAATTGAGATATTCACTTGAAATTTGGAATACGTACGTATTATAACGACATCTAGAACTAGATTATATTTTGAGATGATTCCGTTGAATGGTTGGGGGTTAAATAGGGGTAAATAAGGGTACGGAAATTTGGGATTTGGTTTACATACTAGAAGCGAATGCCTCAGGTTTTTTTATACGATTTTTCATGCCCCCACCACCCCCACTCCCTTATCAAAAGAGTTGATAATTAAATTGGCAATTTCACTTGAAATTTGGTACACGTATAACGACATCTGAAACTAGATTATATTTTGACACGATTCCGTTGAAGGGTTGGGGGGAAGCGGAAGTAAATGTAGTAGAGGTAAATGGGGAAAAAGATGTAAAACATGCTGTAAGAGTGCAGATTTGGTGTATATACTAGAAACTAAGTTCTCAGATTTCTTTCTAATGTTTTTCTATGATATCTGCCCCCAATATTATTAAAATTCTATGACCAATAATTTCCACATACTAAAGTGCAAATATAGTCAAAATGTTTTCTTTACAGTGACTGGGATGAAAAATCTGGATGTGGAAGTAGTGATTCCTTGGGGAGCGCTTTTTTTATTATAGTAATTACTATACCTACCCATCGACTTACAGCTTCAAATGTTAACCAAACCAAAGTTGATAGACGCCTCTAATAGGCCAGCCATTAAAGCAAAAAATCTATAAAAAATTGCGAAAGTCTTTAATTTTTGAGATAATATTGGAGGAGAAAAAATAATGAATCCTCCTGTCTTGGCACCCTTTTCCGCCCGCGGAACATTCTTAAATTAACAGAAAACATAACAGGTCTCTCACATTAAGAATGGCAAAATGCCCCCACTCTCGGAATTTAAAATAAACTTGATATAGTGGTTATGGGGGTCAAAAATAAGGTAGCCACAGTCCATATGACCCCAACCCCCCTCCCCACTCCCACGTGATTAAAAAGGGTTTATTTTTGTTTCTATTTTTTTCTCAGGCTGTGTTTACGCCAAAATTCGGAAAAAAATCATGAAGGTAGTTGACTGTATTACCTATTTATGGAATTTTTTCCAAGGTCACTTGAAGTCACTAACCCCATTAAAGAAATTCTAAAACGTTAAAAATGGAATTTTTGGCCAAAAAACGCGGGTGTAACATGATTTTTTTCTTTTTTTTGTAACTTTATTCTAACTATCGAATGCTACCTTCTGGAATATATCTTAAATGGCTTAGTTTGGTGCGCCATGCTTAAAAATCTATTTTTTAAGTATTTTTAAAGGTTTTTTGAATTTTACAAGAATGGGGTTGAAGTTGGCAAAAAAACTCGAATATCGTTTTTTGTAGACTTTAAGACGAACAATTCTTTTTTTGATTTTTATTCCTAGCATAAATACTCTTAAAGTTATGACCATTAAAATGTCTTTTTTTTATTTTGGGCCAAAAAACGCAGGTGTAACATGAGATATTTTTTTTGTCATTCTGTTCTAACTACCGAATGCTACCATCTGGAATATATTTTAAATAGCTTGGTTTGGTGCGCCATGTTAATAAATCCAATTTTTAAGTTTTTTAAAGATTTTTAAAAATTTTACAGAAATGGGATCGAAGATAGCAAAAAACTCAAATAACATTTTTTGTAGATTATTTTGAGACGAACAATTTGCACTTTCATTCTTATTCCTAGCATAAATACTCGCAAAGTTATGACCATTACAATTTTCGGCCAAAAAACGCATGAACATGAATTTTTTTTATCATTTTGTTCTAACTACCGAATGTTACCTGTTACAATATATCTTAAATGACTTGGTTTGATGCGCCATGCTAGAAAATCCGTTTTTAAGTTTTTTAAGTTTTTTTTTTGAATTTTGCCAGAAAGGCGTTAAAGATAGCAAAAAAAAATAAAATAACATTTTTTGTGGATTCTTTTTAGACAAATAATTTGCACTTTGATTTTTATTCCTAGCATAAACACTCGCAAAGCTATGACCATTACAATTTTCATTTTACAATTTTCGGGCCAATTGAACTATTTTTATACTGTTTCTTCAATTTAACAAGAGGTTGAGGTTAGTGAAACCTTCATACAATATTTTTTGTGGCATTTTTGAAACAAATATTTTGATTTCTAATTCATTTTTTTACAGTAAATTCGTAAAAAATATGTCAATGATAACCATTACCGATCGCTAATCAAATTAATTTTAATATTTTAAAGACATGTATACCATTTATCTACTCTTATTAGATTATACATTAATTAATCAACTACTTTTGAACATGCAGTTGTATCCATAAACAAATCGCGTGATTTATTATAACTCCTTAGTGATTTATTTTTGCACCTTTAACTTCATGCCTGGTCTGTCCAATCGATGCGCGATGTAACGCGCAAAATAGATTAGTACATTATTATTGAGGAGAGGAAGGTGATTTGACATGTTTGAATAGTTTGGACGTTGTCAAACTATTATATTATTATTTACTGTTATAATCGTAGATAAAGTATAGTATTCAACTTGCGATAATGGTAATAACACACTTGATGCTTTATAGCAAGCTTCATCTGCGTGAGTTATTACTTACATCATCGCTCGTTAGATAATAAGTATACTATAAATAGTGTAATTAAACAATTACTTTATTATTCAAAAGTCATTAGATATGTACTATTCTTAATTTATCTAATCCTCATCGCTGTCCTGGTCTATAACTGGACACATTACCTAAATAAGTAATATTGGATAACATTTCTGCGGGTTTAATAATTCTAGAAATATATCTACCACGTGATAAATAATACACTAAACTTGTTACATGTGAGCAACTATCAACTGTTCGTAATCCATTTGCACAATAGCAACAATAACCTTCAATGGCTTCAATAACGATTCTTTACTGTACTTAACATAACATTTATACGTTCCCTAGTTCATGTGTCGCGATTTAACTTTAAACCTGACAATAATTTCCTTTATAAATCTTAAAATAAGAGTTCCATTATCTTCAAGTATTTCTCCTAGATATGAAATCGTTTGCGAAAGCTGAATCGGTCTACTGAAAAATAGCTGAGCTATTTTTCTAATGTCAATTCTGGGAGGATGAGAAGCTCAGTTGATGAATTGCTTTGAAATGGAACACTTTTTCTACTATAAATGTAAGAGGAAACAAGTTCTGCCAAGGAATTAACTTCAACATTAGTTGATTTCATAATTTTTACAATTAAGTCTACTTTTCAGCCTCCCGTATTCAAACGCTTACCAAACTTGTAAAAATACAAGCGATTTTACAAAAATCCCCGGCAAGAGGCAACATACTGTTGTAAAATTGATTTTGCAGTGACCTATACTTTTGTCCCACAATTCCGTGAATCGATTCGATAATCCACCGACGGTGTTACAAATCGGGATTTATTAGACTCTTTTGTAGTGAGTTGATTCCTTTTTCCTTTCAGGGAAGACATTAAAACTGGATAACTCTAACAAATACCACATCTCGAAAACCACGATCGAGAATGAATATATCTTCAGGTTTCAAGAATAATGTTCTATCTTTTAATACCTACCTTAAAATTTCTGCATCATTACAAATTCCATTATATATCCATTTATCGTACACATGGTGAATGGCTTACATAAAGACAATTTTTTTGTCCAAAATATGATTTTCTTTTATATAGATTATTACTACTTTTTTCATGTCGTAGATATGTACCATCACATATAAACACTAATTTATCACCGATGTCATGTAAAAGCCTATGTATTAGAGTAGTTTCGTTAAGAATAAACTCTCTTGATTAGAGTACTGGAAGAATATCTTTTTTAAAACTACTTAAGACAAAATGAATCCAATTGTTGACCTTTTCGCTTACTTCCATATCACTGCTATTATATTATCTAAATTATCTGATCTTAACTTAAATAAAAATATTATTAACACTTTGAGTATGTTTCGATTTTCAGAATTTGACATACTTGACATTATGCTATTGAATCCCATCCTCAAAGGGAACGTCTCGCAAATTATTTTTTGGTCGACAAATGAAATATAATTTGTGAGTAGACAATACTCGTTTAAACTGCATCAGTACTAATTATAGGGGTTCCTTTAATCCAGGAGATTGATAAATAGAGATATCACTTGTGTGTTGTGACAGTGTGTCTTCCGATAAAGTTTGAGTACTTGGGGTTATTGTTGATTGTTGATTAAAGTGCAAATCCCTCGTCTTAAAAAATGTCGTATGAGTTTTTTCGCTAACCTTAACCTCTCTGTTAAATTGAAAATAAGTTTAAAAATAGTTAAATTGGCCCAAAACAAATTGTTCGTCTCAAAAAAGGCTACAAAAATTGTTATTTGAGTTTTTTTGCAATCTTCAACCCCATTCTTGTAAAATTCAAATAATCATAAACTTAAAAAATAGACATTTAAGCGTGGCGCACCAAACCCAGCCATTTATGATATATTTCAGAAGGTAGCATTCGGTAGTTAGAACAAAATGAAATAAAAATGTTACCCCTGCGTTTTTTGGCCGAAAATAGTAAAAAGAAATTGTAATGGTTATAACTTTGCCAGTATTTATGCTAGGAATAAAAATCAAAAAATGAATTGTTCGACTCAAAAAAGTCTACGAAAAACGTTATTTGAGTTTTTTTGCCATCTTCAACCCCATTCTTGTAAAATTAAAAAAAAATAAAAAAAAAAAACTTAAAAAATAGATATTCAAGCATGGCGCAACATACCAAGATATATTCCAGAAGAATTCGATAGTTAGAATAGGATAACAAAAAAAAAATTATGTCACACCTGTATTTTTGGCCGAAAATTCCATTTTTAATATTTTAGAATTTATTCAATGGGAATAGTGACCTTCAATGACTTTGAAAAAATTCCGTACGTGGGTAATTTGGTCAACTATCTACATGATTTTTTTCCGAATTTTAGCATAAACACAGCCTGAGAAAAAAATCGGTAAAAGGATTTACACAGAACTTCCCTCTTTATTTATATAGGGCGGTCACTCTAAAAAATTATTAATTAAGAAATGAAATATAATAATTATAATCGCAATGTAGTTAACCCTATTATTTCAGAAACGTGAAAATTTTAAATTTCAACATTTCAAAAGTTCAGTACATTTCTCTCTTTCATCTTAAATTTATATTTTATATTATAGTTACTTCTTATCAAGCAAAGAAGACAAAAGTGAAATAATCTTGTACTTAAATTCATGTACCTACCTAGAAGAATATATATTTTATTTAAAACGTTAGTAAACATTGAATACTGCGTGTATTCGTAATTTCCAGTTTTATAACACAAATCCTACTTTGGTTTTAAAAAGCAATATGCTATCACTACTAATACATAACATAGACAAAGATTAGAGAATTCTTTAATTTTTAACATAGTTTTACCTTGCTTCATCTTTAGGTACTCTAAAAAATATGTTTTACTTGGACTTAACCTTTCTTTTTTTACAAGCTTTGTAAATGCAGTGCATTCCACCCACTCCTCGTTTACTAATAGTATTGTCTTTATATTCCATTTTATTTTGAAAATATCACACATCAAAGAAAATCCGAACACTCCTAACAAAAGATCTAACTCAGCTGATCAAGCATCAGTTGATTGTCAAAACCATATTATACGCATGTATAAATAATGTCGTGTCCCTTTAACTCAGTAGAGTTTATATTGGAGTGCGCAACTGTCTTCGTCTATTTGGTCTTCTCCCTCTGACTGTCCTATCTTGTTAATTCTCTAATCTTTGGTTACAGGTTAATAAGTTTTCAAAGTATTAGTACGCACAGCGACCATGAACGAAATCATTTTGTACCTGTTGTTGAAATTTTTTTTCCATCCCCAATTCCCAACAATTAAAAATAAAAATAATACAGCTTAAAACACTACCAAAATGTAATGTTTCTAAAGTTATAACAAACTATATTTTTGATACATATTATATCCGGTCGCAATGCCGGCACAAAGATGTTTCTTTTACTTCCACATCCACGTAGTGGATCGGAAGTATAGTAATCGTAAAAAAATATATATATTTTTTTTGAAATGGGTTTAGAATGCCATGGAGCGTCGAGATTTTAAATTTGAGCGAAAAAAAAAATTCTGTCTGTCTGTCGGTCTGTCGGTCTGTCTGTCTGTCGGTCGGTCTGTCTGCCTGTAACTTTTTTTTTGTCCGCACGTTTTTTCCGGAACGGTTTAAGATATTAACCTGAAATTTTGTACACTTATATATTATAACGAGATCTGGAACTGGATTGTTTTTTTGAATATATCCGGTGAAGGGTTGGGGGGTAAATAGGGGTGAATAAGGGGAAATAAGTAAAGCAAGCAGGTAAGAGTACATAAACTTGAAATTAGGCATATATACTAGAAGTCAAGGCCTCAAAATTTTTCATAATATTTTCCATCCCCCACCACCCCCCACTCCATTATTAAAGGGGTTGATAAAATAAAATAGAGATGTTCACTTGAAATTTGATATACCTACGTATATATTATAATGACATCAGGAACTAGATTATATTTTGGTATTATTCCATTGTAGGGTTGTGGGTAAAAAGGGGTAAATAAGGGAAAATAAGTAAAACAATTTGGTAAGAGTACAGAAACTTGAAATTCGGTCTATGTATTAGAGGCTAAGGCCTCAGATTTTTTTATAATATTTTCCAACCACCCACCACCCCTAATCCATTATTAAAGTGGCTAATAAAATAAAATTGAGATACTCACTTGAAATTTGGTACATATATGTATTATGACGACATCTGAAACTAGGTTATATTTTGAGATGATTCAGTTGAAGGGTTGGGGTTTAAATAGGTGTAAGTAAGGGAGCATAACTAAAGCAAGCTGGTAAGAGTACAGAAACTTGAAAGTTGGTGTATGTACTAGAAGCCAAGGACTTAAAATTTTTTAAAATATTCTACATCCCCCCACCACCTCCACCCCCACACTACATTATTAAAGGTGGTTGATAAAATAAAATTTAGATTTCTCTCTTGAAATTTGGTATACGTATATATTATAATTACATCAGGAACTATATTATATTTTGGGATTATTCCGTTGAAAGGTTGGGGGTTAAATAGGTGAAAGTAAGTAAAGCAAGCTGGTAACAGTACAGAAACTTGAAATTCGGCATATGTACTAGAAGACAAGGCCTTAAATTTTTTGTTGAATATTTTTTAACCCCCACCACCCATACTCTATTACTAAAGGGAGTTGATAAAATAAAACTGAGATATTGAATTGAAATTTGGCATACGTATATATTATAATGACATCAGGAACTATATTATATTTTGAAATTATTCCTTTGAAGGTTTGGGGGTTAAATAGGGCAAAATAAGTAAAGAAAGCTAGTAAGAGTGCAGAAACTTGGTATATGTAATAGAAGACAGGGCGTCAGATTTTTTATAAAATTCTTCAACCCCACCACTCCACCACCCCTACTCCCTTATTAAACGGGGTTGATAAAATGAAATTGAGATATTCACTTGAAATTTGGAATACGTACGTATTATAACGACATCTAGAACTAGATTATATTTTGAGATGATTCCGTTGAATGGTTGGGGGTTAAATAGGGGTAAATAAGGGTACGGAAATTTGGGATTTGGTTTACATACTAGAAGCGAATGCCTCAGGTTTTTTTTATACGATTTTTCATGCCCCCACCACCCCCACTCCCTTATCAAAAGAGTTGATAATTAAATTGGCAATTTCACTTGAAATTTGGTACACGTATAACGACATCTGAAACTAGATTATATTTTGACACGATTCCGTTGAAGGGTTGGGGGGAAGCGGAAGTAAATGTAGTAGAGGTAAATGGGGAAAAAGATGTAAAACATGCTGTAAGAGTGCAGATTTGGTGTATATACTAGAAACTAAGTTCTCAGATTTCTTTCTAATGTTTTTCTATGATATCTGCCCCCAATATTATTAAAATTCTATGACCAATAATTTCCACATACTAAAGTGCAAATATAGTCAAAATGTTTTCTTTACAGTGACTGGGATGAAAAATCTGGATGTGGAAGTAGTGATTCCTTGGGGAGCGCTTTTTTTATTATAGTAATTACTATACCTACCCATCGACTTACAGCTTCAAATGTTAACCAAACCAAAGTTGATAGACGCCTCTAATAGGCCAGCCATTAAAGCAAAAAATCTATAAAAAATTGCGAAAGTCTTTAATTTTTGAGATAATATTGGAGGAGAAAAAATAATGAATCCTCCTGTCTTGGCACCCTTTTCCGCCCGCGGAACATTCTTAAATTAACAGAAAACATAACAGGTCTCTCACATTAAGAATGGCAAAATGCCCCCACTCTCGGAATTTAAAATAAACTTGATATAGTGGTTATGGGGGTCAAAAATAAGGTAGCCACAGTCCATATGACCCCAACCCCCCTCCCCACTCCCACGTGATTAAAAAGGGTTTATTTTTGTTTCTATTTTTTTCTCAGGCTGTGTTTACGCCAAAATTCGGAAAAAAATCATGAAGGTAGTTGACTGTATTACCTATTTATGGAATTTTTTCCAAGGTCACTTGAAGTCACTAACCCCATTAAAGAAATTCTAAAACGTTAAAAATGGAATTTTTTGGCCAAAAAACGCGGGTGTAACATGATTTTTTTTCTTTTTTTTGTAACTTTATTCTAACTATCGAATGCTACCTTCTGGAATATATCTTAAATGGCTTAGTTTGGTGCGCCATGCTTAAAAATCTATTTTTTAAGTATTTTTAAAGGTTTTTTGAATTTTACAAGAATGGGGTTGAAGTTGGCAAAAAAACTCGAATATCGTTTTTTGTAGACTTTAAGACGAACAATTCTTTTTTTGATTTTTATTCCTAGC